>CAOKZL010000566.1:0-1200000 GCA_948472985.1 Iguana delicatissima | reverse complement strand
CCCAGGAAGATCTGAAAGAAGAATTTGACAATGCCTTGGACATCAGGCTGGTGTCCAAGGATGGAAATAGTAAAGGGTGAGTAGTTAAATGTGTTGGCCTTGCCGGATTTGCCTACGTTCAGCAGTGTCATCAGAACAATTATTTTTTTTCAGAAAGCTGGTATTTGCATAATGCTGTTTCTGGAGAAATTTAGAAGTTCTGACCCTTAGGCATGGGGCCAAGAGTAAAGTAAATGTGGTGTTACAGTAGCGGGGGGAAGAGGGCAGAATAGGGATTGAGGTGCTGATGCTGAGAATCACAAAGTCAGATGAGACTGTGGTGTGGATAAAATCAGAAGTGGAACCAGTTTGAGTGCAGAGGAGTGACACTATGAGCATAGATAATCTTTTCCTTGAATCAGAGGAGGTTATGCTAGCAGAGGGTATCCTCTGCTGCAGAAAAGGAACTTTTACTTGCTGCAAGCACTGGCTTTCTTAAGATTAATTTGTTTATCTTTACTAAATGAAAGAAATAATTTATTCAGATCCTGAAGCAAGGCTGGGGAAGGTGTGGCCCATGAACCACTTGCAGTCTCTCAGCTTCCCGCTGCTAAGGGCTGCCTCAGAAAAACTTTTGAAAAGTATTTCTGGCTCAGATGCTCTCTAGAGGCCTTGGAGGCAATTTGCTATACTTTTGGGTCCCCTCGGGCTATTTTATGTCTGCGGGAGGCTATTTTCCTACCAGGAAGTGAATTGGAAGTCTGGGTCACTTGTTCTTTAAAAAAAAACCCAGAGTGGACTAAAAAACATAGCAAAACTTCCTCAGGTCCCCTAGAGAACATTTAACACTGGGAGGGCCATAGCTTTGGGAAGAATGCGTGGGTTTAAGGTGGAATCACCACAGATGAGGGCCTGGAGTGTGATAATAACGGGGCTGAAAATAGCATGAGTGGCCTCTGGACTTTTCCCACACTGCTGGTCTCAATTGTATTGGTAAAGAGGGTATTTAATAAAAATGTTTTAAGGAGGGGGGAAAACCTTTTGTTTCTAAGCATTTTGAAGAAAACCTTTAACAAAGCATTCTTTCTGGGCCAGGATTGCCTACATTGAGTTTAAAACTGAAGCCGAAGCAGAGAAAGCATTAGAGGAAAAGCAGGGAATGGAGATCGGTGGCCGTGCCATTGTGATTGACTACACAGGGGAGAAGAGCCAGCAGGACAGCAGAAAAGGAAGTAAAGGAGGACAGTCAGGTAAAGAGCGACTGAGCTCATGTGGGAGCTGGTCTTGGGATGTTTATTTATTTTGTTTATATCCTGCCTTTCCCCTGGAACGAGGTTGGTAAAGATGAATGGTTTCGGTGTATTTTTCAATCCATGTTTAATTGGATTGGTTGTTCAATGCTTTTTAAAATTTCTACACTACATATTGTTTTTGCTGTAACCTGCATTCATCATAAGCCGCTTGGGTCCCATATTAGGAGAAATTGGGAGGGGGGATATAAATTAAAATTTGTGAGGAAGCTCTCATCACTGTATTGTTTTCCAGAAACCCACAGGACAGGCAGAGCTTTGTCCACCTGCCCTTTCCTTCCTTTACTTTGGATAGGAATTAAGGGTTTGCACTGCAAAAACTGATGTGTGAAAAGAATTTCTTTGAAAGAAAAAAAACCCAGAAAATTCACTGAAGGACACACTTGATTTCAGAATTTGACATCTTGAAAACCTTTCTCTTGTGCAGGTGGAGAATCAAAGACTCTTATTGTTAACAACCTCTCATATGATGCAACAGAGGAATCTCTTCAGGAAGTCTTTGAAAAGGCTTCAGCAATCAGGATTCCACAGAACAACCAGGGAAGGTCTAAAGGGTGAGCAGTGACAAACTTAGAGCAGCATGATGGAAGGGCGAGGGGTCGGGGTAAAGCAGCAAAAGATGGTGGACTTTCTGCCATGACCAGCTGTCAGTTAACAGTGGCACAATTCCTTATTGGATGCTTAGGTATTCACAACTTAACTCTAGCTTCTCTTTACATAGGTTTGCATTTGTAGATTTTGCTACAGCAGAGGATGCAAAAGAAGCACTGAATTCATGCAACAACACAGAGATAGAGGGCCGGACAATCAGACTAGAATTCAGTACACCAGGCGGGCAGAACAGAAGCTCAAACGCCAGAGGAGGATTTGGCCGTATGTAGCCTTTGATCTTCTAACTAAAATTTGGGAGCGGGAGGGAAAGAGGTAAGGCATCACTTGCAGTGCTGAAGTGTCTTTCTTCCCCCTAGAACAAAGCAAAACACTGTTTGTCAAAGGCCTGTCTGAGGAAACCACAGAAGAGACTTTGAGAGAGTCGTTTGAAGGCTCCATCGGTGCTAGAATAGTCACTGACAGAGACACCGGCTCATCCAAAGGGTATGTAGTAAACTGTATTCTGGTGACCTACAGTGGTAACCTCACCCCTTCTCAATGAGCTCCTTCCTGCTGTAAATCCAGTGGCAGGCTGCGGATTCGCACGAAGAAGAGTAAAAGCTGCAGTTCTGACCTTGATGCCTCTGCCTCCTTCAGATGAGCATTGGTCATTGCTGTGGGACAACCTGGTGCATTTCTTGCCTGCAGATTCCCTGGCATGTAGTGAAGTCTGCAAGCAGATGTGCTGAAAGCTGTGTGTACGTTGAACACAAGCATATGGATCATGTCTTGAAACTGAAGTCTGTCCTCTTCCAGGTTTGGCTTTGTGGACTTCAGTTCAGCAGAAGATGCCAAAGCGGCAAAAGAAGCCATGGAAGATGGTGAGATTGATGGAAACAAGGTGACACTGGACTTCGCCAAGCCGAAGGGCGATGGTTCGCGTGGCAGTGGCGGCTTTGGTCGCGGAGGCAGAGGCGGCCGAGGTGGCAGAGGAGGATTTGGCCGGGGAGGCGGCCGAGGATTTGGAGGTAAGTGCGCTGGCAGGCTGTGGCTAGAATTGTACAATACCTGCTAGCTGTTCGTGTTCAGATAACATGCTAAAAGCCCTTTGGGCGTTGAGCTGGCATTTAAATATTTCCCAAATCCATTTTCCTTATTTTAGGCAGAGGCGGCGGCTTCCGGGGAGGCAGAGGAGGTGGTGGTGACCACAAACCACAGGGAAAGAAGATAAAATTTGATGACTGAGTGGCTTGTTTTGCTCGTATCTGAAAGGACTCTGGCGTTTTTTTAAATTCTATCACCGCAAAATGACAGAGCCTTTTGAGGACATTCCAAGATGTGTTGCAGTCTGCCAGGCAGTACTTGGAAGAATCCCTTTGGCTAAAGAAACAGCCAGTCACCTGGCCATGCATAAGAACTTTTTTTAAAAAAAGCAACAAATGTGGAGATTGACCTGTCTGTGT
Organism: Iguana delicatissima; assembly: GCA_948472985.1. Lineage (NCBI taxonomy): Eukaryota > Metazoa > Chordata > Lepidosauria > Squamata > Iguanidae > Iguana > Iguana delicatissima. The sequence goes on along the minus strand of CAOKZL010000566.1, from coordinate 1,196,657 downwards.
CAGTGCTTTGTCCTGAATTTATAATGTTTTACCCCATGTAAAAAAAATAACTTCCTTACACATTTCTGTAGGTTTTTTTTTTCTTGCTGTAAAAATGCAAAATGTTTTATCGTTTGTGTCTCAGCGTACTGTCTCAGACAGATTAAAGGGCCTAAACAGATTCTTGTCTTTCTCTCCAGGTGCTTCACGAGCAACCAAGGATTTGGTCATAATTTCCACAAATATATGACATTTTAGTAAAACAACATGAAGGAAGTCAGTTGTAGCCATTAAGTATCCCTATCCGTTTTCTCTAGCCCAGAGCTTTCCAAACCTTTCATGCTGGTGACACACTTTTTTTAGACATGCATCATTTTGCGACACAGTAATTCAGTTTTACTAACAAACTAGAGGTTAAACTAACCCCTTACAAAAGATACAGATGCATACATAAATTGCAATAACAAAATGTATGGGGACACAACATATCTCGTGAAAACCTTTCATATATTTTTAAGGTATTTTAAAAAAAAAATTTAATTTTAAAATTTTTTTAAAAATATACAATTTATAAATAATAAGATACGTTTCCAAGATTGTAGGCGACACACCTACACACTTCAGCCAACGTGTCGTGACACACTGTCTGGAAAGCCCTGCTCTGGCCTCTTCCAAAAATCTAGCTCAGTAGTGATCGTTGCCACATTTTGTGATATTACTTGTTGAAATTTATGCCATGTGTGAAGAGGTTTATCCTAATTCTTCCAACTATTCAGATGATTCCCACTTCTGCTACTCTAAGACAGGGGGAGAATTCCCTGCACCATGCAAACATTTATATTCCACAGTGCGTCCCCTCTCATTTGCCCTTTTTCTAAACTGAAAAGCACAAGACATTGCAGCATTTCCTCATAGGGTTGCTCCACCCCTTCTACATCTTTCTGAAAGTGAGTTGAGGGATTACTTTAGTAGTCTTGTTTTGATTCTTGGTGATCACTAATACAGAGTTTGAATCTTCCACAGCTGCCAAACAGGGTGAAGCTTTTGTTGTAACCATGTGGTCTCAAGATCTTAAGAAAGCGAGATTAAGTTAAATCCCGCCCCTCAATATCCACTGATTGAGTTATGATTATCATTTCTAATGCCTATTCACTGAGTTTGGTAAAATTCATGATCTTGAATAGTTAGATGCAGGTCATTTCCAAACAAGGCAAAAATCACTGGACTCAACAGAGATCAACAGAAAAGGATACTGAGCCTGTTAGGTCATACAAGATCTGAAGATTTGGTCTCATTTGTTCATCTGCATTTGCCTTTTTCAAGGGTATGGCTCCATCCCATTAGCTGTGGAATATGGTCCTTTTAAGACTTACTATTTCTTGATAATGGGCTGTCAAGCTGTCTCTCCTATGTTCCGGTTGCTCCCCCATTTATTTTTCCGAAAATCCAAACTGCGTCTGTGTTGAGAAGTTTCCTATGGAGCTTTCAGCTTTGCTGAAGTGCTTTTCCTGTTGTCAGCTTTCAGCAGAGAGTAACATGCCAATCAAGTTATATATCCTTACATCATTGCCAGGTTGAGGGCCAAGTGTTATGGTTGTGTCTTTGTTAAGAGAGAAAGTAGATGGTATGCTTTATAGTTGGAAGTGGGAAAAGTAAATGCTAAATTAACAACTGGAATAAGAGGTGGTGACTTTAAGGAAAGAGAATACACTCGTAGCTAACAATGCCTAAAAACAGAACAGTTCTGTATTCAGGGAATTTGTGCAGCTAAGCAAAAATTACCTAATAGAACTTAGCTGAGCCATGGTGAATCTCCTGAGACCAACTGAGCTAGATTTCGTCCTGGCTGTACCAGAAATAATCGTCTAAAACCCCCTTTTGCAAATTGTTGGCCTTCCTACAGTGTGTGCAGCCCTTGGGAATCCAGGTTCAAGTTTCCACTTCAGCCACAAAATTCAGAGAGTGAGCTTTCAGGCAGCCCCACACCTTCAGCCTGGCCTGCCTTTCAAGTTTGTTCTGAAGACAAAAGTGGATGAGGAAGCTTCAGTGCTTTGAGAAGGTGATAGAAAAGGCAGGATATAGATGTAACAAAGCTGCTTAGAATACTTTTCAGCTCAAAAAAAGGTAGCCAAACCATGTTCACAGCTGGACAAGCCGCAGTGCTCTGGTTGCACTGTGCTAGTGATGAAATCAGCATTGCAGTTCCAGGTCTGCCGTCCCGAAAAGAACAAAGTGGCATTCCTCGGGAATCAAACAGGTAAGATGCTGTGGCCTCGATGTCTCACTTGTGGGCTTTGTGGTAGCATTTTACCTGTTGTAATAATATTTCTATTCTGCCCTCTTATGAGATACCAAGGTAGCATACCATATAAACAATTTAAAGCAGGTGAAAGCAGAATATTTAAACAGAAAACGTCTGGATTGATTGATGGATGTACAGTTGGGAAAGCTATGGAAGACTGTTTCATAGCATGAACGCTGAGCAGATTGTTGTGCGCACAAAAATGGAAGAATTCAGCACTACCCACTATGGAGGAATGGTTGCTGAAGCTGACAGATTTAGCAAAAAAGGGCAAATTGTCAGGTTTGATTAGAGATCGTTAGTGACATTTCTTAAAGAGTGGAAACCATGTAAAGATTTTTTGTGAAAAAACCTGGCAACTTGGTTCTGGTGATTAGAAAGGCAAGGCTATTGAAAGGAGGGAACATGTAGTTTTTTGGGGGGGGGAAGAATGAATAATTTGTGTATATAACCACAGAAGATTTTTTTTCTTTTTTCCCCCTTTTCTATTTCTTTGTAGCTCTTTGTAACATCGAACGTATTTTGGTTTTTTCAAAAAAGGATAAAAAGCACATTGAAACAGCAGAAAAGGCTATAAAACAGTTCAAGTCATGTACACGTCCACTTAAAAAGTAGTAACATTACTAGTGGTAACTCTGGCAGAGTCTCCGAAGAGGAGGGCATCTCATAAATGGGGTGCCCCATCAGAGAAATCCCTCTCCCATGTCCCAGGGTGACAAAATGCTTCCACAAGTAGGAAGGCCCCACAGGAGGTCTCAGTTCTTGGGCACATATATATGGGGAAGGGGGGCTCCCTTCAGTATTGAAGTCCCAGGTTGTTCGGGGTTTTAAATGTTATCACCAGCACCTTGCACCCAGGCCAAAGTCAACGTACCAGCCAGTGCTGCTCCTTTTAGACCAGTGAGATGTCTGACAGCATAACCGAGCTGCTAGAAGTGAAATTTGGGATGACTCCGGAGATATATTTGTTCAATATGATTGAAGAGAATAGTCAAATGAAGAGTAAAAGAAAAATATTGCTAAATCTAATAACAGCAGCAAGGTTGAACTACGCAAAATACTGGAAAGAAGAAAAAGAACCCCCCCCCAAGAAGAATGGAAAATAAAAGTGATGGACATTATCGAAATGGAAAAACTATCCAACAACTTGCAAGGTAACTCAACTCAACAATTTGAAAAGCAGTGGAAAGAAATTATTAGATGGGTGAAGGAGAAATGAGAAGAAGGTAAAGAATAGAAGAAAGAAAAGCAAAGGGTAACATTTACAGTAAGGAGGGATTTAGGGGGAAGGAAAAAAAATTAATTATTAATCAAGGTAGAATACAACAACAAAAAGAGATTTCACATGAAGGAGATTTAGTACAAGAAAGAAAAGAAAGAGTTTGGAGTGGAGAAAACACGGAACAAGGATAGGAAGAAGGGGAGAGGGAGAGAAGGGGGAAGACTGGGAGGGAGAGAAGAAGAGGGACTGAAATACATAAAATAATAAGAAATACTCGATAACAATGTCTGGAAAGAACTAATAGAGGACTTATGTAAGAACGATGTACAACACGAAACAAGGTAAATTATATGTATTGTGTATAAACTCCCTTGTTTTTATAAAAATCAAATTAAAAAAAAAAGACCAGTGAGATGTGAAGTCTAAATGATGCTCGTATTGGCAATCACTGGGTATGGAATCATTCCTTTGGACAACAGTGGAAATCTCCCCCTATCAAGCCTTAAAAAACTGTTAGGAAGAAATAGAGGGCGGCCTGATAGGAGTGGAGATAAGGTAACAAAAGATGGTGGTTGTGCGCTCGTAGGATGATGGTTGCCCTCCAGATATTTTGGGGTTGACTACGCTCGGCTTCACCCTTTCTCGCTCACTGCTCCACACTCTTGGAATTGCCTCTCTGAACATTTGTGGGGCCGTTCCCTTGTTATTTTAAAATCTCCCCCCCAAAAAAAATGTTTTAAAAACTTTTGAAGTTTTAGTTTAATGTTTTATAATTCTGTATAGTTTGATTACATGGACTCATCTGTTTATATAGCAGCTTTTTGTATTTTTTTGGGGTAATTTGTTTTACAATGGCGCGGTAATAGTTTTTCTTATTCCTTGCTTTCCTTTGTGTTTGTGTGTGTGTAGATACCTACATTTCTGATTGAACATCTTAGGCAGGACTCACTGGTTTTGGTTGTTTTAAAGTGACAGGTACATGGGTGGTGCTATATATATATATAAAAACAATAATCATTGCCTGTACTGCTTATGGCTACCCAAATTCCTACCTCAAAATACTGTGTGGACAGACAGAGGCCAGAATCCTGTTGGTATCTTAGGCCATTTCCGCATGAGACCGTTACAGCGCTATTATTTCACTTTCGACATCCTATGGAATCCTGGGGTTTGCAGTTTCGGGAGGGGCCGGCCGGCCCCTCCCGAAACTGCAAACCCCAGGATTCCATAGGATGTCGAAAGTGAAATAATAGCGCTGTAACAGTCTCATGCGGAAATCACTTTAGTTGGGCCTTCTTGTGCAAGCAGGAGCATCCACACAGGTTGCAGAAACCTGTTGTACACTGGGTTGCACACTGGGAGTTTCCGTCCAGTTGCACAAAGTCACTATTCAGAAGAGGTTGTGTGCGCCAATTAATGGCATAGCTCTGCAGGGGGAGATGTACATTGTCATGACGTGCCTTCAAGTTGTTTCCAACTTACAGTGATTTTATCATGGAGTTTTCTGGGGCTGAGAGCGTGTGATGTGCTGAAAGTCACCCAGTGGGTTGCCATGGCTGAGTGGGGAATTTTTATTTATTTTTTTGTACTTTCCGAGTTGGAAGGGACCCAAGGGATCATCGAGTGCAGCAACCCTGATAGGTGGGCTTGCAGGTTGGGCCACCAGCTGCTGTGATTTACTGCAGCCCGGGATGGTGTGAAAAATTCTGCATGTCCTTCGAAGAATCACCGGGCAAGAAGTGAGATGGGCTAAATCCGCTGAGTCCAGCAGCAGAGCCTGGCCGGCTCTTTTTCTGACAAGTGCGTGGAAAGCCCAACAGTGGTGTTCAGCCATTCGGGGAGATGTTACTTAAAGCCCCTTGAGCCAATAAATCAGTGGTTCTCAACCTGTGGGTCCCCAGATGTTCGTGGACTTCAGCTCCCAGAAGCCCTGAGCATTGACCACAGTGGCTGGGGCTTCTGGGAGCTGAAGTCCACGAACATCTGGGGACCCACAGGTTGAGAACCACTGCAATAGATGGTAAAGAAGACTCCAATGTCAGTACCAAACACCAGGTGGCAGCAACACACAACAGTTAGAGAAAGTAACTTCTCCCCTGGGTTATTGCTTGGCATTCTTCTTTTATGGCAATCCACTCAGGTCTGGTCCACTTTTCTAACTGAGGACATCACACAGTAATCTTGATACTACCCATGCTGACCATAACAGAAAAGAGGAGTCGCATCTCAAGGTGCTCAACAGACGAATATATTCAGCTGTTGACAACAAAATCCAAGATCCACAAAATAGCAGTATCTTTACTGGCCAACCAAAATGCAAAAAGTGCATCAGGCAAGCTTTTGAAGCTTCACCGGCTTCTTCGTCAGGCAAAGATATTAAAAATCATACAGAAGAAAAAGACAACATTGTTATGAGTCACAGACCTACAATTCTGGCTCAGATTTACTCCGTTGTCAGCTAACATGGTATCGAGGGATCTCAATGCAGGCAGAGGCCACCCTACTTCTTGACCATGCGAGAACCACGAACAAAGGGCAATAAAGGACAGGTAATAAAATTTCAACTCCATTAGCAACAGAAAAGGAACTTCCCTTGAGATCCAGCTCTCTCTCTCCTGTGTGAAGCTAGCTACTTAGGAAGAGAATACTGGATTTCTCGAGGAGTCTTTGTACTGTTACATCTGGAAAAAAAGTTAGGTGTTGCTTAGGTAAAACTTGCCAAATTGTGATCCAGTGAAATGGTTCTTGCTTTGTTGGAGGTAAAAGCCTCAAAGAATTAAGTCCCGGCTGGCTGCTCCCTCTTGTTAAAGTTTTCCCTTTGGCAGCAAAACTGGGTATCTTCAACTCCAGGAAACATATTCCAGCAGTAGCGATATTGGCCATCCAGCAAAATACAGTGAAATCCAAAATCCACAAAAGACCAATGGATGAGTAATTAACAAAAACCTCAAGAAGCTTCAGCCTAGATATGCTTCCAAAGGCCTTCTCCAGGGCTACCTAAAATCATAAAAAGAAATACACGATAAAACAAAGCACAATTTTCTTAAGTTTTTTAAAAAAATGTTCATCTATTAACATCTATTACAATTTCATCATAGTATTACAACAATACTAACATATTCCCTTAATATATTTAATATATTCTATAGTCTAATCAGTTATTTAATTTAGCTGTAAATCCACAACTACTACCTTTATATTTTTTTCATATCCCTCCTTCCCCAGCAAATCAGTCTAATTATTTATTGTAATTCTCTTTTACCTTTCATGCAGAATATTGCCTTAATTGTCTTACTTACACCCTCGTACTCCTCTCTCTTTTACATTCTCAGTCAAATTCTCCATTTTCTAAACTGAAACTCCTCCTTCAATTCCCCATATAAGTCCCTCTTTTTTAAATTCTGATACGTAATATTTCCATTTACCATATTTCTTGTTTCTTCCACCCATATGCAATGATAGCTTGTGTCCCTTTTAATAGTTGTTTTATTAAATATTCCTTATCCTTATTTAATACTAAATTTTTAACATTTAAGGTTAAATGTATTTCCTTATTCAGTTCTAAATTCCTCCCCCCCCCATATTCTATTCTTGATTTATTTTCTTCCAAAATCTTTGTACTTTACCACAGTCCCACCACATATGCATATGAGTTCCTTTCCCCCACAGCCATGCCAAGATTTGGGGGGGAAATTATTTATGATACTTGAAGTGGGTTTTCTATACCACCTTCCTATTATCTTTAACTACTGTTCTCTTACATTATAATCCTTTTTTTTTATCTCTTATAGCCTTTGTTGCAATTCTTTTTTATTTACTTTTATACCCTTTTCCAATAACCCTAATATACTTTCTAGCAAGTTACATTGATTATTCAATAACAGTCTATAAATTTTACCATCTATCCCTTTATTTCCTTCTTAGTTTAGCTTAAATATTTCCTCTATTGGGTTTGGCTTCCTCTTTTAACTGTAATACTCTGTAAACTTTTATTTGTTTCACATAATTGAAGCCAGTATTGCTCTATCAACTTGGATGATGTCAACTTGGACATCTCTGATTTCCTGAACTGTCAAATGTCACCTATTGTTTTATATCCTTTCTCTTCTGTTTTCTTTAATGCTTTCCCAATTCCTTCTTCTCATTTTCTTTATTTAAATATTCTATTGGATGCCAATTATAATTCCCCGCCTTTAATCCCCCCCCCACTTTTCCTATGTAAACCACGTCAACCACAATGAGCTGTTAATTATTTTGTATTTTTCCTTTTTTTTTTTACTTATTACCCAACAATGATCTATATTTTGTATTATTTAACTGCTTTTCTATCCTAACCCCTCATTTTTCTTCATCATATTCCAGATTTCATAATCTATTTGGAAGGCATCATAATATGTTTCCAGACAGAGAAGCCCCCAACTGCCATTTTCTTGATGTGTATAAAGAATTTCCTGACGGTCAGGGCTGTCCGGCAGTGGAATGTGCTGCCACGGAGTGTGGTGGAGTCTCCTTCGTTGGAGGTTTTTAAGCGGAGGTTGGATGGCCACTTGTCGGGAGTGCTTTGAGGGTTTTCCTGCATGGCAGGGGGTTGGACTGGATGGCCCCTGGGGTCTCTTCCAACTCTACATTTCTATGATTCTGTGATTCTATGAAATTCTAATTTATTTTTTTTTTAGTTCCTGAAATCCACTCCTTAATTTTCTTTAATTCTTAAATTTCCTATCCCATTTCCTTATTATTTTTATTGGAATTATTTCAGGAACTGTTTGAAACAGATATAAAATTTTACGGAGAAGCATCATCTTAAATGCTCTAATCCTGGTTAATATATCCATATATTTCTTGTGCACTTATTTATTTATATTTGTTCCATAAGTGATTATAATTTCCTTGAATGATATTCTTTATATTGGTCATTATACTTACACCTAAATATCTCATTTTCTTAGCTCCAAACCAGTTATTTTCTGCTCGGATGCCTGCCATTTCACATATCCTCGTGTCTCTCTCCAGCCTCACGTCTGGTCGATTCCCTGCTTCTGCTGAGGCTGGACAGAGACTGGGGATCTGAGAGATGAACACGCAGGAGTGATATAGCCTATAACCGGAAGGTGGAAGGTGGCAAATAGCTTCAGTTTGGGGGGCTTTTTGGATTTCAGATTTCTAGGTAAGAGATACTCAACCTGCACAGCCCCTGAAGTTATATATCCCCTGAAGAAGGTCTAGAGAGCATAGGCAGGATGAAACACACCGGGCTTTTTACTGATGAATCGTTCAGGTGAACAGGACACAGCCGGAGGTGGGAAACAAGACATTTTCAATATAATGAGATCCAGGGCAAGAAGAGGAGTGACTGAAACAGTACCAATGGCTCAGGCTCCCAGATATACATTGATAGACGTGTTTTAAAAATTTTCAGAGTTCATTTTATAAATGTTGGAGGACTTACGAAAAGAGAGCAGAATTTAAAAGAGACAAGTAGAGAAACGAGAATAAATTGAAATTTGTTGAGTAGAGAAAAGCAGAATGGCCAATAATAGGTGATAGCTGGGAACTGTCAAGGGGAAAGGATGGTATTTTGATTGTGGAAATGGGGAGAGGGGAAAGCATGTTCCACTGTTTGAGATGAACACTGTATTGTGATACATAAATGTAATATGTGGAGCGTGTTTCAAGAAGCGAAGACCAGAATAGAGTGGAAGATCAGGAACATTTCATGTAAAATTACAGGTTAAAGAAAGTTTTTTTTAATCTGGGAAATTTAATAAAAATTACTTAAAAAATTAATGAATCATTCATCTGTCGAGCACCTTGAGACACATATTCTGTTTTCTGCTGATTACATCGGTTGCGTCCTAGTTTTTATGTCCTTTGAAAGGGGGGGTCATAAATTATAACCAAGGAGAGACGAAAGCAAGGGCAATGCATGGCCTTGATTTCTCCCAAAGTCTTTGCCACCCCACAGCAGCGGAGCTTGGAGTGCATGGGGGGGGGTATGGGGCGGGGCCACGGTGAATGGGGTGGGGGCAGGGGGCAGGGCCACAGTGGGGGGGGCAGGGCTATAGTGTGCAGGGGTGTGGCTACAGCCTGGACATCCCCAAAAACATTGCCGCCGGGGGCAAACTGCCTCCATCACCCCCCCGTCCCTACGCGACTGCCCCTGCATCCCAAAAGAACCTGGAAATAGACACTCACACCCCAAAGGATAAAACTGGAGGTTTCCAAGGGTCAGGTCTGATTGAAACACCTCTCTGCCCCTTTCCCATCGGAAAACACAGAGATTTCGAGGTGAAATAATATTCAGTTGTAACAGCCTGCTGAAAATGGTGTAATTTGTGGGTGTTAGGGGTTCAGAATCCCCACGAAATTGGAAAAACTGAAAATAAATATGGTTTGTGGGACCCAGAGGTAACACACACACACACACACAGTATGACTTGTGGATTCAACCCACTGTGGATTCAAAGGTACAGTACACAATACCTTTGAATCTGCAACGAGGAGGACACCAGCTGATTGCTTCTGCCTTTGGGGCATCAGGGTTCCTTTGCAAGGCAGAAACGGGCAGCTGGCAGAGCTAGCTGCCACATCCACTGCAGCCTTATCCCATTATTAATAGGGACTTACAAGTCTCACCTTGCCTCACCTTTGCAGTCTCTCTCACTGTCTTCCTCAGTCTCGCTAAGCTTGCGGAGAGACTGTGAATGCGAGGCAAAACTTGTAAGTCCCTGTTACAAATGGCATGGGGCAGCAACAGAGGTGACAGCAAAAAAAAATCAGTGAACAATCAAACCTATGAAATTTGAATGTGTGAATGTGGAGAAACAACTGCATAGGCAAAAGAATAGACCCTGCCACAGTTGCTAAAAGCCAGTACAGCCTTCCTGATTTGCTCATTGCGGGGTACTGGCTAGAGCTTTGAGGGATTCTGAAAGCTGTATTTTTGTTGTTGTTGTAACTCTGTTTTTTGCTTTTCTTTTCAAGATAATATGCATTTTGAGTACCGTCAGCCTTCCATCTTTGTGGGTTTGACTTTCACGGATTTGATTCTTTGTGAGTTTCTTCAATCCCTGCCTTGCTACCGCAGGCACTTTTTCCCCAGGGGAATCTTCCTTCTCAATAGCTCCAATCAGGCCAGGCAGCTCTTTAAAAACCTTCCTCGGCTCCTCCTCCACCAGCCACTGCCTGGCCAGCTAAGGACAGCTTGCTAGCTGATTTCTCAGCACCACAAATCCTCTCCTGATGCCTCCCAACCCAAGCAAGGAGATGGGTGAGAGAGAGGGAGCGTAGGCTCACCATGCCAGCCCATTGCCCCCTTCCCTCTCCATTCCCTGACCTGGTTTGGATGCTCAGTGTCTCTCTCTACCAAGCCTCAGCCCCCTTTCCACAGACACACACACACACACATGGATATTTGTGGTTTTTCTGCTTTTGCAGGGGTCCTGCTCTCCAACTCTAGCAAATGTGGAGGGCTGACTGTACTGTTTGAATGGATAATCTGTTTTTAACTGTTATATGTTAGTCTATTGTTGTCCACTGATGATGATGATGATGATGATGATGATGATGGCAGCCTTTTCCAAGCTCCAGTTAAGAACTCCTCTCCTCTTGCTAGAGACGTAGCAAAATCCCATAGAGCAGTGGTTCTTAAGCTATTGTCCACAGACGCCTGGAGTCTTCAAGTGAAAGCCTGAAGAAATGTTACGAGCTTTTACAATTAAAAGAAGAAAGGAAACGAGGGAGGGAGAGAGAGTGGAACACAGACAGACAGACATCATACATTGATCTCAAAGGGCGGGAGTCTTTTGCTGGCGATAGACATCATTTGTACAAAGTTTCATTGCAATATCTCAAATGTTTCAAAGTTTTTTAAAAAAAATATTTGATACACTTTAGGTTTTTAACTCTTAAGCCTTGGTGGTCCACAGCAACATGAGATCTTTAAATGAGATCCGTAGTAAAGAAAAGGTTAAGAACAGCTGCTTTAGAGTGCATCAGATCTCTGCCCCATCTGGCTCAGTATTCTCTACTAGGGATGGAGGATGACGGTGCCTTCCCGAGCTTGCTGGGCTGCTGTTCCCATCTTCCTTCCTGGAAACATATTGAGGGGTAGCCAAGTTGGTCATGCAGCAAAAAAATGCAACAAAATCCAAAATCTGCATGGCAGCAATACTTTTATTGGGCCAACTCCAAAACACATAAAATGCATCATGCAAGGTTTCAAAGCTTCACTGGCTTCTTCATCAGGCAAAGGTGTTTAAAATCGTTCAGGTAATAAAATTCCAGCTCCAACAACAGAAAATTTCCCTTGAGATCCAGCTTTCCCTGTCTGGTGTGAAGCTAACTGTCCCTTTCTTAGGCAGAGAATATAGAATTTCCTTTCTGTTGGCTCTGAGGTCTGTAGGATGACGACAGCTGCCAATACTGGAAGGCCAGGGTTCTCCAGCCTGCTCAGCATCCACTGGCCATCACTCCTTAGAGCCCTACCATCACAGGTCAAGGATGAAACCTGGCATGCTTGATATCCAAAACGCATGCCTTGCCACGTGGCTGAGAGGGGCTCCAAACTCTGCTCCCCCAGAGTCCTGGTCAAACACTGAAACCACTACATCTCCTTGGCTCAGCCTTCAAATCAACTCTGACTAATGGGGGCCCTCTTCTGGGGGTTTTCCTGGTGAGATTTATTCAGAGATTTGTCCTCTGCTGTGCTGGAGGGGGGGACCAGGACTGAGCTTTTAAGTTACAGGTGTCATGTCCTGGGCAGAGCAGACAATTAATCACCAAATGGCAGAGCAGGGTTTACTCACAAGGCAAGAGCAGGGAAAATGTCCAAACAGAGTTTAGGTTCTGAAGCAAAAAAATCCAAAGGGTAAATCCAGGTTGTAGTCAAAAAAGGAAAGGTTCAAGGTAGTCCAGATACAAGAGAACACAGCACAGGACTTCCACAACTGTAAAGATCAGTTGCTGACCCTGAAAGGAAAGGGCCAGCTGAAAGTCTTATCTACTGATGCTGTCGCTGCAGGTGTTCCTTCATTAGGGCTCATTTGTTACTTAAACGCACTGATCGGCACAGCCCCTCTCTCTGACGTCGCCTCTCTTGCACAGTAAGCGTCTCTGTTATCTCATCCTCTGATATTTGTTCCCCTTGCTCAGGCCCCTGCTGTTGATTGTTATCTTCTCCTGAGCAAGCTTCTGGGGAAACTCCTGCCTCTGGGGAAACTTCTGCCTCAGATTCAGAATCCTCTCCTTCCCTGCCAGGATCTCCAAGGCAGGGTGTGGCAACAGGAGAATAGGTTTCAATTGACCATCAGAAAGAACTTCTTGATGGTAGGAGTGGTACAGCAATGGAACCAATTGTCTAGAGAGGAGATAGAGTTTCCTTCACTCAATGTCTTGAAGAAGAGACTGGATGGCTATCGGCTAGAGACGCTCTAGAGCCTGGATTGAGCAGTGGGGTTGGCCCAAGAGGCTCCTTCCAATTCTACAGTTCTATAATTCAGCCAGGACTATCCCGGGTCCTGAGTATTCAGTCCCCAAACTTTGTCATGCCCTGCCTTGGAGACCCCGACAGTGAGGAGGAGAGTTCTGAGTCAGAGACAGAAGACAACCCAGAGGAAGACAACAGCCAGCAGCTGAAGCCAGACCAAGGGGAACAGGAGGGCCAGCAGCAACAAGAGTCAGAGGAAGAAGCAACAAGAGTCAGAGGAAGAAGCAACACAGGCACCTACCTTGGCAGAGCGATGGCAAGAAAAGGAAGGGCTCAGGTATTCAGCTCGTTTATATGACAAACGAGCCCTAATGAGGGAGCACATGCATCAACATCATTAGCCTATAAAAGGCAAATAGCTAGCCTATCTCCCCAGGGTCAACAACTGATCTTCCCAGTGGTTGAAACGCTGCACTGGCATCTTGCTTCCTGAACTCTGACTCTCCTTGGGCCTTTGCCTGCCCTGGCTATGCTTCTGGTTTGTCCCTGTGGACTTGGATATTTTGGAACTCTGGACTTTTGGCTTGATTCAGATTTGCTTTTGACTATTTTTTCTCTCTCTTCTTTTCTCTCCTGCCATGAGTAATAACCCCTTGCTCCAGTCTGCTAACTGAGGCCTGGTCTGTCTGAGACACAGCAAAATTAAAACGTAGGGATGACCTTTTGTGATGCCATGGGGGCAGCCCCTGGGGATGTTATGAAGCCAGATACCTTAAGCATCAACCACACAGTTGCACAGTGGCTGCCATTCAAAGAAAAACTCGGAAGTCTCAACTATTGAAGAAAATATATGCATACAAATTGTTCACAGCAGTGCTTTCGTTCTGAGAATCAGGAACAATAGCAGCAGCTGTGCTAAGGCCGTGAGGATCTGAATCTTCCACCTGAATCTTCTGCTGTGTTAGGTGGCTCCAGGCCTGATTATTATGAGAATGTTGATGTTGCTTCATTGCAAAAATGTTCATGTCACTTTGGTATGTTTCTGGGTGGTGGCTTTTCTAACTTAACGATTGGATTCAAATTACCTGGCTGTCTAAACTTTCTTGAAGGTGGGAGCTGTTTGACAGTGGAATGGATTTTCTCAGAAAGTGTTGGAGTCTCTTTTGTAGGAGTTGGGCAACTGCTTGTAGCAATGTTTTAGCTGTGATGGAGTCTCCTTCTTTGGAGGCTTTTAAACATGGGCAAGATGGCCATCTGTCAGGAATCCTTTGATTATGTCTCCCTGCATAGCAAGGGGCAGGACGGGATGGCCCTTGGAGTTTCTTCCAACTTTATGATTCTATGACATAGCTGCAGTAGTTCAGAAGAAATGGGCTCATCACCATCTCAATATTTTGGGGTGAAAAAATCCAACTGCCTACCGTAAATAATAACCATCCAAACCTCTTTAGTTAGAACTGTAACTAAAGTTGGGAGAGACCTGGGTTTGTTAAGCCTGGAGAAGGTTAAGAGTTGGTTCAGAAATGATACGATAGCTAGCCACGTTTAAGTATTTGAAGGAATGTCATATGGAAGATGGAGCAAGCTTGTTTTCTGATACTCCAGAGATGAGGACAAAGGCTTCAAAGTACAGAAAAAGAGATTCCACCTGAACATTAGGTAGAACTTCTTGAAGATAAGAGCAGTTTGACAGTGGAATACTCAGCCTCAGTGGAGTGTGGTGGAGTCTCCTTCTCTGGAAGTTTTTAAACAGAGGCTGGAAAGCTGTCATGAATGCTTTGATTTTTGTCTTCCTGCATGGCAGAATGGGGTCGGACTGGATGGTCCTTGCGGTCTCTTCCAAGTCTAGGATTCTATGATTCTAGGAGGGCAAAACCTTCATCCCTCCACCCTAGTGCAGTTATACCCCTGGTTAACAGTGCTCCCCACAAGTTGCCAAGTTAAACATGAATCTACTCTTCACTTCGGTGTCACTTCCTGCAACCAGAGTTGCCAACGGGTTCGGCCGAGGGGACACCAAACTACGCAAACAAGTGCGGTCACATTCCTGCCCCACCTTTCTTTTTCTTTTCCCCAATTTGATTTGCCTTTCTGTGGTTTTCTTTTTATCTTACCAGTTTCATCTGCAAATGCTATACAGTGTTTACTCTCTTTTCAGATTAGACGTGTTTCTTTGTTTATTTAGACTACATTCATACAAAAGAATCTGCCATGTGTCAGGTTGCTAGGGGTCAACCCAGAGATCCTTCCTGTCTCTTTACGTAGTTGAGAACATCAGGAGAACATACAGGTTCCCTATATCCTGCTAGATCTTTTAGAAGCTTTTTGTTTTAAGGGAGGGCTCAGGAGAAATGATCCTTTAGTCTAAGGCAGAAGTAGATCTATCCAAGAACAAGTAAATCTCTCCAAGACTCCACTTCAGAGGGGGAAATTTAATTCTAGGCCAGCGGTTCTAAACCTGTGGTCCATGGACCCCTGGGGGCTGCAATGTCCTTACGTGGGTGTGCAAAGTCCGGAAGAAATGTTGCAAGCTTTTACAGTTAAGAAAGATGGTCAGACATTAATATCAAAGAGCAGGAGTCCTTGGCCAGTGACAAACGTCATTTGTGCAAGTTTCATTACGATATCTCAAATGGTTCGAAAGCTATGAAAACTGTTTGACAGCAAAAAATGTACTCAGCACTTGCTACTTCTGCGCAGGGTGAGAACATGCTCAGTGAAAGATGCTGGGTGGCAGAGAGAAAGCAACCAACACATACAGCCAAAAGCCACCTTCTTAGTTGCAAATACTGCAACTGGAGTGTACGCATTTCCTTTTTTCTTCCTTATGTCCAAGTTTAACAAACATCTGATGCACTTCAGAGTTTTAAATCCTTGGTAAAGTCTTGATGCCATGGGAACAAAAGACATTTAAAGGGGGTCTGTAGTAGAGAAAAGGTTAAGAACTGCCAATTTTAGGCCCTAGGTAGAACTGATAGTGATTCAATGGGACCCTCAAGTCAGATTGCCAGTTCAGGACTCCTCTAGGCCCTGAGGTTCCAGTCCCCAAAACTGAGACCCTTAAGATGACATTCATTCATTCATTCATTCATTCGGGACATTTTGCTGTTATCTCAGAGTGGGACCGAAGGCAGCTTCCAAAAAAATTTAAAAACACTAACAAAACATCTAAAACTATTATAAACATTTAAAAAACATATACAATTATAAAAACCTACAAAAATTTTAAAAAAATTCTTGATTGATTAAAAGCCTACTTGCTCGCATATTAAAACCCTGCTTTAATAAGAGTGTTTTTGCTTGCTAGGGAAAAGAGAGCAAGGAGGGGGCCAGCCCAGCTTCCTGAGGAAGGGAGTTCCAGAGGGTGAGAGCAGCCACTGAGAAGGTTCTCTCCTGTATCCTCACCAAGCAAGGGTGGGACCGTAGCAGAACTGAGAGGAAACCTTCCCCTGTGAATCTTAGGGCTCTGGAAGGTTTGTCTAAGGAAATGCAGGCCGTTTCCGCACTAGACTGTTATAGCGCTATCATTCCACTTGCAACATCCTATGGAATCCTGGGGTTTGCAGTTTCGGGAGGGGCCAGCCGGCCCCTCCCGAAACTGCAAACCCCAGGATTCCATAGGATGTTGCAAGTGGAATGATAGCGCTATAACAGTCTAGTGCGGAAATGGCCACAGTCTTTCAAATAGTCAAACTAACTCATATAGGGCTTCATAGCTCATGACCAGCAAGATGCATCAACCACAGTTGCATAAAAGCATGCCATTTAAAACAAAAACACCAACTCAAAGAAATGAGGGAAAACATAATACACACATTTTCAAAGTCTACTCTCTCACCTCGAGATTCCTTCCCTAGCTCCCTCACCCATTACTTGGTTTTCAGACCTGCTTACCATCTTGGTTGCCCTCCTCAGGACACATTCCAGTTTGCCAATATGCTTCTTAAACTGTGGTGCCCAGAGTCGGACACAGTAGTCCACTCTGTCCAAAACAGCATAAAGTGGTACTATTATTTGCCTTAGTCTGGACACTATAGTTCGCTTACTGGGGCTAGAATTACATTGGCCTTGTTTGCTGTTGCATCACAGTGCTGACTCATGTTTAACCCACAAATGCAAATAAAGTAACCAAAACCAAGTATAACCAGTGACTGCAGAATAAGCATTTTCATTTTTTTTTACACAAAACTTTATTTAGAAACCCAAACAGTCATAATTTCTAAGGTATTGATATATACAGCTCCATTATGACAAAGCAGCACAGATCTCCACTCTCACACATAGCGTGCTCAACAGCATCTACTATAAATAGACATTCAGATATACTGCAGGTATGTATAAATTAAAAGGAACAGAATATATCTTCATATAAATAGATGGTTGACATATTCCATCGCATGCGATGGTCGTCGGGCTCTGCCCTTGTTGTGATACTGTGCCTGCCATTCTAGTGAGAAGGGAAACTATGCAGAAATGGGAAAGAGAAGTAACTTCTTGGAAAAGGAGGTAGCTGTTCCTTTCTTCCTCTTCTGGAAAAAAAACTACCCTTCATAAATAATAAAAAGTTCACAGTAAATAAAAGTCAAACTTCTGAAGACACAGGCCTGACTCTTATTAGCTCCTCACAATTTACCTAACTGCAATTCATTCAGTGGGTCTACTTTCACAGTCCTCTTCCACAAGATCTGAGAAATCAGAAGGACATTTAAACCAAAAGTAGAGATGCCAGATGACCCAACAGGGTAACTCATTATAAGATCAGAACGCATGAAAAAATAATGGGAGCAATGTAGCAGGGAGCTATGTAAAAGAAATGAAAGGATGACTGATTCCTTCATGAAAAAACCTTCTGACAACGGACCAAGAGTGTTAGAAAGTGAACTGGTAGCTGCTCTCAAAATAACTTGGAAGTAATAAATAACCATGAGCAGACGGCATACCAATCTATGCCACCAATCCATCCAAATTCTTCAAAAGTATCTGCCAACAAATGTGGAAAACAAAATAATGGCACATCGATGGGAAACAGTGAATATACATTGCAGTCCCCAAGAAAGGAAACACCAGGAATTGGAACAACTACTGGATCCTTGAGTTCATATTCCATACAAGCAACATGATGCTCAAGATTTCTGCAACAAAGACTTTTACCAAATAAGGAATGAAAAATGTTAGTTGTCCAAGCTGCGTTCGGAAAAGGAAAAAACACTAGAGATCATAGTGTAGACATATGTTAGCTAATGGCACGCACCAAAGAATTTCAGAAGAAAATCCACCTGTGCTTGATACACGCATTGACTGGACAGACTTGAAAAAGTAGTAGGGAGTGAGAAAAGAGAGAGAGCACATTAAAGACGAATTGGCTCAATAAAGCAAGCCATGACTTTGAACTTGCAAGACCTGATGACTCTGGGAGATCTCTCATCCACAGATCGGTCATAGGCCAAAGCCAGTTTGGCAGGAGCTAACAGCACCCTAGTTAGGAACTAACCAAGAGAATTCAGGCCAGAGATGCTTGCAGTCCTACATACAGGAATACACAAAGCACTCCTGACACAGGGTTGGACTTGATGGTCCTTGTGGTCTCTTCCAATTCTGAGAGCTGAATAGGGGGAAACCTTTAAGGACGTGTGTCAAACCTGCCTATGTCCTCTCCCATCCATCCATCCATCCATCCATCCATCCATCCATCCATGCCCTCCCAATATGGCAGCTACAGAAAGAAAAAACAAAGCATACACCTTCCAAATCGGTCAAACTCTAGCAGTTCCATAAGGCACACATCCGCTTTGAGTTCTCCCTAGGACAATAAAAAATTAGAAGTGTCTTGAATTAAGTCTGTGTTGTATTAATTACCTGCCTCCCCACTTTCCTTCTTCACGGCCAGAATAGTCCAGGCAACACCGGCTGGCATCTGTTTACTCAGTGATAATGTTGTAAATTAGACATACAGTCTAATTTATTCTACAGTCCCTGGAAATCACATTTACAACCATGGTTCCATTTCCAGGAAATGCATCCCAAAACCACCTTAGAATCCATGCAGCCACACCAAGGGATGGAGTTAATGGTGCTGGAAAGCAGGGCACTGATGGATGACATATTCAGCCCCCCTCCTGTCACTGAGTTGCATTGAGGAGCAGAAGCAGAGACCCCACAGCATCCTCCTGCAACTCCTGGGCATACAGCTCATTCGTGGGAGGGGGCTGGGTGTATCATCCCCACTTACCCACATTGCATAGAATCATAGAGTTGGAAGAGACCACAGGGGCCATCCAGTCCAACCCCCTGCCATGCTGGAGAACCCAATCCCTCAGTATGGCAGCCTGGATTTTAAAGTGGGTTTCAGGGCTATCTGACTGAAGCAGAATCTCTGCTGTTAATTACCTTTGAAATCAGCTGCTCCCATTCAAAGAAGAACCATTCAGCTGTTGAATGATGAATCAACACATCAGTACACCCCATGAATTAAATTTCAGACCACAGTTTGGAAACTGTTGTGGGGTTGTGCCTTAATAGAAGAGCTAGGAAGAAACTTGCCAAGACTTCTCTCACATTTATATCATTAAATACTCAACTCATCTATGCTATTAGTATTTCCAACTTCTAGATGTGTTGTGAAAGCCAGACAGTGAAGAAACTCAATTCATTTGAAATGAGATCTTGGAGAAGTGTTCTGCAGATACCCTGGATTGCTTAAAAAAAAAATTAATTTAAAAATGAATGGGTCTTAGCAAATTGTGTCTGAGCTCTCCCTAAAAGTGAAGATATATCACAAGACACCATGAGGGATTAGAAAAAAATGATGATGCATTGGAAAAAAATGATAATGCTTGGTAAAGTGGAAGGTAGCAGTAAAAAAAAGGGAGAGGCCATTATGAGTGCATTAATTGAACCAAGGAAACCACATTCCTGAATGGGAAAGATCTGAGCAGGGCCACTGATGACAAGGGATCATAGAGGTTTCTCAGCCAAAGAGTTGCTGTATGTTGAAACCAACAT
The DNA here is from genome assembly GCA_948472985.1 of Iguana delicatissima. Lineage (NCBI taxonomy): Eukaryota > Metazoa > Chordata > Lepidosauria > Squamata > Iguanidae > Iguana > Iguana delicatissima. The sequence goes on along the minus strand of CAOKZL010000566.1, from coordinate 1,176,725 downwards.
GATGGAAAATAACAACACAGTGTAAGCACACATTGGGTAGCATGATGGCAGAAAGGGAAACCTGTGTACTAATTAGTTCGTGCAAAGCCTGAAGGTATTTTCCTTGGTGAATTTTTTTTTCCAGATTTCCCTGCCATTATTTGAGAGATGGACTAAAGGCCAACTGCTTTCCAGTGTGGTTTTTGGTCTTCCAAACGCAACCCACACATCTCTTCATGGGCTTTACAGGAGTGAGTCTCCACTGGACGCGCATCAGACTTTCGTCCAAATAAACCTGCACCTGGGCACCACGCAGGAGATCTATTTGCTTTTTAGCAAGCAGCTACAATTAGCTTCCTGCGTCTCTCTTGCCAGACAGAAAACAAAACCTTGGCGAGAATTCAGGTAGGGACATCTGCTCATGTAAGCATCCCTTATGGGATTCCCTTCCCCTCTGCAAAGTGTCCAAAGCCCCTCTCTCAACTTAAGGCAAAGGCCAAAAGCTGCCTCATCGACCATTCTGTGCTTCAAGGTGAGCAGGTAGGATCAGAGAAAGGTCTGGAAACTTCTTCCCTCCACAAGCTAGATGCAGAATGGTTGGCTATGCACCAAGACACCCTCCCCGCCCCTGCAAGGACTACTGCAGATCACAGAAGTGTTTGAAGGGACGTCATGTGGAAGATGGGGCAAGCTTGCTTCCTGCTGTTCCGGAGACTAGGACATGGGGCAATGGCTTCAAACTACAGGAAAAGTGATTCTGCCTAAATGTTAGGGAGAACTTCCTGAGAGTAAAAGCGGTTTGACAGTGGAACATGCTACCTCCTTGGAATGTGATGGAGTCTCCTTGTTTGGAGGTTTTTAAAAAAGAGGACGGATGGCCATCTATCAGGAGTGCTTTAATGGTATATTCCTGCATGGCAAAATGGGGTTGGACTGGATGGTCCTTGGGGGATCCTCCAACTCTATGATTCTAGGTGGTATCATTTTGCATCCGGCTATGGGGATAGCCAGACTTTCTCCAACCGTGCCTGCTCACCCTGAAGCACAAAATATCCCTATAAGGAAGTTCACGACTTTACAGCAAGTTGGGGGGATGCTATATGGCTCAGCATAGCATAGGCCAGCATGTGGATATTTACCCCACGCTGAGATGTTGAATTGAAGCCCTTGAATTCTGCAGCCTATTCCCATCTAAAATTAGCCAGTTGAATTATAAGAAGTTAGTGGGTTTACCATGAGTAAACCCACTAACTCAATGGTTCTGCTTTACTTAGGGCTAAAAAAAAAAAAGGATCCAGGAGCCAGCATAATGTAGTAGTTTGAGCACTGGATTTATGACTCTGGAGTTTGAATCCCGGCTCGGCCATGGAAATCCACTGGTTCAGCTTGGGCAAGTCATACTCTCTCAGCCTTGAAGGTGAAGGCAACCTCGCTCTGAACAAATCCTGCCAAGATAACTCCATGATAGGTTTGCTTTAGGGTTGCCATAAGTCAGAAATGAGTTGAAGGCACACAACAACAAAAGGGTTTTGGCCCAGGGATTATATTGAGAAGAACATATTGGTAGAGCCACTCTTACAAGAATAACAACAAGGAGCCAGGAACTATAGTTGCAGGGGGGCCAGAAGAATCACAGAGAACTCTCAGTCCCGGTTTCAAATTGTGACACGCAGCGTTCCTAAGGGGAAAACAGAGCCCTTCATTTGGTGGGCAAAAAATGGAGACTGCAGCACAGTTACAGGAGATCTGCCTTTTACTAATGGCTTGTGCAGCACGGGGCATCTGCCAGAAAGTTTGAGAACCTTGTCGTCTATGAAAAAACAGCTTTGTAACTCTGCTAATAACGCCCTTCTTGTGCTGATGGGTTTCGCTCAGGAAGCACGCTCACACTGAAAGAATTCAGCAAGGAAGCATTCCTGGGCTTTCACCAGTCCCTCCTCTCGGCTCTGTTGACTTTTATACTTAGAAAGAAAGTTGTGTGTCCTGTTTCTTTTCAATACAGCACACCCTTTTTTTGGACTACAACTCCCATAATCCCCACTCAATATGATGCAAGAGAAAAGGAGACTTTCAGAGCTTTGCAGAGGTACAGGTGTTTTTTTTAAAAAAAAAACTGTTGCACAGACTTTCAGGTTGAAAGGGCTCCCAACCATTCTACTGACACAACAGCTCTTTCTGCTGTATGTAGAGCCAGGCGCTGTCTGAATCACAGAATTGGAAGGACATGCAAGGACCAGTTAGTCCAACCCCTGTCCATCCAGAGATGACAGCTAAAGCACTCCTGAAAGATGTCCATCCAGTCTGAGGTCTTCTCCCTAGCAAGAGAAGTCTCCTGAACTTGGTACCACAGAGTTGCAAAAGTGGCCACGGTGAATTTAGCTGTTGCTATTCCAAGCAGCTTGGGAGCAGCATCTCCTGGGATGTATATGTATGGGGGGGGTGCACATGCACACACAAGAGAATACATGCAGATGTTGTTAGACTGCAAGCCTTAGGCAGTTGAGCCAGCGATGAAGAATGCTGGGGATTACAGTCCAATAAGGTCAAGGATGCTCCATAATTCCCTCTCCTGATCATGGAAGAAAGAAGGGATTGCTCATTCTCCCTCATCTCCATCAGATACCTATAGGGTTCCCAGTGTCATAGGGCAATAGGGAGGAATCTCAGGGCAAGAGAGTTGTCTTGAAAATTTTGCATTTATCTTATCTTTTGTTTATTAGACTTGATTTTTTTTCCTATTGGAACAGTACAGTCTGTCCCACTGTAGGTGATGCTTAATACATCATGCTTTAGGTTATCACCAGGGTCTGTACTCCATGGCATCACAAGGGATCATCCCTCCATTTCAAGTTCTTGCCTGAAATCTGAGAGTCAGGAGTAGGTCTGACCTGCCAGTCCTAAATAACCATGTGGCTCCTTATTTGATAAACCTGCTCAAGGTCTCAGGGAAAGAGCTGCACGCCTTGCCCATCGGGGCCGGAATCTTACTGGTGCTCTACCATAGCATGGCTGTCCATTACTGTACCATATTTGCCTGGGCCGGATAGTACTGTGAGGAAGGCAGATTCTCCACAGTTATGATAGGGTGGGGGGAAGAGAATCTCACAACCCCAAGCAGAGCAATTCTCCAGTCCAGGCCTTCCAGGGGGCCCATGGAGCATCCTGGATAAGGATGGCTTGCAAAACTCCCTAAGCCAGGCAGGCAAATTTTGCCAGCTAGACTTCCCAGAATGCTTTTAGCACCAGGTACCTCCCACTGGCTAGCACTAAAGGGTCCTGGAGCCTACAGCCTTTGTGGCCAGGTGGCAACCTTGAAGAAACTGCACCATCCTTTACTTGAGGTACGGTGCCTACCACTGCTTCCACCACACTGCCATTGCATTTACACTTGCAGGAGTACACTTTTACACTTGCACTGTTTACACTTACACTGCATTTACACTTGCACGGGTACACAAGACCTTGGCCATAGGCTTGTCTACCCAAGCATAGCTCAGTTAACCAGGCAACTCTCCCCCGCTCCCTGCTTTTTCTCCTCATCCACTGTCTATCTAGAACATTTTAAAAACAGTACAGTTGGCCCTCCGCATTCACGAGTTCAAGCGCTTCTGGATTTGATTTGTGTGTTATTTATTTAAAATATTCCTACACTTTTTGACCCTGCCACGGGGAAAAAAAAATGTTCCCTCTAGGAACCTCTAGGTCCTCCAGCACGATTCTGTGGTCCCCTTCCCCTGGAAGACCTAGAGATTCCTAGAGAGAACACCTCCCTAGGCATTGGTAGGTCCTCCAGTATGACTCTATGGTCCACTTTCGATGGAAGAATCATGCTAGAGCAGTGGTTCTCAACCTGTGGATCTCCAGATGTTTGTGGACTTCAGCAAGCCCCAGCCACTATGGTCAATGCTCAGGGCTTCTGGGAGCTGAAGTCCACAAACATCTGGGGACCCACAGGTTGAGAACCACTGTGCTAGAGGACCTAGAGATTCCTGGAGAAGTGTTCTGAGATAAGAAAAATAGCATTTGGGATTTTTATTTTATTTTTCTTTGTGTTTTTCCCACTTTCGTGGGGTCTTGCACCCCTAACCCCCAGAAAAGTGGAGGGCTGGAGTAACATAGCGTTTCAGTTGCAGCGCTGTGCAGTAAACAATACGAGAAAGAATGCTTCAGCTGGAAAAAAGTGGGATTCTACTGCAGTCGAGCCTACTGTAGCAGCATGCGGTCTGTCTCCCTTACAAAGCATGGGTGAAGAGCGAAACAGAGAGAAAAGGAGAGAGCAAGTCAGCCTGCCCCACCAGCTACCCATAATGTATTTTTTTTTAAAAAAAAGCATAAATGTATTAAGTCTGGCCAAGAAAATGGAAATGATAAGATAAAGACGGTTGAAAGAAAAAGACATAAACATGGATGCATTTTGGAAGGTACCTTCAAGTAACCTCTAAAAGTTTCAACACATTTTTGTTGACTTATGCAAGGCTTATGTGACCGGGTTCTTTCATTTCGCTTCTGCATATTGTTAGTTTTGAATAAAAAGACTGCTGAAACATGCTGACCTCAACTTTTTTGTACTGTAGGACTTTAGCCCTGTTCTTTCCATGTTACTTCTGCTTCTGGAACCAAATTTTCTGTTAAAGTAGTACTTCCCAAAGACGCATTCACTTGGTTAACTGAAGTAGACCAGTAGATCTACCCTTGCAGTCTAATGGAGAAGCCATTTATCTACCCTTGGAACAAAGGCAAAATGAGAAGAGACCACATGTTGGACCCAGATGGGACAGCCTCTACCTGAAACCATTCTCTCCCCACCCACCTGTCAAACTGCAATTTCTTTGGCAAAATTCAGCAAAAATCAAACAAGACAGCCATCTCATGGGTGAAACAGCCATACCCTCAGTTCAACATCCCCTAGTTGTGTTGGACTACAACTCCCATCACTTCAAGGGCCACGCTGGCTAGAGACAATGCAAGCCATTGTCCAGATACCTAGAATGGAACCCAGCTGGAGGAAGTCTGACATTTTTGTGGCTCAGTCCCATCCCAAAGGAGCAAAACTTAAGTTGCTACAGAAAAACTTAGCAGAATCTCTTCCTGCATTGCTACATACATTGTCCATTTTTTAAAAACTAGATTTGTTTTTGGTCTGCAGATAGGACAAGTAAGATCACAAGTGTGGCTCAGCTAAGTGAGGGATAGAGAAAAGGGATCTGTGCTATACAGCCTGCCATGCAGCAGTGGTTCTCAGCCTTTGGTCCTCCAGATGTTTTGGACTTCATTTCCCAGAATCCTTCACTACTGGCCTTGCTGGCTGAGGCTGATGTCCAAAAGAAATGGAGAACCAAGGGGCGAGAACTACCAACCCACGCAATCACATTTACACACACATACATACACACACACCCTGCCAGCAGAAACAAAAATGGAGGAGGGGGAGAAAAATGATGATAAAGTCTTTGGCCGGATTATGCTGGCAGTGGTACCTTTTACACACTTGCATAAGGAGGTATCCAGCATCTCCTTATGCAAGCATTCCTTCACCCCACAATGCAACAAGCCAGCTTAAAGGCCACCACCCTACAATGTGGAACAATAATCGCCACAGCCTCCCTTGTTCCACGTCTTTTGCATAAACGCACCGACAGGAGTATTATTCCACACAATGGAGGCCAAAATCTCAGCCTCTGAGTGTTCATTCAAAATATGCTCTGATTGTTTTGTGTTTGGTTTTTTTTGCACATCTTTCTTATGCGCCTACACATACACACTCATGATGAAATTAAGGTACACACGAAGTATCCAAGCTTTGGGGCCAGCCCGCAGCTGAAAAATACACCACAGAAGAGCGACAAGTGGGCAGATTTGCCCGGCTTCTTTTAGCTCACTGTAGTGACCGTTCCTTCATGGAAAGAAAGTGGGAGGCCAAATCTTCCTGGCTGGTCCCCGAGAGCGTCCAGTTCCTGCAATCGCCACACTCTCCCCTTCAAGATTTCTGTCCATCTTTGTCTCTCCCTCCAAAACCCCCACCCAAACAGGAACAAATAAAATACAGAGACAACTTTCAGAGCCTCTTCTCCTTCGATGGATGACTCCATCCCACACAGTTTCCTCTTCCCTTCCATCAACATTGGTGGAAAAGAGGATTCTGGGAGTTTTAATATCCCAACTTTTTTCTCTTGAGTTTTCTCCTGGGATTAACAGAGAGGGAGCTAAAGAATTTGGAGTTTTCTGGAGCAAGTTAAGTTACTATGGACCAAATCCCACATGGCCAGCAGCTCTGCCGGGAGGAGTTTATGAACCACCATCATGTTTTGGTAAAAACAAGGCTCCTTGTTCAACTTGCTGTTCTTGTTTTTCACAATGCCAAACGTCTTGAAGCCAGCGTGTGCCACAGGTGTCACCTTGAGGACCTCTAAACACATGCCCAGGAACACGTCATCAATGGGATACAGCTCCAGGGTCTCGGAGACTTTGTGAAGCTTCTTGGCCAGTGGACCATCCATCACAAAGCCACCACCGCCGGCATAGGGCGGGTAGTGGCTCTTGTTGTACAAGGCACTGGGAATGTAGTACTTGTTCTCCTTCTTGCGGATTGGCCGGGCTTTGAGGAGGACATCGCCCACAAAGAGGTCATCCTTCTTCTGATCCTGCAAAAACTCCATGATGTTGTCCGGACTCACAAAGACATCGTCGTCCCCCTTGAAGACGTACTGGACGTTGTTACAGTAGATGTTGAACCACTTGAGGAAGTGGACTTCTTTGAGGGTCAGGTTGAAGAAGCTGTCCAGAAAGTCCCACTGCAAAATGTCCCTGTAGATGTAGTTCTCATATTCCAGCAACTTTTGATAATTAGCCCTCTCCTCTTCCTTGGAAGCAATGCCCAGAAGGAAGACAGTCCGAATCTTCTTGCCATCCACCTCTTTCTCTTGACCCCATGTCTTGCGGATGGCCTCCCGACGGTCGTGCTGAGTTATGATGGACTTCACCACTATTAGGAGGTAGACATCATCGCTGCATTTCTCTGGATGGTTGATGAGCATGGGGAAATACCGGCAGTGACGGTAGAGGAGGAACTGCCGGAAGTTGGGTTCCAGGCCTTTGAACCAGTCATCCTTGGTGAAGTTGAGGTTGGCTGTGCAGTTGATGGTGGTGACGTCCCACGAGGTCACCTGCTTCTCTGTCACTTCCTCAACCTTAGTCACAGGATTCTCCTTCTTCCAGAAATTGTTGGCAACAGACATGACCCCGTCTCTCTTCTGGGCTTTTACAGGCTCCTGGGATATAAGTTCTTTTGGCGGCTGACCTTGAAAGAGTTGGGTGGGAGTCATGCCTCGCTGCAACACGGTCACTGCAACCACCAGTGCAAACGAGAGGAGGACGCTTTTGTAGACTGTTTTCTTCCTAGAAAAAGGAAAAGAAACATATAACATGGGATGGACAAAATATGGGTCTCCAGGCTGTGTGTGGTCCCTCACCTTTGTGTCCTCTGAAGAACCCTCACCAGTCCCCAAAGCCCCTCAAACCATGCAGAAAAAAAATCTTTTAAAAATTTGGCATAATTTTTCGGCAAATTTTGCCCTAAAATTGCTAAGAAGGCCTCACCAAATAAATAAAATCATACAAAAATATCCCCATACCACCCTCACGAGCACACCAGAACCCTGTCCTACTGCCAGATACCTCCAGATTCCTTCCACAGTCAAACTCAAAATGGCGACCGGAAGAGAGGCACCTTCACTTCCTGTTCCTATTTAGAGAGAGCCTGCAGAGGAAAATGGAGGTATTTGGGCTTGTTGTGGGAGAGTGGCCCATAGGGTTTTTGGGAGGGATTGGCTCTTGGGAGAAGGGGAGGCTTGAGCTGCCCTACCCCGCAATAAACGATGTGGCAAAACTGAACCACCAAGAATTCTACGTAGCCCACTTCAGAATCACGCTAAACAATCAAGTACTAAGAATATTAAGACACAGATTGTTGCTGGAGGTCCTTAAACAGTGGTTGGAGGAGCATCTTTCAGGAGTGCTCTATTTGTGTCTTCCTGCGTTTCAGGGAGTTGGACGAGATGGCCATCGTGATTCCTTTCAATTCTATGATTCCCCCAGGAATTACACAGACTGTCTGCAACCTATTCTATGCACTCCCATACACTTGGGAGTAAGCGACATTGAGCCGAGGGAGGACTCTTGGGAGTTCCCATTGTGCTTGCCAAGAGTCTTCATCTTTTAAGGAAGCTTCAGTGCTAATGGATAAGAAGATTAGTTTGCCTTCCCTCTGCAACGACCTGCATGGAGGCAAGATTAATAACAACCTGCCTGCCAGTGTTGAATACCCTGGCATCAAAAACAGTTTCAGCATCTTTGACTGAAGGCACTGACAAATAATTACAGCCCAGCCTGAATGGCACAACTGCATGTGCAACAAACAATACACAGCATCAATCAATCAATCAATCAATCCATCAATCCACATCCAAAAGGGAATTTGCATGTGTGCAAAGCACCACCAGGATTCCAGTCTAGCTGTCTGACATTCAACAAAATAGCAATTAATTACACCATGTCAGTGTACTTCAGTATTAGCCACAGCCAGAATTCATTAAGGCAGTTACGAATGCGTAACTTAAGAGTTACAGATTTCGGACTGGTTCATATTCACGATCTCCACGTATTCACTTGTTTGGAGCTGTGCAGGGGCAATGAAAGTCCTCCAGTCCCCATTTACAGGTCAGCAGCCATTGTGAACGATGGGGATCTATTCCTCTGTTGACTGGAAAGCAGCCGACTTTCCCACTCACTTGCTCATAAGAGCAATCTCTGGTGTGAAAGTAAATCGGAACAGGGCCCCTGCTTCTCCCTCACACAATGGAGTTAGCTTATGGGAGAAGACGGGACTATCAACCAGCTGTGTCATAGGCCATTTCCGCACTAGACTGTCATAGCGCGATGATTCCACTTTCAACATCCTATGGAATCCTGGGGTTTGCAGTTTAGGGAGGGGCCGGCCGGCCCCTCCCTAAACTGCAAACCCCAGGATTCCATAGGATGTTGAAAGCGGAATAATAGCACTATGACAGTCTAGTGCGGAAATGACCACAGTCAAGAGAACAGACCCCTATTGCTCACAGCTACTGCTGCCTGGTAAACAGGGACTGGCCTGAGAGACACAACATAACTACATACCTGGTAAAGAATTCTGCCCCCCTTTTGAATCTGTGTAGGTTTATGTTCCTACAAATGTGCGAGGTTTTCGGAGCAGACAATGTGGAGACTCACTCCAGCAAGTTTCAATACCTTTGGAGCTAATATCTTAAATTTACAAAACAGTGGGTTCTTTATTGAGATTTTTTTCTGAGTTAAGTATATCTTAAGCAGATTCAAGCCTTGACAAAGCAGCAGCAGAGAGAAGGATGTGGTGTTGTGTGCGGAGAGCTTGGAAAAGTTACTTTTTTGGATAATAGCTGCCCAAATCCCCATGATGTTTGGCCATGCTGGCTAGGGGATTTTGCCAGTTATAGTCCAATAAAAGTAACTTGCCAAGGCTCTGGGAGTAGGGAGGCAAGCAAAAATGCATTCCCACCCACCAACAAACCAGACCCATAAGCTGAAAACTACATACCTGGCAGGGGGCAGAGCGGGCCCCAGCTGACCACAGCTCAGCCCAGAGGCAAAAAACATCAGGCCCTCCAGATGTGGTTGGCCAGGAACTCCCAGCTTTCCTCATCACTAGTTGTGCTGGCTAGGGCTGCTGGGAATTGCAGTCTCATTGGCCCTAGTCTTAGCCCTCCTACATAATTCCACAAAGTTGTAATAAAGAACAGGGTGCAAGTGAGCACTTTTCCACATCTGGAACCTAAAAGCACTGAGCTTACGGAGGCAGAACCCACAATCAATGTTGGGCTGCCATTTCCAGGCAGGCAGAGAGATTTTAAATTTGGAAATGAAGCACAGAGAGGAGAGAATTGTCACTAGGAAAGCCACAGAATCTCAAGTCCTAAGCTGTTGGGGTGAGACATTACAAATTTTCCCTCCTTCTCACCCCTTCGCAACGGCCCTCTGTGGCATGAGCCGCTGCAATTTATTCCATTCGTAAAGCAGAAAGTCATACCCAGGCAGTGTCTAATTTCCGCTAGCTGCTCCCCACCCCATCCCGTTTCCAAATCCCTTGCATTCCAGTCACCTGGGCTGGCTCCATCCTTTTGCAACCGACAAAAATAAAAGTAAAAGAGAGACAGACAGCAGTCGGTTTTCTGTTTGTCGAGTGGGGCCTTCTCTAAATAGAAGGTGGTCTGTTTGCTAACCAAACATCCCGCTCCGAGATCTCCAGGACACTTTGCCCCCTTCTCCCAAAAAGCAGAAATAAGGGGGTGCAAGGCATCAGAGACTCTTTGATGCTCTCCTCACATCAAACAAGGGCACAGTGTGGAGTCCGGATTAGAAGTGCCTTTTGGGAGGGGAGAGACAGGGAAGCACCAAACCAGGGGGGGAAATTGGGGGGAAATGAGATTTTCTTTATTTTTCCCCCAAAGCCTTTTCCCCTCAGGAAATTGAAAATGATGGATTATGGCATATTCTCTTTTAGAAAGATGAATAAAAAGTTTAAAAGGTGTTCACATACTTTGATGTTGTGTGTCTTCAAATTGTTCCTGACTTAAGGTGACTCTAAGACATTCTTGCAAAGAAACTAGTAAAATGCAGGCTGGACAGGGCTACTGTTAGTTGGATTTGTAATTGGTTGACCGACCGAACCCCAAGGGTGCTCACCAACGGCTGCTTCTCCTCCTGGAGAGAAGTGACTAGCGGGGTGCCACAGGGTTCTGGCCTGGGCCCAGGGCTGTTCAGTATCTTCATCAATGACTTGGATGAAGGAATAGAGGGCATGCTCATCAAATTTGCAGATGACACCAAATTGAGAGGGGTTGCTAATACGCCAGAGGACAGGATCAAAATTCAAAATGACCTGGGCAGATTGGAGAGCTGGGCCAAGGCTAACAAAATGAAGTTCAACAGAGAGAAGTGTAAGGTCCTACACTTAGGTAGAAAAAATGGAATACAGAAATATAGGATGGGGGACACGTGGCTGGATAGCAGTACCTGTGAAAGGGATCTAGGAGTCTTCATAGACCACAAACTGAACATGAGTCAGCAGTGTGATGCGGCAGCTAAGAAAGCCAATGCAATTCTCGGTTGCATCAACAGGAGTATGGTGTCTAGATCGAGGGAGGTACTGGTACCACTCTACTCTGCTTTGGTTAGACCTCATCTGAAATCCTGTGTCCAGTTCTGGGCACCCCAATTCAAGAAGGACATGGTCAAGCTGGAGCAAATCCAGAGGAGGGCGACCAAAATGGTGAGGGGCCTGGAAGCCATGCCCTATGAGGAAAGACTTAGAGAGCTGGGGATGCTTAGTCTGCAGAAGAGAAGGTTAAAAGGGGACATGAGAGCCATGTTTAAATATTTGAAAGAATGCCATGTAGAGGAGGGAGAGGGCTTGTTTCCTGCTGCTCCAGAGACCAGGACGAGGAGCAATGGATTCAAGCTGCAGGAAAGGGGATTCCACCTGAATATCAGGAAGAACTTCCAGACAGTCAGGGCTGTCCGGCAGTGGAATGTGCTGCCTCGGAGTGTGGCGGAGTCTCCTTCCTTGGAGGTTTTTAAGCAGAGGCTGGATGGCCACCTGTCGGGAGTGCTTTGAGGGTGTTCCTGCAAGGCAGGGGGTTGGACTAGATGGCCCCGGGGTCTCTTCGAACTCTACATTTCTATGATTTCTATGATTCCTACGATTCTAAGATGAATCAATCATGGGGTTTTCTAAGGCTGAGACTGTGTGACACATCCAGAGTCACCCAGTAGGTTTTCATGGCTAAGCAGCGAATCGAATTCTGGGCTCCAGGGTCATAGTCAAACCCCTGCTGGCTCTCATTCACACATTTACTTCCCTCAAAACATTTCTAAAAACTAGGTAAGATGAAAACTTTTACATAACACTATGTACAGGATAAGAGTGTAAGAATTCCTGGCCTTGGACTCCTTTTCTCAGTTCTTTTTTATGGAAATGAGCATGTTATAGCTGTTTGGTACTATGGAGAACTAGTGAGCACAAAATAATTTTCTCTGTTTCACTGATTTTCATGTTTTCTTCTGTTTTTATTGGGTTTTATTGTATGCTCCTCAAACTGGTAAAACCAAATTGGCCCCTTACTGTTTAGGACCTCGCAGTTCCATTTGTACCAAAAACTGAAACTTTAAAAGAGCAAGTTCCATTAGTAATGGTATTCTGAATAAATTATATTTTCAACAGATCAAGCAGGATAATTTCATGCCAAACAAAGCTACATGTAATAGATTTTATGTTCTTAAAGTAACAAAACAGCTTTTAATCTGTAAAGGAGGGTTAATATTGCCTTTTTTTCAATTTTTCCAAAGCAAACTGCTGCAGCTTTCCTAGCTTGTTGTTATTATATTTATGTCCTGCCCTATTTTTTTTTTCCAGTTTGGGACTCAAGGCAGCTCAGAATAACTTTAAAAAAACACAAAGTTAAAAAGTCAAAGAATGCAAAAGTTAAAAAGTGATTAAATGACAAAAAATTAAAACCATTAAAAATATAAACCATTTAAAAAAAACCCACAAAAAAATAAAAATAAAGAACATCCAGTGCACTGGTTTAGGCAGGATGGGTCTTATACAATCAGGCCTCTCCTGAAGATCTCAAAACCTGAGTCTGGTCCATACAAGAGAACATGGCCCTTTGCATAAACTGGATCTGAGATGAATAAGGCTTTATAAGGCATCACCAACACTTTGAATCATGTTTGGAAACCAACCAGCAGCTGGTGAAGCTGTTGCAACCAAAGACTTGTGTGCTCGCTCTGTGTGCTTCGTCATTACAAACTTTTGACATCTGACCACACTCTGAAGTTGCTTGGCCGCGTGCAATGCAGTTTTCATCTGCCAAAAGTTGAGAAGGCATGCGGTTAAAGTGGAATTATAGCACTATAACTGTGTTGTGTGAAGGGGCCCTCAGCTACACAGGGGTGAGAATCATGCAACCCTCCAGATATTGTGGAACTGCAAATCCCAGCAGCCCTGGGCAGCACAGCCAATGGCAAGAAGTAGCTACCCAATAACCTCTGGAGGAAAGGGTGATTCCCATCTCTGAGTTGTCCCAGTCTTAAGACGGAACGACTCAGGGAAAGACACTTCTCTGCTAACCGGGTTATCTATCATTTCAGGAATATCACTTCCAAGCCCTCCTCTAGGTTAGGTGCTGCACTCAGAGAAAAACCTGGTTAGGAGGCACACAAATTACCATTTTATTTCTGATTTAAACTATCACTGCAGTGCTCTTATCCCTGTAGATCTCACCTGTTCCCAAGAGCAGGTTGCTTTAAAGCTGCAATATCCCCACATACTTTGGAGCAAGTCCACTGAAGTCAACAGTAAGCAGTCATATGTAAGATTACACTGCAGATCTACCAGAGACTAGGGCCCTTTTTGCACGGCATTTTTGATGCGAAAGGGCCCTTTGAGCGTTGTGCAAATGTGAGGAGCTGTCCACACAACGCACTCACATTTGCGCGATGCTTCCGGGCCTGACACGGACCACGCATGCATTTTTCCATTTTTGGCTTGAAGCCGAAAATGCTGCACAGTCGCACATCGCTCCAGGGCCCCGCGCGCACTTACCTTGCGTGCGGAGCCTTGGGAGCCATGCCAGTCGCACTTTCTGTCTCAGTGCATGATCTCCAACCCAGAGGGAAACATGATCTCCAACTCAGAGGGAAGATAAGGAAGCAATGACATAATGTAAGTATGACTGCACGACTAGTCATGAAAGGAACAAGCTGATGAGTCAAAAAGCAAAGTTTACAGTTGGAAGAAGATCTGAGACCTTTATACCAGAAAGAGAAAAAAATTTAATCCCAGGAAACTGGAGAATACTCTCCAACATTACCTTGATGAAAACTGGGATACACATGTCCAAGCAACGTCAAAGTACAGCCAAGATGGCAGAAGTTATTAATGAAGAAGAACACACAAACCAGGAGAGGACGAAGCACTTCCCAGGATTCTATAGCCAGGGAGGGAAACTTCAGCTCACAGACCTAATTCAACCCATGGTGGTTCCACGTGGCTTTTTCTTGCCCTTATCTCTAACCCTTAGTTGAAGCCCAGGAAGTTTTGCTATGAAATGAGCTCTGGTTTGCAACCTGGGGAGATTCTGCATAGAGGAGGAGCATGTGTGAAAGGGATCTAGGAGTCTTGGTGGGCCACAAGCTGAACATGAGTCAGCAGTGTGATGCAGCAGCCAAGAAAGCCAATGCAATTCTTGGTTGCATCAATAGGAGTATGCTGCCTAGATCAAGGGAGCTAATAGTACCACTCAATTTTGCTTTGGTTAGACCTCATCTGGAATGGAATGTGTCCAGTCCAGGGCACCTCATTTCAAGAAGGATATGGACAAGCTGGAACATGTCCACAGGAGGGCAACCAAGATGGTGAAGGTTCTGGAGGCCATGCCCTGTGAGCAGCTTAGGGACCTGGGTATGTTTAGTCTGCAGAAGAGAAGGTTAAGAGGGGACATGATAGGCAAGTTTAAATATTTGAAGGGATGTCATGTTGAGGAAGGAGTGGGTTTGTTTTCCTCTGCTCCAGAGACTAGGGCAAGGAGCAATGGCTTCAAGCTGCAGGAAAGGAGATTCCACCTGAACCTCAGGAAGAACTTCCTGATGGTCAGAGCTGTCCGGCAGTGGAATCTGCTGCCTCCATGAAGTGTGGTGGAGTCTCCTTCTTTGGAGGTTTTTAAGCAAAAGAGGGATGGCCATCTCTCAAAGGGAGTGCTTTGATGTGGGTTCCCATATGGCAGGGGGTTGGACTGGATGGCCCCTCTGGTCTCTTCCAACTCTATCGTCCTATGACTGTATGATTCTACAGCTTGCAAACCGGACAGTGTTGCATAGAACAGGAACTCTGGTCTGCAGCCTTGGCAGGCGTGGTGGACAGTGGGCTCCATCTCAGTAGGGTGGTAGATATTCTCCAGGTTTTAGCCCAAAACTTAAAGGGGTCTCCCAAGGTACTGAGCCCTATCCTCCCCACCCCCAATATGTTGAGCACATTGAAAAGCTCCTTTCAAATTCAGAAGAAAACATGGAGAGATTCACCACCCCTCTAACATGGAAGCCTTTGGCTAATACTAGACCCAGTATGGGGTATTTAAGGTACTGCCTTACACTGAGTCAGACCCTTGGTCCATTAACCTAGGAGTGCCAACTCTGACCACAAGACATGGCTTTTAAAGGTAAAGTCACCTAGAGACCCCTAGCAGAGAATTCTAAGTACCCCACCAAACTATAAATCCCATGATTCCATAGCATGGAGCTGTGGCAATTAGAGTGGCATAGTGGCTTAAGTGTTGAACTAGAACTCTGGGGAACCAGGATTCAAATCCCTGCTCGGCCATGGAAACCCACTAGGTGACCTTGGGCAAGTCACACTCTCTCAGCCTCCAAGGAAGGCCAAATCTGGCTGAGAAAGCCTTGTGATAGTTTTAACTTAGAGTGATGATAGGTCAGAAAGGATCTGAAGGCACACACCAGCAACAAAGCATTGGCACGGGACCTTGTTTTGTAGGCTGGCATGGTTTTGCATGCTCAAAAGCCCCCATGCTAAAGTGCATGTGTGTGTATGTCCCTTCAAGTCACCTCCTGACTTACGGCGATCCCATGCATTTCCCAGGGTTTTCTTAGGCAAGGAATTCTCAGAGGTGGTTCTGGCAATTCCTTCCTCCGAAATAGAGCCTACAGCAGCTTCCATTCATTGACGGTCTCCCATCCATGTATTAACTAGAGTTGACCCTGCTTAGTTACCACTCTATGCTACTTAGGTCCCACCCTGCCTGGAATACGGTGTCCAGTTCTGGCCACCACAGTTCAGGAAGGAGATTGACAAGCTGGAATGTGTCCAGAGGAGGGCAACCAGAATGGTAGAAGGCCTGGAAACCACAAAGCCCCGGGAAAGAGCAGCTTAGTGAGCTGGGTCTATCTGGCCTGGAGAAGGGAAGGTTAAGAGGTGACATGATAGCCATGTTCAAATATTTGAAGGTTTATCATATGGAGGACGGAGCAAGGTTGTTTTCTGCTGCTACAGAGACTAGGACATGGAGCAACAGCCTCAAATTTCAGGAAAAGAGTTCCACCTAAACACTAGAAAGAACTTCCTGATGGTAAGAACAATTCGACAGGGGATACGCTGTCTCGGTGGAGTGGAGTAGAGCCTCCTTCTTTGGAGGTTTTTAAAGAGAGGCTGAATGGCCATCTTTTACATGGAATGCTTTGATGGTGTCTTCCTGCATGACAGGATGGGATTGGACTGGATGGCCTTAGGGTCTCTTCCAATTCTAGGATTTTACAATTCTGGTTTCCAAGATCAGATGGGATCCAGTGCCTCCAGGGTATTTAAGCCCTTCACCAAAGCATACTATTAAGATTTTTACCTGGTCCCACCCTGTGCTCTCAGCCCTCATCACTGCAAGAATATAACACAAGAGACCCTCCCCAAATTGGAATTCAACCACCCCTAGGCCAAAAAAATGTTCTTATCCCTGTTCTACAAGGAACTCATGGACAGTTAAAGTACTGCAGTACAAAACAGATACATATCTGAAGTTCAATTAGGGCAATTTATCACGCTGTCTACCGAGCAGACCCTGGAAGCAATGCTGAAGAGTCGTCTAGCTCGTTTCAAATTCCCTGCTAAAGTGGGCCTGGAGTCTTTCTTCTGTAAAAAGGTGCGCCTTTGTAAACAGGAACGTGGATGCCACCAAGTTAGTTGGTTGGTCTTATCAAGAACTGAGTTCACCCTGGTGTAATAGTGGTGTGGGAAGACGCAGTTCATGCCTTAAGTCTGCCACTAATTTAACCTGGGAACTAAACTAGGCATTGATATCAGAGGAAGATTTACCTGTTTCCAGCAGCTGCCTCCTAAACGATGTTAAACTGCTTTAGTCAGAATAAGTCAAGGAAATGTGGCTTACTCCCAGGTAGGTATGCTTAGGACTGTAGCATTGCTATAGTGTTTCTCAGTCCTGAACAGGTACATCCCAAAATGTGGAAGGAAACGACATCAAACCACTGCCACAGAGCCTGAGAAACGACTTTTTAGAAGCAACGAGTTACAATTCTAGTTTGAAGGGCCTCCCAGGAGCAGTTAGGTCCTGGTACAGTTTGCAGTTTTTAAAGAAGTAATCCCTTACTTTGCCATTTCTTGAAGGAACCTAACATAGTTACTTTCTACAAGCTGCTGGCCTATGAGGCAAAATGCACTCCCTTCTGGGCCACTTCATCACCCACAGCAGTCCACAAGCCAGCACTGGAACCATGTGATATTCCTCCTCCACTGTTTACTGAGCCCTGAAAGTATGAAGACGATTATTAGTTATAGCTCCACTGCAAGAGGAACGAAATTCTCTCAGTTAAGCCACAACTGGAACGCAAGGTATTTATACTTCTGTTACTGGGGAAAGGAGCTAATTACAGTTTGGGCCCAGAACGTCTGAAAGCCCATATCTCCTCCATGAGCCCACCTGAGCCTCGACACTTTCAAGGGAAGATGCTGATTTAACTGAGAGCACAAGCTAAGGACAAAGAGGGAATAGGGGAGGAAGAGAGAGAAACAGGGACACTTTAAAAGTGAATGAAAAAGTGGGACAGGACTGTCCCTGTGAAATTGGGACAGTCGGTGGGTATGCCACAGGCAGGCCATTGATCAAATAAATAAATAGTTTCTTTGCAATTTGCAAGCTCTAGCACTGCACTGCATTGCACTGCAGGTAGGATATTAAATTCTTTGCAGCAAGTGACTGAAAAGGTCCCGCAACTGCAGGACAGGTTCTGTCCATTTATTTTTATTTTCATTCTTTTATTCTCCCCCGTTCTCCTCCTCACTGTAGTCCTTGCCAATTTGCCTAGTAAAATAGCACTCATTTATTCCTGTGCTATTAGATTAGGACTTGCACACCTTCCGACATGTCACAGAAGAAAACTGGGGCGCGTGTGGGCCAAGCAAGATCAAGAGTGTGGTCAAGATGGCAAAAGGTATTAATGAGAAAGAACACCACAAGCTACAGGAGGCTGCGGCAGTTTGCTTTTGCCTGAGCCTACTGGGAAGGGTAAGATTCTGCTCCCTCCGTCCCCACTCTGGTGTGTTAACTGACAGCAAACCATTTTTGCATTTTGAACTCCGTTTGCAGCAACTGAAGAAAGCTGAGGACGAATGGGGGAAAGCGAGAGGAGGAGAGAGAAACTGGGACACTTTAAAAAGCAGATGGAAAAATGGGACAGCAGTGGACAAATAAGGTGGAGGGTATGGAATTTGCCCACCCTGAATGCTGAACATTTGAGAGGAAATGTAAGCTGATGCCATGGTGGAATATTGGCTGGAAAGAGAGAAGCACAATGGGTACATTCAAGCAGGAGCGGTCCACAGGGGACAGGTTCGGTATTTCCATTTTAAAAAGTGACTTCCCATTTTGAACTCTAACCTCTACCAGAGAGAGGATGCAGGAAAATCTCTGTCCATTATGAGTTTTCTCCAAGGTTGTAAAGCCAGAATGACTGACCGAATTGTTAGAGAGATTTAGATAAGGGCAAGGGGGCCACAGGTTACAGAAGACGTCATATCCATAAAACAAACTCCAAGAGCCACGGAAAAAAGGCATTAGCGTACTACCTTGGCCTTTGTAAAATCTACAAAGCGACCTACAGACAGAAAGGCGGCGATGGGGGGGGCGGAGGGAGGGATGTACAAAAATGTCAAGGATGGAAAGAAGATTTTATTGGAACATTTCTTTCCCTTCAAAAGAAAGACAAAGAAGAACCATGAACAATTTTATATAATACGATCCTCTTAAAAAACCCTAAGCGTGAGAACTGTAGCAATAAGAAAGGACAACAAAAACCCTTAAAACTTTTGCAGTGGTTGCCAAGGGATGCCAATAGACAAATACTTCCCAATATAAACAAAAATTAATTATTTTTTTTCAGAAGCGTGAAATGTCAATAGGTGAAAGGCTGACTTAGAAAACAAACAAAAACCAGCACTCTGCTGTGTTCTCTCCCCCTGCCTGCAACTGATTGAAAAATCAGGCATGCATTTTAAGGCCACTTTTCCCATGTTCCTCATGGTCACTGCAAGGAAATCTTCCCATTGATTATTTGTTGCATAACTCTCCTTCTCCTCCCTGCTTTGCCTTTACAACAACCCTATGAGGTAGCTCAGGCTGAGAGGAAACGGCGGGGCCGTGCTCACCCAGCGTGTTTGCTTGCTGAGTGGGGATTTCAGCCCCCAATCCAACACAGAAACCACAAAAATGGCACGCTAGCCAGTGGAGCTCGGGCCCTTTCCGCACAAGGCTGATACATTGCGGTAATGTCATATTATTTTTGCATCTGCACATTAAACCGGTTTGACCTCGTTCCGTCCTCTGTGGTTCTGCACGAGTTGAGGTCTTAGCGTGGTTAACATCTATGTTGAACCAATGTATTGCAAAAACAGAAAAAACTCCGATGTAAAACCCCCA
This sequence comes from Iguana delicatissima, assembly GCA_948472985.1. NCBI lineage: Eukaryota > Metazoa > Chordata > Lepidosauria > Squamata > Iguanidae > Iguana > Iguana delicatissima. The sequence goes on along the minus strand of CAOKZL010000566.1, from coordinate 1,157,181 downwards.
AACCGTTTCTCCTGCGTTTTTAACTACACGCAGAAGCGTTACATCGATTCATGCCACGTGCGCTAAAATGCAGCAATAGTTTCGGGGTCCTTCTTTCATATGTGGTGGACTTGTAAGGTTGCAAAGAAATTTGGGAAGGAAATACACGATGAAATTCAGAGAATGTATAATTTAAATTTTGAAATGAAACCAGAATTTTATTTGTTGAATATGTTAGGCCAACAAAGAGAAATAAGATCTCACCAGAAAACATTGTTCTGTGTTATAACTGCGGCAAGAATGACATATGCGCAACACTGGAAAGAAGGAAATTATATTGATATAGAAGAATAGAAATTAAAAGTTCTGGATACGGTAGAGATAGAAAGGTTGGCTTTTTCACTTAAAAATAAACCAGTTCAGAACTTTGAAAAAGAATGGCAAGAAGTTTTGAGCTGGATAAAGGAATGAGGGAAAGAATAAGAGAGAGTGTTGGAAAAAATGGTAATGAAAATTAAAGATGTCATAGAATAAGTATAAGCTGAATGTAATAAGGTTAAAAGTAATAATGTGTTAATCTTAGAATAGAAAAATGTATAAATGGGATGTAAGCACAAACTCAACTGGAAAAATGATGTTTGGAAGCGGGGAGGGGTTTGTTTGTTTGTTTTGAGTAAAACTTTAATAAAAATATATACCAAAAAAAATGCAGCAATAGTTTCTACAACTTTTTTTTTAAATTGACTAATCTGCGGCGGCAGGGTGGAGCGAGGGAGGGGGATAGGAGTTCCACGAGAATTGATGATGTGGAAACTACAAACCATTTTCTCTGCTTTACTTTGATAGAAACTGGAGGGCGTGCAGATAGGAATCAAGGTACGCCGGAGTGAAAAACACCACTCGTGACATGCGGTGAAATGCTCCCCCTCTCTAGTGCGGAAATGGCCTTCGTGTCAATGAGGCAATCAATCCACTCCGGGGGTACACCGGGGGCACACAGGAAGCTGCAGAAGTTTGCTTCTGCCTGAGCCTACTGGGAAGGGCAAGATTCAGCTCCCTCCTCTTCCCTCTTTGGCGAGTCAGTTGAGAGCAAACCATATTCCCGTGGGCCGTCCATTCAGGATCTGGTGTAGGGTCGGCCACTGCAGAAGGGAGACGGTGGATAGGTGGTGGAGGGATTTATCCGATCCAACACTTGAAAGGGGATCTACAGATTTAGAACCTGATGAGCACAGAGGAGAAGCAGAAACTGGAATAACCAAGTCAACACGTATGTACAAGGAATTGCAATATGGCAACCAAGACCCCCCTCACTGGTTGGCAATGACAACTGTTTGCAGTTGGTTGCGTGCGTATCAACATGCAACAGTTCCCAACTTTGGTTCCAAGATGCTGTTGGACCTTAACTTCAAGATGCCCCAGCTGAGCCTGGCCAGTGAGGAGGGATTCTGGGAGTTGTAGCGCAACATCAGAGCAGCAGTAAGGGGATCTGGCTCTCACTTTTGCAGTAATCAAAGCTCCAGCATTTTAAGTTGGCATGATTTTCAGAGGATTTTAACCCAAGACATCAGGGCAAAAAGACCCCTAAATCTGAGAAAAACATGTTCCATTTAAACAAAATAAGTCAGCAAATCCCATCTGCTTCCAAGATGGAATTTGTTTCCAGCACTACAGCAGAGGTAGGCAAGTCCAGGGGGAAACTGCCCTTCATGTCCTCCGAACAAGAAGCAAAAGCAAAAACAGAAAACACAAAAGTGGTCAAATGTCTACTTCTGGGGGAGGCATTATTTCTGATATTAAATACTACAGAAGAAGAGGATGCAATCTGCTTCAAACGATTATGTGGGGGTTCCATAGAATCATAACATTTAAAGAGACCACAAGGGCTATCCAGTCCAACCCTATTTTGCCATGCAGAAATATATAATCAAAGCATTCCTGACAGATGACCATCTAGCCTCCCTTTTAAAACCTCCAAAGAAGGAGACTCCACCACACTCCCAGGCAGTGCATTCCACTGTCAAACTGCTCTTACCATCAGGAAGTTTCTTCCTAATGTTTAGGTGGAGTCTCTTTTCCTGTAGTTTGATGCCATTGTTCCATGTCCTAATCTCCGGAGCAGCAGAAAACAAGCTTGCTCCATCCACCACATGACATCCCTTCAAACAAAGCTATCATGTTGCCTTTCATCCTTCTCTTCTCCAGGCTAAACATCCCCAACTGCTCCTCGCAGGGCTTCATGGTTTCCAGGCCTTTTACCATTTTGGTCGCTCTCCTCTGAACAAGATCCAACTTGTGAATATCCTCCTTGAATTGAGGTGCCCAGAACTGGACACAGTGGTCCAAGTGGGGTCTGACCAAACAGAATAGAGTGGTACCATCACTCTCCTTAACCTAGACATTATGCTCCATTGATGCAGACTAGAAATCACATTTCTCAGAGGGAACTGGCCTGGAGCTGGGCATCAAAAGGGTGGTCTTGGGAGTTAAAGGTTGTAAAAAAACATTCCAGAGGCCATAGGTTTGCCCATGCTGTCATAGAATCATAGAATCATAGAACTGTAGAGTTGGAAGAGACCCCAGGGGCCATCCAGTCCAACCCCCTGCCATGCAGGAACACCCTCACAGCACTCCTGACAGATGGCCATCCAGCCTCTGCTTAAAAACCTCCAAGGAAGGAGGAGACTCCACTACACTCCGAGGCAGCATCTTCCACTGCCGGACAGCCCTGACTGTCTGGAAGTTCTTCCTGAGGTTCAGGTGGAATCTCCTTTCCTGCAGCTTGAATCCATTGCTCCTCGTCCTGGTCTCTGGAGCAGCAGAAAACAAGCCCTCTCCCTCCTCTACATGGCATCCCTTCAAATAGTTAAACATGGCTCTCATGTCCCCTCTTCACCTTCTCTTCTGCAGACTAAACATCCCCAGCTCTCTAAGTCTATCCTCATAGGGCATGGCTTCCAGGCCTCTCACCATTTTGGTCGCCCTCCTTTGGACTTCCTCCAGCTTGACCTTGTCCTTCTTGAATTGGGGTGCCCAGAACTGGACACAGGATTCAAGATGAGGTCTAACCAACGCAGAGTAGAGTGGTACCAGTACCTCCCTCGATCTAGACACCATACTCCTATTGATGCAGCCGAGAATTGCATTGGCTTTCTTGGCTGCCGCATCACACTGCTGACTCATGTTCAGCTTGTGGTCTATTAAGACTCCTAGATCCCTTTCACAGGTACTGCTATCCAGCCACGTGTCCCCCATCCTATATTTCTGTATTCCATTTTTTCTACCTATCTCATCTCAGCTCAGCTCAGCTCAGCTCAGCTCATCTCATCTATCTGTCTTACAGATTCACCCACTAAACTTCCAACCCAGTGTGTAACCAGACTCCATAGGAAGCATCCCAATTCAAGGAGAGGTGATACAGTAGGCCCAGCCCTGATCTCTTCCACGGATGCGCGGCATCACTTGAAACAGCAATGATCGAGTGTCGAAGGTGTGAGCCAAAAGAGTCTTTGCATCTTTTGTATGATTTGGCATAAGGCTTCCTCTCCAGTTTACACAAGTTTCTCCCCCCCAAACTACTTTTTGGACACTACATGTGCACACGCAAACACACTCCTAGAGAGGGAGCAGTGTTTGTAAAGACTATAACAACCAGAATCCCCCAACCAGCACAGCCCTGGCCTTATCATGGGGCTTAAATCACACACCACAAACAAAATTACTGATGGAAAAAGGGAGATGATTACTTTCTGGGACAGACCGAAGGTCCACGTAACCCAGCTTCCTGTTTCCAAAGCTTCCAGCCATGTGTTTCCAAAAAAGCACATGATCAGAATATGAAGGCAAACCCCCTCCCCTCTTCATTATTTGCCTCACATCTTCTGGTATTTAGAGATAAACTGCTTCTGAACATGGAGGTTCCATTCAGCTGTTATGGGTCTACAACGGTTCACACACTCACCCAAACACTTCCAAGGAGCCATAGGAAAAGAGAAGTCAGTGTTAACAATGGTCGCTTGGGCCTCGGAGCTTAGGTAAGTTACTTTTTCTGAACCCCCCCATTGTGGGAATTGTGGCCCAATAATAAAAAGAACAACTTTTCCAAGCTTGCATTGTGGCAGTAGAGTTGGAAGGAATATTAAAAAATGTTAACACAAGTGTTAAAAAATATGCTTTTCAGGTCTTGAGAAACTCTGACTAGAAGAGTCTTGGACTAATGAGAATCTTTGCAGTTCCAGAATAATTCTGCACAAAATTTGCACATGATTGTTTTGCACAGAAAACAGCATTTTTGGCTCAGTAAAGAACATTTTCTGTGCAGGAAGTGATCTTCCTGTGCAGAAATATTATTTCCTGTGGAGAAAAAGCTTAAGTGGGGAGTTATTCTGTGCAAAATTCACATATGGATGATTTGCACAGAAATCAACATTTTCTGCACAGAAAACATGCTTTCTGCACAGGAATATTATTTTCTGCACAGAAAAAATGTTGCTTTCCGTGCAAAATGATCACATATGAATTTTGCACAGAGTTAAATGCCGACGTTTTCAAAGACTTTCTCACAACAGGAAGAAAACCGCTAAAATTACTTGTTGCTTCCTTTGAGAAGAAGCTTAGTGAAGGCTTTTTTTTTTTTTGCACATTAAAATAGAAACATAAAAGAAGACAAATAACAATGCCATGCAATACCAAAAAAACCCACAATATAAACACAATAGAACAGTGGTTCTCAACCTGTGGGTCCCCAGATGTTTGTGGACTTCAGCTCCCAGAAGCCCCAGCCACTATGGTCAATGCTCAGGGCTTCTGGGAGCTGAAGTCCAAACACATCTGGGGACCCACAGGTTGAGAACCACTGCAATAGAACATCCCACAACTAAATTGCTACTAAACTAATGCACAAATGATTAAAAATAGATGGTAATTTAGATGTTAGTTATTGAGTTTAAAACACAATTCATTTTAGTAGGAGCTGTTTGCAATAAGGGTGGAAACGCAGACTGATATCTCTATCTGGCACTGAAGTCTGTGCATTAGTTCCAACGTGGACGCAGAATAGTTTCTTTTAGTCTGTTCTGAACCTACGAGGGAGAACACCTTACCAAAGGTAACAGACACACCACACACAGTGGGAGGGAAGAATTTGGCGCCCTGTTTGCTCCTCAGGCCAGAGGAAAGGACAGCAGAAGGTTGGGGGAGAGGAGGAAAACGGAAACAACCACAAAAAAGAGGGGAGCCACTGTGATAGACACAGGTGCTGAGATTAGGGTTACATACTAGAAATCTCTGCACGCAGAGCTGCCCATTGACTGTGCTATGCTGAAGCACAACAAGACCTCACCAAACGTGTACCCAGGGGTGGGAAAAGTCCAGCCCCCCTTGGGACCCCAAACTGCAATCCCAAAAGCCCTCAGGCCTTCCCATCATTCACTTTTTCGTGCATATTCTTAGCCAGTTTCTCACTCCCAAAATGACCAAACACACGCCAAGCCAGCCACAAAGGTGGCGGTTTACCTCCTCCACAGTGCCTCAACTCCCTGCAAAAGGAGGAGGAGGCGACCAAAATTCATCCAAAATGGTGGCCAAGAGTGACACTATGGTACACCAAAACATGACGACATAGCCCATCGGAGGAGTGTGGATGGGAGAGATCTACCGTCTGTGCAGTTACCCAGCCCTAGCATAATCAAATGCTCATGGAATAGGTATGTATTCTAAATTGCACAGCAAATCTGCACATCAAATGTTCAGCCACATCTGCACATCAAGTGACATGCAAAATGGCACCCAACTCTGCTTCTGGAACTGCTTACGGACATTGCACATCAGAACAAAAATGTCCCAACTTCTTTGATATGGGAACGCATGCATGCAAGGGCAAAGCGAAGGCAATGGGGACAGAGGGCGAAACCGACCTGCAGGGAGACTGTTCCAACCAAGGAAGCCGTGGTTGCTCAGAGTTTGCAGGATCTGAGCTGGGCTGCTGACGGCTTGGTCAAGCAGACGGCAGCAGGAAAAGAAGGAGACCACATAACAGGTGGTTTGGTTCAGTCAAGGGAGCCACGTTTACTAGGACACCTGCAAATTCCTTTTGCACGGTGAACTCAAGTTTGCAACAACTAAAGGAAAGTGAAAATAAAAGGGGAGAGTGGGAGGAAGAGAGAGAATCTGGGACATTTTAAAACATCTGAAAAAGTGGGATGACAAAGAAATAATCGGGACTGTCCCTGCCAAATCAGGACAGTTGGAGGGTGTGTAAAACATGTGTAAGTGGTTTTCACACTTTCTATTTTCAGGAAAATACATCTGCCCGACTTGTCAGGAAATCCCAGTGCAAAGGATTCTGGGACAAAGTGGGGTACACAGTTGACCTACAGGGTTGGCAAAGCTGGCTAGGTCACTTTACCCCCCTGCATGAAAGGAAAGCATATCCTAAGGCATATCCCACATTTTCTAGCTTTACTGCATTGCAAGGGAAACAACAGCACTAATAAGACAAGATCTCTTTTCAGGGAGGTCAACCCTTCAGTGTCCAACTTTTCAATGAACCCAAGAAGCTTCACAAAATTTTGGGCCACAGTTTCGAAACTGTTGTGGGGGCCCTAATGTAAGAACAACTAGGAAGAAACTAGCTAAGATTCTCCAGTGTGTCTCATTAAATGCCAAAGTGAGAACCATCTACGCCAGCAGTTCTTAACCTTTTCTTTACCATGGACTCCCTTTAAATATTTTTGTTGCTGCGGACCACCAAGACTTAACTCAAGGTGGCTTCTGGCTGTATGGTTGGAAGCAAAAAATCTTATGTGCTTTCTCTCAGCCACCCAGTGTCATTCACTTCCACATTCCCACGGCGCGCAGTAAGTACATTTTTTGCTAGCTAACAGTTTCGTAACTTTTGACTGGTTTGAGATATTGTAATGAAACTTTCTACAAATGACATCTGTCACTGGCCAAAGACTCCTGTTCTTCAAGACCATTGTATGACTCTCTGCCGGTTTGTCCATCTGTCTTTTCTCCCTTGTTTTTTAACTGTAAAAGCTCATAATATTTCATCAAACTTTCGCAGCCCCCCAGGGGTCCACAGACCCCAGGTTAAGAAACACTGGTCTATGCCATAGTATTTCCAGTTTCTAGGTATGGTTGTGAAAGACAGACAGAGAAGAAAACCAACTCATTTGAAATGTGATCCCACTGAAGTATTCTGCAGATTCTACGGGTTGCTTTAAAAAACAAATTAATTTAAAAAATCAACAGGTCTTCAACTAATCAAGTCTGAACACTCACTAAAAGTGAAGATGGTTGAACGGAGACTGTCAAACTTTGGACATATCATAAGATGACATGATGCACTGTGAAAGGTGATCTTAAGAGTTGGAAGAGACCCCAGGGGCCATCCAGCCATGTAGGAACCCACATCAAAGCACTCCCAATAGATGGCCATCCAGCCTCTGCTCATAAACCTCCAAAGAAGAAGACTCCGCTACACTCCATGGAGGCAGCATATTCCACTGCCGGAGAGCTCTGACCATCAGGAAGTTCTTCCTGAGGTTCAGGTAGAATCTCTTTTCCTGTAGTTTGAATCCATTGCTCCTTGTCCTAGTCTCTGGAGCAGCAGAAAACAAGCCCACTCCCTCCTTAACATGACATCCCTTCAAATATTTAAACATGGTTGTCATGTCCCCTTAATCTGCTCTTCTCCAGGCTAAACATCCCCAGCTCCCTAAGACGCTCCTCATACGGCTTCATGGCTTCCAGACCCTTCACCATTTTGGTCACCCTCCTCTGGACACACTCCAGCTTGTCAATATCCTTCTTGAATTGAGGTGCCCAGAACTGAATGCAGTATTCCAAATGAGGCCTAACCAATGCAGAATAGAGTGGTACCATCACCTCCCTTGATCTAGACACCACGCTCCGATTGATGCAACCAAGAATTGTGTTGGCCTTCTTGGCTGCCACATCACACTGCTGACTCGTGTTCAGCTTGCGGTCCACCAAGACTCCTAGATCCCGTAATGCTTGGTGATGATACTTGGTAAAGTGGAAGGCAGCAGGAACAGAGAAAGAGCTCATTATTGGTGGATTATTTCAATCAAGGAAGCCACAGTCCTGAGTTTGCAAGACCTGAGCAGGGCCATTGATGACAAGGGATCTTAGAGATCTCTCATCTGTAAGAGGTTGCCATAAACCAACGTTGACCTGATGTGAAATTACAAGAACAGCAGAGACACCAATGGGACTCTGGACACCACTGAGACGATTCGCCTGCTTTGGTTCCTCCTCTTCTCTCTTGCCCTCTCCATCAGGCTCAGAGTTGGAAGGGAACACAAAGGATCATCTAAACCAACCTGCTGCCAGTGTAGGAATACACAGCTGAAGCATTCCAGGTAGGTGACCCTCCAGCTGCCCGGGGAGGGGCTCCACCACCTTTCAAGGGGGTCAATTCATGGTCAAAGAGCTCTTGGCACCAGCTCATGGGTTACCTCAGAAGGTGGTGGACTCAAAGACTGCAGTCCAACATCCCTGTAGCACAAATAGCCACAGGCAGAGGTATTCTACACCCTATGCATTATGCAACCTCCATCCAGAATAGCAACACTGCACAACAAAGGTCAATGACAGGGTGACATTGTGCAATGCCCATGCCAGAGTTATGCACACAGGATGTTGCTGTGAGCGTAATTCCGCTTCCTCCGCTATCAGCAGAATGCATCTCTTATGGCATGGCAAATGATTCACCTGCATGCATAGTGTGACTTACACCTGCGCATGTCACAAACGGTACACCAGCCAAAGCCGTACAATGAAAAAGAAGAATAGCTGTACACCTGCTCTGCATGTTTTTCTTGACGCCTCCCTAAACGAAAGGGCTAAACTGGATAAATTACAGTGGCAACTGGTGTCTTCCATGTCACGCCTGGGGAGGAGAGGTCAATCCATTCCAGGTTTTGGTCTGAACACTAGAGGAGTTAAGGTGCCGAACACCCCTCCTCAAAATAGGTTCAACATTTTGAAATTCAGACAAAAATCTGGAAAGGATTCATCGCCCTAGTCACATGAAAGCAGAGCTCCATCCCTGTGGCCGTGGTTGCAATCCTGCTGGTTACTCCTGTCTGGAGTAGACCCCTTCTATCAATTAGTGAACAGTGAGACAACACACAGGGAAATCCCACTGATCCAATGGCACTACTCTAGTTGCAACTAGCAACACAATTCAGGCCTATAGGTTCAGCGGCAGTATGCACCAAAATGCCAGTTCCTGGAGGGTTGCAGCCAGTGAGGCCACAGCTTTCAAATCTTATCTGTGGGCTTCTATTTGCCCACCATGGCAAGCAGAATGTCAGGCTTGATGGACCTTTGGTCTGATCCAGAAACACTGTTTTTATGACCAGTGCCTTCCTCCCTGTGCCTAGAAATGTTCCTCTTATGGACTGCAACTCCTAGAATCCCCCAGCCAGCATGGACAGTGGGAATTCTGGGATTCAGAATTGGACAGTGGGAATTCTGGGATTCAGAATCCAAAAAAAAAAGAAAAGGTGGGGGACATTTCTAGGTTCTGTCTTTTTCTCATGAGTGGATCACTGTCTAAAGCAGGCATGGGGAAAGAACGGCCCATCCAGGAGTCGCCTGACCACAGTTCCCATCATCCTCAGCCTGCAGAGCTAGGAATTCTGGGCGTTGAAGTATGCGAAAATCTGGATGCGGTTCACTTTGCCCACCCTTGGTCTACAGGGAGAAGCCTGTAGCCGTTGCATAAGAGGAAGATTAAGACAGAGGGCCTCTTGTATATAGCTGCAGTGCCCCAAGTACGTATGCAAGGCTGGGCTTTAAAGCTGGCAGAATCCATGCCAACATTTCAAATACTGTCTTAAAAAGAAAAAAAGAAATTCATGCTTCATCCACAAGAAACAAAACGAGCACACCAGTAGCAGCCTGGAGTAGGACGAAGCCCAAGTTAAACACCATCAGTCCCAACGAAATCTTGTATTTCATTTTAGCCGAGCCATGCACAGCCAGTGAGAGCCAGCAATCTGAGCCTTGGACTACAACTCCGGAGACAGGGTTCAATTTCCTCCTCAGCCATAGAAACTCTCTGGGTGACCTTGGGTGCGTCACACTCTCTCAGCCCCACTAGACCCCGTGATAGGGCCACCTTAAGGCTCGCTATAAGTCAGAAACAACTTGGAAGGCACACAACAACAACAAGCATACCCAATGTATCTCCAATCCCAGCACATCCCTCCATCCCAGACCACTGGCCATGCTGGCAGGAGCCGACTGAACTGGAACATGTCAACATCAGAGGTTTCCCACACCTACTTTAGCAGGATCGTGTCCAGACAGCCTAACAAGGTAGCAAGAAGTTAGAATCAAAATCCCTCTTGAAGTTCAAGGAGATCACATTTTGCGTAGTTCATTTCCGGAGTCAACGTCTTCTCGCAGCATTATCTCAAGAATCCTTACAGCATCCTTGTAAGGTGGGCCCATGCTATTTTCTCTGTTACAGCCTCTCTTCTGTAATGTGGGTAATAACAGAGTTCCACAGCCTTAGTTCGTACCTGCGATGTGAACCTGAGCTCTTGACTTGGGCCGTTTCCACACTAGACTGTTATAGCGTTATTATTCCACTTTCAACATCCTATGGAATCCTCAAAGGCCCCTCCCTAAACTGCAAACCTCAGGATTCCATAGGAAGTTGAAAGTGGAATAACAGCACTATAACAGTCTAGTGTGGAAATGGCTTTGGTGTCGTAGTGGAATCTGCTGCAACAGCTAATGTTATATAGGATTGGAAGCCCGTACCAATTTGTTCTAACATTGGAGACAAATGCCTAAACTCAAGCATGTGCAGAAGACCCTGAAGCCCACCCCTGGATGTGTGGAAGGCTGTGAGGAATATCCACTTTGCACATGATCAGAGGCATTTACTGAACTGCACCATCCAAGGTGGACTGTGGGATTTGGAAAAAAATTCTGGGAAAGACTTCTGACTCATTTTCAATATCCCAACCTCTGGAAAGGGTTATCACAGTAACTGACCTTTATACAACCTTACATGAACTTTCCCTTCCAATAAAAATCTATTGAATTCTGCTTTCCTTTTAGTGCTAACTCTCCATAATGGCTATTTCTTACCAAATTTTATACACACACACACACACATATATATACAGAGAGAAACAGACCCCAAATTATTCACAATTTTAAAATTTAAAGTTATATATATTTTTATATATTAAAAAATTAATTTGATTTTTTATCAAAACATTAGTAGCCCAGTTTTTAATTCCTTAAAAAAGCATGTTTGCAGACTATTTGTTAAAGCAATTGTTTTATAATTCAATTAATAGTTGTTTCTGGAGTTTTTTTCACCACAGATGAACTACTAAAAGAAAGAAAAAAGAATTCCAAACATAGATTTCTAGCGAGTACGCAAACATGAAATTATTTCCTCGTCCAGGAAAGCACTTTGACAGATGAATAAAAGATGCTGAAATACTTGATAATCCCTTTGGTATTGGAGAGCGTAAGCGAGTTAAAACCAGAGGTTACATAGTCCAAGTTTAGACAAATAATGGATGAGAAAAATGTCACTAAAACACACATTCTTTTCATCTAAAAAGGCCCCAGGAAGGAGGAGGAAGGAAAGAAAACCTCAGACAGTACTATGAAATGAAATTTAAACTGCTATATCAAGGAGATAAGAAGCTGAGCCGTGAAACAAAACTTAAAAACTTCTACCTCCTGGAAATAAGGAGTTGAAACACGGGCTTTGTAACACAGATGTTCCACGGCTCGGTCGTGCCTCACATCCTACAAAAACGTCCCCTGTGGCAGATTTGTAATTTCCTGGCGAGTTTATAAAAGACACCGAAAGACGCCAGGTCAGAAGCTTTCACATAAAAAAGCATACAATTGCTCGCTTGATCTTTCCTCCAAAGGAGCAACGATGAAGGCACAGAGCTGGGGAACGGCAGCAGTTACTCTTTTTTAAAAACTAAGGACCCTTCTGCACTATACTATTATAGTTAGGGATGGGCCAACCGAATCCTTGAATCCTGGGTAAGGATTCAAGATTCCCAATCCGAATCCCTGTGTCATGCTCCGAGAATTTCGGTACGTTTGATCCAGAGAGATTCAGTCCCCAGACTATAGGACCCTTCAACAAAGACACTTAGGAGATTTGGAGAATAACCTTTAAATATATCATACCAATGGTGTTCAGTCAATTTACTTTCTTCATCTGCAATCCTTTGAAATTCTCCATTTTCATACTGTATCCTTACAAACTCTTTTTTTTTTTTTTTTGGAGTTCCATGCATGTTCCTGTAAATGTTTTCTAATTTGTTCATTATATTTTAGTAATTGATCTAGCTTTTCCCAATCTATCCCTATGTTTACTCTGTATTTAATATCATTCAGAATCAAAGTAACTTTGGTATTTCTAGTTTCCATAGCATATACTAATTTTCCTGTATTTACACTTTGTACATAAGTCACATTACATTTGCATCTCATTTCCCCATCTTCTTGGTACTCTCCATCTGACCAAAACACGCATCCCAATCCATTATCAAAAATCAATGTTTTCTTAGTCATTTTCTGTAATCTACATCTGTGCCAAAATAGGCAAACCGAATCTTTCGAATCTGCCAACTAAATAGATTGTTGGAGACCGGGACGCCTGAAAACCTGGGAGACCGGGACTCCCCAAAACCTAGGAGACCAGGACGCTTGAAAACCTGGGAGACCATGTACACAAGGGAAGATAAATAGGTGAGGTTTTTCCTTGGAGTAATAATGGCCTTTGCTAACAATTTCAGAAATTACAGCTGGGCTTGTATTCTAAGATATTTAAACTGAACATTTTATATTGAAGTTCAGCACTTGACTAGAAGCTGCAAGCTTGAGATTTCAAGGACAGCTGAAACATTCCTTTGCAGAGCTCCCTTGCAAGGCTCTTTCAGACACAATTCTGGGGTTTGGGGTTTTACAAGGGGTCACAGCCTCCTTTGGCAAAGTGTGCTGGTGCATCATCAAACTACAAACCCCAGGATGCCAGAGGGAGCTATGCAAAGAAAAGCCTGTTTTGACCTGGATTATCTCTGGACTGTAGTGGTCCTGTTTACACAGGCAGGAAAACGTGGGATTAATCCACATTTTCCTGCCTGTGTGCAAAGGGCCTTCATGACATTTTCAATCTGGAGAGATCCTGAGGCAAAACTATGACAATTGTCCTGGCCAGATTTCTTCAGAGGGAGGTTTGCCTTTGCCTAGGCTTTTGCTAAGGCTGAGAGAGTGTGTCTTGCCCAAGATTATCCTTCTTTCCCCTGCCTTTTAACCTCGTTTTTAAAAAAGGATTCGAAGAATTCGAGATTCGTGAGATTCGTGGATTCCCAGAACCTTCCAGGGATTCGGATCCAGAAAATTCTAGATTCATCCCATTCCTAATTATAGCGCTATTATTCCACTTTCAACATCCTATGGAATCCTGGGGTTTGCAATTTAGGGAGGGGCATTTAGAATTCTCAGTAAACTCAGTAAACTGCAAACCCCAGAATTCCACAGGATATTGAAAGTGGAATAATAGCACTATAACAGTATAGTGCAGAAAGGCCACAAATCATGCTGGTTAGGAGATTTTAGGAGCTGGCTGCATTTTAAGAGCCTCTGGGAAACACTTTCTCTCAGTCCCACCACCATCAAATGCACTTTTGGTGGGAATACAGGAGAGGGCCTTTTTGGTGGCTGTTCCTGGGCTGTGGAACTCCCTGCCACAAGAGTCTGGGCCGCCCCCGGCTCTGCTTTCCTTTCCCCAAAAAGGCAAAAGTCCTTTTTATTTAGACCTTTTGAAGGAAACATGCTTTCATTCTTGTCCTTATGTTTCATATACTTTTAAAACATTTTAAATAAGTGCCCTTTTAATAGGACAGCTTATTTACATCTTTTTTTAAACAAAAACTTCTTTATTACATTTTGCTTAGCTATAGTGTTGTAGGCTGCTATATTCAGGGTGCAAATCAAATCAAATGAATTTTTAAAAAGCTATATCCTCCCAAAAGTAAGTTTTTCAAGCTCAACTTCGGGGATATCCAAAAATACATGCTACACACAAGCTTTATTTTGCCTGCTGTTTCCAGGGCCAATTCCACACCACACTGTTATAGTGCTATTATTCCACTTTCACCATCCTGTGGAATCCCGAGGGGTTGCAGTTTCGGGAGGGGCACTAAGAATTCTCAGCCAGAGAGCTCTTGGGCCTCAGGAAACTACAAACCCCAGAATTCCACAGGATGCTGAAAGTGGAACAATAGCACTATAACGGTGTAGGGCGGAAATGGCCCATGGCTCCATCTGGAGATGGATCACAAAAAGGTAGCTTTGCTTTGCCGAATCCCTCAAGTTTCTCACGTGTCGTTAACTTCTGAAATCCTGATGCCGAGGGATTTTGACCGGTCCACTGCTGAAAAACTGGCCTGGTTTTGAGTTGCATTCATTTGACGTGTTTTGCTGGTCAGGATCCTGCTTCATTGCTAACCGTTTCCAGGACGGGAGCCGCCTTTGTGTCTTCTCAAAGCAAAAAACAACCAAGTGTCCTGTGACACTCTGAAGTCTAACACATCTCTTAGCGTGTGACTTTCTGCAGCCTACAGCAGTCCAAGTCACAGCCTTTAAAAGCTCACACTCTCATAAACTTCTCTGTCTTTCAGTTTATCGCAGGGCTTTCACTTGACTCACTCCTATCTTCAAAGAGAGGCCTGTGGAGAAAAGAAGTCTTAGGACGGAAGCTGCCATCCAACGTACTGGGAGGTTGCCAGGCTGGCAAAGACTTGTTTCAGCCAAGACAGGGAAGATCACGGCAGGGACAGAGAAAGTCCAGCCTTCTAGATGTGGTTGGACTGCAGCTCCCAGCATGCTTTCCCACTGGCTATACCAGCTGGGAGTTGTAGTCCAACATTCTCCAGGAGGGCCATGAACTTGCGTCACATCCATACTCTAGCACAGTGGTTCTCAACCTGTGGGTCTCCAGATGTTCGTGGACTTCAGCTCCCAGAAGTCCTGAGCATTGACCATAGTGGCTGGGGCTTCTGGGAGCTGAAGTCCATGAACATCTGGGGACCCACAGGTTGAGAACCACTGCTCTAGCATCTACTGGGTGTTGATATTACCAGAAATGATGCTGGACTAGGTCGAGCTTAATTTAGCAGAAGAAGGTGCAATCTGTTTTTAAACCGGAGTTCTAGGCTCAAAAATCGTTTAATTTGAATTGGTATAAAGGCTGGAAATATGTGAGTTAGTCCCAACTAAACTGGACCCATGGTTGAATAGTAACACATAGGTAAATCGGATTGATCCAATGGTTCTACTCTAGTCGAGACTAAAATACAACATAGGCCAACATGTTCTGAGTGCAGTTGAGCTTATGTCCTGCCGACGGACTTGCCAATTGGCTACCATGTACAACTAGTTGGCTACCATGGGGAGAGAAGACAGGACTAGAGGGTCTTCGGCCTAATCTAACAGGTCGCCTCTTACATTCTTCATTCTCCCTTATGAATATTCACACTTTAATTGCGCAACCAGAACACTAAGTAAATTCTAGAGATTTGAGCAAGGTTGGTTTTGAGTAGACCTATACAAATTGAATCCCCTACCCCAGTTTTAAGCAACTCCACTGGCACTACATTTGCACTCCACCTTCCAAGTCGCTCAAGCCAAAGGGCCCCCCCATTATCCACACATCAACCCTGCGAGGTAGGGAAGGCCAAGGTATTGCAACTGGCCTAAGCCATTAACGGACAGCTGGTCTATAGCAAGATACTGAGACTGTCCTGAGAGATAAATTGAGCATTACAGCTGATCCACAGTTTGGCCCGTGTTTCCCTGGATCCAAGGCTGTGCTCTTGTGTCCTCTTACTTGGGAGTAAGTCCCATTCACCACCACAATAGGTTTTACTTCTGCATAAACCCACTTGTCACACCACACTGCAAGCCTCTCTTTCTCCACAACATCACAGTGGCTCACAATCTTTTTTATTTCAGAATAAAATGACCCTCCAAGCCAACACAGGGTGGCAGCTGGAAGACAGCTTAAACTGAAAATCATCTTTAAAATTACAGGAATTCTGAATGGTTACGGCTGTCTGTGTAGGTTCTCCATCTTGCTGCCTCTCTATAACCGTCGGAAACATTTGTTTTAAAAAAGCTAAACACACAATTGCCCTGCTAACCGACCACAAGTGTACTAACAAACTTTAAAAGAAAAATCATTTTTAGAAAAAATTAACACCCTTATTTTTACATCAGGCTATAATATCTCCTCTGACCTCACCCCAGAGAGAAAACTCCAGAAAGAAAACGTTGCTTGTGTATCCTCCAGAACCCTGGAGGGGGAAGAGAAGAAAACCTTTGATAAATGGTGAATTTTGAATTTGATTTTAGGATCCCTGCAAGCAGACTTTGGAAAAGGTGCCTCCTCTTTCTTTCTTTCTTTCTTTCTTTCTTCTTTCCTTTTTTTGGTACTCTTGACCCCAGAATTTTTCAAATTTTGGACCACAAACCCCAGTGGCTGGGAGACTCTGGGATTCATCATCCTAAAAAGTAACTTTGCCCCCGCCAATCTGTGGTTGCAGCAACAAAGCCTTCTCTAACCCGGTACTCCCCAGCTATGTTGGACTACAGTTCCCATCAACCACAGCCAGCCTGGCCAAAGGATTTTATTCTCAAAGTTGAATCAAACCTGGTGGGCTGAGCAGAGAACGCACGCCTGGGACAAGGCACGCTCAGCAGCCGGGGGGGGGCAGGAAAAACAGGTCTTTAAAAGTAACTTTTCCAAGATCTGGTGGAAGACCGAAGCCATGCCTATCCCCTCTTCGTCCGTGTGCGTGATCCTGGCTTTAGCAAACGAATCCCGGGACTTGGAGACGGAATCCTTGCGCTTTATTAGGTTGAAGCCTCAAACTTGTGTTCAAGGCAGAGCTTGGAAAAGTTACTTGGGGGGGCTGTAACTTTTACACACTCTTCTCCCCACCCCCAACACACATAGCGTGGCCACTGGCTGCCGCCTCAAGCCTGAATTTGGGTGATTCCCCCACAAAAAAGTCGCCTTACTGATACCTTTGTGGCCAACCCCACAGGTTCGATGGGTTTACTCCAGGTAGGGCTCAACAGTCGCATTCAGGAGCCAGATTTTTTTTTTTCCCCTCCTTTTCCAAATTCCGCAAAGAACCGGCACCCGCTCATGAGAGCTACCTCCTCGGGGCTGAGACCTCCCAAAAAAGAAATTGGGGGGGGGGAGAAGAAGAAAAAAAGAACTCACCACTGGAACATGTTGGATCCTCCCCGAAAAAGCGGGGCTACCTTCGCCGGGAGGCTCCGGGAAAGAGAGGCGCGGACTCTTCCCCTCCGCGACCCGCGGAAGACGCGCGCCCGATCCCCCCGCGTGGCGCACCTGGGCGGCTTTGAGGCGGCGGCGGCGGCGGCTCCGAGGCTGGCTCCCCGAGCGCCGCCCCTCGCCCCGCCCGCGCGCCCGCCCCTCGCCCCTCGCCCCTCGCCCCGGGCAGGCGTCCTTCCCGGCGGCAGGTAGGCTTTTTTTTTAATGCATTTTAATCTGTGCTGGGTCTTTGGTTGTATTCTACGTTGCACTCCGCCTCCAGCCTTGCGGAAAGCGAGGTTGCAAAGAAAAGACCTATTATTACCATTATTATTATTATTAATATTAATATTAATATTCACAGCTGGTTCCCATCGGTCTCGGAATTAATTCGATCTAAGGCTATCGAATTAATTCCGAGCCTATGGGAACCAGCTGTGAATATTAATAATAATAATAATGGTAATAATAGGTCTTTTAAGTCCGAAAGCAGTGGTTCTCAACCTGTGGGTCCCCAGAAGTTTGTGGACTTCAGCTCCCAGAAGCCCCAGACACTATGGTCAATGCTCAGGGCTTCTGGGAGCTGAAGTCCACAAACATCTGGGGACCCACAGGTTGAGAACCACTGGCCTATGTTGTATTTTAGTCTCGACTAGAGTAGAACCATTGGATCAATCAGATTTACCTATGTGTTACTATTCAACCACGGGTCCAGTTTAGTTGGGACTAACTCATATATTTCCAGCCTTTATACCAATTCAGGATTAAATGATTTCTGAGCCGAGAACTCAGGTTTAAAAATAGATTGCACCTTCTTCTAGTAAATTAAGCTCGACCTAGTCCAGCATCATTTCCGGTAATATCAACACCCAGTAGATGACCTAAATCTAAGAGAAAACTTTTATATAATGCTTTATAGATGGTACATGACCCCAGAAAGATTACAAAGCATAATGAAAAACGGGAATTCGAATTGCACATGTGATGAAAAGAGGGGGTCTTTTTTCCGTATCTGGTGGACGTGTAAGACAGCAAATTTAGAAAGGGGTACATGATGAAATTCAAAGAATTTGTAAGCTGAGTTTTGAAATGAAACCAGAGCTTTATGTGCTAAATATGCTAGGGTGACAAAGGGAAATGAGAAATCATCAGGAGATATTATTATATTTAATAGCTGCAGCAGGGTTGACAAATAGGCAGCACTGGAAAGGAAAGAAATATATTGACATAGAAGAGTGGAAGTTAAAAGTTCTGGCTATGATAGAGATGGAAAAGTTAGCATTTTCTTTGAAGAATAAATTTATCCAGAACTTTGAGAAAGAATGGAAAGGAATATTGGATTGGGTAAGGATATAAATGTATAAGAAGAAATCGAAGAAGAAATAATGTAATCGCTCTTTTCTCTGGAATAATGGAAATTATGTTTGTATGGAATGGAAATGAGCAATTTCAGCTGGAAGATTTGAGCATGGAAGTGTGTGTGGGGGGGGTTATTTTCGAGATTAAACTTTTAATAGAAATTACTACAAAAAAAAAAAGAGGTTAGTGACAACACTGAGGCCATTTCCACACTAGACTGTTAGAGCACTATTATTCCACTTTCAGCCTCCTACGGGTTTGCAGTTTAGGGAGGGGCCGGCCGCCGGAATATACCGCCTGGGAGTGTGGTGGAGCCTCCTTCTTTCGAGGTTTTTAAGCAGAGGCCGGATGGCTATTTGCTGGAGGTGCTTTGGGGGTGTGCTTCTGTGTGGCCGAAGGGGGCTGGACTCGATGGCCATTGGGGTCTCGTCCAGCTCTACGATTCTTGCAATTGCTGCAGTCTCTTCCCAGGCAAAAGGGAAGCATAGTCCTCCAAGGACGGCCTGCTAAAAAGTTGAGTCTTCTTCCGCTGGCCTTGTTTAAAAAAAGGAGAGCTGTTCTCCCAACCCTCTTCACCTGTGTTTAGTCTCATGGGCCGTTTCCGCACTAGAGTGTTATAGCGCTATGATTCCACTTGCGACATCCTATGGAATCCTGGGGTTTGCAGTTTCGGGAGGGGCCGGCCGGCCCCTCCCGAAACTGCAAACCCCAGGATTCCATAGGATGTCGCAAGTGGAATCATAGTGCCATAACACTCTAGTGCGGAAACAGCCAAAGAGACAAACGACAGACAGACATTCAGGGGTATTATTTTTTGGGACTACAAGTCCTAGCCATTGGTCATGCTGCTTGTGAGATTCTGGGAGATGCAATCCAAAAAGCACCTTTTTCCAAGCTTTGTGCTTGATCACTCTCTTAAGCTTTTTTTGATATTCCTTGATATTGAACACAGAGCCAGGGGGAAAAAATCTTTTTGGACTCTACCTCTCGGAAAACCCCATGCAGCACAGCCGCTGGAGAGCTGAGGAGATGCATTCCAAAAAAAAGTAACGTCTTCAATCTCTCTTTGAAGACCCCTGTGATGCTTCATCCCTTCCTTTTTTCTTTTTTTTTAGGAAATACAAATGTCAAGCTTATTTTTTAAAAGAAGAGTAAATAAGTCAAAAATAATGTTGAGATCATTTTTAAGTAATTAAATAATTTTTTAAAAAAATGATTTGTAGACCTAACCACTTGATTTTAAATGAATCCCGCCATACATTTTAGTTTGGGCTTCCCGTTCTCTGACACTCCATATGAACATGGGCAAGAAAGAGGCCTTGTAAAAATGCAGAATTCATTATTAGGTGATGAACTTATCTTGAGGATAATATGCCAAAATTTCCAAGTTCTAAAAATCAGGATGGTTTGTAAAAGACCACCTGCCTGCCACCTGTATCTGAAATAGACTTTTGCCTTTGAGATGATTGGCGGGCTGTCAAATCACCGTGTATTGTCAGAACTGTGAACAGTCATTGGAATCATTAGCATCTGAAATGTCTTCTTCCCACCCACAGTGCAGATAATGGCCATTTCCGCACTAGCCTGTTATAGTGCTGTGATTCCACTTTCAACATCCTATGGAATCCTGGGGTCTGCAGTTTCGGGAGGGGTCGACCGGCCTCTCCCAAAACTGCAAACCCCAGGATTCCATAGGAGGTTGAAAGTGGAATCATAGTGCTATGACAACGTAGTGCGGAAATGGCCCAGGGTTCGATTCCCCCCATGGAAACCCACTGGATGACCTTGGGCGCATCACACTCTCAGCTCCCTGAAAATCCTCTAATAAGTTTGCTTAGGGTTGTCATAAGTTAGAAACAACTTGAAGGCACTCAACAACAACAGTATGTGTCAGATTGCTCTGTGGGTGGATCTTTCATCTGATCCAGCGGGGCTCTTAATATTTCCAATATGCCATCTGACCTACTGAGGGGTGTGACCCCTGCCTCCCTAAAGGGACAGCTCCCTGAAACCCCCTCCCATTTTAATAAAATCACCACCCCAACAGCGCTCTGCAGAAAACTCTGCAGGATACACCAGCTCTTGGCTGAACCTGACTTTCTTGATCTGCTCCAATAAGGTTTCAGGTTTCGTTCCGGTTTCTGTTACAAAACTGAAACTGCCCTGGTCTGAATTTCAACAGAGAGAAATGTAAAGTCCTACATTTACGCAGAAAATGGAATGCACAAATATAGGATGGGGACACGTGGCTGGATAGCTTTACATGTGACAGGGATCTAGGAGTCTTGGTGGACCACAAGCTGAACATGAGCCAGCAGTGTGATGCAGCAGCCAAGAAAGCCAACGCGATTCTTGGTTGCATCAATAGGAGTATGGTGTCTAGATCGAGGGAGGTGATGGTACCACTCTATTCTGCTTTGGTTAGACCTCATCTGGAATACTGTGTCCAGTTCTGGACACCTCATTTCAAGAAGGATATAGACAGAATGGAGCGTGTCCAGAGAAGGGCAACCAAAATGGTGAAGGGTCTGGAAGCCAAACCCTAAGAGGAGCAGCTGAGGCAGCTGGGTGTGTTTAGTTTACAGAAGAGAAGGTTAAGAGGGGACATGATAGCCATGTTTAAATATTTGAAGGGATGCCATATGGAAGATGGAGCAAGCTTGTTTTCTGCTGCTCCAGAGACTTGGACAAGGAGCAATGGATTCAAACTTCAGGAAAGGAGATTCCACTTGAACCTCAGGAAGAACCTCCTGATGGTCAGAGCTGTCTGGCAGTGGAATATGCTGCCTTAATGGAGTGTGGTGGAGTCTCCTATTTCTTTGGAGGTTTTTAAGCAGAGGCTGGGTGGCCATCTGTCAGGAGTGCTTTCGTAGAATCATAGAAATGTAGAGTTGGAAGAGACCACACAGGCCATCCAGTCCAACCCCCTGCTATGCAGGAACACCCTCAAAGCATTCCCGACAGATGGCCATCTAGTCTCTGCTTAAAAACCTCCAAGGAAGGAGACTCCACTACACTCCGAGGCAGCAGATTCCACTGCCGGACAGCCCTGACCGTCAGGAAGTTCTTCCTGAGGCTCAGGCGGAATCTCCTGTCCTGCAGCTTTGATGTGGGTTCCTGCATAACAGATTGGGGTTGGACTCAATGGCTCCTGTGATCTCTTCCAACTCTATGATTCTAGGATAAGATGTGTCATGGTGCCCGTGGAGGGATTTGAATCCACACCTCTTTTTGGAAACTAGAAGGCGCTTGATCCATTAAATATGCTTGAGGTATACTGAAAGAAGATTTGCTGCACCACTAGTAGGCTGGTTAGAAGACCTAAATACTCTAAAGGCAAGAGATGATGTCTGATCCTGGAAGCTAATCATGGTCAGCCCTGGTTAGTACTTGGATGAGAAACCCTCAAGGAATAGCAGGGGCTGTAGGCTAAATTTCAGAGGCAAGCTGGCAAAACCACCTCCAAGTATTCCTTGCTTAAAGAAACCCTATGAAATTCATGGGGTCCCCATAAGCCAACAAGCAACTTGAAGGCACAGACACACAGGTTGGAGGTAGCCTGAACCCGGAAGCAAGCAGTTCTCCACTTGCTGTCATGGACCACTGTCCAATCATCCCCTCTACTGGGGGCTAAGTGGTCACCAAGGAGGTGTTGTCCACAATCTGCCCATCGCCAAGTGTTGTCCACAATCTGCCCATCACCAATCTTGCATGACCATGCCATGCACCACAGAAAATGAAACATGCTATACCATTACAGAGCTGTATTACAGAGCCACTGTGGTGTCGTGGTTTGAGCACTGAAATACAACCCTGGAGACCAACATTCAGTTTCCTCCTCAGCCATGGAAACCCTCTGGGTGACCTTGGACACATCACAGACTCTCAGTCCCAGAAAATCCTGTGAAAGGTTCACCTTAAGGTCTCCATAAATCAGTAAGGACCTGAAGGCATGCAACCACAAAAATTCCACTTTAATTGCCATGACTACACCCCATGGAATGTTAAGGTTTGTAGTTTAAGAAGGCACTAAGGCTTTCTGGCTGACAATTCCAAATGCCTTTCCCTAAACTGCAAATCCCAGGATTCTGTAGGATGGACCCACAGCAGTTAAAGTGGAATTATAGTGCTATATCTGTGCAGTGTGAAAAGGCTCAGACAGCTTCACAGAGGCATGGAGGTGTGATGTCACTGTGGACCAAGCCAAAATAAACAGAATGTATATCACGGTGAAAGTCATTACAAAATCTGGTGATGAAAAGCAGAGCTTTCTAGATGCCAGGGAACCCTGCCAGCTTCTGTGCAAAAGAAGCTCTGATTGCAATTGACCATGCCTGCCATGTGAGAACGTTTGCATCTAAAGCAGCTAAACACATTGTCATGCACGGACCCACCTCCCTAACGGATGGAGTAGTTGGTCCTACTAATATACTATTAATATCAGAGTATGAAGACAGAAAGGTAACACTAGCCACTTTTTAATTTTCTATTTCTATATCTGTTCCCCACCTATTTATTTTAAGACATCGCCTCATTCCTGATTAACGTCCATATTGTCAACTGCACAAAAAACTATTTCTTAGTCTATTTTTCATCTTCCTCTTGCACTAAATGAGTCCAGCTGCACATGAGGATAACACCCAGCATGCCATAGTTCTCTCAACGCAGCCTAGAAATGCAATTAATGGATTCATATCTAAACCAGTGTAGATGTGCTTAGATTTGGACTGCATGAAATGAAATGATGGTTATCAAATGGGTAATCCCATTTGCTTAAGGCTTAATTCCCAAAGGAATGTGAGGAGCTGGTTGTTACTTCATCCAGATCAGATTCTCTTTCCCCTCTCCACCCCCCAGCTCTTTCTTCCTCCTTCTTTGAAGAGAGCTTATCCTAGATTATTGTTTTAATAGCATGCATACCTTTGTGGGCATCAGATTATTCAACCAGGTGAAGTGGGAACTGGGTGAGTTGTTGGCTTAAGCTGCTGGACTCCGGGGCTCAGTCTGGGGCCCTGTAGCTGAGAAACCCCAAATTATTATTGAGTGAGCATTAGGTTAAGAGAGGACAGGAGCACACAGGCCCAGCATCAATACAGTGGCTGGTGTGAGCATGCCAGAGCCCCATAAGTGGACTTAAAGTCTTCAGGAAATAGAACTGAGCAGTTTTGCAATGTCCATATCCAGCAAGGGGCTGCTGTGATGTTACCATGTAGGGCAGCCAGCAAAGTGACCACTTGTGATAGATGACGGCTCTGAGGTGAATGAGCAATTGATGGTGCCAGAAACAGAACCAGCGATAGACCAAACTATCTTGGAAACACCTTCATCAGCTGAAAGACAAGCTGAGACAGAGCTGCTGCAGCCAGTGCCAGAGGGAGAACGGGCCAGCAATGATTTAGACTAGAGGAGTTAGTTCCACCTTTGCCCCCCAGCACCCAATCACATAGGAGACAGAAACAACCATTTCAGAGGGAAGCAATTCGAGCAAGATTGAATAAACAGAACAATGAAGAGTAACATCTATTTTTGTTGGCTATATAAGTCTGTCGGCATGGCTTACTGTTTGCTTGTAGCAAATCACTATTAAAGCTCCCACGTTCCGGCTTTCTTGACCCTTTTGGACTGACCTTTGGCATTCTGTACCCTTTGGATTTGACCTTGACTTCGGCTCAGCTCAGCATTTCTCCTTGATTGTTTGCATTGGACACACCCACACTGCTGCCTCCTCTTGGGCCAGTGCTATCGCCTTCCTTCCCTTGCTGGCAGAAAGGCACGGGCAGGGAGTTGAACTCTGACACCATTGCTGCTTGGTTCCAATGCAGAACAGGCACCAATGTGCAATGGATGCCAGTGCCTATCAGACACTCCTGATGTCTGTTGGGGCACTAGCTAGGGAGTGCCAATGCACGCAGGGACATTCTTGCTGGTGACATGATATAATTTCCCCAGTTCACTAAGAAGGTTCTTAGTGCCGCTGCTATGTTGGTGAGTATGCATAAAGTTACCCAACATACACCATGATATAGTACGGTGGCCCATGTTCCTTCTTATTTTTAGAAGCATTTTGTAGCTATAGTGGATCCACACCCAGACGTATATAGTTGCAGATACACACTTTTCATTGTTTTGGAGTTTAAATGCACGCTGGCCAGGATCTTCTTGGTGTCTTATGCGTGTGTAAGATTCCCTATGGCAGCAGCTGGACATTTTTGTACAATACACAATGGCTGTATTCAGTTATAATAATAATCATGGCGTCTATTACTTATTTCATTGATAGGGAGGAACATCAAACATATACAATCAAAGACAATAAAATGTAACACTATAAATATATAAAAAACCTCTAACATCCCACCAGCCACTCCAGTGACCTCAGGCACAACTCAACAACTTAATCCAGGCCATTTCCGCACTAGACTGTTATAGCGCGATGATTCCATTTTCAGCATCCTATGGAATCCTGGGGTTTGCAGTTTTGGGAGGGGCCGCGCGGCCCCTCCCTAAACTGCAAACCCCAGGATTCCATAGGATGTTGAAAGTGGAATCATCGCGCTATAACAGTCTAGTGTGTTAATCAAACCAGTGAGGAGGAGGAGGAAGAAGACAATTTATTCATTTATCTTGTTCAAAGTTGTGGAAGTGGAGTTCTGCATGCACATGGATATGCATTAGGAATAGATGCGCAATGCACATTGAGCATGGTTGTCCATCTTTGCACCATGTACACTGCACACAGACACATCACACAGATGTAGCATGGTGCATTTTCTTGCACAGTGTGGTTCACAAATGAGGCAGCCTTCTGCAACTGCCATATAACTGGCATCCCATTAGTTATCCTGAACTAGAATAGACCCATTCAATCAATTGTTGAGCAGTAAGTCAACAAGTAGCTAAACCATACTGATCCTGTGGTTCTACTCTGGTCAGGACTAACAATAGGATTAGGTCCATAATTGCAAAGTTATGTCCCATCCCCTGACTTTCAGGATCTCAGCCGGTATCTTTTCTTGTGACAGAATGGTGCCGATTCCCATTTAAATGTGTGTGGCTGAGATATGGTGAGCAGCGTCCAGCTCACAGGTGTGGTGAATCCACTCTGAGCTTTACATTCCAAATTTGAAAGGCTCTCTCTCAGGCGCTGAGGCAATGGGTGTTGTGCCTTCTTCTGGGGTAGCCGCAGAACGAGAGTGTTTGGGGAAGGGCTTGGAGCCCCGGCAGCTCAGGTGGGGCTGCCCCAGCTGTCCTCACCGAACAATCAGCCTGCTTGGAGGCAGCAAAATACCTGTCAGCCGCTGGAAGCAACATCTGTCTCCTGCTCCGTAGAAAAGACACCCAAGCCAGCTTGGGGACTCTGCCCTGCTTTCTGGACCCCTGGAACAAGACCCGTACTACTCTTTTATGCGTCCCTCTGCCTATCTTGGTTTTCCTGGTTACTGACTGGCTCCTCCGCATCTTGGCCCCTGGACTACTACTTACCCCTGCAGCTTCTCTCCTCCCCCCATGAATTGAAGAGCTCAGTTGAAGGCTGGAATGAAACCCAGAGTGGAATCTCTGCACCTTTGACACAGGCCATTTCTGCACTAGACTGTTATAGCCCTCAACTGCAAACCCCAGGATTCCATAGGATGTTGAAAGTGGAATAATAGCGCTATAACAGTCTAGTGCAGAAATGGCCACAGAAGCACCAGCTGCCTCTCTCCGGGGACCTATTTGGAGCTGGTTCAGGGAGACATTCTGCCTCTGTACTTACACATGGAGGTCTCAAGCAGGACCAGGTGGGTGAGGGGGTCCAGCTGGGCAGCTTTCTTGGCACACCTAGAAATGTGGAAGACCAAGCAAAATTTGGGGGGGGGGAGTTTGTTCCCTTTTGCTTCAAAGCCCTTTTTCACCAGAAAAAAAGGGGAAGTGGATTACGGAATATCTTATTTTAGAATGATAAGTAAAATGTTTCTGACAAGGTTTTATTTTTATTTATTTTTTTATCTACTCCCTTACACGCATTTCTAAAAGCGATGTAACAGGAAGATTTTTATGTAATATTGTGCACATTCCCAGACCTTTACAATTCCTGGTCTTCATTTCCTTGTCTCAGTTCTTTATTAACCTTAGTTCCTGGGTTTCCAGGTAACGCTGCTTGCTTTGGCTGTCACTTGCTTTATGAAAGTGCTGTTTCAAGATTGCATCGTCATTGTTAGCATTAGCATTATTAGTATTGCATTCACATGTGTCCCACTTTTTTCCCCACTACTGTGACCCAAGGCAACTTTGTTGTTGTTGCCGTGTGCCTTCAAGTCATTTCCAACTTCTGGTGACCCTAAGATGAACCTATCACGGGGTTTTCCTGGCCAAATTTATTCAGAGGGGATTTGATTTTGTCTTCTTGTGAGGCTGAGAAATTGTGACTTGCCCAAGGCCACCAAGTGGGGATTCAAACTCTGCACAGCTAATCAAATAATAAAAACAAGGCAGAGTAAAATACAAACAAAAAACCATCACACTCCTGTCTCTACATGTTAACTTAAAATATAGTTAAATTATTTGTAGAATCAAACCCATTTTTAAAACATCATTAAAAGACAGAAGATAAAAATCAACAAGTCAGCATATAATTAAAAGGCCATTGCTTTGTTTATGGATGTTAAACTACCTTGCAAAGCCTGAAGAATGGGCAACAGGTGAGGTTTGAAAAGATGCAGCCAGTCTACAAACACAGGGGAAAAATTCATCCTGCCCCTTTAACTGATGTTGTTCATTAAGCAGATATTGAAGGGCGATGGTTTTCCATGGCGACACCTGCAATTCACACTGCTTGTCGAGCTTTTGGAGCATGGCACTCCGGCAGTAAAAGAATTACGATCCCTTCCTTCTGCCCTCAAAGGAAAGATGCTATGTTTATTTAGAAATTCTTTACCAGTAGGATGTTTGCAGATGCTGCAAGTTGACAACAGCAAAGGACAGACTGGAAGTACTTCATTTTTGTTGTTACATGTCTTCAAGTCATTTCCAATGTATGGCGATCCTTATGGCTTATGCCATTCTTCCAACTTATAGCGATAAGAGAACCTATCATGGAGGTTTCTGAGGCTGAGAGTGTGTCCTTCCAAGTTATGGCAATGGGTGAACCTATCATGGAGGTTTCTGAGGCTGAGAGTGTGTCCTTCCAATTTATGGCAATGGGTGAACCTATCATGGAGGTTTCTGAGGCTGAGAGTGTGTCCTTCCAATTTATGGCAATGGGTGAACCTATCATGGAGGTTTCTGAGGCTGAGAGTGTGTGACACACCCAGGGTCACTCAGTGGGTTTCCATGGTCCAATGCTCCAATCCCCACGCTGGATCTCAGGTTCATCTTAAAGTCACCATACTCAAAAACAACTTGAAGGCACACAACAACAGTGTGATATTGCCTTCCTCTGAAATTTAGCTGGCACCAATGCTTCTCCGGCTATCTGATGTGGGGGACTAGCAATTATTTATTTTTTCCAGTGTCCCAAGGACAGGCACCATATTTGTGCCCACGGGCTACAATTGTTTCCTAAAAACCCACAAGGGACCAGCAGCCCATGGCTTAGGGACTCTCACTGGTCCAGGGATCACCACTTTGAGTGGCACTGACCTACAGCAGCTGGTATTTCTTGACAGCTCTCTCACCCCGGGACTAACCATGCCTGACCTTTCCGGAGGGAGGAATATTCAAAACGGTGCACAAGCGAACAGAGCGGGCTTCTCGCCATGTGCAAACGAGCATTGTGGTTTCTTCTAGAATCTAGAAGGACAAGGTGCGATCCATCCATCACTGCTGGATGTTTGTTAAGCCAGTCTGAGGCCTTTTCCACACCGGGCGAAGGAATCTCCCCGCGCTGCTACTCACCGGACCTTTCGGCTCCCCGGTCCGGTCCACGGCGCTCCGGAGCAGCGCGTGCTCGTCCATACGCACTGCTCCGGCGTCCCAAATAGTGGCTTCTGGTTGGTCGAGGGTCTCGACCAGCCGCTGAAGCTCGCCGGCCTAAGCCCACCCCCGGGCAGATCACAGTCTCGCAGTGGCGCACTGCGTGCTTTTGAAAGACCGAAAGAAACAAGTCTTTCAAAAGTACGCTGGAGGACCAGTTGGGGTCGTTCCGGACCGGACTGAGGTATGGATCTACCTTAAATAGGTCCGACCCAGTCCGGGCCAAGGTGCAGACCTCCTCCTTGGAGGACGGACTGCACCGTTTCAAAAACCCCATGTGGAAAAGGCCTGAGTCTATACATAATGTACCTTCAAACAGCCTCAGCACGCTATGTGAATTTCCTCCCCCCGCCCCTCTCATGTAAACAGTCAGAACCATCCCAAGCATCAGAGCAACTGAAACGCTGGATAGCTGCACACAAAGAAAAGTACACTGAATTGCCTGATCCTGAGCAGAGATTAAAGGGGAGAAATAGAATCATAGAATCATAGAGTTGGAAGAGACCCCAGGGGCCATCCAGTCCAACCCCCTGCTATGCAGGAACACCCATCAAAGCACTCCCGACAGATGGCCATCCAGCCTCTGCTTAAAAACCTCCAAAGAAGGAGACTCTACCACACTCCATTGAGGCAGCAGATTCCACTGCTGGACAGCTCTGACCGTCAGGAAGTTCTTCCTGAGGTTCAGGTGGAGTCTCCTTTCCTGCAGCTTGAATCCATTGCTCCTTGTCCTGGTCTCTGGAGCAGCAGAAAACAAGCCTGCTCCCTCCTCAACATGACAGATTCTAGACAAATATCCGGATTCTAGATAGTGTGCATGGCAGTAAATGAGATAGAATCAATTGGAGCAGGTAGAGAAGAAAAGCATGTGTGCGCACGTGTGCATGCGTGACAGAGAGTGCTAGAAAACGCAACTGAGGAGCACCCTTTTCAAGTAAAACTTGGATCCCAGAGGGATTCTATAAAACTCCAATAGACTTGATAAAATGGCTGAAGAAGGGGTTTATTAATAGTGTCAGACATTTCCTCTGTAATATACATAATATACATCACCACTTTCAGATTTTTTTTTCTCTCTCTCTAAGTTAATCATGCATATATATGTGTGCAAATATTTATACATATTTGTAGTTCATCCCCCTATGTTAGTCATACAGAAACAGAGAGATAAAAATATTTAAATACATAACATATACTTATATATATAAAAGATAAGGGTTTTTCAAACTGGCTGTTGACGGTTGTTGTCACCTCTGTTCCATCTTTTGGTGGAACAGAAGTTCCATCTTTTGCAAGGGGGCTGTTTTGTAGCAATTTTGTGGATTTTTACTTTAGGCGCTTCCAAAAGTTGTTTTTGTTTTTTAAACGGAGGGTGTGGTTTGTTGAGGTGAGCCTATGCTTTGAAGGGCAAATTTTCTTCTCCATTCTTTTTAATTTTTTTTTTAAAATATAGCGCTATAATTGAGAGCCGGCCAGCCCCTCCCAAAACTGCAAACCCCAGGATTCCATAGGAGGTTGAAAGTGGAATCATCGCGCTATAACAGACTCATGCGGAAATGGCCTATGATTCTGTTATTCCAGGTCTCTCATTCATAGCATCACCATAAGTCAAAGTCAACTTGACAGGGAATAGCAACCATGCTTATTCTGTCGACTTTTGCGCAACCGTCCTCCTCTTTCTCTTTTTATCTTGATTTTTTTGCATCCCATCTTTTTCCCAGTCTCGGACTTGAGCAGTCTTACAAAAGTTTAAACAGACCCAGCTAGAATTTCCCATGAAATTGTCTCTGACGGCAACCCTTGTTTTGTATGGACTTTTTGCTCCATTATTTATATACATATTTTCCTTGCTTATTTTACACACCCTCACACACGTCCTCCTCAATTACCAGATCATAACAAAGAATATAACCTTAGAAGATAACACTTGGTGATTCTGATGAAGCAGCTAGTAAATCCATGAAAACTTTGTCTCTCCAAATCTGCCTTTATGCTGCTTACTAACTTTTTTAGTTATTCATATTTGACGGTTGATAATTACTTTGAACTACTATAGAATATAGAATAATTAAGTGATGTCTGTAACTTTGTAGGCATATATTCAGGATGATAAGGATGATTAGCAGCAAGTATTAATTTCTAGCTTAAATTTAAGGATTAATAGTTAAATGTAAGTCCTTGATCGACATGTGCTATCTGCAACCAGGGCGGGAACCAGTTTTTAGTTACCTATAGTCCTTTTTGTTAGTTATAGTTCTGTTAGATGCTGTTTGTTGTTAATTTGTATTGCATTGTTATGTATTTTTAGTTCTATGCATTGTTATGTAGTGGGTTTGGGGGTTTTTCCTCTTTGCTCAATAAAATATTTTATCAAAAAAAGCTGTTGCTGCTGTTGGTTTTGAAGGAAGGAAAAAAACAACCAGATGCTGGATGACTAAGTCCATTTCCACACTAGCCTGTTATAGTGCTATTATTCAACTTCCAACATCCTATGGAATCCTGAGGTTTGCAGTTTAGGGAGGAGCTGGCCGACCGGATGTTGGATTCCATAGGATGTTGGAAGTGGAATAATAGCACTATAGCAGACTAGTGCGGAAATGGCCCAAGAGAGACACTCAGGAATAAAACAAGCATTCCCCTGGACGGGATCTGCAGACACCTTGCAACCTCGATCTTAACACGGCCAGCCTGCAAAGCATTACCAGTGCCAAAAGATGTCTTTTCAAAGCTGACTTCAGCGGATGACCATCTCCATCTTCACGCCCCCAGGCCAAAGCGAAGGGCTCTGGTTCCAGATGCCCCAGTTCCGAGTCTCATCTGTATGCATGTCCTCTCTGGAAGATGCATTTCTTGGGGCCTGGACACCAGCGGCAAGGTTTTGCATCTGGAAAGGAATCCTGTGGAATGTCCCATCAGCCCCTCCGCTTCTCTCTCTTATGCTGGGCAGAGTCAGCACATAATGAGAGTCAGAGGAAGACCTCACCACTGAAGTCTAGAAATGTATTCCCAAACTGCGCAGGAAGGGCTTGAGAATAAAATCTCACTTAGAGCTGCCGGACCTCAGGGTGCTGCCTGGAGTCCCCTGTTCGGGTGGTTTTACCCTTAGAGGTGGGGGATGTTGGGGTGTACCCACAATGCCAGCATCTCCCAAGAATTTGGGGGAATTATAGCTCAAAAGAGGCTTGCAAGAGGAGAGTAGCAGCAGGATCTTTTCATCTGTGTATGCCACTACTAACTGCAGAGAGTACTCCAGTTAAAATTAACAAAGTTTTGTATTTGAATTGATAAACACACAAGAAATCAGACACTCTTAAGAACCATACAATACTATCAGAAAGTGAGGTGAGAAAGGTTGGCTAGTGAGAAATTGGGTGGAAAGGGTGATAGTTACCAGTCTTGAAGCAGAAGGTTGAAGTGGAGTGCTCAGACCGCATCTGAGGGTAGCAAGGAGAAATGGAAGTCCAAGGCACTATGTACTACTTGCTACAAATGGCTGGGGTTGAAGCTAGGGTTTGTATACCCTCTTTCATAGCCTGAAGGGATGCATTGACAAAGCCGCAATGGCTTTCCCACCGGACTGACAAAGAGGTCCAGAATGGGCTGATTGCTTTAACTCTGGAGTGACAAAACATTGATGGGATTCATGATGATCTCTTAATATTTGGTCAGGTAGGGCGTATAGGGAAGTTCTCCGTAGGGCATGATCAAAGGGTGGTCTCTGATTGCTCACAAATCTGGGCAGTTCATCTTTTATTGTAATCAAAAATGCCAAGAGCCTGAAGAAGTGAAGCGATTAGCACAAACGTATCAGCGTTGGGATTTTCGTACAATCCTATCTGAACTTTCACGACCCCGAACACATCTCTGACAAGCGTAACTCCAGAACATGTTCTTCAGTCAGCGTGACCCCAGTCATATTCTTCAGTCATTAATAAGTCTAATTTATGAGTATCACATATCTCATAGGAAGGGTGGTAGGGTATGGTAACAGTGAGTCACCTCTGGGTGACAGGTAGAGGTTCAAATTAACCAGTTTTCACGGGGCCAGCTCCAAGTATGAGAGACAAGGTTGGATGCAAACCTCTGGTCAAGCAGACACAGTCTTCTAGCTCGCTGTGCAGCTTGCTATAATTTGCAGAGTTCAATTGATTGAAATCAAGCATTGCAGTTTGCCAAGACTGGCATCCTGTAAGTCATCTATGAGGTTGTGAGCTAGACTTATCACAGAATCGCAGAATCATAGAGTTGAAAGAGACCACAGGGGCCATCCAGTCCAACCCCTTGCTGTGCAGGAACACCCATCAACGCTTTCCCAACAGATGGCCGTCCCGCCTCTGCTTAAAAACCTCCAAAGAAGGGGACTCCACCACACTCCATGGAGGCAGCATGTTCCACTGCCAGACAGGTCTGACCATCAGGAAATTCTTCCTGAGGTTCAGGTGGAATCTCCTTTCCTGCAGCTTGAATCCATTGCCCCTTGTCCAAGTCTCTGAAGCAGCGGAAAACAAGCCCTCTCCCTCCTTGACATGACATCCCTTCCGATATTTAAACATGGCTATCATGCCCCCTCTTAGCCTTCTCTTCTGCAGACCAAACATACCCAGCGCCCTAAGCCACTCCTCATAGGGCCTCATGGCTTCCAGACCCTTCACCATTTTGGTCGCCCTCCTCTGGACACGGTCCAGCTTCTCAATATCCTTCTTGAATTGAGGTGCCCAGAACTGGACACAGTATTCCAGATGAGGTCTAACCAAAGCAGAGTAGAGTGGTACCATTACCTCCCTCGATCTAGACACCAAACTCCTATTGATGCAAACCAGAATCGCGTTTGCTTTCTTGGCTGCCGCATCACACTGCTGACTCATGTTCAGCTTGTGATCTACCAAGACTCCTAGATCCCTTTCACATGTATTGCTGTCCAGCCACACATCCCCCTTCCTATATTTCTGTATTCCATTTTTTCTGCCTAGATGTAGGACCTTACATTTCTCTCTGTTGGAATTCATTTTCTTAGCTTCGGCCCAGCTCTCCAATCTGTCAAGGTCATTTCGAATTTTGATCCTGTCCTCTGGGGTATTAGCAAGCCCTCCCAATTTGGTGTCATCTGCAAATTTGATCAGCATGCCCTCTAGTCCTTCATCCAAGTCATTGATGAAGATGTTGAATAGCCCTGGGGCCAGGACAGAACCCTGTGGCACCCCACTAGCCACTTCTCTCCAGGATGAAGAGCAGCCATTGGTGAGGAGCACCCTTTGGGTTCGGTCGGTCAACCAACTATTAATCCACCCGCATTTTGCCAGCTTCTTTGCAAGAATGTTATGGGGATCTTTGTCAAAGGCCTTACTGAAAGCAAGATATGCTACATCTACAGCATTCCCTTCATCTATCAAGCTTGTAACCCTACCCTAAAAAGAGATAAGATTAGTCTGGCATGACTTTTTTGCGCCCCCTGACTTTGCCCCACCCTAGATCCGTCTCTGAGGATGATGCATCCATTCCCCTCCTATCAGCAAGCCATGGTGTGACAAGGAGTTGTGACAGGACCCTGTAGGGCTTCTTGCTTCTGCTCATCGCACTGCGAAAGAAGGAGGCACAATAAACCTCTTTTGAAAGTCTTTTACTGCGAGAACCCTATGATGAGACAATCCAAAATGAAATAAGAGATAAAGCCAGAAGATAAGGCTCCCTGCTTAGAAGGCATTCAGTGAGCTACGGAGGTACAGCAGAGGACAACGGTGAGTTGCACTGTGGCTAATGAGGCAACGGGACTCAAGCTGAAAGGATGTTCAGCTGTTGATGTGCTCAGAGGGGAAAGGAAAAGTCCAAAGCTGTGCAACACATATTATAGCAACGTGGAATGTGAGAAGCATGAATCAGGGGAAGGTAGACATAGCAAATCAAGAAATGGGAAATACAAACATTGCAATGCTTGGGGTAAGTGAGCTAAAGTGGACAGGAACAGGACCTTTTGAGCCAGACAATTGTTTTACTCAGGAAATGAAAATCTAGGAAGAAATGGGGTGGCATTAATAGTGAGAAGAGATGAAGCACAGAAGAAACCGCAAGGGCTATCCATTCCAACCTCCTTCAGCCATGCAGGAAGATACAATTAAAGCACTTCTGGTAGATGGCCATGCAGACTCTGCTTAAAAACCTCCAGAGAAGGAGACTTATAGGCTTCCAGGCCTTTTAAGGTTTTGGTCCACCCTCCTCTGGACACATTCCAGTTAGTCAATACCCTTCTTGAATTGTGATGCCCAGAACTGGACATACTATAATACTCCGACTGGGGTCTGACCAAAGCAGATGCCCCTCAGTGATGTCATTAAGTGTTCGGTGTTAAATAAAGCCACAGTTGCTCAGAGCTTGTCATCCAAACATTCACTCACAAATACAGAGAACATATTTTCCTTTTGGAAATTAAGACAGAAATCTGAGCTAAAGGGCTGTTCCCAAATCAAGGTGAAGTGCAGAGAGTAATTCCTTCTCACTTATTTAGGGAGACTTGATAAGGAACATTTAATCTACCTTAATTACTTTTAGCCACAAGATGGGTACAAAACAGAGAAGAGAGTGAGCATTAGAGCCATAGCAACTGGGAAAGAAGGAAGCTAATTAAGTGGGATGCCATATGAAGGATGAAGCAAGCCTGTCTTCTGCCACTCCAGAGACTAGGACATGGAGCTTCAAACTTCAGGAAAAGAGATTCTACCTAAACATTAGGAAGAACTTCCTGACAGTAAGAGCAGTTTGACAGTGGAATATGCTGCTTCACAGTGTGGTGGAGTCTCCTTCTTTGGAGTTTTTAAACAGAAGCTGGATGGCCATCTAGCAGGAGCACTTTGATGGTGTATTCCTGCATGGCAGAATGGGGTTGGCCTGGATGGCCCTTGGGGTCTCTTCCAACCCTACAATTCCATGCTTCTATGATTCTAAGTAACTCATAGGAACAAATCAATGAAGCCTTACATATTGCTCTCCTAGCTGATGTGGAGATTTGAACACAGTCCTTTCCTGTTGCCTGGAGCTGAGCCCACCAAAACTGGGTGGTTTGCACCCGCATCTCCTGGCTGGAGATGACCCACAAAAAGAGAGATCTGGCAACCCTAGATGGGAGTGTACTTTTGGAGACTCTTTGGGGGAAGTGGGAGCTTCAAACCTATTGTTCAAAGGCTCCATACATAATTTGGAGGATGCACTTTTTTCTACCCCAGGCTATCATATTCCACCACCATGCCCAGAAGCAGTATAACAACAGTTGCTGGCCGTGATTGTATAGTGGTTAGTATGCTGCGAATAATAGTAATCGGGCAAGGTTTTTGGGCCCCTGTCTTGCTTCCAAGAGGTAATAAATTTGGAATGCAGATGCTCAACAAAATGGACTGTTCATCCAGTCCAGCAGGTCTTCACCTATGTTTTCCCTATTTTGCTGCTGAAAGCAAGTGTGTCCTCAAGGACTGGTGTAACACCTCTTTTCTTTTAATCATATTTTTTTTTTCTGCCAGAATTCAGCAGGGCTGAGCCCTGGCTCCTGGAATATATGGAGTAAGAAGAAATGAAAGCCCTCTGGCGCAACTGCTGGAAGTTCTTCTGCCCAGAAAAGGAACCAGACAATACAGAGCATGAGAGAAAGGAGTGGTGATGGCTCATGCTAGTGAGTCAGCGAATCTGCTCTGGCATTTAGTCTGAACATTGTAGATGCTATCTATCCCTAAAATAAGTGTAACACCTTGGATACTTCTGTTAACGTTCAGGTTAAACCTGGAATGGCTTCACCACTCCACCGATGTGGAGGATGACTTCCAGACCTTAAAGAAGACATGAAGGAATTCAGTAGTAGCATCTTTGGGACTAAGTGGTGTTACCATGCTGTACACCTCCACTCCATTATATGATTGGCAATGAACATTATGTAATTGTCACTAAATATAAATCATACATTCATGGCTGAAAAGCCGTGCTAGCAAAGAAGACTGGCTGTACACATGCAAAAGTAGGTCAGAAGGGACCTCAAGGCATGGCCAGGTCATAAATTCACTGAGGATTAGTTGGAGAACTCAACTAAATAGGTTTAAGATGATCTTCTCAATGGCCCAAATCTAGAAAACAATAGTCACTGAAACTCGCAGACAAAACAACAATGACCCTGTAACCTCCTTCCTGCTGAACTACTCCCTTTTGTTCCCTCACCTGCCCAGACATTAAGAAGCTATCACAATTCCCATCAGTGCTTTGTCACCTAATGCTAAGCCCATTAGCCAGCCTCAGACCCCTTTGTTTGCTCTGCCGGGGAGTCATTGACACCTTCCCCTACAGGGTATTTAAACTACAGGGTATTTAAAGAGGGTATTTAAACCCGGGCTCCAAGCCGAACGATTCATAGCACCTTGGACTCATGTAGGCGTGCCACTCCATCTGTTTGCTCACCAATTCTCGTGCTCTGGGCTACCCTCAAAATCTCATGTTTGAGCCATTTCGCCATGACTTTCTTCTCTTCAAGACTGGTAAATATCACCCACTTCATCCTCACTATCCGATTTTTCCTCCTTTCCTTCAGTTAGCCTTGTATGGTTGTGAGACTACTTGAATCTTGCATGTGTTTGTGATTTTTTTTCCCCACTAAAACATTCTTCTGAGCCCTAACTGGTGTCCCTGCATTAGTATCGGTATACCCAGGTTAAAAGATCCTGGAAGTTACCCCCTCCTCGCAGGCCTCCCCTTTTGAGCTATAATTCAAGAGGCATTGGCATTGTGAGTAGAGCCCTGAGTCACCCACCTTTTGGGGGTAACAGTGGGAAGAAGAAATTTTTGGCATAAGCTTTCACGGACAGACTCTACTCCATCAGGTCTTGAGGTGGTGTTTCTAGAACGGAGAGCACACAGATCAAGGGAAGGAGGCAAGATCCAAATAGCACTGAAAAATGAGGACACTTTAATAAAATAGATGCTTTTGATGGAAGACTTCTTCAAAGTCACACAAGAATTATATTAAGTAGGGTTATTCTGATACAACAAGGGAGCTGCTAAGTCAGGACTATCCAAGAGGGCCAAATCCTGAGACCTAGGGAAGATTCTGGGCATAATCTTGAAAAACATCCTTTTTGGAATCCCTGCAGGTGATTTTAAAGTTGCATTCCCCTGAAGAAGGCCGATAAGTATTTCTAGCCTGAAACACATGGGGCTCATTGGAAGAATAAAACCATCCTTTTCCACACCCTGAGACTTTGTCTCTTCTCTATATCCCTTCTATCGGGTGTTACCAGTCCTTGTTATTTTTTGAAGTCATTAATCAGACTGCATTCTATACCCTGCAACTGTCCTGACTTGGCAAAGACATTCCTGATTAATCTTCTGTCACCCCACTTTTTCAGCTGCTTTTAAAATGTCCCAGTTTCTCTGTCCTCTTTCCACTTTCCCCCTTTGTCTTCAGCTTACATCTAGTGCTGCAAACTGAATTCAAAGTGCACAAGAAATTCGCACTCCACTAACTTAGCAGGGGGAAAAAGGAGATGAAGGGGCAGAACTTGCACTTCCCAGTCAGCTCAGGCCAAAGCAAACTGCTGCACTCTCTCCTAGCTTGCGTGTTCTTCCTCTCCAATCACATTTGCCATCTCGAGCACACTCTGATGTCCCAGTTTTCCTCTTTGAAATGCCGGACGCCGTACGTTGATTGAACCGATTCAGCCGTAGCGCAGCTTTTCCTAACTGCCTTCTGCTTTACTTAGAATTGTCTGTTGAGACTATCAAAGAAGGGTTGGGATCCCCGAATTTGTCTGATGCCAAATAAAACCTGTGAGTCTTCCAGGTGCCACAAGAAGATGCCTTGTTTTGGCTGCCAAAAGTGTTGCCATTTCCCCACCGCCGCCTAAAAAAAGGAAGAAAGAAAAGAACCGTTGCCTCTTTTTCGCCTTCCCTAGACGAAAAGAGATCCCTCCCCCTTTGGCTCTGGTGTGACCCACACAGCTACAAACACATACCCGTCTTGCCTTGGCCGTGCCTTCCCATCAGGCGGAGGGAGAAGGCAGACACCCACCCATACATCCCCGCACACTGCTTCCTTTCAGGAACAAACACTGCTCCACTCTTTCCAACTACGATGCCGTCGGGATTTCTGGCAGAGGTCTAACACTGGGTTCCTTTTTACTCTGTCCTTCCCCGTCTCAGGAGGAAGGGGTGGGTTTGGAGGGTGGTTCAGGGGCTCCCTTCCACAGTCTCCCCCACCCCTGCCCCTGGAGGCCAGGCTCCAGCCAAGGGGGAGAGGGCAAACCCTCCCTTGAACAGCTGCCTTTTATGTTTCGAGGCTCTCTCCGCTGCCCACCAGCTTCTGGACTGGGAGGACGAAGCAGACCCTTGACTCGGGCTGCCCATTTGCACCATCATCTCAAGCACTTTAAGCTTCCAGAATTGAAAAACAGAGGCAAGTCTCCAAGGGCTCTGTAGAAGGTCTTTATTTCTCATTTCCAACATGCCCACTGTGGTTCGGCCTATGTAATTCTTTCGCTGGCCTTTTCCAGGGGCTATAGAATAATAAATATTCATGCAAATGACAAAAATCAAAAGGACAACATACAATTGTGATAATACCCATACAAGACATTGGCGATTTCCGCACTAGCCTGTTATAGCGCTCTGATTCCACTTGCAACATCCTATGGAATCCTGAGGTTTGCAGTTTCGGGAGGGGCCATCTGGCCATCTGGCCCCTCCCGAAACTGCAAACCCCAGGATTCCATAGGATGTTGCAAGTGGAATCAGAGCGCTATAACAGGCTAGTGCAGAAATGGCCATCATAATGCATTTTTCAGGTTCCATACATTGCTCAAAATTCCACTGTTGTTAATGTTGTTGTGTACTTTTAAATCATTCCTGATTTATGGCAACCCTAAGGCAAAACTACAAATCACAGGTTTTTCTGGGGCTGAGAGGTCATTGAGTGGGTTCCCATGGCCAAGCAGGGAATCAAACCCGGGCCTCCAGAACCATAATCCAACCTTCAAACCACTGCACAACGCTGGTTCTCCAGGAAGGGGGAAGGGGGGCGAGAAATGTTAGCAGTATGTTTAAGAATTGGATAGGAATTGGGTCCTGTACTGGGAGAACTAGGACAATACTGGGAGAAAGGTGGGACAAGAAAGGAAGACAGACAGACAGATCGACCAGCCATTTCTGCACGAGACTGTTATAGCGCTATTATTCCACTTTCAACATCCTGTGGAATCCTGGGGTTTGCAGTTTAAAGGCCGCTCCCAAAACTGCAAACCCCAGGATTCCATAGGACGTTGAAGGTGGAATAATAACGCTATCACAGCCTCATGCGGAAATGTCCAAAGAGTGAGTGGCATAGCACAACCTATGCATAATTCTCATGCCCTCCAACTGTCTGGATCTGTCAAGGTCGGTGCCGATTAATCCTCCATTATACCACTTTATCAGCTGCTTTTTAAAATGTTCCAGTTTTTCTCTCCTCCTCCATCTTTCCCTCTTTGTCCTCAGCTTACTTCCTTTGCTGCAAACTGAGTTCAAAGTGCATAGTGCAAAGTTCAGCCGGGGGAGAGGAGAGGAAATGGCAGAATTTTGCCCTTCCCAGTAGGCTCAGGCAAAAGCAAACTGCTTAGTTTGTGTGTTCTTCCTCATTGATAACTTGTACCATCTTGACCACACTCTGATGTTGTCTACCTACACGTGTCCTGGTTTTCACCTGTGAAATGTTTGAGGATCTCATCTCTCCACACAGAGATTTGGGCTACACAACTCCAGCACAGAAGGTCAGCCAAAGTATTCCAGTAGCCCTGTTCTAGCAATAACGCACAGGCCTCCCACTCCACCTGTAGACAGGGGATGGGCTAGAGAGTTTTCTGCTTCTGAGTCACTCTTCCAGGAAGCATAGACTAATCCCTCATACATGCCGTCATAAAGAACATTGTGAAAACACATTATGCCAAAGAAACGAAGAGCAAGCAGTAAAACAGCAATCTGAAAGTGCAGCTATAAAAAACTCAAGAAAGCACTAGGACAGGTGTGGCAATCACCTGGTTCTCCATGTTGTTGGACGACAACTCCCAGGAAGCCCAGACAGTTTAGCCAGTGGTAAGGGATTCACAGTCCATTTCCACACTAGACTGTTCTAGTGCTATTATACCACTTTCAACATCCTAGGGAATCCTGGGGTTTGCAGTGTAGGCCTTTGAGGCCCTTCCCTAAACTGCAAACCCCAGGATTCCCTAGGATGTTGAAAGTGGAATAATAGCACTATAACAGTTTAGTGTGGAAATGGCCACAGTCCAGCCACAGCTACATGTCCCCCCCCCCCATCCCTGGTCTAAGGGAAAGGACAAATCTTCTAATCACTTCTCATCTCTGCTTTAAAGGCAAAGAAGCTAAACTTTCCTAGGGAGAATATTCCAAACCCTGGACACCACCACAAAAAGGGCCCTGTCCTCAGCTACCACTTGCCTTATCTCTGAGGACCTCTGGGTAGTTTTCTCTGCAAGAAATCAGACCCATAACTTTCCCTGCCTGAATGAATTTCATCTGTTTAAAAGAAGCCATGCAGGGGGCTATTAGTAGCAGTGGATCAGGCCCACCTACTCATTCAGTACTTCATGTGTTGCTATGGAAAGACAACTAGAGTCTTCCCTCCACATTCATGGGTTTAACCTTCACAAATTTGATTATTTGTGAGGCATATATTTTCCAATTTCCTCCTCCCATTCCCTTGCATTTTGCCCAGTGCAGAGAAGGAAGGCAAGCATGCCCAGGCAAAAAGCAAGGGAATGGGGGGGCCGGCACGTATGTACCTTCCTTCCCCCCTGCAGTGCCCCCCCATTCCCTTCCCTTTTGCCCAGCACTTGGATCTCATGCCAAGGCAAAAGGGTTGAGAATTGGGGGACCCCCAGAAGGGAATGGGAGAGACAGCATGGGGCAGGGGAGGGGGAGTGAATTCATTATTTTTTTTCACTTTTGCAAGGGTACTGGGACCCGAACGCTTGCAAAAGTGGAGGGCCCACTGTAGTGTATACAGAGGACATTCCTGTAGCATTTTGATACCATTTTACACACCATAGCTCCATTCTCTAGAATTCTGGGGAGCGACTTCCATCCAGAGAGCTCTAATGCTCTAAATTCAGGGTGTCATGCCCTGCCTTAAAAACTCTGACAGTAAGGAGGAGGCTTCTGAATCTGAGGCAGAAGTTTCCCCAGACGTTTGCTCAGTGCAAAATAACAGCCTACAGCAGGGGTCTGAGCAAGGGGAACAAATACCAGAAGACAAAAGAGCACAGACTCCTGTGTTGTGTGAAGGATGACACCAGAAAGAAGCTCTCAGGCGTTCAGCTCATTTAAGTAACAAACGGGCTTTAACGAGGGAACACCTGTGGCAAGATCATTAGCCCATAACAAAAGGCAAACAGTCGGCTTATCTCCCCTTAGGCTTGACAACCGATCTTCTTGGTGGTTGAAGCCCTGAGCTGTGTTTTCCTGAATCCCGACTCTCTTGGACCTCTGCTTGTTTGATGCTGATTTGGATTTGCTTTTGTGGATTTGTTTGCCTTGGAACTTGCATTCTTGACCTGAACCTGGTTTGGCCTACTTCTGCTCTCACCTCTGTGAGTAAGCTCTGCTCTGCTGGTTTGCTAACACAGGGGAATGAGTTAATGCTCTCTAGCATGGACATCTATGCATCTCCCCAAACTACAAATCCCAGAAATATATTGGGTGGTGCCACTCCAGTTAAGGTGGTATTAAACCGGTGTGATTATGTAGTCCAGTTCACATTTCAGATATATGTTCACCCCATATAGGCTTCATGAAGAAAGCAGGCGCACTGGATTTCTGTTCATCACCTCATTTAGCTTCCCAGCAAATGACAGGTCTTACCTTCCTCCTCCCAATGGTGGATAGTTATTTCTCTTTAAAGCACTTCTATTGTTTGACCGGTTGATTCACTGCACTTTTAAACCACCTTCTTCCCAGGACAGCATACCATCTGTTTTTAAAAAAATTAAATATCTAACAATGATGCAAGAAACGAACGACTAAAAGAACCAGAACATAAAATCAGAAGCAGAGAATGAAATCTTTCAGGGTATGAAAATTGCAACCTGCAGCAGGTTCGGAATGCAAGAGGTACAAGCTCTAAAGCCCAGTTTTTAGATTGCCTGGAGGGAGAAAACGTACAGTGGAGCCAACCCGATTAGCATTAGAAAGACTGTAATGGATGCAGGGCACAGAGGGCAGACACGCGTTAAGCCTTTGGGGAGATATGGGGTATATTTACCAAAGGTTTGTCTATAATAGCTGGGCTGTTACCTCCCTTTCCAGCCACCCATTTTTCTCCCCATATGAGATAAGGAATCAATTAACAGTCAATGCATTTGGGAAAGAGGTGCATAATCCAGGAAAAGCCCTGCTAAAATAAACTGGTGTGTCTTAAAGGTGCCACAAGGCTCCTTTTCTGCTTTTTTTCTCTTTTATCCCACAACAGACTTTGTTCCATATTCTCCAGTTCTGGTTTCTTTGTGCATAAAGGGATAATCATAGTTTGGCAACTGGGTGTGTCCAGACTGATTGAAAAGTCCCAAGGCTTTTTCTCCCTGTTCTTTATGAGTTTATACTGGGTTAGAATAAACTGATCTGGGAAGCTGGTATCAAAATTCTCTGATCGTACCAGGAACTGGCAGAAAATATCTAGGTAAATGACAGTCTAGTGCGGAAATGGCTGTGGAATGAAGGTGACCTTAGGAATGAGAGCTTTCCCTGAGCCCTGGTCATCAACTATCCTGCTCAGGTCTTGCAAGCTCTGGCCAACTGTGGCTTCCCTGATGGAAGCAACTCGCCTGTAGCCTTCCTCTTTCCCTCCTGCCTTCCACTTTCCCAAACATTAATCATTTTTTCCAATGAGTCCTCTCATCTCATAATATCATGCCTCCTCCAACTGTCCCAGTTAGGCTGGGACCGTCGCAATCCACCTTCTGTCACACCCATTTTTTGGCTGTGCTTAAAATGACCCATTCTCCTCTTCCCATTTCCCCCCTTTGTCTTCAACTTACTTCAGTTCATAGAACCATAGCGCTGGAAGAGACCCCAAGGGCTTTTGAGTCCAATCCCCTGCCACGCAGGAAGACATAATCAAAGCATTGACTGGTTATCAGTTATATTTAATTGCCTTGGGCTATTCTGTGTTCTGTATGTTGTTATAATCCTATTTATTATGACAGAATCACAAAATTGTAGAGTTGGAAGAGATCCCAAGGCCATCGAGTCCATCCCCATTCTGCCATGCGGGAAGACACTATCCAAACATTCCCTCTGACAGATGGCCATCCAGCCCCTGTTCAAAAACACCTCCAGAGAAGGAGACTCCACCACACTCCATTGAGGCAGCAGTGGCTTCCACTGTCGAACTTCTCTTATCGTCAGGAAGTTGCTACAAGCAGAGTTCAGATGTGAAGAATTAATCAGTGCTTCACCTGACTGCAAAAAAGAGAATGCTCTTTACAAAGTCAAGAAACTGAAAGACTAATTGGAGGAACTGCTGTCATCATACAGTACAGGGGGAAAACAGATTTGATCCTACATCAGGGTTGTGCAACATAAATTATAGAATCACAGAGTTGGAAGAGACCCCCAAGAGCCATCCAGTCCAACCCAATCTCTGCCATGCAGGAATATGCAATCAAGCATTCCCAACAGATGGCCACCCAGCCTCTGCTTAAAAGCCTCCAAAGAACGAGGCTGCAACACACTCCCAGGTAGCAGGGTATTCCACTGTCAAACTGCTCTTACCACCAGAAAGTTCTTCCTCATATTTAGTATCTCAATTTAGCAGGAAAAGTGCTAGTTCATCTTCTGCCATCCCACTTTTCCA
The DNA here is from genome assembly GCA_948472985.1 of Iguana delicatissima. NCBI lineage: Eukaryota > Metazoa > Chordata > Lepidosauria > Squamata > Iguanidae > Iguana > Iguana delicatissima. The sequence goes on along the minus strand of CAOKZL010000566.1, from coordinate 1,112,650 downwards.
GCAGCTTTTAAAATGTCCCAGTTTCTCTGTCCTCCTCCCATTTCCCCCCTTTGTCTTCAGATTACGTCATTTGCTGTAAAACAAGTTCAAAGTGGAAAAGGGGTTTGCACTCAGCTTAGCAGAGGGAGAGGAAAGGGGCAAAAACTGCTGCTTCACCTAAGGCCTGTGTGTTCTTCCTCCTGAATAACTTCGGCCATCTTGGCTACACAGATGTTGCTTGGCTGCATGTCTCTCCATTTTGAGTTGTGAAGTGTTGGAAAGAATGTGGTACGTCCAAAGTCTGACAGCCTCAATTTAGTCATCTTGGTTCCCTGTGAGAGCGATCCCCTTAAAAGTTCAATGTATATTTGTGTTAAATCATATATTGCTTTCGTCATGCTCCACTGCCTTTGAGGGATGACCAAACGCAATCCCTAAACCCACCTTTTTAGCTGCTTCAGCCTCCCGCCCATGGCCATTTACAAAGTGGGGATGCCAGAGAAACGCCTGTGTTCCTATAGATAGACCAACATTCTCTCCCAGGACTTCCAAAGGAGCCCTGGGAGATTGTGGAGAGCGACTCATCACTGTGCATCCAGGTATAGAAGCATGCATGAACATTTCTCTACTCTTTCTCACTCTCTACCAGGTAGATAAAAGGTGAATGTGTGTGTGGGGGGGATGAGGATAAAAGGGTAACTATTTCCTTGCCTTAAAGATGAAGCCATGCATGTCTAAGTACACATGGGTGTTACAGTGAAACTGCGGACAGCTCATCAGTTATCAAATCAGTTATGATCCCTTTGGTTGCTCCTGGAGGGAGCTGCATACTACTGCTCTTCATATGGTGGTTGTTAACCGCTGTTGAAACAAACTTTGACTTATGGCAGCCCTACGGATGACAGAGCTACAGGTCACCCTGTCCTCAGATACCCTGCTCAGGTCTTGCAGATTTAGGCTGTGTCTTCTTTGATTGAATCTAACCATCCGTAACATTATCTTCCTCCTTTCTTCCTGCTTTCCATCTTACTAAGCATTCTTAGCTTTTCTAGTGAGTCATGGCTTCTCATAACATGTCCAAAGTCCAACAGCCTCAGTTTAGTCAACTTGGTTTCCAGGGAGAGGTCAGACTTGATTTGCTCTACGACCCATTCATTTGTCTTTTTAGCAGTCCAGGGTATTCATAGAGCTCTTCTCCAGCGTTACATTTTCAATGAGTTGGTTTTGACAATGAAGACATTGGAAGAGTTCAAGGTTTTCCATCCCTTGGCTCAGTCATTAATCAAAATGGAGACAATAGTCAAAAAATCATAAGACAACTAGGCAGCTATGAAGGAACCAGACAAGATCGTCAAGTGTCAAGATATATCATTGAATACTAATATCAGGATTGTCCATGCCATTGTATTCCCAATTTCTATGTATGGTTGTGAAAGCTGGACAGTGAAGAAAGCTCAAAGAATGAAAACAAACTCTTTTGAAATGTGGTCCTGGAGAAGAGTTCTGCAGATGCCATGGACTGAAAAAAGAGAAATGAATGGGTCACAGAGCAAATCAGGCCTAAACTTTCCCTAGAAGCCAAGATGACTAAATTGAGGCTATTGTACTTTGGCTGTATCATGAGATGACACAACTTGTTGGAAAATGCGATAATGCAGTAAGAAAGCAATAAGAAAGAGAAGGCTATACATGGTATAAAATATTTTTCATATTTTTCATGGAAGAATGCTTGGAATGAATTCCCTGCTGGCAGCAGCATCATGGCACTGAACTCTTTCCTAGGGATGTGAAAATCTACCTGTCCTGTTCCCCAGTGGCCACATTTGGAATCTGAATCCCCCATATTTCAAATATCCAAAATAGGCCCCCAGTTGTATGTTAAAAAAACGATCTTAAGCAAAAGGGTATCCCAAAGTGTATGAGTCTCCTCCTTTCTTCTCACCCCTTCCAGAAGCAAAGGGATAATAGACTGCATCTTGTGTCCTTCCTTTCTGTAGACTTCCCAGGGGATTTCAGCTTACCTATTCATATGCAGTTCTGGACTACCCGTCCTTTGTTAGGGAGAGATCCTTGTTTATGGGACCATTGGTAGCTCACAGCTTCTTGTTGTTGCATGCCTTCAAGTCATTTCCAAGTTATGGCTGTCCTAAGGGGGAGCTATCACAGGGCTTCCTTAGCAAGATCTGTTCAGTGAAGGTTTGCCTTTGCCTTCCTCTTCAGCTGAGAGAGTGTGACTTGCCCAAGGTCTCCCAGTGGGTTTCCAGGGCTCAGTGGCAATTCCGACCCTGCTCTCCAGAATCATAGTCCAACACTCAACGCAATACACCATACTGGCTTCCTTGTTGTTACTGTGTGCCTTCAAGTTGTTTCTGATTTAGGGCAACCCTAAAGCAAACCTAATGCAGGGTTTTCTGGGGATTGAGTTTGTGTGACTTGCCCAAGGTCACCCCGTGAGTTTCCACGGACGAGCAGGGAACTGAATCCTGGTCTTCCCACCGATGTCTCCAACACTCTCTCATCCAAAGGAAGCCAGCCCTAGGTCTTGCTGCCCATGGAACTTTCCAGCACTCAGGGAAGTGGGAAGAGACACAGGGGTATCAAATCTGCATTGCCAACTGTTTCCCCAAACCCCTTCTTTGATCTTTTCATTTTACAAGGGACCACTGAGAGCCCACATGTGTCCTATCTGCTTTCTAAACTCAGCAAATTCTCCAAGAATGAAGGCAAAGGATTATTTTGGGACTAAATCAATGCATTCCTCATTAACATTCTGGAAAATATGAGCTTGGGTAGGAGAAAAGTTTGCGGGGAGGGAGGGAGGAGTTGGGAGGAGGCATCAGATGAGATAACTTGGCAGAAAAGGAGACCCCTTTCAACACCAGCAAAGTGTGTCGTTTCCTGCTATTGAGAACACCAGTGTTGAAAGGCAGTGAAACTCACCAGCGCAGCTTCACAATACAGAAGTTTGTTCCCTCAGAAGGACCTGGATTCTGCCAAGGTCAGTCTTCCTGTTGAAAAGGTTGCCGTTTTGGGGGGTTTGCCATTGTTATGTTGCATCAGGTTTTTCAGCACAGTCCACAGCCCCACAGCCTCTTCTGATGCCTGTGGCTATCTTCGTTGCAAGCTGTTCCTCTCAATTCATATTCCAAAGAACAGAAAGCCTGTGAAGAACAGCTGTGCATCATTCTCATACATGGCCTGATCCATCACTGACTCCTGGTCCTAGGGAGACCTCTGGAGAGTCTCCCTGTTCCTCTATTTCTACTCGCCCCTAAGAGGTGGCCTCCACTACTGGTTTTTCTTTAAAATGAAAATGGATGAAGAGCTTTTTAAAAAAATCATATTTATCATAGCATATAATTTAGTCCTTCACTTTTGTCACAAAAAGAAATAAAGGAAGCCTCTGCTACCTTTGGCACCACCTAAGAGTAAGAATCAAAGAATCATCGAGTTGGAGGGGGTCTCTTGGGCTATCAGATCCAACCCCCTGTTCCATGCTAGATTTCCAGCTATGGATCTCCAGGAGGTAGCTGTCCAGCCTCTTTTTGAAGATGTCCAGAGAAGGAGACACAACCGCTTCTCTAGCAGTTGGTTCCATTGCTGAACTGCACTCACTGTCAAGAATTTCCTTCTAATGTTCAATCAAAATCTACCCTTCTGTAAATTAAAACCAAAAGATTAAATTTTACCATCTGAGACAACACAGAACAGGCCTGCCCCCTCCTCTCTGCATTCAAAGCCTTCGAAGTATTAAAGAGTGCAGCCAGTCACCCCTCAGTCTCCTCTTCACCAAGCTGAACATGCTCAGCTCCTCAGCCTCTCCTATGTTTTGTCCTCCATAGCGCTTATCATCCCAGTTGCCCTTCTCTGAGCTTGCTCCCACTTGTCTATATCCTTCTAGAATCAGGTGCTCAAATCTGAACATCAGACTCCAGAGGAGGTATGACCAGCAAATAATATAGTGGGACTATTAACTTCCCTTGATTTGGAAACTATGGTTCTACTAAGGCAGGCTAATATAGCATTTTTATTTGCTGTAGCATCCTGCTGGCTCATGTTCATAGAATCATAGAGCTGGAAGAGACCACAAGGGCTATCCAGGTCAATCCCCTGCCATGCAGGAATACACAATCAAAGCATTCCCAACAGGTGGCCACCCAGCCTCTGTTTAAAAGCCTCCAGAGGAGAATCCACCATGCTCCGAGGTAAGATATTCCACTGTCAAATTGCTCTTACTGTTTTTGAGAAACCCACATTGACAGTTATCACAGCATTGCTGCCTTAGGGGTTACAAACTGTCTGTTTAATGATCTGCTCTAGAATCTTTCCTAGTATCAATGTCAGGCTGAGAGGTAATTGTTTTGGTCTTCTTTTTTCCCTTTTTGAGGATGGGGACAATATTTGCCCTCCTCCAGTCTACTGGAACTTCTCTCATTCTCCAGGAATTCTCAAAAGATTATTGCCAGGGCTTATGAGGTTACTTCTGCCAGTTCTTTGAATACTCTTGCATGTAGCTTGCACACACGAGAGAGAGAGAGATCTGGCCCTGGAGACTTGTGTTTGTTTATATTAGCCAGGTTTTTCCGTACTATCTCTTTACCCATTCTGTGCTGCATTTCCCCTACTGCATCATCTGCTCCATTTTCCCCAGGTCAAGCACTGTTTTCCTTATGCATGTGCAGTGCACATGAGGAGGTTGATGTGGGAACACTTCTGGAGAAGATGGAGAGTTGACACTTTCCCTTTAGCAGGTGCATTAACAAAACTAATAAATTTGTAGCAAGAAGTGTACTTTTTTGAAAAAAGACAGTGAAAACTGAATTAGGATTTGGGTACAGCAGGTGTGGAAAAGGATTGGAAGTCACTTTCATTCTTTCTTATTTTTTTGAATTATTTTTTATTCTTTCTTTTCTTCTCTCTTTCGCGCAGGATGTATGGGCATAATCTATATTGTTGTGATGATGATTTTTTAGTATGTAGACTGTTCTCTTTGTTACACTTTTGTTCTGTAAGCATTGGTAGCTCTGTGAGTGTAAAGCTACTCTCTCTCTCTCCTTGGTCCCTGGTTCTCTAATTTGGCCCCAAAATCTGGCAGGACTCCACTCTTTGAGCAGAATGTTATAGGCATCCCTCCCCACCCACAGTGTGTTGAATCCACATAAAGATCGAAGGCTGACTGCAGTCTTCTCTTACAGCTGGGATGGCTTGTGAGCCACCTTGAGTGCTGGAGGCAACCTGAAATGGCGCTTTTCCTTGCTAAGAGCCAGCAAGGCAGGTTGGTTTGAGCATCAGACTTGAACTCTGTGAGACCAGGATTTGAATCCCCTGCTGAGCTACAGGAACCCACCTGGTGAACCTGGGCAAGACACATTCTCTCAGCCTCAGAGGAAGGCAATGGCAAACTCTCTCCGAATAAATTGCAGGTTGACTTCACTTATTTGGAAACCCAAAAATACTCCAAAATCCAAAACTGTCCAGAACAGTGGCTAGGACAGTCACACCTTTGCTTTCTGATGGTTCAATGTACACAAACGTTGTTTCATGCACAAGATTATTAAAAATCTAATATATAAGAGCCCGAGTTTGTTTGTCTGTGTCAGGCAAAGACCTCATATGATTGGCTGTAGGAGGCAAAGACCTTGTATGATTGGCTGCCTATGGAATCCTGGGGTTTGCAGTTTAGGGTGGGGCCTTTAGAATTCTCAGCCAGAGAGCTTTTGGGCCTAGCCAGCTGCTATGGAGACAAGGCCTAGCAGCAAGGAGGAGGACAGTGTATTCCCTCAAGAATCCAACCTATGTTAATAACTCTGAATACAGATTGGATCAGGGAATATGGGGAAAAGTTACAGGCACTGGACAAGACAGTTTGGGGAATTAGAGACACCGGATCTCAAATCTTTCTAACAAGTTTTACCTATGAGAAAATAAAATCCTGGGCAATGGTGGGTATATATGCTAATATTGTATAAAATTACCTTCAGGCTATCTGTATAAAGTGTATATGAAACATAGATCAATTGTGTGTTTAGACTTGGGTCTCACCTCCCAGGTATCTTATATGGATTCAAATACAGGCATTCCAAAATCCAGAAAAATCCACCAAAACACTTTCGGTCCCAAGCATTTCAGGTAAGGGATACTCAACCTGTGTTCCCAAAGAGAGTCAATGTGATGCTTGCAGTGTTGGACTACGATTCTGAGAGACCAGGGTCCAAATCCTCATCCAGCCGTGGAAGCCCAGTGGGTGACATTTGGCAGGTTATATATTCTCAGCCTCCAGGAAGGCCATCGCAAAACCTCTTTGTGAAGAAATCTAGCCCAGAAAACCCTAGTATAGGGCTGTCATAAGTCAGAGATGACTAGGGCCATTTCCACACTATAAAGTGCTATTATTCCACTTTAACATCCTATGGAATCCTGGGGCTTGCAGTTTAGGGACCGGCCTCATCTATTACCTCCAGTCACACTGACCAGGGTGCGATGGGGGACATAGTCCATCACAGCTAAATGGCACTGACTGGGGAAAGTTTATCTAGATTTTACATTTTAAAAATCCTCTTCCTTTCCATCTCATCTTTTCTTTTTTGCTCTGTATCAGGGATGTAAAGTGATTCTCTTCTAATTTCATTCCTGAAGAAGGCAACAAGCAATTTGAATGCATTTCCCCCACAGTGAGAATGTCTTTGAAAAACTGTGCATTTAGAGATTTATCCTGTTTTTTTTTTTAAAAAAAAAACACTCTTCTTCTGGTACAGAAAACTGCATTTTCTTCACAGAATATAGCATATTCTGTGCAAAAAAGTGCAAATTTTGCACAAAATAAGTCCTGAACTGAAAAAATTCTTATGAGTCCAGGATTTTCCTCATCAACCTTTCCTGGCACTCAAGAAACATGTTTTTCAACCACTTTTTTTAATATTTTCAAATATTCAAATATTTCCACATATAAGTCCTTGCCCTTCTTCATACACCTTAATTCTTATCCCCCCCCACTTCGTCCCCCCACAGAAACAGTTAAAGCCAAACTAGAGTACCAGCAGTGCCATTCCCAAACGGCCTGCGTGCTTCTCCCCTCTAAGACGTCAGCAGTACCTTCACCAGCCCCGTAGACAGAGTTTTCTCCCCAGGGAACCAGCTCATCTATTATAGGGACCTCTCTCCATGTTCAGAAACCTAGCAGACCTTTGCATAAGTCTGGAGAGTAATGCGTGCTAGATCTCAAATACGCAGAACATTTCAAAGCTTTATTAAGACACACAACCAGTGATGTACTGCACACAACATAATGGCTGTCTTGCTGTGTAATACTAACCAATCAACAAATGCTTCATTGATTCACCAGCCTCTGTAACCACAATTCTGATTTGGCAGAACGTGGCAAGGAGGTTCGCCGGAATTGTAGATTGGGTCTTGCCTACGCTTCACATATCAAAGTCTGAGCCTCTTGACCATTTGAGGCTGGAGTGGGAATCATGTAGCCTTTCAGATGTTGTTGGACTGCAACTCCCAGCCTTCCTCATGACTAGTGCTGCTGAGATCCAGTAAGATCTGGGAGGCTGTACAACTCCCAGCTCTATATACAGTGATACTGATAGCCTGTTGATAGTCTTCAGGGCAGCCATCCTTGATCAGTGTATCTGAAGTGACTTCTGAAGAAATACAGTCAGCCCTCCACATTTCCGGTTTTCACTTTTGCAGATTTGATTATTTACTATTTATTTGCTGTCAGCTCTGCTGCCACCCTATGTCATTTTTAATAGGCACTGCAAGCCTCATAAGACTGAGGAACCGCAAACAAGGCTTGTAAGTCTTTATTAAAAATGGTGTGGGGCAGCAATGGAGGTGGCAGTAAGCCCACCAGCCACCCACGTCTGCCTTGTGAAGGAACCCTGATGCCCCAAAGGAATCCACAGTGGGTTGAATATGGTGATCATACTTCTTTTGTGTGTTAAATATGGTTTGGGAGGGCCTAGAGATTCACAGTTTTTCCACTTTCACAGGGGCCTGTGCCCCTAACCCTAGTGAATGTGGAGGGATGAATGTATATGATTTTGATTTTGGGGAGATGGATCTTCCAAGTGCCCCAACCACTCTTTTCTCCCTCTGGCACGAGGATGGGCATTGTGTGGTCTGTGGACCACTTGTGGCCCGTGGCCCCTTAAGCCCTTCACCAGTCCTCCAAAGCCCACCCCAACCCACCAATTAAAAGAAGGCTGGGCATGATTTTGTGATTTTTGCCATAAAGCACACAGAAAGCCTCCCATGTGCAAAAGGCACACAAAAATACCCCAGCCAACCCTCACAAGCACCTCCAAGCCCTGTATTACCCACCTGGTACCTAATTTCCCCTGCAGCCCAATGCAAGAAGGCCGCTGCCTGAAACTACTCTGAGAGGGGCTGCAGAGGAAAACAAGAGGCATTTGGGCTTGCTGTGGGGGAGGGAGAGCCCATGGGGTCTGGTGGGGAAATCGGCCCTGGGCACCCACACAGTTGCCCACTCCTGCTCTAGAAATTCCTCCACCCAAAAGACAAGGTTGCGGGGGTCCATCCCACTGTGTCTTTGCAGGCAGTCAGGCTCTGCGAAATTGCCTGCTATAGTTCCATCCTAACTGTGGTTGGGAAAAATGAGGCCTCCAGATATTCCTGGGCTCCGGCTCCTGCCATTCCTTACCAAGGATTATGCGGCACACTCTCAGCTAAATAGATATTAAAGGGCACCCATCTTTCTACTGACCACAAAGGTAAAGGCTCCAAACAATTTATTTCCAATAGAAAAAGATAGGCTTTTATGTGGGGGAGAGGAAAGTCCCCCAAAGAGACCACAAACTTTTTTTTTCCCGCAGTGACTCACTGCTGTTCACAGCTCCATTTGGCAAACTTCCATCTCCATCCTATCTAGCTTGGCCCTCGGCCTAGGGCTCAGCTGGGATTTGCTTCCCCTTTAAGAAAAAAACTAAACACACAAACACACACTGGAGCATGTGGGTTCTCGATAGGAACCCAATTTTTTGCATGGACATACCAGCCCCATCCCACCCAGTATCTCTAAGCCCAATCCACATCAGCACAGAAAGGGGTCCTTTAGCATCCCTGGACAAGATGCCCCCAAATGTATCAACTGACATTTAGCTTTAAAAAAAACAACACAGGTGTCTGAAAAGGGGTTGTGAGCAGTGATGTGATAAACCGACAATGCAGCAGCTTAGTCCAACTGCTGGCCCGTCACCTGGCCCAGGTAACCTGTGGAGGCTGCCAACCTACAGATCTGAAGCTGGATACTGGAGACCAGCACCTGCTGAGTGAAGCAAAGAAAATAACAGGGATGAAAGGGGAAGGCAAAGGGAAGAGGCAGTATACCAGGGTGCGTAAGCGTAGCTGATTGAAACAACTGTGGGCTATCTATCAAAGAGGCTAACAGTAACCAGTCTGCTAATCTGCCATAACTGTAGCCTCTCAGGCCATCCACACTAACAGGGAGTGTCTTTAGTTTGTGTTTTTTGGAGAAGAAAATGAAAGGATCCTCAACTGTGCATCTGGACACTACCGGGAGTAGTCTTCCGGAGCTACGGTGTGCTCCAGACAGGATTCTTTCATTTGGCTTAAGGGCCCAAGAAAAGGTTCATCCCATCAGATAGACAGTGGTGTATAAGGTGTCCCCGCTCCAGTGCTGATAACAACCTCCCCATTTGGCCCTGCCAGCTGTCAGAGATGGCGAGGATTCCTGTTACAGGAACTTGTCTGGTCTCTCCTTCAGCGCTCGCACAGGTGATTCCTGAGGAAAGGATCCATCCTCACTTCCTGGAAGACTGGCTGCCTGCAGGAGAGAAAGAGGAGAGACAGGAGGAGGCCATCAGCTAGAGCAGAATTCAGACCAGGCAGTTTCTGTCTTCAGGGTGACACTTGTTCAAACAATGTGTTGAAACAGTGACATAAAAGAATCTCTTCTGAATCACACAGCAGTTGCACGTTCCAAGCAGGCAGGGACCGATGCCAAGCACTTAAAAAAACAAAACAAAACAAAACAAAACCGTATTGTAATTGCATCTGACGAAGTAGACTTAAAAAGCTTATGCTACCAACTTCCTTCTCCCACTTTGTTTCGATCTGCTACAAGATCCCACGTAGACCCAGACTAACATGGCTGTGTCTTTGAATTCTATTGTAATTTCAGCAGTGATGTATTTTAAGTCTTTTACTCTAAGTCCCAAGTCAAGTCCCAAGCCTCTACCTTCAAGTCTCAAGTCAAGTCTCAAGTGCTTCCAAGATGCTTGAAGTCAAGTCTGGAGGCAAGTCTCAAATTTGGGAGCCAACTTTATACCCAACCTGTATTCCAGAATTTCTGGACAGAGTCACATAAAGTCAGTTTTAACAATTTAAGTAGAGTCGGCTCTCCACTTTTGTGATTTTGCCATCTGCAGGTTCAGAAGTGGGGAATAGGATCCTTCTTGCTTCTCATTTGCAAAGCTTGCCTTCTGCTCTTAGGAAAAGCTTTAGAAAGCTCATCCCCAACCCCACCTCCAGCCCATTTGCTGTTCCCTCTGAAAAGTGTGTCCACATTTTGGGCTTGAGACAGATTGTCATGTGACCAGTAAGTTGTAAGGTTTCTGGAGGAATGTGTTACGTTACTGAACCGAGGGCAGCAAGTCAGTCACTAAAAATACGCAAGTCTCAAGTCGAGTCAAGTCAGTTTGTAATTTTTACCAAGTCAAGTCTAAGTCAAGTCACTGAAGTGACTTAAGTCTAACTTGAGTCCAAGTCAATTGACCTGAGTCTACATCATTGAATTTCAGTTTGCTTAGCCATGACTAAGCACCTGAGCCTCAGTGTGGGAAGGCTGAGGGGCTGTGCCCAAAATGACCAGAAGGATGAACCCAAGTGGATTTATATTAATGCTGAATGTCACAGGATGAGCAAGGGTTACTATAAAACAAACCCAGAACACCTGACTCACTCTCTGCAATACTAAAACTTTTGGAACTGAAGGAAAATCTCATTTGGAAGGGTGAAGCCCTCATCCTTCCCCCATGGCTGCATCCCTGCAGAGGGAAGCAATTTGGGAGAGGTGGGAAGCATGGGTGCAGAAAGAACACAAAGCTACACAGGGCGCTCTAGCCCCACATCTCTGGCTGTGGGGGGGTGTCACGTGCATCCTGGAACCACTGTGCCCTGCAAGGCTCTTTTTATTATCCCTGACCTCCCTGCCCCCTCTGGATTGTCCTTTTTTTTGGCAAAAAGGGTGAACTGCCCCGCCTGAAAGCCTTCCAGAGCAAGGACTCACCTTTTAAATGGGCTGCAGGGCATCCCTGTACTTAACCCTGACCTGCTCTGTTTTTGCTACACTAGGAGAGGATTCCTGGCCATTTCTGGATTTGTTGTTGACTTTATTTATTAAAAACATATAGATCAGCCTTAAAATGAAATTAAACTACAAACAACATTTAAAAACCACGTAAAACATAAAATCAAAAATAATAAAAGGCAGTCGTTTCTTTAGAAACCTTCAACTCTCAAGTACTTGTAGGCATAAAAAGTCTTTGCCTACTGACAGAAGGAAATAAATGAGGCATTCCAACCTCCCTAGCAAAAGTATTCCAAAGCCCAGTGACAGCCACCAGAAATTCCCTCAACCACTAAACCCCTAACCATCAAAAAAACATTTGGTTTGGTTTTCACAATTTTTGCATTTGGGGCAATCTGGAGGGTCCCCCAAGAGAAAACTGGCTCCTGAACCTACCAAATAAGTCCAACCCTGAAGTAGAAGCCTTGCTTAGCTTCTGTTTTGTTTCCTGGGATCCGTGAGACAAGAAGGTTCATGTTGAGAACCCCACCCAGTATCTGCAAAAGTTTTAAACTATGTTTTTCAGAACACTGGCCCAAAGTGGTAGAGGACCCACACTGCCAGCAGAAAACAGCAAAGTTCCTTTTCTAGCCTCTCCATTTAAAAACAAAAACAAAAACAGGTGAGCTGGTGTGTAATGCAAAAGATTTTTCTCTCCACAAGTTCTTGAAAAAGCATTGCTACACAAAGTATACAATACCAGGCTGGATGGACAAATCTCTGACTCATTCGTGCCATATAAAGGTCACTTGATACAATAGTATGTTCCGTCCCTTTTGGCAACTGCCTCTAGATCTCTCTCCTTCCTTTTGTTGCTGTGTTGAATTTTAGGTTTTAAGATGCTCAGGGCAAGGGCTGTTCTTCCTACACTCTGCGAAGTGCCATGCACACTGAAGGCACTCTCGTTGATTTATGAATTAATAATCCTCTCCTGTGTTAACAAGCAACACAGGACAAAGAACACAGGAAACGTAGAAGGTTTACCAAGATGGGACTAAGTTCTGCAAAATCTAAATGGGGAGGACTAAGAGTTTTAAAAAATAATACTAATAAAGCACAACAATTAGGGTTGACATGTGGAGATTCACAAATCCTCAAGCTGACAGTGTAGGGCAAATTTATTTCTGATTCCATTCATGCTCCCAGAATTTCCCTGGAAAGCTGAAAGGATGTGGGTTTCAGGGGCAATCTTCCTGGTGTGTGTGCATTTTACACTTTTCAACCATGCTTCCTTTTCAATGTGACATGTCACAGTCACAGGAGTGAAGCAGGAAGCACAGAAAGGATCGGGTTTGTCAACAGCCTGCTTGATTCAAACTGGATAAAGCTCATATCGCAGGAAACAGAAAGCAGAGCTATCAGGAATAAACAAAGGATACGAGCTGCATGGTCGGAATGCTCCACAGAGTCTGCTGCTTGATGCCAAAACAAAACATCAAACTGTCTGGAAATCAACTCTGTTCTTTTCCCAACAGTGCCACCCTCTTCACTGTGCGGGCAAGGACAGACTGCTTACCTGTAACTGCGCTCTTTGAGCAGCCATCTGTGTCCTCACACAAATAGATTTTTGCACCTGCACAGTGACCCCAATTGTGATCTGACTGGCATCACTCCTTAGGTGTGAAAACCCATTTATGTGAGCAGCAGAGGCCATGAGGAAGAACTTTAAACTACTTGAGACCAAGTTAACTGAAGGAGCATCTCGTTCCATATTCACCCTTCCAGTCCCTAAAATCATCATCTTTTTCACATACCCTTTCCAAATGAAGTGAGATAGGTGGCTACAAGAAACAGGGCCCTTTCACAGGTGGCACCCTATCTGTGGAATGCCCTATTCAACCAAGTTCACCAGATGCCTACATTTATTTTATTTATTTAGCGTATTTATATCCTGCCCTTCAACCACAAAGGTTCCTAGAATGGCTCACAATCAGACCATTCCTTGCCTTCAGGACTACAACTGAAATAAGACACACCACATGAGAAAAAAGGGATGGTAGGGTGGGAATTGAATTCATTACTTCCTGTCTTCTCTCCTCTCCTCTCCAGAGACCACTGCAGTTACTTGGAATGGTTAGAGGAGCTCTCACCTGCAACCGGCTATCAGGCACAATGGAATTGCACCTGACTGTACTTCTTCTCAAAAACCACAGTACAGGCTTCACTCACATATCTAACAGGCAAGGGACCAAAGCAGAGTGGAACTGGTCAAAAAACAGAACTCACGTAGGGCACATGCAGGAATTACGGAGGCTCATTTGGGACTGACAACGCATGCATGCTGCTTCCAAAGTCTCTCGGTCAGCTTGGCTTCTTTTTCCTTCTCTGCAAGGAGCATACATGTGCAAGTGGTTCCAAGCAAACCTCTACTGGCAAGAAGAACTGATGGAAGCCTGATGTTTTGACACTTGCAAATTACAGAGAAGTTCCATTAATTTGACAAGGGGGCCACTCTTCCTGTAGGCAAGACTTGGAAATGTTCATACATGCAAACGGTCACAAGTGAGCCTCCCTAGGCAAGAAGAACTGACAAATTAATGGAGCTTTGTAGTTTGCAAGTGTCAAAACAGAATGTCAAAAAACAAGTTGACGAAAAGTGGGGAATGCCTGTAATGGCAGTTGGAATAGAGGGAGGGGCTCTCACCAGCCACGGGGGCCCGGGTACCATGGAGCTGTGTCTGCCTCCTTTTCTCTCCCACAACAGCCCCTTCAATCCCTTTTCAGTATGAAAAGACCTTTGCGTCTTTTCAGCATCAGGTAAAGAGATGTTTATTCTCCCAGGGAGATTAACTGTGTTTCTGGGCTTCTACACTTTCTGGTCTTAATCTACTGCTGGCTTTAATTTGGTTTTACATGCTGAAATGCTTTATTCGCTGCCACAGGCTTGACCTTGGTTTTATACTCTGCTTCTTCGATCATAGCTTTATTGGATTATTGTCATGTTCTATATTTTTTTAACAAACTGTACTCTGCCCAAAGAAGTGGGGTTAATGGATGATTTAAAAGGGTAATCAATCATTCCATCAATCATTTATCCCCCCCCCGCTCTCTTCCACAAACAAAGAGGAAAGGGATAAGTGGAGTGTGTACTGGAAAGAGGTGTCCACAATCAAGCATCAGAGATAGGAACATTCATACTGAAGTGGATTTAAAAGAAGAGCTTCACCCAAACTGGTGGAACAGCTACTAAAAAACGCCTAGCTCATCTTCTTCAAAACAATAAAGGATCTCTTTTTATAACATGTCAAAAGAAGAGCATCTGGAAATACTTAGAGATATAGGACTTCATCAGATATGGAAATAAATTTAAAAAAAAGATCACGTAAGAGAAGATACATGAAAACACAAGCAGGCCCACAATAAATTCTGTGGGTGACTCACATGAAAACTAACAATCAAAGTTATCTCAATAATATCTCAAGAAGGAATGTTGCATTCAATTCCATCACTCAAGGTCAATAACAGACTTAAAAATTTTTGCTAGTCAGTTAGAAGTCTGTAACTATTGGTTCATAATTTTTTCAGATGCAGGATTCTAAATTTTTCTGATTGTTGTTGCTGGATGCCTTCAAGTTGTTTTCAACTAATGGCAAGCTAAGACAAACCTATCACAGGGTTTTCTGGGGGCTAAGAGAGTGTGATGCACCCAAGATCACCCTGCAGATTTCCATGGCAGAGTGGGGAATCGAACCCCAATCTCCAGGGTCACAGTCTAATGGTTAAACCACAACATCACACTGGCTCTCAAATGATTCTTAACTAGTGTGAAAGACGACATCTTAAGCCTTCTTTGTACATCTGAGTCTTGGAGATATTTTGAGACTGTGAACTAATGTACAGAAGAAAAATCAAATCCACCTTGAAACAATGTCTGGTGCATCATGTGTCTGTAGCATATTAATGAGCTATGTCTATTTAAACTGTAAGCCAAAGGCTATACAGACTGCAACAGTCAACTAATAAAACTGACAGCAATACCACCCAGAATCACGTCAAACACAATTCTTTTCTAACGGAGTCTATGCACCCATAATCCTCAAGCAATGAAATATCAAGAAAACTAAGAATTTGAAAATACTTGGGGGGGGACTACAACTCCCAGCATCTTCCAACAAGTATGGTGAGTGGCCAAAAAAGTCTTGTTTCCAAATTCTGACTGCCTTATTTGAATCCACCCAGAGTTCAGGATCTTACTCTGTCTGCTTCTTGTAGATGATCCAGAAGAGCCAGGGCGACTGGTTTGCTGAGGCCCAGACTGGGAAAACTGTGGCGCGATGTTTGGGATCTTTCCCCTTCCAGGTTTGACATTCTGGGAGTCTGGACAGCAGGGGAACTTCGATTTGCTGCCAAAGCCAGAAAGGAAGTCACTGCAAGAGAGAAAACCCAAATGAAATAGGGAATAAATTAGGCTTTTGACCTGTAAAAAGATGGAGGAATCAACGGCTGACTTCATGAGTCAACTAAGCCCAGCTGGGAGAGGCATGGTTCTCCCACTTCTGTCTCCTTATTCAAAGACTGACAGCTCTTCCTTGATGTCAGTTAACCTGTAGCTATTTGGAGTTCATCTTCTGATTTCCTGAATTCAAACACATGATCAACAGTATTTCCAGTAAACAAGTTAATAATATCAACACTGCATATAAGGACCTCTTATGCATTAGAATTTCAGGAATGTATAGCTGGAGAATAAGCAGGTGCCTCATATCTTCAATGCCATATATTAAGGTAAAGTAAGATATGTATTTATACATTCATCTTGTGAGGATCTCTCTGCGTAGGTATATTCTTGTTTATTGACCTCTGGGAGACTAGGCTTACATCTTTCATCATAGACTTTACAGTCTACGTAAAGCCCAAACTATTTATTCAAACATCAAACAAAGTTTACACAGTCAGTCATCTTGTTTTTATAGATATTATATGGTCTTAGACTGAGGATGAGAGCTGGTATAGTGTAGTGGTTTGAATGCCAGACTACGGCTCCTTAGACCAGGGTTCTAATCAGTCATGGAAACCCATTGGGTGACCTTGGGAAGGTTACATTCTCTCAGCCTCAGAGGAAAGTAAAGGCAACCCCCCTATGAACAAATTATACAAAAAAAAACCCATGATAGGTTCACTTAGGGTAGGGTTACCATAAGCTGGAAACAACTTGCAGTCACACGGCAACAACAACAAGACAAAGTATGTCCATTATAAGAAAATCTTTCAAACTTGCAAGGAACATGGTCCTCATAGTACACAGTATTAGGAGTTATAAATTCCAGTCCTTAAGAAATTTTGACATTAACTTGTCTACTAGACGTACCTTCATTCACAACTTTGGGAGGCTCAGAGGACCAAGATGCTGAGCTAGAAAAAACTCCAGATAGATACCAGTTATCTGACACAGGCTGAATTTCCAGTCCCCAAATAAAAAGACAGTGGTGGGGGAACCACACTTGTTCCACAGCAAGACAATGCAATCAGAAACTGATACTATTGAGTAAGGAGACAGGAATGATTTCCAAGCGCAATCATTTGCAAAATAACCAAATTAGCACCAACTGATGCTGTTGGACTTCATTTTGGTTGTCATTAGCATAACCACAAAATATTTAAATACGTATATCACCATATTCAAGCATTTATTCAAACATACTTCCCACATAAATCACCTCTCCTCATTAATGAAGGCTTTAACAAAATCCCTCCAGAGTCCAGCCCCTGTTTGTTTCTTCCACAAATGCCCTAAATACAACTGAAATAATGAAAGAAATGCGCATTTCTCTTCTGTTCATCCCTGCCTACAATCTTCTTCTTTACCTCAGTTGTTTTCCTGTGACATATTTTAGAATGTGAGATGCTTGCAAACCTCAAGGTTTGTTTGGTACTGTGGAAAACTCTACAAGTGTAGCTGAATTGTAAGTGCATCTTTATCCTGAAAGCAAAGGGTGAATACCATGGAGACAGCATGTGAGGCGGTTAAAGGGGGAAAAAAAAAAAACCATATGGTATGTTTATCTCAGACCAAATGGCAGAACTTCTAAGGAATCCTCTGCTTTTCATTGACTCATTTTTTGGCATTATACTTTTTTGTGGGTTATAAATTACAGACATGTTCCGTTGTATTGACAGGGAGTCTGCTCATCCATCCGTTCTTCTTGCCTTCAGAGGCTACCCAGGACTACTCGCATACATGCATGCACACTGCTTGCAAAGCGAGCCAGGAGGAGGGAAAAGCCAACGGAGAAACTTTGCAAGCGGCGTGCACACAGTCAGTTAATAGCGAGCCTCCATAATTCCCTCATGTTCCCTACAGGAAGAAAACTGAATTCTGCTTTTCAACCAATTCCACTTTCTGACACTGCTCTGGTTCCTAATAGAGATATGAAGGCCTGGGGGGAAAAACAGAAAAATTCAGAAAAAAAAACTTTTCATTCTGGTTTCTTTTTTTTTATGAAGACTTTTATTTTCCAAAAATTTGGAAAAATTGAAAGAAGGAAGAAAATCGATGATGGAATCTCTTTTTTTAACATGATGAATAAAACCCTTAAGACAAGGTGTTCACATATTCTCCAAATCATTTCCAAAAACTATGTACAGTATCAGATTATTCTAATTTCTGTTCACTGAGGACAAGCAAGTTCCAGGTTACAAACTGAACTCCCCAATGCAAGAGCAAGACACCAGCGCCCCCCTCCACCACCACGTTATGCAGCAATGGAATGCTGTACAGAAGCGGACACTCTGCCAGTCGTGGGGCCCTTGCTTCCACTTTAATTGCCATGGCAACATCCTATGGAATTTCGGGTTTGTAGTTCCAAAAGAAGTGCTCAGGATTCTTAGCCAGAGAGCTCTGGAGCCTCACCAAACTGCATCTCCCAGGATTCCACAGGATACAGCCACAGTAGTTAAAAGCGGTGGTGCTGCACGCCTTGAAGTCATCTCCTAACTTATGGCAATGCTAAGGCCGCCCTATCATCGGGTCCGAGCAGGTCTGCCGTTGCCTTCCTGAGGTTGAGAGAGTGCAACTGCCCAAGGTGGGCTTCCATGGTGGGGTGGGGATTTGATACCTGTTCACTAGTGTACCACACTCATGCTAAATCTGTGTTGGGTGTGGTTGCCAGATGAAAACCTATACCTTTGATGGCAGTGAAAAAGAAGACATCTAAGCAGGCTATGCTTACTACCTCGTGGTGTGACAAGCAACACCGCACAACCATTAAAGGTACAGGAGTCCTTTCCAGTTTTCGTTCTGGCAACCCTACTTGTGTGAAAAGGCCTGTGGTGCCTCTTGACAGGCAAGGAAGGGAACCACCTGCCTCTTGGAAGGGTCTAAAACGGACAGATTCCATTTGCAGCTAATTAAAATCTCAAAGGGTCTCCCCTGCTCTTCCCCCCCACCTCCATACTTCCATCAAAGGGAGCCACTGTGATGGGCAGAAGGTAAGAGGCTTAATGGGGAATCTTCCCTCCTGAAGGGAATGTGGAGGGAGTTAGAAGCAATTCCAGAGCTCTCTGGTCGCCTGCACTGCCGTGTGAGTTTAACACTTCTCAATTTCCTTAAATTGCTCCCGTTGTTTGAGGTTTGGCTTTGGCAAACAGTTGCTATTGATAGCCCAGGGAGTGCCAATCAGGCAGTCCGAAGCTTGTTTGAACAGCCGTTCTCCTTTTTGCTGGCCCCCTTGTATCTTTTCAGAAGATCTTGCCAACTGTTTCCAAGCCGGTGGCAAGGTCTTGTGACCCAAAAATGATTGCATCCGGCAGTGGAATCTCAATTGCCACCCTCAGAAATGGACACAGGTCCAGGGCTCACAGACGGGAGTTCAAACATTTCTCTCGGCAAAATCGTTTGACTCTGAGCTCAGACTTATGGGTCCTTTGAAACATGTGGGAATTCACCCTCCATCATACCTCACTGCCTGACCTGTTGCAGAAAAAAATTATTATACTGTGTACATGTATATGTGCCCCAGTAAGGACCCAGTATCTACAGACATTACTTGACAGAACAAAATACTGGGACCCTATCAAACAATTATCTTATTTCCTTCAGGGCACTAACACATACGTAGTCCTCAAAATTGCTAAGTTAATAGATAGAGCTGTCCAAATTAGAAAACAATTTATAGAACATATTGGGATTGCTTGCAAGGGTGATGAATGAATCTAAATATGTACTGTCTCTGTATTTTACCATTTTCATCTTATCACAAGATGATAGCCTATTATTACAAGTTTTGGCATTTTCTTACCATATTTTACCTTATTTTACCTTATTTTATTTTACTCCATCATATTTTAGTTATCTCATCTTACTGTATTTTATAACATTTGATGTTATACCTTTTGATATGGTCAATTGACTAATCAATAAATTTATACTGAGTATGGAGAGTATAAGCCTTCAAAGCCACTTGTCCGTTTACAGTGATCCCATTAATTTCATAGGGTTTTCCTACCCAAGGAATGCCCAGAGGTGGACTGAGCAGTTCCGTTCTCTGAAATATAGCCTACCAGTGTTGTTAACTGCTGTCACTGTGTGCTTTCAAGTTCTTTCTGACTTATGGCAACACCAAGGCAAATCTGTCACAAGATTTTCTTGGCATGACTTATTCAGTTTGCCACTGCCAACTTCTGAGGCTGAGAAAGTGTGACTTACTCAAGGTCAGGTCAGCCAGTGGATTTCCATGGCTGAACAGGGATCTGAACCCTGGCTTTCCAGAGGCCCTGCTCCAACACTCAAATGACTACACTACACTGGCTGTCAACAGCATGTACATAGAACCATAGAGCTGGAAGGCACCACAAGGGCCGTCGAGTAATGCCCACCAAAGGGTTCTACATTTTAGTTGGAGAAGCCCAGAGCCCACTTCATTCTCTTGATGCACCTTCGGAATTTAGGATACAGAAGGATCATGATCCAGCAACTGAGGCTGCATAATACATCTGGAGTGTTGAGCTCTCTATCTCTGGAGACAGTCCTCCACAATTTCCCTTTCTCTTAAGGTGTAATAGATGACGGCTCTGAGGTCAATGAGCAATTGATTGTGCCAGAAACAGAGCCAGTGATAGACCAAACTATCTTGGAAACACCTCCATCAGCCAAAAGACAAGCTGAGACTGAATTGCTGCAACCAGTGCCAGTGGGAAATGATTTAGAGGAATTAGATCCACTTTTGCCCCCCAGCCTTCAATCACGGAAGGGACAAAAACAAGCAGCTCAGAGGGAAGCTGTTTGGGCAAGGTTGAATAAACAGAACAATGATGAGTAACACCAGTTTTCATCAGCATATAAGTCTGTCAGCGTGGCTTGCTGCTTGCTTGTAGCAAATCGCTACTCAAGCTCCCACAACCCTTTTGTTCTGGCTTTCCTGACCCTTTTGGACTGACCTTCGGTATTCTGGACCTTTTGGATTTGATCTTGACGTCGGCTTGGCTCAGTGCTTTTCCCCGACTGCTTGCACTAGACACCCCTGCACTGCCTCCTCCTCTTGGGCAAGTACTATCGCCTTCCTTCCCTTGCTGGCAGAAAGGCACAGACAGGGAGTTGAACGCTGACATGGGGAGTCTCTCTTTCAGCCCAGTCTCTCAGGGGTGGCCCTTCAGACAATCAACCTGTGCTTCTTTGCTGCACTCAGTCCAAGATCTTTTTAACTGGAGAGGCTGTGCATACAGTCAGGGGTCCTGGTGTGCCCACTTGCTGGGGGACAGTGTCTGGGCCTCTTTCTCCAACCCTTAAATGCCACCATCAGAGAATGAGGGAGGAATGTATTAGGAAAAGATACATTCTCCTCAATCTGGCCAAAGTACTTACTACTGTCGCCATTGTAAAGGAGGTATGTTTTCAATTCATTTAAAACTAATTTTTAAATAATGTTTGTTAGCTGCCTTGAGTGCTCTTTCTCAGTGGAACAGCAGGAATAAAAAACCCGAGAGGCAGACAGACAGCAACACTGCCATTGGGAGCTTTCTTTAAAATGAAAAAACAAATCCTTGTACTCTTCCCTTTTGAAAATTTTTTGACAATAGATGTACCTGCTTTTCATCCCCTAGTAATAACAGCAGAGTGTGGGCTTTGTATGTGTGTGTATGCACTGACTGTAGAAATGGCACATGTCCTTCAAGCTACTCAGGGTCTTCTGAAGACGCTCTTAAGCTTTGAGAAAGAGGTCAGAAGACCTGCTGAGATAAGCCCTACACTACAGGCCCTTCCATACTACACCGCTGTAGCATATAGTATTGTGATTCCACTTTAATTGCCCAGCAACATCCTATGGAATCCTGGGATTTGGAGCTGAGGGAAGGGTATTTAGAATTCTCAGCCACTGAACTCTAGGGCCTCACCAAACTACAAACCCCCGGGTTCTATGGGGTGGAATAAAGGCAATTTAAATGGGAACATAGTGCTAAAACTGTGTAGTATGAAAGGGCCTCATGTCCACTTTGGTCCTTCAGCCCCATCTGTTAGCTAAGCCTTCCCCTTTACAGGAGATGCTAAATAAAGGAAGCCACCATGTGCATAATTGAGCAATCAGTTTGCTTTGTTTATTATTTACTTATTCAATATTCAGTCATCTATTAGTAACATTCATATCCTAGCTTTTCTCAAAATAGACCAAAGCAGCATACATGGTTCACCTCTTCCTCTCCTTTAGATACAAACAACAATTCTGTGAAGTAGGGTAACACTGAGGAATGGCAACCATCACCCAAGGAGTATCATGGTTGAGAAGGGAGCTGTCCGTCCAAGTCCAGGGCTCCACAGTCACTAAACTATGCTTCTCATTCTACTTAAACACTGATTCTCCAAGGATTCCAATACAGTGGCGGGTGGGGTTCAGTCTCCTGCCTGAGATCCTTAACTGGAAATGCTGCTTGGTACTGAATGAAGGACCTTATATATGCAAAGCATGGGCTTCATTATAGCAATGGACTGTTCTCATTTGATCTGTGCTTAACAGGACTTCATGTCCAAGGAAAACAGACCTAGGAGTAGACGTGTTAGTCCTATAAATGCATTCTTTTCTGGAACTGGCTGCAGTTCCAGGCCTCCCATATACTCCATATACTTAGTTTAGTGCCAAATGCTTACACATGTTCTTGCAATTAGATATGCTTTATTAGTGGTAAATGATGCAGTTGACAGTATGCAGCAGAGAAGCATTCCAGCCCTTTTGCTGGTGGGGTTCAGCATCCTCTCACAGCCAGGGGTAGCACTCAAGCCCTAACAAATAATTCTACTCAGACTATCCCTTTCCAGCAGTCCAGTTCCCCATGGCTGGCTATGGGACTTGTGGGCTAGGGTGCAACCCCACCTCAAGATGAGGCTACGTAACTCCTGAGGGTTGTATAGTGCAGAAGAGAACAAAACAAATCAAAATGCTCAAGCATCACCCATCTTCCTTCCGTTAGCTCTGAGAACTGTGCAAGCAGGTTAGTAACAGGGGAAAATTCATTCCCCCAGTCTGTTCTCAGCTTTCCTATCTTTTCCTAGCCTCAAACTGCCAAGCTAATATAAGAAAGCATCAAACAAAGTCAATAATACAAATGGACCCCTTCTATACCACTGGACGGCTGTTAACATTTCACCATGATGCTAACAAAGACTCCAAAATCCATCTGCCTGGCAGAAGAAGTCCAACTCATCTCTTCAAGAGGGCCCTACCTCACATGAAATTCTGACCTGCAGGCTGTTAGAACAGGCCCCTTGTCCTTTGTGAAGGGAAACAAGATTAACTAACCACAAAGTCACCAGAGGGCAAAGCAGTCCTGGGAAAATATTTAACAAGCTCTGGTTAGATCACTCCTGGACGGTGCTACAAGTGCTACCCTAGCAAGCAACAAGCGTTCATAAGCAGCACATGAGAAGCCCGTTCCCCTTGCTCTGATCTTGCCACCAAGACACCATTCTTTCTCTGCTAGGACAAAGACTCTCCCTCCCTAATTCTAGTGTTTGCTTTCTCAGTGAAACCCAGCTCGAAAGCTGGCAAGCAACCAGAGAAGTAAGGTTGCATTAAATGGTCTGTGACTCATAAGCCGTTAAAAGCTGCGAGAGTGTCTGAACGAGCAAAAGAACAATACACTCTCACCTTACCACTCACGTCAGGAAACATTTCATCACGATCAATATCTCTGTAAATTTACACCAGGGAAGCATGCAGGCATGGCATACACCTGGGAGAACCTACTAAGCTGAGACCACACTGTGCAGCATTCCAGCAAACCACAGAGCATGTTAAAGAGCCCCAGGAATTTCCAATTCCTTTTCTAAAAAAGACCAATCACTGAGACCTCCTGACATGAGCAAAAAATCTCAAAGTGTGTTCCCATTTTCTACGATAAACCTAAAGAATGTCTTCCATGGTAATTTTTTCTCATAAAGTGGAATCAAAGCTAGCAGTCTGTAGATATCAGGACTTCCTGCATGGACTTGCATTTCACCGTATGCATACAGCAAGGGAGAGTGTAGCATTCGTGGAAACCAGAGTGGTGGCTTCTTGCTGCAGAATGGGGGCAGGGGGAACAAAAGTCTTTTCTGAAGACCTTCCTCTTTCAAGAACATTCTTGTCTTTTCTTCTTGCTCCCAAAGAGGAACATAGGATCCTGCCACAAGTTCACACATTCTTATATTTTTCCCCTTGCTGCTCCCCTGCTACAAAAGATCTTGATCTGTTTGTGCAAGGGAGTGCCACAGTTGCTAGTTACCACATTCTCTCAATATTTGAGTGCACTGCCCTAGGAGTGTTTTTTCCATGGCCTGGGGTTGCCCGCATGGCAAGGCTATTAATGATCAGCACCACAAGGAACTTGAGACATTCTGCACAGTTGTGGAAGCTAAACAAATGCAGACTGAACAGTAACAGGGCAGAAAAATTGTGGAAGCTCTTATAGGATCTGCTTAAAATGTCCAAACACGAAGAGCAGAATTTAGGTAAAATAACCGCCACTTCCAGAAAAGAATCATTGAATGAGAAGGACCTTGGAAACTGCTTGGGCATCACTATCTCTAAAACGTCTTGGCACCTGGTTCTTCAGATTTTTTTTTTGTTAAATTAAACAAATTAATCTAGGAAGAGATGATACCACAAAGCCAAATGCTGCTAGCAGGATAACCCAAGTCAGGATGGGATTTGCCATTGTTTACCTACACATGGGCATTCTCTGGAAACTCACGAAGCTATGATGTCTACCTTACTCTGAGTCACGTGACCAATCCACTTGTTTGGATGCATGTTATGGCCAAGGTCTTATGTGAAGGAGAGAGAATGTAAACTTATGCTCACTGAGTTAATTGGGCATTGGAGAAAAAGGTCCACCTGCTTCCATATGGCAACTTAGACATGTAAGACTCTGAAAGGACCCCAGCCCATGCCTGCATTTTATTTTTAAAATTTTTAATTCCAAGCTGAGTCTCTGTCACAACCTGAGAGGAGCTTACAGCAGAATACAAGCAGTTCTGCCCCTTAAGCAGTCAAGACCCAGGTGATGTAATACAAATAACATTTTAAAGTCATGAAATCTAAAGTGCAGTGATGATGGTGTTTCAGGGACTCTGCACAGTAGGTGGGCGTTGGATCTTCACCCCAGATCCACAGATGTTCCTCTGCAGGAGCACCACCACCAACTGCCATTAGTGTATAGTGCAGTGGTTCTCAACCTGTGGGTCCCCAGATGTTCGTGGACTTCAGCTCCCAGAAGCCCCAGCCACTATGGTCAATGCTCAGGGCTTCTGGGAGCTGAAGTCCACAAACATCTGGGGACCCACAGGTTGAGAACCACTGGTATAGTGTATGCTGACAGGGATGCAGTGAAGTTGGCTGGGATAGCTGGCAAACAGGGCTTCCTCTCAAAGGAGAAATGTCTCTTCCAACTGGCAGCTCTTCACAGTGTAAAAGAGAATCATAGAATTCTAGAGCTGGAAGACACCCCAAGGGCCCTCCAGTCCAACCCCAATTATGCCATGCAAGAATACACAGTACAGTCAAAGCACTTCTGACAGAGAACCATCCAGACTCTCTTTAAAAACCTCCAAAGGAAGAGACCCCACCACACTCCCAGGCAGTGTATTCCACCATCAAACTGCTCTTACTGTCAAGAAATGCTTCCTAATGTTTAGGGGGAATCTCTTTTCCTGTAGTTTGAAGCTATTGCTCCATGTCCTAGTCTCTGGAGCAGCGGAAAACAAGCTTGCCCCATCTTCCATAATACATCCTTCCAAATATTTAGACAAGGCTATCATGTCATCTCTTAACCTTCTCTTCTCCAAGCTAAATCTTCCACATCACCTGCTATTTTTTGCTTTCAAATGAAGTTGCTTCACCTTCTAACGATCACTGAGACCAGAATTCCACCGGATGCTTCCATGGAAGGAAAGCGGATCCTAGAATTCCCACATACAGATGCAGTCTACCATCCATCTTCAACATCTGCATCAGAGGACTGGGACACCATTCAGAGCAAAGGTCTCTTTGATACCTCTTACTTGCCATGGCTGCATCCGGCAGAGTCTTGGAGTTTGGTGAGGCACTACAGCTCTCTGAGGCAGAATTGTAAACAACTCACAAAACTATAAATCCCAGAATTCCATGGGACAGAAGCCTGGCAATTAAATTACACCAAAGAGATAGTATTGTGTGGTATGAAAAGGACCAGAGCCTCATTTAGTGCAGAGAGATGGGAATGAGAGAGGAAAGGAGAACATCTCGCTGCAGACACTGCATACAAAGGTAAAACACCTTGTCCTCAGTTTTCTGATGAGCCTGCCTTCTTCCGTCAGTCTAAGTACTCACGGGATGACAGAGCTGGAAGGGGCCTCATGGGCCATCAAGTTCAACTCCCTCCCTGCTCAATACCCTCAGGAATGTTTAGACAGCCAGGCAATTTGAATCAAGTCATTGAGATAGAACAAGCCACCACCCAAAAACATACCAAAGCAACACAGACATTGTTACATCTTTCTCATAACAATCAGTCCTGGAGCCACCCAATGCTGCAGAAGATTCAGGTGGAAGATTCAGATCTTCAACTGGGCCAAAGTTTTTGCTAGGGCTCCTGGTTCTCAGAGCAAAAGCACTGCCTTGGACAATTTGTACGTATATATTTTTTTCAATAGTTAAGACCTCCGAGTTTCTCTTTGAATGGCAACCGCTGTGAAACTGTGGTTGATGCTGAAGATATCTGGCTTCGTAACATCAGTAGGGCAGCCCCCATAACATCACAAGGGGACGTCCCAACATTTTAAGCTTGGATACTGAAAACTCAGGGCCTGGGATAGTCCTGACTGAATTACACAATCACAGAGTTGGAAGGAGCCTCATAAGCCATCAAGTTCAATTCCCTGCTCAGTGCAGGATCTCTGGCAAGAGCATCCCTAACAGGTGGTTGTCCAACCTCTTTTTGAAGAGGTCCAGAGAAGGAGATCCCACTAGGCCATTGGTTCCACTGCCAAACTCAGCTGGACTTTCTGCCCCAAGTCTTAGAAGGTGACCCATTCAATCAGAAGAAAAGCAGATGCTAGTGCTCTTGTAGGACCGTACCACTTTAAAATGCACAGGCAGGAAATGCACATTAGACCATGCAATGCACTTCTGAGGTAGGGGCTGGATCACCGTATTCCAAGCATTCCAATGGAGCTGCTGATAACTCCCTCTGCAACCAGAAGAAACAAAGATTTTCCACAAGACCAGTAAGAAAACACAGAAAGAAAAAGATTGGCTTGACATTGGCAAGAGATTCATGTGTTAGCAAAACATTTTTGCTTCATGCAGAACAATCAAGTTTCCCTTTGGCATATGTTATATTCCAGCTCTTGCCACTTGAAAGCACATTTTGAATCTGAAGATTAGTTAAACACACAAACAAAAGAAAGAGAGAAAGGTAGGCCTAAGAAAACAGATCAAGACTTTGTTCAACAAGGAACTTCTCCACCAGCCAGAAAGACAAGCAAAGAAAAATGCCACACCATCAGAGATGACAAGGCCCCAGTGGAGAGCAGCTCTTGCACTGGTTTCAAAGTTCCAAATCCAGCAATGCAAAAGGGGGAAAAAACCTGCAGGAGCTGAAAGGAACCAGAAAGAAATCAAATCCAAGCGTTTCAGCTCCAAGATACTTGATTTTGATGTTCCTCTGGAACACAACTAGGTTGTTCATATTCTGCATCTGTACTTCATTAAAAGACATTCACTGATTTGATCTATAAGATGAGTTTGATATCATACATGCAAAGAAGATAGGAGGTGGTTATAAGGTCATGAGGCTTCTTGGATGGCCATAAACCTAGTAACAATTCTTTTAGCCTGAATTTCCTCCTAGGTTTATGTAAGATTAAATGAGGAAGAGGGAAGAATTACATGTGCCATCCTGTGTTCCCTGCAGGTATAAATATGAGAAAGGATGAACAGGTTAGATAATAAATCTGCTCCTGTTCTATACCACGTCAAAGTGAAAAAGGAGTCATACAGGACTGAACGCTTCCCCCTGTGCAGAGAAAACTTAATGGTCTGAAAGAAGAGTTATCACATAGACTACTTGCTAGGCATTTTGTAATTTTAGGGTAGGGGAGGATGGGGAAAAAGCATCCAACCATTTAGTCACCCATCTAGAGACTGAACTGATATATAATCCAGGAACAATTTTATTACTTCCTCTGCTATTTGTACCAAATAGGTTTCCCATACACTTTTTTTTTTATAAAAAAAATGATTAATGATAGCCATGTTTAAATATTTGAAGGGATGTCATGTCGAAGAGGAAGTGGGCTTGTTTTCCGCTGCTCCAGAGACTAGGACAAGGAGCAACACATTCAAACTGAAGGAAAAGAGATTCCCCCTTAAACCTCGGGAAGAACTTCCTGACGAGCAGAGCTGTTTGGCAATGGAATATGCTGCCTGGGATGTGGCAGAGTCGCCTTCTTTGGAAGCGTTTAAACAGAGGCTGGATGGCCATCTGTCAAAGGGAATGCTTTGATGGTGTATTTCTGCATGGCAGAATGGGGTTGGACTCAATGGCCCCTGTGGTCCTTTCCAACTCTATGATTCTATGGTTGTTCAAATAATGATTCTATGATTGATTAAACAATTCTTTTTTTCAGTAACTGGAGACAATGCTTATCTTTAAAGTCCTGGTTTCTCCCCTCTTCCTTCCAAACCCCCTTTTCTGTCAGCTAAAGGAGAGAAAACAGATTTCCCACTATCTGTGGTAACTGATCAGAGTTAACAGGGATTATTTTTCTCAGTTTTACTTGGTGCTTTCAGAAACTGGCAAAGTCCCAGTCTGAAAATGCTGGCTGAATACACTTTAGTCCTTCTCTCAGTACTTCACACAAGATATAGAGATGAGTAGCGAAGCCTGCCGATCTAAAAAATCCACTTAGGGATCAAATGGTATCAGTAGATAGGAGGCATCTTTTTTAAAACAGTGAATACAAGCACATGATCATCATGCCAAATCAGATCCAAGGACTATCTAGTTACCTCACACACTATCCAGAAAACTGACCATGAGAAGCCTGGCGGAAGAACAAGAGTATAACTGCAGCTTCCATCCTGCACACCTCAGCGACCAATTAAAATAGAAGCACATTGCCTTCAGTATCAAAGGTGATATGCACTGTACATGCCCGATAGAAGGCACTGATTGCCTTAACATCCATTAATTTATCCCCCTTTAAAAGCCATCCAAGTTCATCTCATAGAATCATGCTGTATCTCATGGCAGCAAATTATACAGTTTAACTGCACACCGTGTAGAGAAGAACTTAATTTGATCTGTCATGAATCTCCCACAATCCAAATTAATTAGGTGACGTCAGGTTCTATAACAGAGTAAAGTTTCTTCTTATCTGTTTCCTCTGAAACACTTGTAACTGTATACGTTTCTCTCATATCTTCCCCTTATCTGCTTTTTTCCTGACCTAAATGGCCTTGAATGTCATAATTTTTCTTTAGAGAAGTTCCTTCAGTTACTTGATTGTTTAGATTTCCCCTTTATGTCCTCCTTCCAGGTGCAGTCACCAGAATAGTACACAGATTAAAAAGTACTCACACCCAAGATATATAAAGGCTTTATGATATTGACAGTTTCATGTTCATTTCCTTTCTGAATGATGCCACTTACCTCTTTACAAGCCCCATACAGTGGGTTAGCACTTACTCACATACCTGTTGAATGGTCTGTTTACACTGTCCTGGGAACAATTTGGGGACTGGAGAGATAGGACATCAGCAGCTGGAGGGATGCAACGACCTGTTCCGGAATGTGCTGAGGACCCCTCAAACATTTCTGTTTTGACCGCTGTTTGGAAAAAAGAAATATTTCAGTACTTTGATAGGTGACATTTTGTATCTTGCTTGCCTCTACCCATCCACTTGTTTTTCTAAAGCAGACTCAGCATCCAAGGATTAACACACAGTTCCCGGTTCATGTATTTCTTGATATATTCTTGTTGCAGTTAAGACACTGGTTCTAGCTTGGACAATGGATGGCCTGAGACATTTTCACATTTGCAGCAGAAAATCCAAATGTCATATCTAGTCATGATAAAGGATAAAATGGAAAAGAACATTCTCTTCCATCAGTCCAAATGAAATAATAATAATTGGGAGTTGGGGTATCTCAGCCCCTGGTCGTTTTAGTGGAGTTTGCTGAGGTAACAAAAATGTTCTCACCGACTCTGTCCTCAAGAGTCCAGTATGGCTGTCTCCCATAAGAGAACCCAAAATCTGCTATTTCAGGAGGCTCCCTTGCACTACCTCATTTTAT
This sequence comes from Iguana delicatissima, assembly GCA_948472985.1. Taxonomy (NCBI): domain Eukaryota; kingdom Metazoa; phylum Chordata; class Lepidosauria; order Squamata; family Iguanidae; genus Iguana; species Iguana delicatissima. Next base: position 1,082,589 of record CAOKZL010000566.1, on the reverse strand, counting down.
TTAAGTATTTGATTTATATTCCAGCTTTGTCCCAAATGAGACTCAAAGTAGCTTACAATGTCAGTTTAAAGCAGAACAGCTAAAACAATACACAGCACAAAAGTTTTAAAAGCATTAAATCATCAAGTGAATTAAAACCCGACTTTTAAGATAGTAACAGTTAAAAAGACATTAAGCATACAGATTAAGAACAGACCACCTGTTACATATTTCTATACCCTGGTCAGTTAAAGCTGGGGGCTCCTTTAAATAGGAAGGTAAAAAGACGGCAGAGAGAGTACAAACTGGGCTTCCCTTGGGAGGGAGTTCCACAGGCTAGAAGCAGCCACTGAGAAGACTCTTCCCCATGTTCTCATCAAACAGACGAAGGAGGAGGAGAGGATGGGGAGAAAGCCTCATGGTGAGGCCTAAATGACTTACTAGACTCCTTTCGTGGCATAAAAGTGGAATGCATGAGACCACCAAATGAAAAGACTGCATATTCGAAGAAACCCCTATGGTGGGATCCCAAGGGCCTCACCATGGTAGGCCCTCAACTCTGGCATGCTTCATGCTGGTGGCATCACTACTTCTATGCTACTCGGGAGTAACTCCTTTCTTTTTCATGTTGTCATTCCTGCCAATACTACAGCAACCCTAACCATGCCCACTCCTACTCAACGTTACTCTTTTTAAAAGCAAAACCTCACGGTTCTTCGGTAGCTCAGAAATGGCCACTGAGCACACAGAGTGACCTGCACCTGCCTCCATAATTACATGGCTGAAAGCTACAGGCACCCGCCTTTTAAAGTAGTTAGAGGTAAAACTTTTTAAAGTGCCATGGCATCTTTAGCACCAGATGCCCACTACATCCTTCTGCTCTGTAAAATACAGGCTGGCACTTGGATTGATCACCAGCTGGCGTGGGGACAAAAGGGACTGCCTCACCCACCCTATTACCAATGGTATACCCCTCACTGCACTGTACCTCACAGGAAGATAAGAAGCTGCATTGTACTGAGTTGAAATATGAGTCTGTGTTCCTTGGTACTATTGATACTGTTTGGCAACAGCTCTCTAGGGATTTCAGATGGACTGTACAGTTCCCAATCCTATCTAGAAATGTCATCAATTAAACCAGAGATCTTTCATATGCAAACCATGTGGTCTGTCACTGAGCTATGAAAATCTCAATATGGATTTTGTCAGCTACTTTGGGAGCAAATCTTGGCTGAAAATCCAAGCTTGATATTATATACTGTCAACTCGGCTTTGACTTACAGTGACCTTACAAATGAGAGACATCCAAGAGCCCTGCTAAAGTCTAATAAACTCAGGGCCATGGTTTCCTTGGTTGAATCAATCCATTTGTAATGTGATCTCTCTCTTTTCTTTCTGCCCACCACTTTATTATCTTCTTTTCCAATGAGTCATGTTTTCTCATGACATGTCCAAAGTAAGTTAGCCTGACTTTGGCTTCTAGTGGAAGTTTAAGCATGACTTGTTCTCAGATCTATTTATCGGTCTTTTTGGCAGTTCACAGTATCCCTAGAGCTCTTCTCCAGCACCACATTTTAAATTAGTTGATTTTCTTCCTGTCAGCTTTCTTCACTGTCAAGCTGCCACAATCGTAACATAGAAATTGGAAATATTCAGACACAAACAGGGTCCCCAGCTACCCAACTCCCCACTCTCTGGCCAAGTGTCTGGATCTCATTCCTATGTCCCATCCCTCCTGCTGGCCCATATATCTTTCAACCCTCTGGAAACAGTGACAAGCAGTAATATCTAGGACAGAGCAAGCTAAATCATGATTCCTCTCTGAATGGCTGGCTGAAACACAAATCCGTGGGCAGACATCCATCAAATCCTTACAAGCCAAAGAGGAAGAAAGCTCTGACAGGCTGGGTCTCTTCCCACTGCGTGTTGCAGGCCTGGAGTTCTTCCTATGGTGGAAACAGCTATCCCCGCTACAGGAAGATATGGCATCGTTTTCTGACCTAGTGAAGAAAAACGAGATGGAAGAGTGATGAATGCCTGCAGTCAAAAACTATTACTGCATCTGAATTATTACCTCCCTCATTTCCTGTAATTGAGAAGGGAGCAATTTTGCATTATAACCCGGTGCCAGGATCATCTGCATGGTTTCCCTCTGCTTCACAGAATTCAGTTCAAGAGGGAGGCAACCTGACGCTTGCCACATGGGTCTGTGGTGATGGACCCATTTCTCAAGAAGCTAGCTGACAGGCAAGCAAGCTGGCTATCCCTCCACACCAGTTTTGCCAGGACACAAACAAGGCATCGTGGGGAAAAGGTGAAAAAGCAAGCTAGCGGCTGGCTATCAGGTGAGTCAAGCTTGCCAGTCCCCCAGAATATGCATCACTCACTGTGCACTGTTTAAAGAAGGAAATGAGAAAAGTGGTAGAGAGAAGAAATGGACAGCCGTGCTCTTTTGTGGCCTCCTTTTACCAAATGGCAGGGCTGGCTTTTGCTTCTTCAGGAGGCATGGTAAACAAGTTCTGCTTAGCTAGGAAGGAAAGTTCTGCTCTGCTATAATGGCCAACACTGGTTGATGTAGAAGAAGCCTTGAAGATCTCAATTGTCCAGCATTCTGTTTCTCATGGCAGGTCCCCAGATACTTCTAAGAAGCCCCATCTCATGCTCTTGAGGAGTCTCACTCTTTGTGGTGGCTACTCCCAGGCTACGGAACCTCCTTCTAAGGGAGCTCAAAGCTTGTTTCCTCCTTTGTGTCCTTCTGCCAACAGGCAAACAATGTTTTTTAAAAAATGAGGTGGGTTTCAGCAACTAAATGGCTCTTAAAAAGGGGGCTTTTAATGGGAAACGAATGACATATTTTCTCTAAATTCAATTCCTTTTAATTCAATTGTGTTTTAATGTGATAATTTGCTCAATTGTGTTTTAATATGATAACGTTTGTGTTTCTATCTGTTTTTAAAATCTTTTTGCACATCTCCTTGACTCCCCATTTTGAGAGAAAGGTGTGATATAAGCAAAAGAAATCAAGCAAATAAATAAAGACGTACACAAGCTAAGTCCAGCTCCCTCAACTAAGACATATAATTTCCAAGACTCTTCCCATCTGCGTGTGAAATGCTGTGCTCCAAGGGAGTCTGCCTCAGGCACAGAAGTACTGGAGGAAATATTTTTCATGTCAATTTTGTTTCTTCACAACCTGTGTCTAAGAAGACTTTGATCTCCTCTTTTCTATGGATTGCTCAGTCTTCCAAGTGCAAATTGGGAGAAGAAGAGAGGAGAAAAGAGGAACTTTAAAGCATGGCCGTTTATCAAAAATCTTCTAATGTATGGTTTAATCTAGCTTTCTCCATTGTTCCACATGCTGTTCCTTTCACTAGGTACTACTAGGTTTCTTTCACTAGGCTGAGAGAACGTGACATGCCCAGGGGCACCCAATGGGTTTCCTTGGCTAAGTGGGATTTGAACCCTGGTTTCCCAAAGTGCAACACTCAAATTACTACACTATGCTGGACCTATCCACTTTTAAAGGCTGTGATGGCTAACCATTATGGATAAGTTATCTCCTCCCACTACCCAAAAATGCAGCAAGTCTGCTTGTCATCTAGTATGCAAAGTTCCACGGTCTTCTTATTAAACTAGGCATTTTGAAATTCTCAAAATAAAAAAAGGTCAACATGTGGCTGGGGTATGTTTTGTTGCCTGGGAAAAAATGGCTACAGCACTCAGTGTGAATTTGGTGCAGTACAAAACTGACATTGGCCTTCACAGCAAAAAGGGCTAACACGCACACGTACGAAGGAATACAGGCAAATCAGCTGCAACGTTTGCAGTCTTTGCTTGAGCGGGCAGGATGCGTTCCAGAATTTTCTCTCCTCTACTACTCTGAGCCACCAATCTCTCCACCTCCGCTGCTGTTGATGCCTAGAACTCCCTCCCAGAAAAACTTTGTGGTGTTCCCTGTCTCTCACTTTCACACAAGACTCCCTCCTCAAAAACTCACCACATGTGGATCCAAGCATCACATCTGCCACTGACTCATTGTGACACTGACACGCCAGGCATTACATGCAAGTGAACTGCCTTTTCTTTAAAAAAAAAGAAAAGAAAATCCAAAAGCAGACTTGCAAAATTGTGCTTTCTGAGCAGAGTGCAATGGAGAAGGGAGTAGATGCCGTAACTTTTTATCAATCAGATAAAGATCCCCACTGATGGTCCTGAAACATCCGCTTTTCATCGTCAATGGATGACCCAAGAGTTTTTGAACTTTGAATCTGAACCTTTTTACTCTGTATTGACACCTGCCAACTTACCAGACTACCTTGTTATACAGCTATTATTCCACTTTAACTGCTGTTGGTAACACTCTATTGAATCCTTGGATTTCCGGCGTGAGGAAGGGCATTTACAATTCTCAGCCAGGGAGCTCTTGGGCCTCACTAAATTACAAACCCTAGAGTTCCACAAAATGTTTCCACTGCAGTTAAAGTAGAATATAGATTAATAACAGTGTAGTGTGATAAAGACCTTGGTTGGCTGCCTTTTCATGTGACTTAAGACTTCATCTACTTCTATAATGCCTTCCTATTAGTTGTCTTTTCTCCTAACTTAAAAATCACCTATTTCAGCTGTCATTTTTTGTTTCCTTTGCCAACTGAAAATATTCTAAATATGGATATATCCATCAGAGATACATGTATTGCACACTATTTCCTGTTATTAAAAAAAATCCTCATCTAGTGCTAATTAAAGTGATGTCTGTGCACTACTGCCCATCTATGAGTTGCCAGTCAGTGGAGAGTCTCTAAGGATTATTAGGAAGCAAACCAAAAACTGGAGTGAATGGGCACAAATACAGTGCTGGTCTCTAACACCTTGGGGAAAAAACCCCTACTGGTCTCCCACATCAGATAGACAGACCTGAACACTGACTTCTAGCTTTTGTTGTTGTGTACTTTCAAACTGTTTTGGATTTATGTTGACCCTAAGATGAACCTATCATGGGGTTTTCTTGGGAAGATTTGTTCAAAGGGGGTTTGCCTTTGCCTTCTCCTGCAGCTGAGAGTGTGACTTGCCAAGGCCATCCAGCCAGTTTCCATGGCTGAACAGAGATTCAAACCCTGGTCCTCAGATGAATAGTCCAAAATTCAAACAACTGCACCACACTGGCTCTCTGACCTCTAGTTCACTTTTTGTTTAATCTTCCAGGTGCCCATCATTGCAAATCAGAACTCTTTTTTGATAGAAAAATAAAGCAAGGGCAATCTCCTGTCTAATTTGGATTATTTTATTTCATCAGTATCTTTTCATGAACCTGAGTTCATGACTCAGAAAGAACCTTGTGATTAAAAGAAACAGATTCCTCAGCTTTTGCTTTGCTTGCCCAGACTTACGTTGAGTAGGTAGCTCCTCTGTGACAGCCTGGTGTCATGGGTCTTTGGAAAGGCTCATCCACACTCTGCTGAAGGCTGGGAACTGGTTTCTTCTTTGCTTTGGGTGTATTGGTCATTATCTGAGATAAGAAGGGGAAACCAGTAGTTTGGAGAGACTGGGAAGAAACATGAATTTAAGGAGAGAAGGGCAAATACTCTCCACCTATTGGAGTAGTTTCTCAAAGACCAGATGAAACAGAGAGGAAGATCTCCTTCCTCTGAAGTGATCTAGCAGCATGTATGCACATATGTGTTGCTTTAGCAGGAACGGAAACAAAAGTGCTGGAAGAAGGGGTGGTAACTCAGAGTAGAGCTTGTGCTTTGCTTTAAAAAATAATGAAGTAACCATAGTTACAAAGTTAAGACCAAGGGAAAAATAGTCTTAGTAAGGTCAGTGTAGGTGCCATATTTGAAAGCAAACAGTTATACAGAAATAATAAGCAGCAATTGTTTCTCACTATCTTGCTTTTTCTCCCTCTAATGAAGCTGAAAGTGGTAAAAAAAAGATCACATATAAGTGTCTCTGAGACACTGACTATTCACTGGCTTACGTCTCTAAGTGACTCTGGCTGGCTGGTTTTCTACTGCCTCTGCTTGCAACTGCTTTGAGTTTTGTTTCTACATGATGTGGAGACTGTTATTTAGTCTGGATGGCTTGAAAATGGGGCCAATCATATTTATTTACACAATATGCTAACACTAAATATGGGATGACCTCCTCGCCTCCTGGAAGACAGTGTTCCTCACTGCTATCACTTCTGCCAGAAGAGCAAGTGAACTCACAGCCCTGCACTTTGACTCCCCATGCCTAGTCTTTCACAGAGATAAGGTGGTCTTGCAACTGGACATTACCTTCCTGGCACAGGTGGTGTCTGAATTTTACCTCAACCAGGACATCGTCCTCCCAGTCGCAGGACCACCTTGGAAAAGTCTTCAGACTCTTCGTTGTCTTGGTAACAGAAAGAGACACGTAGTGCAGAGGAATGCTGGAAGCCACTTCGATCACCACTTGGAGGGACTGCTCCCAGCAGTAACTCTTCAGGCAGCTAGTCCAGTTTTTTAAGGGTCTGCAGGGCAAAGCCCCAGCAAATACAGTCCTCCCTGCACATTTGCAGGCTTGACCTTTGTGAACTTGATTATTCGTGAGTTGCCCGATTGCCTTCTCTACGTTCGTCCCCTCCCATTCCCCTGCCTTTTGCTTGCATATCTTCCTTTCACAGACCTGGGTAAAAGGCAAGCAAATGGCAGGGGGCAGCCCCACAAGCACCCCTTCTCTGGTTGTGTCACTGTCCCCTCCCATTCACTTGCCTATCGCCCAAGCACCTGAAAGACAGTACACCTGGGCAAAATACAAGTCAATGGGGAGGAATTTGCATGGGTGAGAGGTACTCAGCAGAATGATTCAGGACAATACGCAAGAAGGACAGAGCCACCACCAAGCTGCTCAGCTCTAGAACTTTCTGAGATGAGTCTCTGGGCAGACACAGAACCTAAATGTGTGAGGCACAGAGACCAAAAAAAAGAACTATGAACACCCAGCTCCACAGCAATCAGGGTACAATAAAATATGTGAAAAACAAACAAGTTATTGCAGAAGGGCATGGCATGCATTCAGAAAAATGCTGGCATGGTGGAAGACACAGGCTAAGCAAATAACCAAGGGTTCAGTTCCTTTGCATTAGAGTTCAGCAGTGATTATCTAACTTGTTCAAAGGTATCCTCTTCATTTCTCTTTCTTCTCTTTCTTTGTACTAGGACCTGAGGTTTGCACCTGCTATAAGGTCACCTCAGGCCTTCACTACTTCTCCATGCTACATGAAGAAAGACTGAGAATGTTTTCTTCATGTTGCCACTACCACCATCACCACTAATTAATGTGCCACTGCCACCAATTTCAACTACAGTCCTCATAACTAAAGCCAATTAGGTATTGGGTAACTCTCTAAATTTTATGCCAATTTTGCTTTATCTATACCAACTTTTTCATATTTATGCCCTGATCCCATTTTCCTCGCTCTTTGTTCTTCTTAAAGAGCTCACTGTAATCATATGAAATTCCAGGAGATAGTTCTGTAAAGACAATTGGCTTTGTTGAAGAATATCAGCCCGGGCTGATGATTTGCACTGGGCTATGCTCCAGGTGTCAATGAAACCAAAACCATCTTTCAGAGAGCTGGTACTTACCCCCAAGTATTCTGTGGTCAAGAGTTTCTCACCCGACAGCTCCCCTGGCTGAGGTTGCAATACTTCATCTTTATCCAGATCAGCTTCCATGCTATTATGGTCCTCCTGTCATGAGAAAACAGAGAAAAAAGTCAGCATCCCCAAGCTCGATCAGGTATCTGGCCACGGGAATGGTAAGCAGACCGAGACAATGGGAAGCGGTTGAAAAATAACTAATAGTTCCCAGTTCCTTTTAATACCTTCACCTGGGAAGACCATTTAACTATTCAAAACACAGAATTTCATCTCTTTCTGGCATTCTTTGATTGAGGATATCTATCACTCAACTGTTAATAGATCTAAATACCAGTACCAAATTAGATCTCACTAGTAGATCTGACATCTGAACTATTTCCTTTCCAATGATGAAAAAATGTGTTGGAAGATCTTATTAAATTTAAGCCACACTTTGTTGAATCTGCATGTTGTATTTTTTTTCCTTTCATAAAGGAATGATTCCTATTTCTGCTCTACTTGGTATGAAGTTTAATTTTAAGCAATGAACAATTCTTATTACTGGGGCAAAATACTAAATGCCTTTTGTATAGGTTAGGCTCAAAAAATCAGCCCATTGGTTTGCATCATATCTACTGATCATAAAATGGAGGTTGTGGGGAGGGTGTATGAAGGGGGAGATATGGGCAGAGGAAGAGTTCAGGGCTGCTGTCCTGTGCCACTTTGCTGCTTGAAATCACCCTCCACACCCACTTGGCAAGAATCTAGCAGCAGCCCAGCACCAAAGATGTCACTCTGGAGCCACTTGAATTCCTTTAAATGTAATCTCGGAAGCATGCGGCCATCCAAAAAGCCTTCTCAAGAGGAAAAACATCAATCAGACACCCACACATAGGACTGGAATTCTGGTCAAGGAACACTTCACACCATGGGTCCAGTTCTGATCTCATTTCAGATAAAAATCTGCGTTTTCTTATTGTAATCTACTATCTCTTGCAAAATGCCAATGTCTGCTTTTAACTAGGGTTGCAATCCATTTTGAAAAATCTATTAGTTGACTAAAATCTCATGTGAATAACCAGTTCAGTTTGCTTAATTCAATAAGCCATAATGAGTACTGTCTAAGGAGGTATTTCTCCTGTGCATGAGCAAAGAAAAGGGAAAATGCACCTTCTTCTATGATGGCCTGTGCCATCTGGCATTTTAATAAGTCCTTGCATAGGCAGAGGGAGAAAATATTTCTTAAGTGGGTGACACCACCCCAAAAGCCCCTTCCTTTGTTGTTACACAGCATACTTTCATCAAGGAGGATACTATGGGAGAAGGTTCAAAGAAAGACCCAAAGAGTAAGCTGGTCTACATGTTTGCATGCATACATATACGCTTGCTCAATAAATAAATTCTACCTTTCTCCCAGGGGTGGGACATATAATGCTTTTCTTGTTCACCTGCTGCTTTTTATTCTATTACTCTGATCAGCCAAATAAATATTGCACCCCAACCCTAAACTTCCCAGTTCTGGAGCTTTAACATGTGGATATTATCTAAGCAATTTTGTTTTATTGACTACACCTTCCTGTGCCATGCTCTCTTCAGTAAAGTGAGCAAAAGCACACTGAAGACAGATGTACAGACATAAAGCTCACTCATGATCTGAGGTGGTATTTCCCAAGTGGCATCCTGTCCTATCAATAATTAACCAAGATGAGACGTGATCCTTCTGGAACGGTCTTGCTCTTCAATGGTGTGTATACCAGGACACTGTTCAACGGCTTGTACTGCCTGGAACTGGTCTCTCCTATCTCCTTCCCTCTTGGTTTTAATGGTTCCAAACATCTCCCCACTATCCCAACTCTAATCCATAATTCCCTGAACCTGGCCTAACAGTCTGATTTAGGATACTGGCTCTCCAATATTCCTAGGAGCAGCATGGAAACCAAGACCATTATGCTGCTCGAATAACATGCTCAGGAGGGGCTGAGCCAACTCAAAATAGGCCGGCTGGCATGGATAGCCTCCAGTGAACACTCAACGGAACTCAGTGGACTCAATGAAAGCAGCAATGACGTCTTCGACACAAACTGCCCAACTCCAGTTAAGATGAAGAGATGAAAGGAAAGAGGCAATCCCTAATGGTAAATATTTTAATAACATTTCCAGAATGCACAGGGCCAGAAAATACCAACTCTGAACATTAGCATCACTGTAAATCAGGGTTAATCTCTTGTACAAAAAGGAACACTTAAATCTGTCCTTCAAAGTGCAAAACTCCACCTCAGCTTTCAAAGAGACTGTCTGCAAAGGCGAACACTGTGAGAACAGGAAAGCAGACGCAGACAAGGGAAGGCAGCCAAACAAACTCTCATGGACTCCAACTCAGGTCCGTTGCTGCTCTGACAAAATGTTCTTTCAAAACAGTTAAGTGGCATTAGCCCAAATAATTACCATCAGAGTTTGTAAGTTATTTATACACCTAAAGCACTGAGCAAACACGTTCCACATACTACAGTTGCTCCTTGACATCAAAGATTATGCTAGGTCCTTATAAGCCTCCCTCTTTGGCGGAGAGCAGGGCAAAGAAGTACAGTAGGACCCCCGTATCCCTGGGGAATTGGTTCCGCACACACCCTCTGCAAATACTGAAATCCACGGATAGCAGCAAACGCTCTCCCCACTTTGCTCTCCCACTTTCCCCGGCGCAATTCAGCTGGCAGTGGTGGGGAACAAAGTGGGGAGTGCAAGTCACTCTCCCCACTTTGCCCTCCCACTTTCCTCAGCACGATCAGCCCAGGGCCGGACACAGGAGGTGGGAAAACAGCAAGGAGCACGATCCCCCAATCCTCGCTGTTTTCTCACCAGCCGCCACTGACGATCAGGCCCACGGTGAGTGACACAAGGCAGCAATGAGCTTCTCTCCTGCCTGCCACTGCTGCAGGGAGCCAACCATGGATAACTGAATCCATGGATAACTGAATCAGCGGATACAGGGGTCCTACTGTAAACTCATACTAGACAGACAGAGAGACAGACAGACAAGACAGACAGATACCTCCATGGAGATGGTACAATAGATACCTGGCATTTCAGAGAGCAAGGTATGGAAAAACACCAGTCCCCTGTCTCTATGAGCTTACAGTCTAAAGCAAAAGTGTTAGAAAGCAAAAAAGAAGAGAAAGGAAGGAAGGAAAGGAAAAGTCCAACAAGAGCAAAGTTGTTATATATTATTTATTTATTCATTTATGTCCTGCCTCTTTCACAAAACTGGGACTCAAGGTGGCTTACAAAAATTCAAATAAAAACAATTGAAAAGACAACGAGTGAAAAAAAAAAAGAAAAGAAAATAGAATCATAGAGTTGGAAGAGACCCCAGGGGCCAATGTAAATTGTAATACATTGTAATACAATGTAAAAAGATATAAAAAGTTATTATCAAAATGCAACCAAACTATCAAAGCACTGAACATCCTTTAAACGAAATGTAAAGAGAAGGAAAAGATTCACCCATATGAGACTACTTTCAAAACTTTGGTTTGGAAATTCAGAAGCAACACACAAACTTCTTTTTCACTCTCTTCCCTCACTTGGGTTCTCTTTCAGTTCCCTTGCTTAGAGCTAATGATGGGCCAGTATCCAATGATGTCATATGTACACAAGTAACTTCTACAAAAGAGAGCAGATGGAGTCCAATTCTCCTTCTCTCTTGCATTTCCCTACTCCTGGGGGCTGGGAAACTCCCTAGATCATGTTCTGATTGCCAGAGAAGGCTTTGAGGACAGAAAATCCTGACACATTAGTGTAACACATCCCAACTAACGTTGGATTTAGGCTACAGATAAGCCTACCTTGTTGGTCCACACTTGGCTACTGCTTGGTCTAAACCTGAATTAGAAAACATAGCATAATTCGGGCTTCAAATCCTACTGCATATACTGGCTTCTGACAGTGATTTGGCAGTCAAACAGGAACCAAAATTTGCAGATTCAAATGACAGAGGTTAGTGCTCAAAATGAAGCTGAAATCTGAGCTGGAGGAAGAACAAGTAAAATAATGTGTGGTTAAATGGGCTCAAAACATGAGTCACTCGATTCAGATGGAACAATGGGAAAGGATGCAGACAAGATCTGAAACTTAATCTAAGTGATCCTTTAAATTAAAAAAAAATTATAAGATGATGTATAAGTGATATTTGATTCCAGAGAAATTGTCTAAAAATGAATAAAGGTTCTTCATTTAAATGTTGGAAACACAGTCAGATGGGTGCTTTTTTCATATGTAGTGGACTTGTGGTAAAGCAAAGAAATTCTGGGTGGTGATACAGTTTGACAGCAAACATTCTTAATCTTAAAATTCAGCTAAAACCAGAACTGGTCTTACTGTGATTGATGAACGATCAGATAAATAAGAACTTCAAAAAAGTTATACAATATCTGATAATGGTGGCAATGATATTGTTAGGTGCAAAAGTGGAAAGATCCCATGATACCACCTGAAGGTGACTAGATGATAAGATTGCTGGACATGGCTCAGATGGACAAACAGACAATTCTAATCAGAAAAGACTCTTTGAAGGCATTTAAGAGTCAACTGAGGGTTATGAATTTTTAAAGAGAAAATGGAGGGAGACACGCAATATTCGGTTTTGCATAATAAGCCTGGAATTGTTATTGTAAAACATTATATTGAATTTACAAGAATATTCTACATTTAAAACAAGCAGTAGAGTAAAAATTTTAAAAGTAAAATTATAGTTTAGTTTTCAAATAATCATAAAATTAAAGTTAAGATGTTCATTTAGGTATCTATACTGACAGACCTTAGAGGAAGGATAACTTTTTATCAATCTCCATTTTCTAGAGAGTTGGAAGTCAAGTATGTGATTCCTTTATTCTCTTTTGAGTTTTTGTAATAGTCGTATTTAGGGTATTAGTTTAGTTAGTTGCTTAGTAGCTAAGTTAACAGATATATCTTTGTTTTGGTCATTTTGGTTTCCTTGTATGTTGTTTTATGTTACTTAAATGTCTTTCCAATAAAAATACTTTTAAAAAATGAAGCTGAAAGGGAAGCTGTCTGACAGAAGAAGTACTGCAGCCCAGTCTGTTCACCAGTTTTGGATTTGTGCCACATTAAGCCAGTGTCAAGAGAGGCCATGGTTAAAACCAGGAACTTACAGGCCATTCTGCCCAGGTTATGAGCCATTGGGGATTAAAAGGAAGAAAATTCCCTGGATTATGATCACAGAATCACAGAACTGGAAGGGCCATCTACTCCAACCCCCTCCAGTGTAGGAACACAACTAAAGCACACTGAAAGATCACTGTTCAAACTCTGTTTGAAGACTCCAAAGTCAGAGTGTCCCATCACCTTCTGAAGACTCAAGATTGTGAGAATGTCCCAGCGTTGAAGGAACCCTCGTATGGGACACTTCACCTTTCATCTAGTCAGTACCAACAGCAGGATTAGATGTGGGATGCTTAGTACCTTCAGCTTCAGGAGATTTGGTAGAAGGCTGTTTAGATACAACTCATTAGGCAGATGAAGGATGAGTTGGTACTGAAGAAGCATGTGTACCAAAGATCGACTGGACGTTTAAGGAGCATCTGGACAAGTCAAGGCCTGCTTGTACAGAAGGGCCTTTAGGTACAACAGGGATGGTCATCAGTATTCAGGATCTTTGCTCCACAAGTGGAACATTTCTTAAAAGATCCTGATGGTATGGTTAGCAGAGAATTGGTAGACAGAGTAGTCACAAGAGGATAACTTGAGAGGAAGCTATAAACCTGTCCAAGGCATACCAAGGGAACAAAGTTATCAAGCCAAATCACAGAAGAAAGCCTAGAAAAGAGGAAGCAATCCAAGTCAAAAACCCAGTGATCAAAGCCAAAACACTCGCTCACTGTTCTTTTCAATGCTGCTGTTGAGGCAGACAAAAAGAAACGGAGGGTTTGAACAGGAACATGAGTGGTCATATGTACCAGTGGAAGATGGGCTACCACCCAAACACTTCTAGCAATTACATTTCTATACTGCTTATCATTGCTAAGCACTCTGTAAGGGGTTTACAATGTGTTAGCTAACTGCCCCCATCAAGCTGGGTACTCCTTTTACCAACGTACAAAAGGATGGAAGGCTGAGGCAACCTGGAGTCCTGCAGGATCGAACTCACAATGTTGTGGCTGCAGTACCGGCTGCAATACTGGTATCTAACCACTGCACCACTAGCTCTAGAAGGTTCTGAACAAAGCACCGTGCAGGCACAATGCGAGTCACAGAAACCTCGAAGAAGAAAGATATATATTCAGAGATTACTTTTATTTTTGATTTGAAGATAGCTTGCACAAGACACTGAAATAAGGCTGGGAATCATGTGGCTCACAGCTTAAACTCTATGCACCCATCTGTTCCATTAAATGTCCCAAAACCAGGACTAGGTGTCAATTTGGACACACAGCTATTACTTTAAAAACACCTTAAAGCTTGTCCTAAAAGTTAAAAAGCAGAAGCTCACACCTTCTCTGCCTGATACGCCAGTTCTGAGAGCCACTAGTACAGAGTAGTAGTGAAGGCATATGGCTTCAGGATGCTTCCAAATCCCTGAGACTTCCTCCAGCTGGCTAAAACTCTGCCCTATACATGTCATTTTGTTGCACAACCCCAGATCACAAAATGCTAAGCAATTTCTTCCTGCATTCCAAAGGAGCAATGTTCCCAACCTTTAAGGTGCGTCAAGAGATTATTATTTGTTTAAAAAAGAAGAAAAAGCAACATCCTGCAAAAACCTGCTAAGAAGATCTGCTGCCATTTAGAAGTATATGCCCAGCAGATCAATTCTGAAATTTAAGGATTAAATCTGCACAGTCAGAAGAATAGTATTTCTAGAGGAAATGTTACACCTAAAGTACCAGCAAAGTCCTCAGTTGGAAACGCCTTTCACTTTGGCCTGAACTGCAAGGGCCCCTCTAAAACACATACAAGTAGAGCATGCCAGTGACAGCCAACCCGTTCTTGGTCTGTCATGCCTACTACTGAGACATAAACTGCCTCAGAAGAGGGAGGCTCATTTAGCTATTTATGGCTAATAGCTTATTAACCAACCATTAACACTCCCAGTCAAATTCTGCCTACAGAATCACAGAGCTGGAAGGGGCCTTGTGAAACATGGAGAACAACCCCCTGCTCAATGCAGGATCTCTAAGTGAAACATCCCAAGCAGGTGGCTGCCCAGTCTCTTTTTGAAGATGTCCAGACAAAGAGACCCCACCACCTCTGTAGGCAGCTGGTTCCATTGCTGAACCACTCTCACCGTCAAGAAGTTTCTTCTAAAGTTCAATCAAAATCTACCCTCCTGTAACTTCAAACCATTAGACCTAGACCTGTCCTCTAAGGCAGCAGAGAACAGGCCTGCCTCCTCTTCTCTGTGACTGCCCTCACTATCTGCCCACTCCTCTTTTTTCCACTGCACTTCCCTGTCACAGTTCCCACAGCCAACCAGCAATGGTTCCAACTGAAGAATGCCAGCTCCATTACCGCACACCTTTCAGTGACCCTTAGAGACTTTTTAGCTACTCTGCCTTCTCTGGAACAAATATTTTCTCAGACTGCTGTATATATTATACAGTAGGACTCTGGTATCCAACAGACTAGTACCCACAGTTTCACTTAGCTGAGATCTGCTCCAGGGTCATGAATGCCACTGCTGGCTGGGGTCATTGCCATGCACAGCCAGGTGGGGAAAGGTGTATGGTGACGCACTGCTGGGCCTCCCATGCCTTTCCTAGCTGATGAAGGAGTCTCCGTCCATCCCCCGCTGAGAGAGATGCATGGAGAGGCACAGCTGGGCTTCCTGTTTCTCTCAGCCAAGGAAGGAGGTGTTTCCTTCCTTGGCCAAGAGAGGCACAGGAAGCCTGGCTACAAGAAACCATGCACCTGTTGGTTGAGGAAGGAGATGAACACTCCTTCCTCAGCCAAGAGAGGTACAGGAAGGCTGGCTTCGTGAACATACACCTCCCTTGGCCAAGGAAGGAAACGGATGGATGTGTGTTCCTGCATTGCAGGGGGTTGGACTGGATGGCCCCATGGTCTCTTCCAACTCTAATATTCTATGGTTCCTCAGTTCTAGAGAGGCATACAGCTCCAAACAGCCAGGCGCCCACTGGATTTGGCTCCCAGGGAGGGCGCTGCTCGCCAAGCCCCACTAGGGAGGAAGGCAGGGAGGAAGGCGGAAGTAGGCGGTGAAACTGCCTCCCTCCTCTCACCAGGCCTGGGGATCAAAATACATTTTAATCCCATCTCAACGTTGACTTTTGTGTATGTTTTTAGCCATCTTGTTTTTTAAACTGTAAGCTGCCTTGAGTTCTTATTTTGGGGGAAAGGCGGGTTAGAAACAACATAACACAAATTATTAATCTTGGCCCATATGCTACATTGTCTACTTAATTATGCCATGTGCAATTAAGGACTGTCCCCTGGCCCAACCCCCACAAATCTACTCATCAGCCACATTAGGTGAAGGAGGTCAGTTCTGCTGGTGGATGCAGTACAGGTAGATGCTTCTACCCCACAGATTGTGATGATGAACTGCAACAGGGAGTCCTGCTGTTGACTGTTGCATCCTTGCTTGATGGTGGACAGCAGTATGTGTGAAAGGGATCTAGGAGTCTTGGTAGATCACAAGCTGAACATGACTTAGCAGTGTGATGCAGCAATCAAGAAAGCCAATGCAATCCTTGATTGCATCAATAGGAGTACGGTGTCTAGATCGACAGAGGTAATGGTACCACTCTATTCTGCATTGGTTAAGCCTCATTTGGAATACTGTGTCCAGTTCTGGGCACCTCAGTTCAGGAAGGATATCGACAAGCTGGAACGTGTCTAGAGGAGGGCAACCAAAATGGTGAAGGGTCTGGAAGCCATGCCCTATGAAGAATGGCTTAGGGAGCTGGGTATGTTTAGTCTCCAGAAGAGAAGGTTAAGAGGGGACATGATAGCCATGTTTAAATATTTGAAGGGATGTCATGTTGAGGAGGGAGCGGGCTTGTTCTCTGCCACTCTAGAGACTAGGACAAGAAGCAATGGACTCAAGCTGCAGGTAAGGAGATTCCACTTGAACCTCAGGAAGAACTTCCTGATGATCAGAGCTGTCTGGCAGTGGAACATGCTGCCTCGGAGTGTGGTAGAGTCTCCTTCTTTGGAGGTTTTTAAGCAGAGGCTGGGTGGCCATCTGTTGGGAATGCTTTGATGGGTGTTCCTGCATAGCAGGGGGTTGGACTCGATGGCCCCTTGGATCTCTTCCAACTCTATGATTCTATGATTCTAAGAGGGGTAGAAATAACAACAACCTGTGCCCTGATCACCAGGGGGACAGACCTGTTTCATCCAATGCAGCTGGTAAAGCACGTCTGCAAGAGCAAGAAAGCCAATGCAATTCTCAGCTGCATCAACAGGAGTATGGTGTCTAGACCGAGGGAGGTACTGCTACCACTCTACTCTGCTTTGGTTAGACCTCATCTTGAATCCTGTGTCCAGTTCTGGGCACCTCAATTCAAGAAGGACATGGTCAAGCTGGAGCAAGTCCAGAGAAGGGCGACCAAAATGGTGAGAGGCCTGGAAGACATGCCCTATGAGGATAGACTTGGGGAGCTGGGTATGTTTGGTCTACAGAAGAGAAGGTTAAGAGGGGACATGATAGCCACGTTTAAATATTTGAAGGGATGCCATGTAGAGGAGGAGAGGGCTTGTTTTCTGCTGCTCCAGAGACCAGGACAAGGAGCAATGGATTCAAGCTGCAGGAAAGGAGATTCCACCTGAACCTCAGGAAGAACTTCCTGACAGTCAGGGCTGTCTGGCAGTGGAATACGCTGCCTCGGAGTGTAGTGGAGTCTCCTTCCTTGGAGGTTTTTAAGCAGAGGCTAGATGGTCATCTGTCGGGAGTGCTTTGAGGGTTTTCCTGCATGGCAGTGGGTTGGACTGGATGGCCCCTGTGGTCTCTTCCAACTCTACAGTTCTATGATTCTATGATTCTATGACAGCATTTACAGTCATGGCAATAGTGCCATTAATTGTGACTTTGCAGGAATAGCAAATACGGAACAGTTACGGATGTGTAAGTCTTAGGTTACACATTCCTAACTGCAATATAAAATGCTAAACCTTATCACAATTGTGATTTATAATTTTGAAAATTATTACTATAACATTTTATAAAAATATGTATTATATAAGTTGGGGTGGAACTATTTAAATGAATTGTGAATTTCCCCCACAATGAACCAAATAAATATTCTAAATATAAACATAAACAAAAAGAGAGGAGTGTGCTTAACGGCCCTCTCCCCAGAATCTCACAGTTATTTCTATCCAAACAAAAAATAAAGTGAACAGAGATTAACCAAGTGTTTAAAAAACTCTACTTTTGCATCAAGGCTCACTTTGAATTTCCTGCCAACCTACCCAAGGTTCTCAATCAATCAATTAATCAGCCAGTCACTTTATATCTTTTCTGCAATACTGGGACTCTCTAGTACATCATTCTCTACCTTGTATAACACATTTTATTTCATGGCCAATGGACATTCCAGCTGAGAGACTGTAAGAATTGTAGTCCAAAAAAAATGACTTTTCAATGCTCTGCCTGTGATGGACTCAGGCGAAAGAAATACTACTTAACCTTTAAAATAATGTTGCTTTTTTAGCATAGAATCAGAGAGTTGGAAGAGACCCCAGGGGCCATCCAGCCCAACCCCCTGCTATGCTGGAACACACATCAAAGCACTCCCAACAGAGGGCCATCCAGCCGCTGCTTAAAAACCTCCAAAGAAAGAGACTCCACCACACTCCTAGGCAGTAGCATATTCCACTGCCAGATAGTTCTGACCATCAGGAAGTTCTTCCTGAGTTCAGGTGGAGTTTTCTTTCCTGCAGCTTGAATCCATTGCTCCTTGTCCTAGTCTCTGGAGCAGTGGAAAACAAGCCTGATCCCTCCACTACATGACATCTCTTCAAATATTTAAACAGGGCTATCATGTCACCTCTTAACCTTCTCTTCTCCAGGCTAAACATCCCCAGCTCCCAAAGCCACTCTTCATGGCTTCCAGACCCTTCACCATTTTATTCGCCTTCTTCTGGACACGTTCCAGCTTCTCAATATCCTTCTTGAATTGAGGTGCCCAGAACTGGACACAGTATTCCAAATGAGGTCTAACCAATGCAAAATAGAGTGGTACCATTACCTCTCTCGATCTAGGCACCATACTCCTATTGATGCAACCAAGAATCGCATTGGCTTTCTTGATTTCTGCATCACACTGCTAACTCATGTTCAGCTTGTGATCTACCAAGATTTCTAGATCCCTTTCACACATACTATTATCCAGCCATGTGTTCCCCATCCTATATTTGTACATTCCATTTTTTCTGCCTAAGTGTAGGATCTTACATTTCTCTCTATTGAAATCCATTTTGTTAAGCTTTGGCCCAGCAATCCAGTCTGTCAAGGTAATTTTGAATTTTGAACCTGTCCTCTGGCAAAACCCATCCCAATGTGGTGTTATCTGCAAGTTTGATCAGCATGTCCTCTATTCTTTCATCCAAGTCACTCATGAAGATGTTCAATAGCACTGGGCCCAGGACAGAACCCTGTGGCATGACTGGGTAGAAGCAAGGAAACATAGAAGAAAACACAGAGGAGAAAACACAGACATATATCCCAAGATCCCATGAGATCCATCCTATCTTACTCCAGCATTGCTCAATGAGAAAAGCAAAGGCAGAGTCCTGACAGGATAAAGGTCAGAAGATCCTACACTTGCTGACAAACCAACTCAGAACAGCCAATATGGGGATTCAGAGAGTATTTGGTTTCAAATCCTTCTTACTTAGGAAGCATGGCCCTGAGAAAGGGGAGTCACTCCCACTCAGCATCCAGGATTACAGAGGGAATTACAGAGCAGGTAATACAAGGACAAAGTCTGAGGACAAAATGTAAAGGAAGAACTTAAGAGTGCAAGTTGTTGAACAGGTGTTTCCTGGTGGTAAACATCTATGAAAGTTAACAGCCCTTCAAAACTTGAATGAAATGCAATGAATGCAGGAGTGTTACAGCTGTGAATCATCAATTTTGTAGATAAACATTTTCCCACCCACAGGAAACTGCTCTCAGTCCTTTTCCAAAAAGGAAGGAAATGTGTTGTGCAGTGTTAAAAGATGTACCTGGGAAATGAAATTCAGCAGCCTTACCTAGTTCAGATGAGACCAAACTAGGATGTCAGATTACTACAACTGCCTTTAATCTCCAGTTTGCTGTTATGTGCCTAAGTCAACTCTGACTTTCAGTGACCCTATCCTAGTCTTTCTTGGAAAGGTTCATTCAGAGAAGTTTGCCACTGCCTTCCTCTGAGGCTGAGAGAGAATGTGACTTGGCTATGGTGAATCAGTGGCATGTTTGGTAAGTATGTCTAATTTTTTTGTTTCCCTATCCCACCATAGATTCTGGTCCAAAAGAATCTGCAGTTTCATAGTAGCCTAAAAGCCGACCAAATCCCTTTGCCTAGAGCAGTGGTTCTCAACCTGTGGGTCCCCAGATGTTCATGGACTTCAGCTCCCAGAAGCCCTGAGCATTGACCATAGTGGCTGGGGCTTCTGGGAGCTGAAGTCCACGAACATCTGGGGACCCACAGGTTGAGAACCACTGGCCTAGAGATTACAAACGCACGCGCGCGCGCGCGCGCGCACACACACACACACACACACACACACAAATACATCAGAGTTAGTGACCTTCATAGAAGACTTATCACCTGTATGCCAACAAAGAGACAGAACCATGGGAAGAACAGGTTACTTACCTGTGACTGTGATTCTGTGCCCTCATACAAATGGGTTTTCCACCTGCACAGAAATCACAACTGAAAAGTTCTAGAGCTGAGTAGTATGGTGGGAATCCCAACCCAACCTACTGTCCCGCAACTATGCATGCACTAACCTGCCAAAGCTACTCCCCCCTCAGTTTCTCTCCATCCACTATGACAGTATCATCAACTCCTTGTCCTCAGTCCCAAGGAGTCTCCTCCTATTTTTAGCTTTTCCTTCTTTTCTGTTTTCTTCTAATTTTGATCCTAATTCTATTGTATTCTGTTTCAACTTTCTTTTTTGATCATGTTTGTTTAAAAAAAAACTCTCTTCTTTCTTTATTTCAGGGCTTCCTCCTGTGCCAAAGGTTGCATAGAGGGGTTCCCACCAAGCTACTCAACTCCAGGACTTTCTGGCTGTGGTCTCTTGCCCAGGCACAAAATCCATTTTGTGTGAGGCACAGTGACCATGAAGAACTGGTTTGTATAAAGGTGATGTGCTAGAAGTCTTCTGACTCTTTCAAATGGCAGCAGGATCTTAAGCTGATAAGGTGGTAATTTGCTTCTTTTCTGTGCTGGTGGATGAAAGGTCCTCTATAACTAGGAAAGTGACATATGCAAAGGCTCTTACACATCTCCTGTGGACTGCATGGAAAGGTCTGCACAAAGGGGACCTTCTTGCTGGATGCCACCCAAAGTCTATAACTACAGCCAGGATTACTCCTAGCATTCCTTTAAAGGGAAGCTTTGAGGGAATGACCACAGAGGTCCCCTTTTTAACTGAGCAGGAGGCCCATCTTTCACAAACCACCCTTTCAAGGCCACAGCTGTTTGGCATCCTTTTTATCCTGGCAGATTTCCTAGAATTTCCCATCACTACTGTTGTGCTGAGTCAGGCACACCAGCGATTGCTGTAGAAATGCCAGTCAACCTGGTAAAGCACAGACAGGAAGTGAAGCACATCCTGGCTTCTGCCCCTGGGAAAAGGAACCAGGACCACAAAGAGACAGCATTCCGCACCCCCACCCCGCCTCTCAAGAAAAATGGCACAGAAAGAGGAGAGGTGAAAGACCAACCTGCCCCCATCTATCTATCAGTCAGAAGTGCTGCAGAGAGGCTGCTTCCTCTTTCCCTACCAGAAGGAGCGCTCAGCTCCAAATGAGAATTGGCCTGGAAGTGGACATTTCAAGTGGAGCACATTCTCCCTCAGCCTCCAATTCATCACCCAGGGGACCAGCAGCTGAAGACGCAGGTCCACAGCATAGGTGTGCTGCTGGAGGTCAGACTGGCACCCTTTTTACTCAGTGGTGGCCAGGATTGCCTGTGAACACTTAAAGTTTCTGTGTCAGGTGTGTCTGTTCCTAGACATGTCAGACTAGCCACAACAGCACATGCCTTAGATGCATCCTGCCTGGATTAACTGTAACGCACTGTGATGCATCCTGCCTGGATTGCTGTTAATATACTTTACATGGGGATGCCCTTGCCTTGGAAGCACAGAAAAAGAGGCAGGCACAGCTGCATCATGCCTAAACTCAGAGGCAGATGAAAAGCCCTCACTCCATCCCAGTTGCCACTGCTGTGGCCCTGGAAGGAGAGAAGAGGAGGCAGTATCTATCTGCTGGATTTACTCCTCTCCTGCACTACCATCCCCTTTTCCTTTTGTGTAATTTGTAATTAGATTGCATGCTTCAGGACAGGGAATTGTTTTGTTGCTCTTTTATTTATGAAGTGCTCTGTACAGTAATGGCCCTATATAAATTGATGATGATGACAATGCTGATGATAAGGTCACCCAATGGTACCTTTGATACACATTTGATACACATGAAAGGGATCTAGAAGTCTCAATAGACCACAAGCTGAACATGAGTCAGCAGCGTGATGCGGCAGCCAAGAAAGCCAATGCAATTCTCGGTTGCATCAACAGGAGTATGGTGTCTAGATCGAGGGAGGCACTGGTACCACTCTACTCTGCTTTGGTTAGACCTCATCTTGAGTCCTGTGTCCAGTTCTGGGCACCCCAATTCAAGAAGGACATGGTCAAGCTGGAGCAAGTCCAGAGGAGGGCGACCAAAATGGTGAGGGGCCTAGAAGCCATGCCCTATGAGGACAGACTTAGAGAGCTGGGTATGTTTAGTCTGCAGAAGAGAAGGTTAAGAAGGGACATGATAGCCATGTTTAAATATTTGAGGGGATGCCATGTAGAGGAGAGAGTGGGCTTGTTTTCTGCTGCTCCAGAGACCAGGACAAGGAGCAATGGATTCAGGCTGCAGGAATGGAGATTCCACTTGAACCTCAGGAAGAACTTCCTGACAGTCAGGGCTGTCCGGCAGTGGAATACGCTGCCTCAGAGTGTGGTTCAGTCTCCTTCTTTGGAGGTTTTTAAGCAGAGGCTGGATGGCCATCTACAGGGAGTGCTTTGAGGGTGTTCCTGCATGGCAGAGGGCTGGACTGGATGGCCCGTGTGGTCTCTTCCAACTCTACATTTCTATGAATCTATAATTCTATGTTTAATTTTATTTCTCCTTGCTGTCCTTCAACAGGTAGGTGAAAACCTTTTTGTTTAGTAGGTCTATGAGGAATGACTGCTTGGGAGGAAAGACCCGTTCAGAATGTGCTATGCTATTTATTTGTCCTTTTCCTTTTAATGCTCATCCTTTAAACTGCTTCTAATTCTACTGTGTCTATTTTAAACCTGTTATCTGTTTTAACCTTTGTAACCCGCCTTGCATCCCAGACTAGGTTAAAGGCAAGATATAAATAAATAGAACAACAATATGAACAATGAGAACAGGACAATCTGGCTGTGCCAACAAGATGAGATCAAGGCCTCCTCCAAACTTTAAAGCTACAGAGGAGAGAAGATGAATCCTGCATCCTTCTCCAGTCTTCACTGAGATTTATTTTAGTTCTGCATATGCCACAAAAAGAGGCTGCATTTTTTTTCTTTTTTGGATTACATCTCCCAGAATTCCCCAGTCAGCCTGGCTCCTACTTGAAAGCATTTTTTCCCATGTTCTGGCTGCTCTAGCTCCTACACAGAGCTCTCCCCCTCTTCAGGGCCAAAATTACAGCTAGAGTGAGAAGCAAGAGATTTCACTAACTCTGTGGTTGTGCATGTGCTAAATATCTTAAGGGCACCAGATCCCGTCTAACCTTTGAAGCGAAACAGGGTTAACTACGGTTAGTACATGAATGGGAAACTGCCAATGAATACCAGGTGGTGTAGGCTAGATTTCAGAAGAAGGAAGTGGCAAAACCACCTCTGAGTGTTGCTTGCCTAAAAAAATCCATGGGATCACTATAAATTGACAGGCAACTTGAAGGCACACACATAGTGTGTGTGTGAAGTAGTGCTGGCATAGAATCATAGAATCATAGAAATGTAGAGTTGGAAGAGACCACAGGGGCCATCCAGTCCAACTCCCTGCCATGCAGGAACACCCATCAAAGCATTCCCAACAGATGGCCATCCAGTCTCTGCTTAAAAACCTCCAAAGAAGGAGGCTCTACCATGCTCCACTGAGACAGCATATTCCACTGCTGGACAGCCCTGACCATCAGGAAGTTCTTCCTGAGGTTCAGGTGGAATCTCTTTTCGTGCAGTTTGAATCCACTGCTCCTTGTCCTGGTCTCTGGAGCAGCAGAAAACAAGCCCTCTCCCTCCTCTACATGGCATCCCCTCAAATATTTAAACATGGCTATCATGTCCCCTCTCAACCTTCTCTTCTGCAGACTAAACATACCCACCTCCCTAAGTCTATCCTCATAGCGCATGGCTTCCAGGCCCCTCACCATTTTGGTCACCCTCCTCTGGACTTGCTCCAGCTTGACCATGTCCTTGAATTGGAGTGCCCAGAACTGGACACAGGATTCAAGATGAGGTCTAACCAAAGCAGAGTAGAGTGGTACCAGTACCTCCCTCGATCTAGACACCATACTCCTGTTGATGCAGCCGAGAATTGCATTGGCTTTCTTGGCTGCTGCAACACACTGCTGACTCATATTCAGCTTGTGGTCTAGGAAGACTCCTAGATCCTTTTCACACATACTGCTATCCAGCCACGTGTCCCCCATCCTATATTTCTGTATTCCATTTTTTCTACCTAAGTGTAGGACCTTACACTTCTCTCTGTTGAATTTCATTTTGTTAGCCTTGGCCCAGCTATCCAATCTGTCCAGGTCATTTTGAATTTTGATCCTGTCCTCTGGCGTATTAGCAACCCCTCCCAATTTGGTGTCATCTGCAAATTTGCCCTCTATTCCTTCATCCAAGTCGCTGATGAAGATATTGAACAGCCCTGGGCCCAGGACAGAACCCTGTGGCACCCCGCTAGTCACTTCTCTCCAGGATGAAAAGCAGCCATTGGTGAGCACCCTTTGGGAACGGTCAGTCAACCAGTTACCGATCCACTTGACAGTAGCCCTGTCCAGCCCACATTTTACTAGCTTCTTTGCAAGAATGTCATGGGGAACTTTGTCAAAGGCCTCACTGAAATTGAGATATGCTACATCCACAGCATTCCCTTCATCTATCAATGTTCCAGACATGTTCCAGAAGTTCAACAAGAGGTCAGAACCTGACTCTTCTGAAGAGAGGATTTTGGCAAAAATATATCATGGGTAAGCTAGGAACGAAATTTTCTGGACAAAGTAACTCAGCCTCATGAATGCCACTTTAAGTTCCTTAGGGAGAGAGGCTTACAACGAGGAAAAATAAGAGTGCTTCCAGACTTTGGAACTCTAGGGAGGCTAGGACACCTTCCTACTTGCTCTTCTTCCACTGGCAAGTAAAAACATTCTCATTCCACCAGGAATTTAAAAATTAACTGTGGTAGGCTTTTAATGGTGTCCTGTGCTGTTTTGTTAATTTTTTTTTAATATGGTCTTTGAATGAATTTTAACGAGTTTTGCAGATTGTTTTAATTGTTAAATAAAATTTATATTTCTACTTTTCACTTTGCAAGTTTTTAATCTGTACTGTTTGATCTGTCAAGTTTGCAATAACTTGCATATCACCTTGAGTCTCATTATTGAGGGGAAAGGTGGGATATAAATTAATAAAATAATCAGTCTATCCGGACTTTCCTGTGGCTAGCTTTCAAAACTCACTTCGTCGTTATCTTCCTTCTCCTCATCATCAGACTCAGCACTATCATCCAGTGGTTCACCTATTTAAAAAAAAGATAAGAACAAGGAAAGTAAGTGTGGCACTTTGCTTCCAATTCATTACATTTAATCCAAGCTTCTTTCCCTCTTCAAACGTAATTTCCAACACTAGCTGAACCCTTATTGACATTCATGCTCCCTATGGGACAACCTAGAGGCAATGTTTTCCTACATGAGCCCCGACGTCTCATGAATTTCATTACTTCTGCAAAAGGCAAGTTGCCACAGGGTGGTCACTTGGGTCACAGTGGTAGTCAACCCACAGCAGAGTGGCTGTGCAGCTATTTTGCTCATAGCCAGGCTGCAGTATTCAAACACACTAGTGCAACCTTTTATTGAGATGTGCTCAACAAAAAGAGAACTGCAAACTAACAATGTGACAACACATAATTATACAATTGCCTCAAGGCAGCTGAAAGCCTAGAGAGATGGAATTGACAAGTTTAGGCTTACAAGCCTAGGAGTGCTTACTTGGAACTATATTCAACTGAATTAAGCGGTACTTGTTTACCACGAAACACAGTATTATGCAGCCAAACTGCTGTGTATGAAGGTAAGTGCCACTGAACCCAAACGGGTTTATCACCAAATCAACACAGTTAGGGAAAAGATTGTCCAGACTTACTATATCTAGCAACTGAACTGAAATCTTTCTAAACAAACATGGTCAAAATATAATTGTAAAAGTTCTCTATGAACTGACCCTGGAACACGGATACTCTCATGTTTGAAATCTCCCCCTCTCATCCTTTACATCAGACCAGCACAAGCATCTTAACTGCTTCATCTTAAAGATTTGCAGCGCAGATAAAAATTGTGTGTCCCTCTGACCTGATTTAAGTTGCTTGATAATGAACTCAATCTGCTGGATCATATCAGCGTTTCCTTCCTCAATGTAGCAACGCAGAATGTCTTCCATTTCCTGGATGGGTGGAAAACAAAGCCACATCAGTGGTCAGCGGTTCATACGGGTGACCCCAACACAGGGTCATTTCACTGGCGGCACACACATGGTTTGTCTGCTTGCAGAAAGGAATGCTGCAGTGAAACAGCTGCACCCAACAGCAGACATTCTGTTCTCTCCACCAGCAGGCACAGTGGCCTGCTAAAAGCAAAATAAAAGCCTTCTGCACCATCCACAGAAGACATACTTTGGCTGCCTGAACCACACAAAGAATGATTTAGGGTTGCTGCTGTGGCAGCGTGAAGGCACACACACACACACACACACACACACACACAATCTGGCTTGAAGCACTAAAAGAACAGGGGAGGCACTGTGATTCACTGCACAGGGCCATCAAGTATGCCAAGCCTGACTGTTTTCTCCATGGCCCATCTGTACAATGGAAATAGATGGGCTTTGATCAAGTCTGTTGATTAATACTGAATTGATAATGGAATATTTTCCCTTCCCTAATCCTTCTAGATACTATGGAACAGAATCATAATTTAATACAAACAAAATTATGAAGCTATGGAGAGGCCAGGACAATTCTAACATTTGAGGGGAGAGTGGGGAGAATGTATACTGGATCGAATTTTATGTTATGTGCCTTCAAGTCAATTTATGGTAACTTTATCATAGTTTTCTTGGCAAGATTTATCCAAGGGAGGTTTAACATTGCCTTCTTCTAAAGGTGAAAACAGTGGACTTGCCCAAGATCACTCAGTGGGTTTCCACGGGATATCAGGGATTTGATATCCAGTCTTCTGAAGTGTAACAGTCAAACCACTACTGCAGAGCTTTCCAAAATTTTCATGTTGGTGACACATTTTCTAGCCATGCACCATTTCGCGACACAGTAATTCAACTTTACTAGCAAACTGGAGGTTAAACTAACCCCTTATAAGAGATGCAGACACATATATAAACTGTAGTAACAAAATGTATGGGGACACAAGATATCTCATGAAAACCTTTCACATATTTTTAAAAATATATGATTTATAAATAATAACATACATTTCCAAGATTGTAGGTGACACACCTACACACTTCAGGCGACACACTAATGTGTCACAGCACACCATTTGGAAAGCCTTGCACTACCGTAACATGCCATAAACATTCATGCTTCTAGTCTAGCAGCGTTTGGTACCTGGAGGACAGTAACTATCTGATGATGTGTTTCAAGGGGACCACGGATGGCTTAAGAAAACACAGGTAAACAGGCAGAGACAGTTTCCCAAGCCACAAAGGAATGTGCCAACTGAGTCTATGGTAAGAACCACAAAACCAAGCTAGGTCTGCAGCTTCTGGCCAAATCTGTGCTTGAACGAAGTCCAAAAATGGGAGAGTCAACTTCACACTCTGCATGATTTTCTATCACACTATGGCTTCCATTAGGAAACACCTGGCAGTGTGTTCAAACCTGTTTTGAATATTAATGCTGTGAACCCATCTTCTGCTCAGCCTACACACAACTGGTCAGTCTGTCCTTTTGTCTCCACCTGTAAACAAACTTTATAATACAGAAATGCCTTAGGTCTCCAGTGATTTGCTTCTTAGGAAACTGAATCCAATTTAAATGCTGAGCCCATGAAACTGCTCACTGCTTGGAAGTGGGGCCTGTATGCAGAAGAATCCCTTCCACAGGACAAAAAAAACAGTGAGGCAGTATTTAGATTTCACAGAGCTCTGCTAAACAAATAAAGGGAGAAAACCTCAAAAGTTAGCTGACTGCTTTGTCATTTTAGCACATTCTAATATAGGACTTTTCCCCCTAAAGGATGAACACATATGTTTGTATCTTCTGATTATCAGATCTGCCCAGAGGCAATAAGATTCTCATCCCACTTAATAGGATGATCAAAACTCTTCCTGGGGATTCTTCTCATTTAAGAAGAATTACAAGCTCTTCCTCAAGTGATACAGAATGAGTCGACGATGAGTAGCCATTTCAAAACAAAGCCATTCCAGCCACCAATTTAAAAGCCCTGCGTCTTCAGAGATAGCATTCAGAGTAAGGAAAGTAAGATAAGATAAGAACCCCAGGGAAGAACACTAGCATCCATCAGCTTTACACTTAAATAGATTTTGCATAATGGCAAAAGAGAGTGAGAGGTGGCTCAAATCAGAAATGATACCAGCTTTTGTTGGGCTGTTTAGTTGCCAGCCATTGCTATCGTCTCTCCAAAGACAGCAGCACTTCTGCAGAAAGCCACCCATCACCTCTCTGCATTCATTGTGAGCAGCTACAGAACAATTAACATCCTTTCTGACAGTGCCCTCCAATTCCATTAAGGCACCAATTTATCACACTGAACTCCCTACAAGAGATAACACAGATTCAGCCCTGATCATTCTATGGTCTTGCAACAGTTACTTTGGAAACACGGAGCAACACTCAGCTTTGTCTCGCACTCACTGGCCTTTCTTCATTTTCTTTTCTCAGCAGACTATTTGCATGGAGGCAGAATCAGCTGAAACTTCAAGTAGGCAGACCTCAAAACATGGAATATCAGGACTCCTGGCCTGATGTGGTCAACAACAGCTTGGTGACCAAAGAGTGTGCTCAGGGGAGAGGAAGAGCAAAACAGAATGCGCATTAAGGGCATGTCTGGGTTATCATCTTACCACACATTTACTGAAGGAATCACAACAGCTGTGAAGACCCATACAAGTAGGACTTCTTCCACCCCCAACTTTATTTAGGTTGCAAGGCAAAGCTCACACAGACTACATTCATACACAACTGTGTATGAATGATAGTTGTGAATGAGCTACATTCACTCCCATTTGATTAAACCAACTAGAAATCAAAACTATAGTGTGCTGTCCAGACCAGAAATCATGGTTTGTTCTTCTCAAACAAGCCAAGATTCATAAACAACGAACAAACTCTTCTTTGTGATCCTGGCTTGGAAAGAACACAAAAAGCCACAGTTCACGTAACATTTATATAATCTTTACATAACATAACAAATCTTTTTCATGATTTAATTCTATGCAAAAGTTTGCAAAGAATCACAGAATCATAGAATCTTCGAGCTGGAAGAGACCACAAGGGCAATCGAGCCCAACTCACTGCAATGCAGGAAGACACAATCAAAGCACTCCTGACAGATGGCCACCCAGCCTCTGTTTAAAAACCTCCAATGAAGGAGACTCCACCACACTCTGAGGCAGCATATTCCACTGTCAAACTGCTCTTACTGTCAGGAAGTTCTTCCTAATGTTTGGGTGGAATCTCTTTTCTTGAAGTTTGAAGCCATTGCTCCATGTCCTAGTCTCTAAAGCAGAAGAAAACAAGCTTACCCCATCCTCCATATGACATCCCTTCAAACATAGCAACAAGGCAATCCTGAAAGATCTATTATCTCAAGTATTAGAAGCACAACTGTTGGGATATCCAGATAGATGGACTCAATTCTCAGGCCATAGGCCCTTGATGTTTCATGAGAGGTACAACTGATTTCCTGAGGAAAAGACAGTCCCTCCACAACCTCCCAAAGAACATCATCCTAGCCACTGTGGATGAGGAATCCCTATACACCAACATCCCACACCAGGATGGACTACAAGCCATCAAGAATACTATTCTGAATGCGCCTACAAGAAACATAGCCATCAAACTTGGCCACTTTGTATTTATTCATAATCACTTCACTTTGGGGAAAAATATGAACCTCCAAATCAGAGGCACCACCATGGGCAACATCACAGTACCACAGTATGCAAACGTCTTCGTGGCTGATCTGGAACAATGCCTCCTTAGCACATACACCCAAAACCCTCATCATCACAGGCCATTTCCACCCTACACTATCATAGTGCTATTATTCCACTTTCAACTTCCTGTGGAATTCTGCAGTTCATAGTGTACTGAGGCCAAAGAGCTCTCTGGCTGAGAATTCTAAATGTCCCTCCTGAAGTGCAAATCCCAGGATCCCATAGGACAGTGGTTCTCAACCTGTGGGTCCCCAGATGTTTGTGGACTTCAGCTCCCAGAAGCCCCAGCCACTATGGTCAATGCTCAGGGCTTCTGGGAGCTGAAGTCCATGAACATCTGGGGACCCACAGGTTGAGAACCACTGCCATAGGAGGTTCAAAGGGGAATAACAGCACTGTAACAGTGTAGGGTGGAAATGGCCATAGAGTCACAGAATTGGAAGGGATCACAAGGGCCCTCTAGTCCAGCTTCCCGCCAAGGAGGAATACACAACTAAATCACTTTTAAGAGATGGCCATCCAACCTCTGTTTAACAACCTCCAGAGAAGGAGAATCCAACCACTCTCCAAAGCAGTCTATTCCACTGTTGAACAGCTCTTACACTCAGGAAGTTTTTCCTAATGTAAACTGAAACCATTGGTTCGCATTCTAGTCTCCAGAGCAGCAGAAAACAAACTTACTCCATCTTCTACTTGGCATCCTTTAAGATATTTAAAGATGTTTGTCATACCACTTCTCAGTCTTATTGCTTCCAAGCTAACCCTATAGAGAGGTTGGTTTCCAGACCTTTGATCATCTTCATTTAATCAATTTTATTCCTGAGGATCTAAACAGACTTTAGTGCTCTGGGTGACCAGATTAAGCAAGGGATACCTCATGTTTCTTTTAGGAGCTTAAGAAAAAGAAATGTGACAACAGACTTTTAAGAGAGCCTAAAACTGGGGAGTAATGCCTGCATAAATTGACTGATCACCAAGGCATTTTACTTTTAGATTGTATAAAACACAAAACTATCTGCCTTTGTCACTGTTCCAAGCAAGTTTGCTCTGAGGGCCCAAAAGCCTGCTGTATCTTTGCACCAGAAGTGACTGCGTGGTTCCCTGTGTGACTCAGGGGGAGGCAACCCAGCTAGACCAGTTCATCATCAGAAACACAGAAGGCAAGCTTCTCTTTGGGTGGCTATTCAGGACACTTCAATTTTTCCTATTTTCTTCCTATTTCCTTTTTTTCACTGGCAGAATAGCAGTGATGATTTTATTCCAAATATTTATGGACTCGGGCAGAGAGAAGCGTACACACAACCTCTCTAGCAGTTTTACAGTAAGATTCAAACAGCTGCTAAGATCATACGATCAAAAATCAGCCAGAGAGAAAACATGTGCAATTTTACAGTAAGATAAAATGGCTGCTAGAATCGTATGATCAAAACTCAGCCAGAAAAACAACAGGTGGAAATGTACTGGAGGTGGGACAGTACGATTCAGGAACTGGTAAGCCTTCGTGGGGCCATCACCCAAGGGTGGGGTGCCAACAGCAAAGGCCCTGTCTGAATCCCCATCTACCTCACCTCTGGCAATAAGAGGGATCTGAAAAAGGGTCATGAACATTAATATCTGGGCAGGTCCAAGCAAGAGGCTGCCTTCAAGCCAGCCTGGCCCCATGTCTCATTAACCAGACTCCTGAAGTGAGCTCAGAAATGGAAAAGAGGCCAGTGTAGCTCTTTCAACATTGGCACAATACATTCCAGTACTTTCCTTGTTTGAATTCATTGGAGAAGCCCATGCCCAGGTGGCAGACCTGACTATTTTTCCAGAACTCTTCACTAGTCCATTTACCCATTCATCACCATGGCCTGAAATCCCTTTAAAATAAAAGGTCACTCTAAAAACAAGCAAGAAGCCTGTCCCCAAAGCCCTGAGGCTATGTTTAGAACAGGCTGTGCTCCTCTCCTGCCAGCACCCTGATGCATTTTTAACAGAAAAAAAGATATTTCAGAGAAGAAAATACAAAGGAGGGGGCAGAATCTTGCCCTTCCTAAATCAGTACATAAATTCCAGGATTTCTCTCCTTAAATAGTTGTGTGTGGCTCCTCCCTAACAACTTTTGCCTTCTTGTTGCCTGGCCACATCCTTTACTTGTTGCAGTTTTCATCTGTGAAATGCTGGAGGGTATGCGGTAGTACTCAATCCAGTCTATTTGGTTATCTAAAAGGCCAGAAAATATTACTCACCAAGTCAGTTTGAGAGCCAGACAGTGTAGTTGTTTGAGCACTGGACTATGACCCTAGAGATCAGGGTTCAATTCCCTGCTCAGCCATGGAAACCCACTGGCTGACTTGGTGTGTCACATACTCTCAGCCCCAGAAAACCCTGTGGTAGATTCACCCTAGGGCCATCATAAGTCAGAAATGACTTGAAGGCACACAGGAACAACAAAAAGTCACCATTTGAGCAAATGCAACCTTGGTCTCCAACCATTGTTATTGTTATTGTTGTGGACAGTGGTTTGATAAGTTTCTACAGGATAGATTGAACTTTGTTAAACATTTAAGAAAAAAAGGTCCACAAGTTCTGTAAAAAGCCACTAAAAAGGAAAATAGAGAAATTATATACTATCTTGGTTTGATATCTCAGTTTATTGCATTCAAAATGTTGACTTCAGAGGTGGTGTCCACTTACATCTGCTTATCTTATATCAAATGGAGTATAAGTACAGGTTGCTTACCTGTAACTGTAGTTCTTCGAGTGGTCATCTGTGCCCTCACACACTGGGAATTTTCGCGCATGTGCAGTAGCGTTCGGAAGATTCTAGAGCTAAGCAGCTTGGCGGGAACCCCTCCCCCATGCCCGTACTGAGCATTCTCAGCCCGCCAAGCCAACGGTCTCTCCTCAGTTCTAGAGTCCGCCAGTGCAGGACCTGAAAGAGGGGACAGCTGAGTGTGTGTGTGTGAGGGCACAGATGACTACTCGAAGAACCACAGTTACAGGTAAGCAACCTGTTCTTCTTCTCGTGGTCTCTGTGCCTCACACACTAGAAGATTTTGTAGCTTACCAGTTGGACAGTGGGTCAGGTCCTAGAGAACGGAAGACAACACCGCACGTCCAAAACAGTCATCTCTCCGGGACCGGCAGTCCAGTCTGTAGCGGTGCACGAAGGTTGAGACCAGGTCGCCACACGGTACAGTTCCTGCAGATCTACTCCTCGAAGGAGAGCTGCTGAGGAAGCCACAGCTCTGGTGGAATGAGCACGCAGTAAGGCTGGCAGAGGCTGCTTGGCCAGTTCATGCGCCAGCAGAATGGTCTGGGCCACCCATTTGAAGAACCTCTGAGTGGACACCTTGAGTCCCCTCTGACGACCACCGTAGCAGAAAAACAGGTGGGGAGTCTGTTGAAAAGGCTCAGTCCTCCGACGACCACCGTAGCAGAAAAACAGGTGGGGAGTCTGTCGAAAAGACTAGGAAGGGCTCATCCGATCAAGCGCTGTCAGCTCACTCACCCGCCTGGCTGAGGTGACAGCTACCAGGAAAGCAGTCTTGACGGTCAGGAGCCTGTTATCAGCGGTCACCAGGGGCTCAAAGGGCGGTCGCGTCAACTGGGGTAGTATCAAGGACAGCAGCCAAGGCAGTAGCGGAGGCGACACCAGAGGATAAAGGTGCTGCAGGCCCTTCTTGAACTGTTTGAGGGTAGCGTCCCTGAAAAGAGCTGCTGAGGAGGACCCTCGTGGCTGGTGGGCCACGATAGCAGTGAGGTACACCTTCAATGAAGAGAAGGCGAGCCCTCGTTGCCGAAGGTGGAGCAAAAACTGCAACACGGTGGGTAGAGTGACAGGCAATACCGGCTCACAATGGGCTTCTGCGAAGACGATGAACCATTGCCACTTATAAAGGTAGTTGCAGCGCATCAACTCCTTTCTAGCCACGGTGAGGACATCCTGGATGGTTGGATCCTCTAACGTGTTATTCTCCATGTGTGAAGAGCCAGGAGGGGCAGGTCCAGGTGGAGAATGAGACCGTCGGAGTGCGACAGGAGATCTGATGCTGTCGGTAACCTGAGGAGTCGACTGCAAGTGGCCTCGAACAGGGGGCCGAACCAGTGCTGTCTCGGCCAATATGGGGCAACGAGGACAACATTGGCCTGGTCCGCAAGGATCTTGGCAACCACTCGACCCAGGAGAGGGAACAGCAGGAACACGTAGAGGAGCCCATCGGTCCACTCGAACTGGAAGGCGTCATCGAGAGAGCCCCGGCCCAGGCCGGCTCTCGAGCAGTACTGTGGACACTTCCTGTTCAGGCTGCTGGCAAAGAGATCGATCGTTGGTTTGCCCCACCGGTCTAGTATCATCTGGAACGCTATATAGGAGAGGGACCACTCATGATAGCACGAGGTGTCCCTGCTGAGGGCGTCTGCCATGGTGTTCTCTTGGCCAGCCACGTGCACTGCAACCAGGTGGACTCGGAGCGGCACGCACCAGTTCCAGAGCTGAAGAGTCATAGTCAGGAGGGTGGTTGACCGGGTTCCTCCCTGCCTGTTGACATAACAGACAGACGTCGTGCTGTCGGACAGGATCTGTACCATGCAGCCGACGACCAAGTTGCGGAACGCCCTCAGAGCTTTCCAGATGGCGAGGAGCTTGAGGGCGTTGATGTGCAAGTGGGTCTCCTCATTGATCCAGTGGCTTTGCACTTGGAGATCGCCGCAGTGCACTCCCCATCCAAAGAGGGAGGCATCCGTCGTTACCGTGAGCCAAGGAGTCAGTTCTCAGAACGGCATCCCTGACATCAGATGACAGTAGGATAGCCACCAGAGAAGGGAGCAATGCACCTGCTGAGGAATCCACAGGAGGTATCTCTGGTTGTCCAGGAGCGGGTCAAGGGCCCTGACAAACCAGTGCTGGAGTGGGCACGGAGACGAGAGAGATAAGTGACTGACATGGTCAAGGCCACGTACCCAAGAAGTTGCTGGATCCTTCTCGCCAATATCACCGGGGCATCGAAAGCGGTGGATGCAGCCCGATGGAGAGTGCATGCTCGCTCCATAGGCAGATATGCCCTGGCAGATACCGAGTCCAAGGTTGCCCCAATGAAGTCGAGGACCCTCACCGGTTCAAGGTGCAACTTCTTCGGGTTGACCCGGAGGCCAAGGCAGGACAGAAGAGAGAAAGTGAGATGAATGTTCCTGTATAGCTTTTGCCTGCAGGACGCCACCAACAGCCAGTCATCCAAATAAGAGTATATCATAACGCCCTTCGTCCGCAGGTATGACACCACAAGGGCCATGCACTCGGTGAAGACCCTGGGCGTGGTGGAGAGTCCGAACGGTAGCACCCTGTATTGGTAACAGGTACCATCAACGGCGAACCGTAGGTATCGTCTGTGCTGCGGGCGAATGGCAATGTGAAAATAGGCATCCCATAGATCAATAGAGGCAAACTAGTCTCGTCGTCGAAGGAAGGGCAGGATCGAAGACAGAGTGACCATCTTGAACCTCTTGGAGTGGATGTAAGAGTTTACCCCTCTGAGGTCCAGGATCAGCCGCAGGGTGCCGTCTCATTTTGGTACTGTGAAGTACCAGAAGAAGCCGGTGGTACTGGCCAAGGACAGAAGTTCTTCGATGGCCCTTTTGTGCAGGAGGGACTGGATCTCTTCTAGCAGGGCCGGGCTTGCCGAGGTGGAACAGTAGACGCCTCGCAGTGGTATATCTTGAAATTCCATGGCATAACCAAGACGGACGATGGAGAGAACCCAAGAGTCCGTGGTGACGTGACGCTATTCAGCGAGATGTCAGACTAAGCCTGGATGATCTACGAAGGCGGTCAGAAGGCTGAAGAGTGGCTGTGGTGGTGACCCGCGAAGGCAGTCAAAACCGGGACTTCATCCCAGATGAAGACTTCTTCGAGGAAGATCGGTGTCCCCGAAAGGGTCTCCGTACCAAGGACAAGTTGACAGCCATGACGGTGCCGAGCGTGGAGAGCAAGGTTGGTAGGTCAACAAAGACAATCGCCGCCAAGAGGATCGGGAGCCAAAGCTACGACAGGGCTGGGGAGGCTGATAGATCCCCATCCACTTTGCTGTTAAATGGGCCGTGACGAGGTGATCCATAGCCTCGTCAGTCATTGCATTGAACAATCCCTGGCCGTAGAAAGAGAGATCTTCTATACGCTTTCAGCTGTCCTCCTGAAGGCCCACTGACCTGAGCCACACGAAGCATCTGAGGGCCACCGACCCAACCATAACTCGAGCCGCCACTTCCACGGAGTGCCTTGATGACAGGATCTGTTGGTTGGCGAGTGCTACCAACTCATTAAAGAATTGGATAGCACTCACCTGATGATCCTCAGGGAAGTGTGCCAACAGCGGATGGAATCTGTCAAGGAGGTTCCGTTGATAAGCAGCGAGGCAGGCCTGTGTGTTGGACACCCTGGCAATGAGTGACAGGGTGGTGTAGAATCGTCTGCCAAAGATGTCCAGATGGCATCCCTCACGGTCCGGTGGAATGGTGTGTGCCCTCTTACCGCCCTTGGTCTGTGAAGACTCAACGACAATGGAGTTCGGTACCGGGTGGTTAAAGAGGAACTGGACATCCTTCTTCTGAGTCCGATACAAATGCTCTAGGCAATGCGGAATTGGCTGAGCTGAAGCTGGCTGGGTCCAAGGGTGTTTAAGAACCTCTAGCAAAGCTGGCAGGAAAGGCAACGGTGCTGTGGAAGGTGGACGGGTGTCCACATAGTGGAACACCAGATCTTGGACAGATGGAACCGGGTCTGACATTTCCAGCCCAAGCGCATTCACCATACGGAGAAGGATGTCTGAAAATGCTTTAACCTCTTCCAGTGTTGAATCCGGAGCACGGTCTCCAAAAGCCAAGGGCGGTGAATCGTGCAGTCCAGGCGTTGACTTCTCTGACTCTGACTCAGTCTCGTAAGACTGTGAGGAACGAGAGGGAGGCCTCTCTGCCGAGGGCTGCTGAGCCGGCAACAACAAGGTGACTTTTGGTGCATGCACCATTGTTGGCGTAGACGGTGGTACCGGTGGAGCAACCGATGGCTGGGAAGTTGCAGAGGAGGCAATCGGCAGCATCGCAGGCACCGGTTGTTGAATGGCCTGGGTGGAGGTCAGAGCTGGAGCTGGGGCTGAGGTTGGCGCTGGAAGAGCCTCTGTAGCCAGCCGTGACACCGTCGCGGTGACTTGGGGCGGCAGTGAGACAGCTCGGTACCATGGCGAGCGTTCCCGGACCTCTTGTAATATGGAGACCTGGAGAGCGATCCCAAAGGAGAACGCCAGTATCGTGCGTGATGCCTGCTGTGGGATGGAGACCGGGACCTGTGATACGGTGACCAGTGCCTCACATCTAGGTGCTACCGGTCTCTATACACCAGCGAATAGGACCGGTACGAACCCAGTTGCTCGCGCCAGAGGTGTTCACGACCGTACCTCCCTATATAAGAGGCGGACAAAAAGGGTGAGTCTATTGGGAGCCGAGACAGAGCCTGCTCTGGGTAGGCCTCCTGACGGCGCGGGGATCGGTACCTTTCCCATCGTTCTGGGGAACGAGACTCACTCTTTCTGCTATGTTCCTGCGACGTGGCCCAAGGTGCGGCCTGGACTGGCTCCGGGTGGTCCATCCCTTCTGGGTGACCAGGCGAAGCTACCGCGGCGTACAGAACAGGCGGGCCAGAAGGCACGGCCAAGCCAGCGGTCTGGTCTTTGTCAGACACCTCCAAGACATCTGGCGGTTCCATCTCCTCGCCAGCTTCCTCAGGTTGTTGGGTTGGAGGTGTTGGTGGGCAGGTCTTCTCAGAGGGCGAGCCTTGTTTCTCCTTCTTCTTCTTCTTTTTCTCTCTCTCTTTCAACGTATCCTGAGGAGGAGACCGCTTGCGCTGAGCGACAGTAGGCGGTCTGGTGGACTTGGCTACCTGCGAGCCCACAGGAGCCTCCTTAAAAGTTGACGTGCCCAACGAGATCTTCGATATGCGCAGCAAGGCCGATATCGGGGGCTGAGAAGACAGTACCAAGCCCGGTACCAACGAGGGTGTGGTCGAAGGTCATGTCGACGGAGAAGGGTGAGAAGACATGATGGATTCTCCAGCCACTTGTTCCCTTGCCTGTAGAAACTCCTCCCAACAGTGGGATTTTGGGCGGGATGACCGATTCCGCAGAGTCTGGGAAGTGAAATCCCAACAAATAGAGCAGGCCCTCATGTTGTGGGTCTCCCCAAGACAAAAAAGACACTCCATATGCCCGCTGGACAGAGCGACCTTACAACCACAGGTGGCACAAGCCTTGAAAAGAGCAGACATAGAAAGTTGAAGAAGAGGAGAAGAAAGTCCAAGAGGGGGAAACTCAGAGAAGGAGCAGCGAGAAGATCGAAGAAGAAGATAGAAGAAGGTCGAAAAGGAGGGGTTTGAAGAAGTCCGGAAAAGCCAAAAAACCCAAGTCCAAAGTCTGAAAACCAAAAGCCAAAGCCAACAAACCAAATCCGAGTCGAAAACCAAGAAATCACAAGCCAAGAAACTCTGCAAAGCAAGAACCTTCCATTCGCTACGGCAGACGAAAAAGAACTGAGGAGGGACTGTTGGCTTGGTGGGCTGAGCATGCTCAGTACGGGCATGGGGGAGGGGTTCCCGCCAATCTGCTTAGCTCTAGAATCTTCCGAACGCTACCGCGCATGCGCAAAAATTCCCAGTGTGTGAGGCACAGAGACCACGAAGAGGAACTAACATGTTGTACTGGTGAAGCAGCATACAGAAAGTAATTCTGCCCTGAAGAAACTGAAACAATTCAGAAAATAATCCTTCATTATAACACAATTCCACCCTGAACACACTGAGCTTGTCTGATTTTGGAAGTTAGGCAGGGTCAGAGCTGGTTTGTACTTGCAGGGGAGAAAACTAGATAATACCACAGATCTCGAGGAAAGCTAGGAGATAACGCTTGTGCCCAGTGGCATCCAAACACAGGTAAAAGGTGTTGTCTGCTGTTAGGAGATCTCATTTCCATCCAATAAAAATGGTTGAGATGTGCCATTTCAGATTGTTTACTTATCAGTTACATTTATATCCACCATATTGTCTAAGGTACTTGGGCACAGTCTCCATTTTAGTCCTCACAACAACCCTGTGAGGTAGGCTGAGCTGGGAGCTGGTGAGTGGTCTTCAGCTGAGCCAGAGACCTGAGCCTAGGGCTGTTATAATGCTAGACTGTTATAATGCTGTGATTCCACTTTCAACATCCTATGGAATCCTGAGCTTTGCAGTTTAGGGAGGGGCCTAGGTGGAAATGACCTAGGTCTTCTAAGTCCCAACCCTACGACCAAGCCTATGGATTTACAACCCTATGACCAACCCTATGACTTGACCAACCCTATGACCAACATCCTGGCTCTCACAGGCTTGGACAATGTATGTACCAAATTTCAGTTTTCTCTTGCGATCATGCCCTAAAAATTTAACTTAATGGACAAGATCAAGAAAGACTCACTTATCTACACATCCCAGAGAACTGCCCACATGGACATCCACAACCCAGAACGTTGATACATATGCTCAAGCCCTGAGTCACACAAGGTATATAAAAGCAATGTTTTCTTTTGTGAACACTGCAGCCCTGCTGCCCTACACTGGAAGTCATTCCACATTCTGTCAAACTGGTGACATCAAACATTGAAGTGTGGTGTAAACAGCAGTGTGTCAAGAAGGCAGCTCCCTGCGTTTCACCAGGTCACTTCCAGGTCAGTTTCACCTCTAGTCTTGTAAGGTTTTGGGGTCCCCCCCTTCTTTCTTTCTTTCTTTTGGTCCCAGGAATCAGAAAGCAATTTCTGATCAGTCCAAGCACAGCTTGTAGTTTCCATGTAGAACTGAAAATGTATCTAGCAAAATGCACACACACATATCTTGCGTGCACGTTGGCAAAAGTAACTCCAACATCTTTTGACTAGAGTTGGAAAGCTCCTTATGTTTCGCATCTCAGTTTTGAATAGAAATTTGTAACTCCGTTTCTGTGACCCAAGAAGAAATGAACCAACCGTGTATGCTTTTTAATCTTCAGAATGTAAGAGTTTGGCCTTGAAATAGCCCAGAAACCCAAATACTATTGGTAAAAAGAAGGCACCAAATTACACCAGAGGCTTGGCAGCATCAACTGATCTGACACAGCTATTCATCTGTACTACCTATACAAATTTCTAGACATCTTTGCAATTTGGACACAGAGAAAGCAATCACTTGCAAAGTCCCACCAGGATTTCAACAATTCCCACTCCACCATCAGCCTGAGCCTGGAACGATCCTCACAACAAATTCACTTTTTTGACAGCACTGTGCAACTGCACAATGGACTTCTAAGCGCCACACTCTGCCAAGCACAGCAAACTCTTGGATTTACAACAGCTATTTCTCAAACTACAATACACACCTGAGGAGGTGAGGAAACAAACTGACAAGGCAAGATTAATACCCAGGAACCATTTACTACAAGACAGACCAAAAACACAAAATGACAGACCACATCTACACATCATTAATTTCTTCAACATTCAACATTCAATCAGTTCTCTTTACATACACCTAGTACCATTTTTTTCTTTGATAGATTCACTCAAGGATCTTTTCTCCTCTTTGACAGCTTATTTCATCTGTTATAACTCCCAGCCACCAATATTATGAAAGAGATATAATCAACTGACATCACTTTTAGGATGTAAAAAATGATTTGCAGTAATAATTTTCCAATTTTTTGTATCCAGTGCATCTAGTTCTGCTTGAATCAAATCAACAGTTGCAGCATTGCATCAAATAACTAGCACGGTCCAAGATTTTACAGTCTGAATTATTTTTTTACTGTTGAGATTTTAAGATTACATACTTTTTTATATATACACAGTATATATATCTTTTTCACTGCCTTATGCTAAATATCCTCAGCTTGTAATACAATAGGGTTTGACTTTCACGGATTTGATTATTTGTTTTTCTGACCTCTTCCCACCCCCCACCCCCCATCTCAGGCACTTCTTTCCCAAGGAAATCTTTTCTCTCAGTAGCTCCGATTAGGCCATGCAGCCCTTTAAAAACTTGCCTCTGGTACTCTTCCTCCTATACCAGCCACTTTCTGACCATTTAATAAGGGCTCACAGCCCGATTTCTCAGCACCACAAACCCTCTCCCAATGTCCCCCCACCCAAGGAAGGAGATGGGTGAGAGAGAGGAAGTACAGGGCCACAAGGCTGATCCATCCCCCTTCCCTCATCAGGGCCATTTCCGCACTACACTCTTATAGCGCGATTATTCCACTTTCAACATCCTATGGAATCCTGGGGTTTGCAGTTTCGGGAGGGGCCAGTTCTTTCTGCCTGAGTTCTTTCTGCCTAAGAACTTCATTCCTTTTGTCTGATAATGTACCATATGGAGATCTCTTGTTTAAATATTCTTAGAGTATTCAATAAGAATTCAGTTTCTGATTCCGTTTCTTCCATATAGTTTGAAATCATCCAGACAGAATAAATAGCTTAATTTTCTAGCTCGCTTTGATATTTTATAAACCAGGCTTGCTTTCTTTAACATTATGAAAAGCAGTATCACTGCAATAAGAAATAATAAGGGGAAAAAGAAACATCCCCCCCAAAAAGATGCATAATATTAACTCTGCCAAATTCTTTTCCATTTACTGTTAACATGGTCGTGGTCATCATCATCACCATCATCATCATCACTGTCATCATCTTTTCCACCTCTTCTCCAAAACTGGCATTTATAGTAGTAGTACTGAGCAATTCCAGGGAACCAATTTTGAAGGAATGGAACAAACAAGTTTGGAAGAGCTTCACCTCTTCCAGATGGAAAGATCTAGCTTAGTCAGAGTGGTTAACTTCTCTGGCAGAGGAATGGTTGTGGAATGGGAAATGGAGGAGCTGATACCAATATACAACCATTGGAAGTATGGAAACTACTGGAAGTAATTTCCATCACCACAAGGGGAAAATACTTTGGGGCAGAATGAACTCTGCTTCATGGGTGTCACAAACATGCTGACACCATGGTAAGAATGGTGGAACCTGTGGTCATCCAGATATTGTGGGACTACAACTTCTATTACCTCTGACCATGATGGCCATGATGCCTGGGAGTTATGGGAGATAACATCTGGAGGGAAGCTGTGTCCATGCTGCTGTGTGAGTGCCGTGTTTCCCTGAGCACATCTATGGAAGGTGGGGGAGGCAGAGTGAGATGTAACTGGTGCAGAAACCAAGTATCTCAAGAGGCATCAGAGCTTTTGAAGAAAAATCTTACTTCACTGCTAATTAAAAAAAAAAAGAATTTGAAAAAGAGAGAGCGTTCTTATTACAAATTCCAGAATCGATTTAGCCTCGGTGGCTGTGAGATTCTGAAAGTTCTAATACAAAAAGTAACCTTTTCAAGCTCTAAAAGAAACTTAAAAACTAAGCCTACCAACTGAAGAGAAGGCAATTTTCAAGAGTGAGTTTTAAATTGTGGTTTTCCATAGCGCTTTAATTTTTTGGGGGGTAACTTGCTCTCTCATTTTTTTATGCTAACAAAGTAAATTGCAAGACAGGCTCTCTCACCATTGCTCGAGCTTCCTCTCGTATGGACGGAACAGCAAGGATGCTGTAAAGTGCCCCATTCACGTAGGGATGGATCTGCAAAGGAAGAGAGTATTTTTAACCCAGTGAGATACCTGCCTCTCAGCTGCCCAACCTCTCCCACATTGATCCAGTCACTTCCCAAGATTCATTTCTTTACAAAGCCTTCCGGACACAGCCCTGAAGTGCCACTGCTTCTCCCCATCCCAGTATACAATGTAGGGGCTAAAAGTGAGTCAGAAAGTCTCCACGTCAAACTTCACTCTGCAGCAGTCTCAAGAAAAGACTTAAGTCTTAGGAGACCTTCTCTCCTCAACCTCTTATGTGATCACTTTCCTGTTAGAGGATTAGTAAGGACACATAAAATACGAAACACTTTGAAGAT
Source organism: Iguana delicatissima (assembly GCA_948472985.1). Taxonomy (NCBI): domain Eukaryota; kingdom Metazoa; phylum Chordata; class Lepidosauria; order Squamata; family Iguanidae; genus Iguana; species Iguana delicatissima. Next base: position 1,039,338 of record CAOKZL010000566.1, on the reverse strand, counting down.
AATGTTTGTTTTAGCCACAATATTTCTATTTCCTCAAAGCACTCTACGTGTAAATAAAAACAACTAGAAACATGAAGGTTAACAACATACTTGAAATGCTAACATATAAGAGCAAATGTTTTCCCTGGCTCAAGTGCAAATCTCATCTTATGAGTGCTAAATGTCTTAAAGTCAGCATCCTTAAAGGGAGAGATATTTTTAAAGGGACTCCAACTTGGCCTTTTCCAAGATGAGCTGAGGAAGCCCTCCTGCACTTTCTGCCATCACCTGAGGGGTAACTGATGGGAATGCTGTACCCAGACCATAGAACTCTCCACCTGCGGAGAGTTGCCTTCCCTGCTGGCAGTTTGGTACCAGCTAAAGATCCATCTGTGCTGGTAAGTCTTAAACCTGATAGATGCATTTACTATGTTAGCTATCTCTTGTTTGTTTGTATATTTGTTTTTTAACCACTGTTTTGAGTTTCTATTTTTTTAAAAAATGATTGATTATAGCTGATTTTCACAGAATCATAGAACTGCCATTGGAAACCAGGTCAAAGTGTGGATTCCACAGCTAAAGCATCCACAACAAATGGCCATCCAACCTCTTCCTTTAAGACCTCCAACAAAAGAGAGTCAACCATCTTCTAAAGGAGTCCATTACACTCTCTAACAGCTCTTCCCATCAGGAGGCTTTTTCTAACATTTCGTTGGAATTTCACTTACTGTAATATGAAACCAAGGATCCAGGTCCTTCACTGTGGACCAGCAGAAAACAAGCTTGTTTCATTGTTAACATGAAAATCCTTCAGATATTTAAAAATTCCCATCACATCACCTCTCAGTCTTTTCCAGACTAAATATATCCTGTTCCCTCAGTCACGCCTCACAGGGTTTGGCTTCTAGACCCTTTTCCATCTTAGTCATCCTTCTCCTGATACACATCAACTTGTCATCATTCTTAAACTGTGGGGCCCAGAACTGGACACACTATTCCAGGTGAAATGGTCCTATTACTTCCTTTGAACATAACACTACTCTTCTGTCGGTTTAGATTAAAATTGCACCAACCTTTTTTTTCTGGCACCTCACACTGTTGATTCATGTTTGGCTTTAGCTTAGTTTTAATTAAGATCCCTATTTTTTTTAGGTGCATAGCTGTCAAGCAAGGTGTTACTCATCCTATATCAGTACAAACCATCATATATTTGTGCAAATGATTTCTCTTCTCTATATTCCTATTAAAATCCACGTTTTGGATCAGTTCTCCATCAAAATCATTTTGAATTCTGCATTCTCAGACATCAACTCTCCCTCCCTTTGATGCTATTTGCAATTTTGATGAGAATGTCCTGCGCTCTATCACTCAAATCATTTATAAAGATGTTGAACAACACTGGGCCCAGGACAGAATCCCAAAGAACCCAACTTATCTCCTGGGTAATATGTGAATACAGTCAGCCCTTTGCGGGTTTCACTTTTGCAGATTTGATTATTCACGGATTATTTGCTGTCACATCTGCGGCCTCCCTGTGCCATTTTTAATAGGGACTGCAAGCCTCATGAGACTGAGAAACTACAATCAAGGCTTGTAAGTCCCTCTTAAAATGGTGTGGAGCAGCAGTGGAGGTGGCAGTATGCCTCACCAGCCACCCACTTCTGCCTTGTGAAGGAACCTTGATGTCTCAGAGGAATCCACGTTGGGTTGAATATGGTGATCATACTTTTTGGGGGTGTTAAATAAGGTTTGGGAGAGCCTAGAGTTATTCACAGTTTTTCCACCTTCACAAAGGTCTTGTACCTCTAACCCTAGCAAATGTGGAGGGATAATTATATTGATAGGGACTCTTTGGGTTTAGTCTAACGACCAGCTACAAAACTACTATCAGCATTGCCTAGCCCACATTTTACCATTACAGAAATTAAGATACACTACATCCACAGCACTCCCCTTATTTTCTAAGCCATGAGAACATCATCCTGGTCAGAGTTGTCTGTGAAAAATTCCATCTTGGCTCCTAGTAATCACAGCATTCTTTCCTAAGTGCTTACAGACTGAGTGTTTAAGGACCTGTTCTAGAATCTCTCTTGTCACTATGTGTAGCTGATCAGTCAACAATTTCAGCAGTTTTCTTTTGGAAGATGTGGAAAGCATTCTCTGGCCTCCTCTCTACAGGGACCTTGCCAGTTCTCTGAGGATATCCAAAGATTATCAACAGAGGCTGTCAGATTACATCTGCAGTGTTCCTTTAGTGTCCTTGGATGCAGTTTATTGGCCCTGAAGACCTGAATTCATTTAACGTTTCTGTACCTCTTCTTTACTTATCTTGGGTCTCAGAATCCTCAAATCATTTACCCTGTTTCTACCAAGTTGACCACTGTTTTCCTTTTGAGAGAAGACAGAAACAAAGTAGATATTGAGTAGTTCCTCCTCCTCTCAGCACATATCAGCATTTCTTCATCTTTCCTACCAGTTCTCTTTTCCCCTCTTGCTTCAAAAACAGGGAACTAAAACCTAGGTGGTATACAAGTGTTTTAATAAACTAATAATTACAGATGTGACATGATTGTGCCATCTTAACAGCTGTCAAGAATAGCAAAGGAATTTTGAATCGGTTGAAGTTTCTGGAGTCATCATAAACAGCTCCATGTGAGACAGATTACAGTAACCCAACACAGAAGTCAGATATATATGAATGAATGAATGAATGAATGAATGAATGAGTGAGTGAAAATCTGCACCTCTCACCAGTAAGTCAAGTTGGAAAACCAAGTGAAGTTGGTCAGAGGCATTCCAGGCAATAGCTGCCACCTGTTCATTATTTCAAAGTTTATTATTCTCATCCAGCCCATTACTAAAGCTCAGCCAGCAATGCATTGTTACAGTATTGAAGAACTGTTATTAATACAGCATATTCCGTTTATAAATGACCCTTCTGAACATGTGGAAAGTGGATGACTGCATGCTTTGACTTCTCCAGATGCTGAAAATCTGGAATCAGGAGATCCACATGTGGCTTTCTGGAGAAAGCCTGCAGGACAAGGAGCTGTGTGTCTCAGGATCCAATTGAGGTTCAAAGAAATACTTTGCAAGGATTTAACATAATCCCAGGAACTGGCAGTCTGGGATCCAAAAGAGCTTGATTAGAACGACACAGCTGTCACGCATTCCCCTCTGAGGTACCACTGGAGAATTCTGAGGAGGAAGGAGGGGGAGAGAACCTTTGTAGATGATTTTATGAGATGAAGAACTTAAATTGGCCATCAAGTATCTTTCAGACACAGCCAAAAGCTCAGGACTTTATTTGCAACAAATATGAAATGTACTCTGTTTTTTAAAAGCTGTTAGTCATCCTTTGATTTTTAAAAGCTGTTAGTCATCCTTTGATCCTTTTTCTACACCTGCAAATATCTATACAACAAGATAAAGTGTTTGTGTTTCTTTGTTATGCTGTACAAATCTAGACACCTCATAACAGAGTTACCAAGCCTGGGCTGTTATCTAGTGAGACCAAAACAAAGTACTGGTTGTAGTACATTTTAAGATCCAATCTGTTAATTACATTGGGTCCCTCTTGAACATACTCTTTGAATTTCTGTATTTATTTGTTCTAGAGTGCACATTTATGAACTGATTTTGACTGAACTTTATACATAGACTTAGGCTGACATTCTAAACATTTCTGTCCACTTTTGGATGGATCAGAAAACTTCAAGTTTTTTCAGAAAGCTGCATGGAGTTTGGCATGAAACAGAATCAACAGACTGCAGGATCTACTTGTCAAATGTTTGTTTCATTTAAATGAGAAATGAAGCCATTAACATCAACCAAGACAAAGGTGGAATAATTTCCTAGTTACCTATAAACATACCTCATAGTTCTCATGGCCGAGAAGATCTGAGAGAACCTTAAGTACCTCATTTGCAATTTTCACACACATTTTCTTCCCTGCAGAAAGCCAGACATAAAACATGGGATTCTTGTGAGTCAAAACTCTGCATTCCAAACAATCACCTGTTACTGACAGGTACGTCTTATCTCAAAATAACCTTTAATAGTTATTAATCAAATAGCCATCAGGAACTGGAAAATGAGTCATGAGCATAAAAGGCTTCTGCAAATCTGAAGCATCTGACTCATGACTTCATTGTCAAAGAGAGCAAGCTCAAAACCATCTGGAGAGGAAAATTACAGTAGGACCTCCACATTTGTAGGATTCATTGTCATAGATTTGACTGTCTGTGAGTTTCCCCAACTCCTGCCCCCCACTCCCACCCCAATTTCAAGTGCTTTTTTCCGGAGGAACCTTTTCTCTCAGCAGCTCCGATCAGGCTGCTCAGCCCTTTAAAAACTTGCCTCCGGTCCTCCTCCACCAGCTGCTGCCTGGCCAGGTAAGGAAGGACCACAGCCTGAATTTCTCAGCACCACAGACCCTCTTCCAACGCCCCACACACACTGGAGGGAGAAGATAGGTGAGAGAGACAGGGCCATCATGCTGATCCACCCCCTTTTCCTCTCCTTTCCATAATCTGGCTTGGACCCTGGGTGCCTGCTCTCCCCTCCACACCTCAGCCCCCTTCCCACAGACACATAAATTTTTATATTTGCGATTTTTCAGGGGTCCTGTCTTAGCAAACAGGGGAGGGAAAACTGTACAAGAAAGTCACATCCAAATGTAAAAGGTTATAGCTAAAATTAGGTGTGTGTGAATAGATCAATTTAGATTCTGGGAGCAAAGGATAAGATTTGTCCCTTTCCTGTGTGTGAAGGAAAATCAATGAAAACCTCACTGACGTTGACACCAAGATTTGCATGTTGCTGCTGCCGCCGCGGTATACCTTCAAGTCAACTCCAACTTGTGTCAATTTTATCCTAGGATCTTGGCGAGGTTTATTCAGAGGAGGCTTGGTCACTGCCTTCTTTTGAGGCTGAGAGAGTGTGACTTGCCCCAGTTGTGTTCCCATGGCCAAGCAGGGTTTTGAACCCTAATCTCCCAGAGCTCTAGTCCAACCATCAAACTAATACAGCATGCTAGCTCCCAAGACTTGTGTTTATGCTGTTTTTCTGTATAAACTGCTCTGCGCCAGATACCTGCACTGCGAAGGCAAAGGTTCATGAGCAACGCAACCGAATAGGCCAGGGTGTAATCTGACATGCTGTCTGTATCCTTTAAAGCCTCCACCAGCCACAGTATGAGCCCATCCTTGATCATAGCTGACTGCAAAGCCCGCCTGTCAATTCAAAGACAGTAACAAAAACATTCAGTTGATGACAAGCCAGCATGATCTCGCAGAAAAGTGACAATGTATTGATCAGAGGACTAAGGCACCAACCCCAAACTCTACAGGTACCTCAGCGCAGCCACGAAGCTTGCTGGTTACTTGGACCAGGTTGGGCTGAGACTGCAGAACTAACATGTTACTGGCAGCGCCCATGTTCTCTATGCAGGGGGTCTTGAAAAAGAAAGAAAACACCACAAAAACTTGGCACGAACACGATACATGGGATGGAGAGTTGGCCTGCCACATCAAACAGCTTGAGAAGCACTGCCCTATAGTGTAAGATTGGTCTTTCTAATTTGCTGCCTTTATCAGAACTGCAGTTTGACAAACATCTCATTGGCCACAGCAAACTGCTATCACCAACAAGTCTACAAGACCAATTCAAACTGCAGAAGTAAATTTCATTAAGTAAATTTCATAGGTCAGAGTGAGTCTACTCTGCTTGGGATACGTGACTGCATTTAGGCCCATGTCCTAGAAAAATTTTCAAAAACTAGTTTGTGGCATGCTTCCATCCTGCCACAGATGGAAGCATTCCACCAGACTGCTCAAAGCACTAACTGCAGAAAAATGAACACGTGGTGTGTTCATTCATTGTGAACAATGTGGATCTCTGAAATGGCCCAAAGTCAATTATCTGGCCAAGAAGAGGGAAACCAGAGCCAGGAAGAACTGATAAAAAGATTTTGTGAAGCCATAAATAATCCTTGTGATAGCAACAGGGTTAATGTTTCACTGGGCTTGTTGAAAAACCTTATCGCCTTTTGATGTCATGTACCTCTCACTCCCTTTCTTCAAATGTTTAAAATAAACCATGGCCCATAAAAAGAGCTAATAAAGTGATGCATTTATGGCTTCTAGAGGCTTTTATTAGCTAGGTCCATACTGTGTAGATCTACTTGGTCCTTTCACCAAACAGGTTCCTGGCTAAATTTAACTCTTCAGTTGCCCAGCTTACTCTGTCTTGGATAAAATGGTACTGGTGCACGCCTTTTTCTTTTCTTTTTGCCAGCTACAAGGGACCCATCACTCACCATAATCCAAAAGCAATCATACTTCTTTGCTGCAAATGAAGGAGAAGCTTGAAACCATTCAAATGTACATTTACAAGCTGAACACAATCATTTACGCTGTGGCTACAATCAGTTCAGATTGCTGCAACATACTCTCCATAGGGCTGAATTTCAAAAGCATTCAAAAGCTTCAATTGGTGCAAAACCGAACAACGCATTCTGATTTTGGTGCTGGATGCCAATTTGCTTTCAAGCACACTTCAGAAAGCAGCTGTAGCTCGTTCTAGCCCTTCTGGATAATTACATAGGAAGAAATGGCTGCCTTCATGTTTTGATGGGGCAGCCATCTTTTTCTCCCCTGCAATGACCCTGGCAAGCTAAAAGATGAAATGGAAGTGGTGAAGAGACCCTACAGTGCAACAAATGCAAACTCTTTGTGGGCATATAAATATAGGGCCAGTCCTACCACTAGGGAGGGGTGAGGTGCCCTGGCTCAGGCAACAGTTTGGCATACTGTTAAAAGACAGTATGTTGTCAGTTTCTACATTGTAATTGCATTGTATTTGCAAGGAGCTAAGGGACCATTTAGATTTTGCATCAAAGTGCCTTAATCATCTCTGTCAAGGTCCTTCTCTACTTCTCTCTCTCATGTAACACTAGATTCATATTCACTTAACGGAACTGATGGGTCACAAGCTCAGGGCAATCAAAAGAATGTAAATAATTAATCAAAAGAAAGCAAAGGAATTTACAAAATCACCCACCATAAGATTTGGTAACGGTCTCTGCTTCCAACTGGCTTGCCTATACCGGGATACTTTTACAAGGACAAACCTTTTCCTCTTTTGAAGAAGTTATAAATACAATTAACTTGTATACTTCTAAAATACACCTATATTTTCACATTAGACATATGTTAATTAATCATTTTGACTAGAAGATATTGTTCAATATGAACACTATCTAACAGGGAAGTATGGTAGCAGAAGGCTGAACTGGTAAAACATGTACAGTCTATAAGGAGCCGAAATTGTTCTAGAAATCATTGCCGTATCAGAAGAAATGGGGAAAAGGTCTGTATGTGACAAATAAGCAGTCGGACTGGCTGAAAGAGAATGTCCTGAGAAATCTAACTTCAACGAATTTGAATGCCATTTTTTATAAGTTATGACAACAAAGGTACTTAATGTCTTATAAAGTAAAACAGCACACTGCTTCTCTATGGTTACTTATGACGTATGCACCGTCACCTTTGCTCTCCTGCATAAAGATCTGCATCTGTACCAAGTCTCCAATGGAACATTTTAGAGCAGACGTTTCAGGTGGGAAGAGCTCTTCCCCTGCTTCGGTGAACATGCCGAAAGGGCATTGCTCCTGTCCCCCCCCTCAGTTCTGAAGCTGCTGCCACAGCAAAAGAACAACATAGCTCCTGCACTTAAGAGGGAAGGTACCCACTGCCTTCCTCTGAGGCTGAGTATGAACTGCTCAAAGTCACCCACTTGTTTTCCATGGCTGAACAGTATCCAAATCCTGGTCTCCCAGAGCTCCAGCCCATCCCTCAAACTAGTAACATCATGCCAGGTCCCAGTGCAATCAAGCTGACTCCAACTTATGGTGACCCTATTCTAGGTCTGCTTGCAATATTTCTTCAGAAGAGGTTTGCCACTGCTTTCCTCTAAGGCTAAGAGAGTGTGACTTGCCCAAGGTCACCAAGTGGGTCTCCGTGGCATGTTACATCTATGTAAGGAATCTGTTTAAAATGTGCAAAAAATAGCACTTGCTGTACTAGTTGAGCCTTTAAGAAAAAAGAATGTCCAATTAAAGATACTTATTAAGCACAAGATGAGATGCAGGGCATGAAAAAATTGGAAAGGTTTAAGAGGTGATAGGGGAGGGAAGCTGAGCAAACCAGGCCCAGCGAAGTCTTAGTCATTCCCCTCCGTCATCTTTAAGTGATATGGCTATCAGCTGTCATCAGCTCTGGAAGATTTTGATGAGAGCTGTATGAAAATCAAGCGCTCTTCTTTCACCCTGAATGCAGCCCAATGAGCCTACATCTCCCTTCCTGCTGTCAGCAGGGCCCCGCTGCTTTCATCACCTAAGACTGAGTTTCTGCAAAGCCCCTAGGACATTCTCTCGGGTAAGGGAATACTTGTCTTCGGCTTTCAATCTTTCTTCCAGCATTCGGAGCAACCGAGGATTCTGGGAAAGGTAAAGTCGACCTAGAAGAAGCAGAGAGAAGAATGAAATTGGGGAGCAGAGCTGGCTCTTGCTTGTCCTTAAAACAATTTCTACTTGTTTCTATGACAGCATCAAACCAGCTGGCTGGCTGGCTACTCAACCTACTTTCCAGCACTGGAATCTAAACACCTGATCCTTCTCTGAACATCTCAGACATAAACACACAGGCCAACAGTGCCAGAAAAGCAGCAATTTTTGCAGTTCATTCCTTACCTTCAGCCAGTGAAGCAAATGCATTAATAAGCCTGCCTGTATATTGACGAACCACCTCACTCTTTGATTGTATCAGCATCAGCACACTTCTCTGAAAGAGAAAAGGAACCCTTTATGGAAAACTCTGCCATTCTCTGGGTGAATGCTGAAATGAGGTAAACAGTCTGTCTGTCTGTCTGTCTGTCTGCCTGCCTGCCTGCCCGCCCGCCCGCCCGCCCATCTGAAATGAGATTGAGAATAGAATGTTCTCAATTGCTCATTTATGCCTGGATGTGGAGGAAACTGACAGCACAAAAACCAAACAGCTACTGGACCCCCAATCTTCACATATACAAACAACCGAAGATTTGTTACACAAACAAACCCATTCACACAGTTCTTTACGAAGACTATATTCCACACGGCACACAAAACAACAAACTGAACTGGAAACAGATGAGAAACTCCCTTCCTATCCAAAAGACATTGGCTGTGGCTGAAATGTGACAGCAAGGCTTTAACCCAACTCTCCTCACCTCAAAGTCACAGGTTTTTACTAGTTCTGGGCTAAGAGATCAGTGAACAAGAAAGCCAAGGACTGAGGAGTGATATCATAGCTGTCTTCAGGTATTTAAAAAGTTGCCATGCAGAAGATAGGGCAAACTCATTCTCTGCTGCTATAATGGGTAAGATCTGAACCAATGGGTTCAAATTCTAACAAAGGAAATTTTGATTCAACATTAGGAAGAACGTCCTGACAGTAAAGAGCTGTTCACCAGTGGAACAGACAGAATGCCTTGAAAAGTGGTGGACTCTCCTTCATTGGTATTTTCAAGCAGAAGCAAGACAGACATCTGGTCAGGGATGCCATGGAACTTTAAACTTCATGTATGTTAGCTGTGTATTCTGTTACTGATTAAATGAAGACCTGCCACTGCTAACCTGGGCACTGCTGTAGCAATCCAAAAGGTCATTGTTGATATAAGCCTGCAGAACTGTGTCCCTCTGCTCACCAGGATGGGAGGTTGTCAAACGCTGTGAAAGAAGCACAAGCGGTATGTGTGAATCAGTAGCAATTACAGAAAATTTTTAGACACAAGGAGAAGGAAATACTTTGCCCCCATCTCTTTCTCGCAGAAAACCATCTTCTGTGGTAATACCAATGCAGACACTGATACTGGACTCAGAACTCAGCAATCAGAGAAACTCAATTTCAATCCACCTTAGCTCCAGGGTCATCCATTCTTCTTATTCCTTCCAAACTGACTAAACAATTGCTGGGGAAAGCAGACACTATAGGAAGCAGTACCAATCGAGCTCTACAGCTCAGACTTAACATGAGCAGCACTGGATCATTAAAAGCCTCTGCACTACTATCTTAAGTAACCCTCCCTTACAGTTTCACCAAACAGTAAGTTGCATGACATGTGAATGTCTTCTCTTCTTGTCAAAAGGTCATGGGTGCACAGTCAAGAAAAAAGATGAGACCAAAGCAAGCAGAATTCAGACACTCCTGAACATGCTGAGCTTGGAAGCAAGCAAAGGGCCACCCTGAATCCCATTTTGGGGGAGAAAGGCAAGGTACAAATTCAATAAATAAAATAAAGATAAAATCAGCAAAGGAGCGGAATTCATCCCAGGAACCTGGCATTTTGCATCGCCCCTAATGTCTAGTTGCTTGAAGCACGTTCACCCACTCATTCTTCAGCTCACCTACCCAGCGCAACGCTTGCAGCAGAAAGGTTTTCAGACGGTCACTGCCATCCACCAGATCTTTCTTTAGCTTCTCATAATCCAAAGAAGGCAAAAGTGGCACTTCTTGTATTTTCCTATTTAACAAATAAACAAACAAGCACTCATGAATAATATAGTGAACTCCCCTGTTCCCACTTCAGTGACACATTTATGGAAGAGCAGAAACTGGCTCTAATGCCCTCAGTATTCGAAACCCTATGCCAAGTAGAGGCAGATCGCTACCTGTGGCTGCAGCTCTTTACATGGTCATCTACTGCCACAGGGAAATCTGGAGAGGGCTCCTGTACCTTTAACGGCTGTGAAGAAGAGGGAATCTAAGCAGGCATTGCCTGTCACCTGAATGCATGACCAGCTACATCTGATGAAATCCCCTCTTTCACGCAGTTTTCAGATTGGCAACCTTACTAGTCATATGCAAGTGTTACATATCTGTGACTAGCACCCTTCTAGAACTTCTACATCTAGCCTAGAGTTTTGCTAAGAGCCTGCCTGACTCCTTCTATGTGCTTCAAGGAGAACTCACTCCCACCTTCCTGCTCAGAGCAACCAACAAAGCATCTACAGATAGGGAAGCTAAGTGGAAAGGCACATACTCAACAGCATCTGCAGTATACTACGAATCTGAGTTATACAACTGTACAGATGGCTGTCCAAAGAAGTACAGTAACAGATATACCTTTTTTTTCCCTTCAGAAGATAAAGGTTTTCCTTTGCCAAGAAAAGGATAGCAAAGGGGGAGTTGTCCTAGCTTCCCCACTGAGGGAGTTCCAAAGCCTACAAACAGTCACTGAGAAGGCCCTCTCCAGTGTTCCCACCAGAAGTGCCTGTGAAGGTGGTCGGACCAAGGAAAGGACTTCTCCAAAATAGCTTTGGCAGGCTCCTATAGGAAGATACTGGCCTTCAGATAGCTTGAACCCTAAAACACTCATTAGTGCTCATTTTCTATGCACCTCCCTAGCCGGACTTCACCGTGACCTGCCAGGCTCCACTCCTTGACCTCTGACTCCTCCCTGTGACTCAATCCATGACAGCCAGAGAATCCAAGCAGCATTTTGTCTTTGCTGGTAGGGCAACACTTCAACTCAGTATTATTATGTCTCCCCACCAATGTAACCCAGGAATGCATACAGTAGATGTGCATTACTCAGGGACTGCAGAAGAGCCAGCAATCATATTCTGGCCTCTGTCATCAACCAGAGGACCCAGGGACACTTAGAGACTGCATATCCTCCTTCTGAGGAAGAACTTCATTGCAAGGGGAAGTACATCCTGGTCCCAATCCATTGGCAAGAAAGGGAGCAGTAACCTGAAAGTGCTCCTGATCCCTCTTCCTGCCTTCCTACAATAGAAAGAACTGTCAGTCTTGACTATTGTAGGAAAGGCACTTCCATTATGTTGAGTATCCTTTTGCCAAAAATCCAAAATCCAAGAACTTCCAAAACCCAAAAGCTTTTGCTGCCAGGCACCCACATCTGCATTCGAGGCAGTGCCTACAGAGCTCCTGCTCATTCATCCCTCAGATCCTCAGTCTCTCTCCAGCCTTGCATCTCATACACAACATAAGTAGCAAACAAACAAGATGCAAGGCAGAAGAGAGACACAAGGGTCTATGAAATGGTGGCAATCCAAGTGTAGTGCTAAGTGCAAAGCAGTAGCTGCAGCGTTCCTGCTTGTCTGTTTGTGGGCTCCCTGGAGATCTCCCATCCAATACTGTATTTTATGTATACACAAATACAGGTATTCCAAAATTCAAAAAAGCCTGAAATACGATACACTTCTGATCCCAAGCAGTTCGGATAAGGGATACTCAACCTTATTATAATTATTAGTATTAATTATTCATTTATACCACACGGTTTTCCTAGTATTACGACTCAAGGCAGCCTACAAAAATTAAAACAAACATACCGCTTCTCAATTTTGGTATGCTACTTCTCTATTAACCCAACTACTTTTTTTAAGGTAAAAAACAAGGAACATTAAACTTAAAAAAAGCAGTACTTACACAGGAGCTAAAGATGCTCTTAACATGGTCGAGGCCTGCAGTTGAAAGAGAGAGCGCACACACACAGTATATTAACAAAACCAACCATATCTAGTGTTCTGCTAGCCAGAGATGATCAATAATCCCCCCACAATCAGCAAAAGGAGTTCCAAAGGCATTTGTTAAGAACGTGGCTTGCTCTCCTCATCTAGACACCCAAAGCACTGTAAAAAAAAACCTGGACTACAAAGCCTGTCTTTTCCGGGCAGTATGCACATACGGTGTGCTCACTGGAAATGACGAGAACTATAGTCAACACACACCCAGAGGGTGCTAGGTTGAAGAAGGCTGTTCTAGATGCTCTTTTAGCCACAAAATTAAAAGTGCTATACAATTACTTACATTAAGTGAAGAAATCCACTCACGGGCCTAACAAAGATCATACTGGGGAAATGGACACATTAAGAAATGATAGAGTGCAGCAGAAAGAGTAAGAAAGCAGGGCCATTCCACCAGCTCTGCTGAAAGACCAGCTCCATTTGCCAGCGCCTCTCCCAAAACTGTTTCCATGCCAGCTCATCATTAAAATAATCATTTAACTTTAAAAACTAATACCTATGTTTGCTTTTCTTCTTTTCCTGCCCCAACACTTACCCTTTAGCACCTTCTCTTTTTAGCATCCTCTCTCTTTTTGACTGTGACCCCATATCCACTGTACACTTAAACCACTCTGGGAGCCTACCAGCAGGTGACAATATCAAAAAAAGTGGAACACACTGTTCCGCAGAAGATGACTTTGGCCAAGGTCCTGCATCAGGAGATGGGGTGCAAAGTTCTGCCCCCTCCTCTCTCAGTCCCACAAAAATCCACCTTCTCCATGTTGGACTCCCTTCAATACAGCCATTTACTGGTTGATAAGGAGCATGAAAGTGGGTAGAAGCAGAAAGGTGTCCAGCTGTGTGCCTGTAGGTGGATGCATAATAACACTGCAATACTTCAGGACTTCCGGAGGATCCGGAGGAGGTCCCAGAGGATGTCTCATTGCTTTGCCTTCAGCTACAAGTGCACAGCCGGATGCTCCTCTGCCGCAACCCACCCACTCTCCACAAGCCAGTAAAAGGCCATGCAGACAGCCTTTGCGGAATGTTTTTGTTATTACGTGAGGGAGGTTGAGAATTACAACTTCTACAATGATCCCAGCATGATATAATGGTCTGCTATAGAATATCGTTTATATTCCTTAGAAGTGGGCCAACAACATTTTAAATAACACTCAAGTCCTGGATACACAGGAATCCAATTACACATGTAAAGAAAAAAAAACAGAGGAAGGGAAGAAGGACCAAATCAGGATTCTGAGATTTAGACTTCTCTTTAGGCAAGGAGGCATTCCCAAAGAAGGAAATCCAAACCAACCAACTAACAACCTGAGAAGACCTGTTGATACAGCATCCCACAGGACTTCCTACAATTCCTCATTTAGAAGTGTTTCTGAAAATGATAGATGATGACAAACCTGGATTCTATACATCTTGTCTTTGTGTACATGTGAGAAAAAGTTAAGAACATCCACCCCACATTCTCTGTCTTCCTTAAGAATCTTCAGATTTTAATCCAAAGAGCATGGAGGGATTCTGCCCCCACCCAAAAGAGCTCCTTTTACTGATCAGAGAATGCAATCCACCCTGACTTAAGTCATCAAAACCTCTGATCTCCCAGTACCTTTTTAGTGTCCTTTTTTCAACGAAGGACTACGCTTAAATGACCTGGAGGTGGGCCCAAAAAGGAAAAAAATCATTCTGTGCAAATTTTCCCACCACCCATCTCAGCGATGTCAATGGGAGTCATTTATTCCCAGCACATTCATTGTCATCATCTTTTTGTCACAATTATGTCTCCTTGCTTTGTAAGCTCCTTCCTGACTTGCCTTCTCTCATAACGCAGGTCCTTTCATGGCACTCCTGTAATCAGTGCCTATTGTAAAAGCATTTGTACTAGGGAGGCTTAGAAGACAAAAGGCACCAAATGTCAAAGGGAAGATTGTATTACTCCATTCCACATACCATCCAAACACTTGGGGCTTTGCAAAGCCATCCTATGTAATACAAGGAGCATGCCTCTCACAATCAAAAAAGTGCATACACCTCTATAGGAAGTCATTTCATATTATGCTTAAATCAAAGAGTGATGATACATCATAGCCAATTAAAAGCTCTACATCCTTAAAACTAAACAGTTGCTTCCCAATACAGAGATTACCTTTTATGGCAGGGATGCCTTGCAGATGCATTGTGTTCCGTCTAAATCCTTTTGCCTTTCACTCATTTATATCCATTTTCCTGGATGCTTTTGATTAAGGGTGGCAGTGGCAGGCCTTTTGTTTAGGTGAGACCCTTCCCATGCCTTCCCATTCCCACAATAAAAATCATGCTGATCTTTACTATCAGTGCTTTGTCCTGAAAGTTTCTCTCTAAAATTCTAAATAAAATTTTGAAGGAGAGGGAGAGGAAGGAGAAGGAAAGAAAGAAAGAAGCACACATTGTGTTGACTTGCAGAATTTGATGAGAACTACTCTGACCCAATGAAAAATTTTTAAAACAACATTGGACAAGTAGCTGGGAGACATGGTTAGACATAACCAGTCAGAATGGCACCTAAAGGCAGAATGTTTCTGTTCAGCATTCCAACAAGCCAGCTCACCAGGATATTCTATTTCGTTCCTCCTTCCTCAGTTTGCTTTCCACCAACAGACAATCAGTATATGTGGCCCTGAACCATGTAGAATTCAGCCTTGATTTGCTCTAGAACCCATTCATTCGTCTTTTTAGCAGTCCAGGGTATCCATAGAACTTTTCTTCAGCACCACATTTCAAATGAGTTGATTTTTCTCCAATCAGCGATCTTCACTGTCCAGCTTTCACAACCACAGACAGAATCTGGAAATACAATGGAATGGACAACCCTAACTTTAGTATTCAACAATATATCTTTACAGTTCAGGATCTTGTCCAGCTGCTTCATAGCTGTTGTTCCAGGTCCTAGTCTTCTGATTTCTTGATGGCAGTCTCCATTCTGATTAACGACTGAGCTATGGTATGGAAAATCTTGAATATGTCAAAGTCTCCATCATCTATTTTAAGGTTATGTAAATCATATATGGTCATTATTTTTGTCTTCCTAATGTTCAGCTGTAAACCTGACTTTGCCCTTTCTTCCTTGACCTTCTTCAGTAATCATTCCTTGCTGTCTTCTGCTAGTAGTACGGTGTCATCTGCAGATCTTATCAATTGTTGATGCTCCTTCCTTCAACTTTCATGTCTCCTTCCTCTGGTCTAATTCTGCTTTATGTATGATATGTTCAGCATGCAAGTTAAACAGATAGGGTGATAAAATGCCTAACCCCCTTGCCAATTGGAACCCACTCTGTTTTTCCATATTCTGTCCTAACAGTAGCCTCTTGTCTTGTGTACAACTTACGCATCAGGACAATCAAATGTTATGGCACACCCATTTCTTTAAGAGCAATCCATAATTTCTCATGATCTACACAACTGAAGGCTTTGTTATAATCTAGAAAGCACAGGCTGATCTTCTTTTGAAGTTCTTTGGTGCATTTCATTATCTAATATATATTTGCAATGTGATCCCTAGTGCCTCTTCCCTTCCAGAACCCAGTTTGGACATCTGGCACTTTTCACTCCACATATATTAGAAATCTTTGTTGTAAAACTTTGACTTTGCTTGCCTGGGAAATTAATGAGCCATGTTTTCTCATGATATGGCCAAAGTATAACAGTCTCCATTTAGTTATTGTGGCTTCTAGGGAGAGTCCAGGCTTGATTTGCTCTAGGACCCATCCATTTGTCTTTTTGGTAGTCCAGGGTATTCACAGAACTCTTCTCCAGCACCACATTTCAAAGGAGTTGTTTTCCTCCTGGTTTTTTTTTTCACTGTCCAGCTTTTACAATTGTATACAGAAATCAGAAATACAATGGCATCAGCAACCCTGACTTTGGTATTCAAGAATATATCTTTGTATTTCAGGATCTTGTATCATTCATTCATAGCTGCCTTTCCAAATCCTAGTCTTCTGATTTCTTGACTGCTGTCTCCATTCTGATTAACAACTGAGCCAAGGTACAGAAAATCATGAATTATTTCAATGTCTTCATTTTCTACTCCAAATGTATGTAAATCATCTGTGCTCATTTTTGTTTGCTTTGTTTTTTTTCTAAACATTCAACTGTAAATCTGTTTTTGCACTTTCATGGTGGACTGCCTTCTTAAAGTTGTTTCTCTGCGGATGCTCAGATTTTCCAAGCATGCCAGTACCCTTCTCCTGTTTCTCAGTGCTCTAAGCAGTGCTTCTTAACTTGTCTGATATGGGGGACCAGCAGGATCTTTTCCTTGTGTGCCAGGGACCAACACTGTATTTGTGTCCACTGGCTGCAACTATTTTCTTCCCCTTGAAGTGGAAGGAGTACAGTTCAGCAGACAGAATGCACATTTTGCATGCAGAAGATTCCAGATTCTATCACTTGTGTCTCCATTTAAGAGCAAAAGGGGAGAAAGACTGCCTCTGACACTCTGGACATTCACTGCCCTTCAGAGGAGAGTATACTGAACTAGGAGAGTCTGACCCAGCAGTCCATGGCAGTCTCCTGTTTGCTGGACATATAGGAGGCACATACAAGCCCGTGTACACTGCAAGGCACCTGTACTAGGAAATCCTACAAGAGTAAGATGAAGAAAGGCTAAAGGACCACAGTGAGATGCATAGGGAACTATTACCTCCCACAAGGAGAAAATCAACCACTGCCAAGTTGAGATCCCCAAGAAGCTGAAATCTGCAAATGGTATTTTACTGGCCACAATCCTATCAGTAGTATAACATGAATATGTCCCTTACAGATGCAGTTGTACTTTTGAGGATTTGTGCAATTAACTTATTCAATCTGCGGTTGTGTAAGCAGAGCTCTTCGAGTATAAGATTTCACACAGACCTAAATCCTATTGTTACTCCTGACTAGAGTAGAGCTATTGAATCAAGTGGATTTACTTGTGTGCTGATTCACCACTCAACAACTGATGGAATGAGTCTCTATCCTAGCTGGGACTAACTGACAGGATTCTAGACATGCAGCTGCACATTCCTGGATTTGTCCATGGCTTCAATATTCCATTGCATTCACTGGAATTGCAGAAACAGCCTCTGTGCATTTTCACCATTGCTTAATAGGACAATAAGCAGACACAGTGCCAGATACACACTCAGATCTACAATGTCATTATTTAGCCGGTTAAGAGTGGTGTAACACAGCCATTGTGTATTAGGCGAGTATAGATTCACACTGTGCCATGCACAGTAGAGGATCTTGTCCTCTGTGTTTTTCTACAGTTGCAGAGAAAGCTGATGCCCTCAAGGTGTAAGAAAACCTTGTGACAGGAATGCACGAAGGAGGCCCCTGGAAGCAGCCCTACGAATGCTTTATGAAAGAGGCTTGGACAGCTCTAAACAAAACTGCACTTTAAGAAAAGGCAGGACTATTCCTGTTCCCAGGCTCTGGTTATGCCATAAGCTTAGCCAGCCAATATCCTCTCCCTTGCAAAGAATGTACTGGCTGTGGGCAATCTGGAACTATCACAAAGTTCTCTTGGCTATGGTGTCTGCATGCAAATAGCCATCTGGGCTGCAGGAGATATTGCCCGGAACCTAGTCCTTCATAACATTTGCTGTTGCATTAAGCCTATATGTATCTTCTAAAAAGATGTCCCTTTATTCACCCTATGGAGGTGGTGCTAGAGACTCAGGTGATGACACAAGACTTCTGGGCTGATATCCATTATTTAAACAATAATAGTTCTTTCTAATGTGTTTTCAAAACAAAGGGTAGTATAATAAATACAATTAATGGCAGGCCCTGCGTGTCATTAATAATCTCTGGGAAAAAGACAGATGGGGAAGGAAATGGGCTACTATGGGCATGGAGGAAATGACAAATGTGGTAATTATCTTGGTAGAAACACTACAAGTTAACCTTCAATCAGTCTTTGGAACACTCCTCCAGAACAGCTCAACCTGTACTTGTTCCAGTATGTGACAAAGCTATGATCAGTACCATTTGCCATGCTGAAATCCATCCATGAGACATCATCAGCTTCTCATGGTTTTCCCAGAATGCACAAGGGACTAAAGAGGCTCAGAGGTTACTTCTATTCAATAAAATGCATCAGCTCTGAAGCCATGTTATCTAGGCTGCATATTTTTTGCAATCTGCATCAAGCCCCCAGTTCTGGAGCCTTCCAGGAACAGAAGTAACAATTTTTCCCTTCCCAAGTTCTCTGGACTCCTCAAACTTTCTTGGGGACTTCAAAATTCCCAGGGGTCCAAGAGACCTGGGCAATAAGAATTCTTCCCCTTGTTATACCTGATGCAATCTCCTTAATTTTGTACTTTCTCTTTTCTAAGTCCTCAGGTTGGGAACCACTGTCCCCCAATCTACTGCAGCTTATAAAAGATAGCACAGAAAGTTATGCTTCCTAATTCCAATCCATTAGCAGAGCTATGCACATAGATAATGGCTTCTTGGCATAGTACATATGTTAATACACAAGTTCTCACAACTGCAATTCAGCAGAATTCTCCTCATAAGAGTCTCTGATTCCACACAGGAGAAGGAGATAGGAGAAGTTACTTTTCTGCCACTAATGGAGTTGAAATATTATTACCTCTCTCTTATTGCTCTTTGTCCCTAGTTCTCACAACACCAATAAGAAGAGTGGCCTTTGCCTGCACTGAAATCCTTCAAATACCATCTTAACTGACCACCTCTTAGACAGAACGTAGGCCTGGGACTTTAACATCACCATTTTTCTCTTACATGATGTTTAACATCTTTGTCTGATTAAAACGCCAGTGAAGCTTCGAAAACTTGCTTTGGAGCTGGAGTTTTCTGGTATTTTCCAAAGGAACTGTCTTTGACGGCCAGATATATTGCTTAATACTACAGACCAACTCCTGAAAGACTTGTATCATCTTACACTACCCTTTGAAGTCTCAATCTGCATATTTCTATATGAAATTACACATGGCCTGATTATATCCCATCTGGATTACTGAAATGCACTCTCACTGGTGATGCCTTTGGTAGCTGTTTAGAAACTTCAAGAGATCCCAAATGCTGCAGCAAGGTTGCTGACTGGGGCAAGTTATAGAGATCATATAACCCCCTTGGTGAAAAAACTCCATTGGCTGCTGATTTGTTTCTGGACAGAATTCAAAGTACTGGGTATGTCCTTTAAAGCCCTACGCAGCTTGGATCCAGACTATTTGAAAAGCCATATGGTGGGTCCTCCTTTTGCACAACCTCCATACGCAAAAATGTGAGGTTGTAGAAAGTACTTTGTCCCACTATAGTCAACGGAGGCAGTGGGTGTGTGGCCATGCTGCCACAGGTGCGCATATGTTGCATCCACTGACTATAATGGGATGCGACACTTTGCGTTTTTTGTTTTACATCGGGGTATCTGGAATGAAACCCCCATATATACAGCAGGCACAGTGTATCTCCTTACACGTCCATGCTCTAAGATCTACAGGGGAAAGCTTTCTTTTGGTCCCACCGTCTGATCTGATCAGATCAATTCACAGAATTTATTAATCACAGAATTAATGTTCTTCAGTTGGGTGGCATGCTTAATCTGGCTGGCAGTTGTTCCGCCTTTTCCCATGCAAGCATTCCAAACTTACATACATTTTGCCATACAATCATTGTGCCTGATGCACAGAAAGCAGAGCAAGGACAACAGCTAACAAGCAAATGTGAATGACAAGAGAATGTGAAAGGATGCATGAAGCAGGTGGATTTTTTTTTTTTTACAAAAAAAGAAGATGCAGGCACTTACATATCCATCATCACATGGGCTCATACAGCAATATCCCTTTAGGGGTAAACAGGCACACATTAAAACAAAAGAGATGGAGGGAAAGAGTTAAGAGAAGTCACACAGAGATGGACAGCAATATAAAGAAAAACATAACATCCATACATCCACCCCAAATCCAACTTTACTAAAAAGTTTTAAAAAAGCATTTTTGGAAAGAGATGTGCACCCCTGCTTTGATCTCCCAGTACCTGCACAAATTGCACCAAAGTCGCATTTGTGTCTACAAAACATTGCTGAAGTGTTGGAAAAGGAGATGCTTTCTAGAGAACAGATGACGGACAACTTAATGGAGCCAGACACCAAACAAAGACTACATTGGTATGGGAAGGAGGAGAGATATCCCTTACCTCCCTGACTTGAAACGATGGGCTCCAACAAAAAAGGGTAACCCTTTGTGCTCAGCCTGGTCCTCCTCCAACTGAGCGAATAATTGAACCAGAACGTATTCTTTGCTGGTGAGGCAATTTCATACTCTGGTATGCTCACAATTAAAAGGTAAGTCTTCCAGCTGCTAGATAGCTCCTTGTGCAAAGACACAGAAAAAGTTCACCAAGTTCTTACTTTCAGATGAGTTACTCTTAATTCTTCCTTAAGGAGAAAGAACATATTTTAATAGTCTGTGCACCATAATTATTTGTATGTTTACTGGGGGCGTGGACTGTGGCAGTCTCCAGGGTTTCTGCCCCCAAGTATTCTAGGGGCCACACTGACTGACCAATACACAAAACAAAAACTAGGCGTAGGGAGAGAAATAATATTCTTAATGATTTGTTTCCAGGAAAGAAAAACAGAACACCTTGCCAGAAGAGTAACAGAACAGTGAGACTTTTGTGCAGTTTTTCCTGATACCTAAAGGTATTGAAGTGTAGCAGAGGAATTATTCTGTGGAGAAATACACAAGATTTTGTGCAAAATCTTTCTGTGCATATTTTCTGAGTAGAAAACAGGTTCCTGCACAGAAACCTTTTTTTCTTTTTGCACCCCCAAAAAAAATCTCATGTATTTCTCCACAGAGAAATTCTTCCACAACACTGGGATATCCCAATATGGGGAAAACACTGTGGAGAAGTTTTTTGGGTTTTTTTCCATGCAGCAGGCAGAAAACTATAATGGTTCTTCATCCTCACATGTGTGGATGAAACAATCAGAGATTTGCATCCCTGCCTGGAAATCTACCTATAGTTTTAAAAATTGGGGGTAGATATTGTTAGGTTAAATATTGGGGGGTGGAGCTGCAATTTATTTAAAAGAACAGCCTTCCTGGGAGGTTTGTTTTTATTCCCCCCCCCAAAAAAAAGGCAATCTGGGAAGTGTGGCAGAATCAAGGGCCACACTTTGCTCACCTCTGGTTTGCATACAGGCAAGTCTCACTAAACTCAATGAGAAATACTCCCTAGCAAGTGTGCAAAGGATCATAGCCTCACTATAGAAGTAGAGACCATTGATCAACAGGGTCTTATGTTGAATCCTATTTTCCCATATTGAAATCCTTACTGATTCAGGAGACATCTTGTCATGCAAGAAGAGTTAGATATGGTCTTCCTTCCCTGACTTCTAAAAACAAAATGCCAGGACAGAGGTTTCCTTTATGTTTTATTTGAAGGCTCAAAAAAAAAAAAAATGTATTTCTGTTCCTAGCTGTCAGGGTCAGCTGTGATTCAAATCAAGGCCACCAGGTATACACACTGGTGCCCACTATGGCAAGATGCTCAAAGGAGAGATTTGGGGCCTTTCCATGCTACACTGTTATACTGCTTTTATTCTACTTTCAACACCCTGTGGAATTCTGGGCTTTAATGAGGCCAAAGAGCTCTCCGGCTGAGAATTCTAAATGTCCTTCCCTAAACTGCAAACCTCAGGATTCCATAGGATGTTGAAAGTGGAATAACAGCACTATAGCAGTCTAGTGCTGAAAAGCCCTTGCTCTTGGAGTCCCGCAGCACAGCTCCACAACTGTCACCACCTCCACCATCTGTGCCCTTGGCCTGGCTTGACTACGAAATACTCAGTCCTTGTGTCCTTTCCTTGGCAAGACCCAGACAACAACCCTCCTTGCATCTACTTCAAGTATGCTTAACTGTTAGCCTGTTTGCCTGCCCCTGACTTCCATCCCTTCCCCGCCACTGATCTCCTGCTCACGATCCTGACTGTGACGGACTCTGTCAACGTCTTGCTCCACATGGGGATCTAATTCCACTTTCATACTGCAATACTGAAAGTGACTGTGGGAAAGATGTGGAAAGAGACTGGCCTTCTGTGGAAGGAAATGATTGAAAGCTGAGTGCTGCCAACATTGAGCATTCATGAGAATCCACTTTGGGGAAGGCCTGAAGGCCTACTCCTGGGAAGAGTTTTGTACCAGTAAATGAGAGTTGCTGGTACTTGGGAAGATCCCTGCATTGGAAGTTGCAGAACCAGTCTCTGCAGTGGGGGAGGGCCATACTGACAGAGGTACAGCCACTG
The DNA here is from genome assembly GCA_948472985.1 of Iguana delicatissima. Taxonomy (NCBI): domain Eukaryota; kingdom Metazoa; phylum Chordata; class Lepidosauria; order Squamata; family Iguanidae; genus Iguana; species Iguana delicatissima. Next base: position 1,016,479 of record CAOKZL010000566.1, on the reverse strand, counting down.
GGGAGGGGCACAAAATGAGGGTACTGCCACTCCAAATAAAAATTCTGCTCCCCCAAATGAAATTTTCCTTTTGTTCCATCCCCACAGCTATGCCTTTGCCCTCTGATGACATTTGCCTCAGCATCATCCCTCAGCACTGGCAATCTCTATACAATTCCTACCCCAAACAGGACAGAAAGGGGATCTTCTTTGCATCAGGGACCATGCTTCACCAGGTAAGGCATGCTTCCAGGAATGAGGCACGCAGCTTTCCAACAAAAGAGTACAGTACCACACAGTAAGGTTCAGAGTCCAAGGCTGACCGCTTTAGACTCATCTGCTTGATATCAAAGTTCTGACTATTTATCTTAAAGGAAAGGACAGGTAAGTGGTTCACATGTACAGTCTCCTGTCTAGTAATAAAATCGTAATAGATTATTATTATATATTTTGTAAATGATGAGGAGAGTATTCTAGAAATCAAGAAATGACCATCTCACTTTGGGTAGGCTTTCACCAGACTTGTATCCATTTTTTTCCCAACTAGACCATCCAGCATCTTAAATCTGCACCTGCTTAGCTTCAACAGATGGTACAACAAGAGATCTGTCTGTATGCAATCTATGCTAAAATATATGCATACTGTATCCAGCAAATGCTGAATCAAAACCACTGAACTTTATAAACAGTATAAATTATGCAAACTGAGCATAAATTCCCTTATTTTTGCACATGTTTTTTCCAGCCATTTTTGTATAACACATACCATCTGTGCTAACAGCAGGGACGGCCATGGAGCTACGTGGTACATCCCAACCACTGAAACTCTCTTAAAAAAACTACATTCAGAGAAACAATCCTGGCAACTTTCTTAATTATTTTCTGCTTCCCTTCCTTATGGAAATGTCATTTCAGTTTCCCCCCAACAATCTTTTCTTTTCTTTTTTTCTCTTCTCTTCTCTTTATTCCTTTTTTGAATTTTTAGCCTTATCTAGGCAGGCAGTGTGCTGATGTAACAGAATCCTAAGATATTAAAGTTCATTTCCACACTGTAGAGTGCTAGTTTTGAATCCTTCCCCACTGGAAAGTTAAAGCAAAACATATATTAAGTTTTTATGTTTTGCTTTAATTTTCCAGTGGGGAACATTAAGCTTACACCCAGAGGCAACTATCAATGAGAAATACTCCCTCCAAGTTAAAACAAAAATCCAAAAGCAACAACCCCAGACTATCAGGGAGATAATTAAGCAAGGTCATGTTGGTCTGTAGGAAAAATTCCAAAACCTAAAGTCAGGTCTCAAGAAAGGTATTGCCTGACTGGATCCAGGGAAGACACTGACAAGCTAGAATGTGTCCAGAGAAGGGCAACCAAGATGATCTAAGGTCAGGAAACCAAAACCTGTGAGGAATAATTTAGAACACTTAAGATGTTTAATTTGAGAAGACTGAGAAGTGACATGATAGCCACCTTTAAACATCTGAAAGGATGTCACGTATAAGATGGAGTGTACTCGTTTTCCGCTGCTCCAGAGACCAGAGTGAAAATCAACAGATTCAAATTACAAGAAAAGAGATTCTACATAAACATCAGGAAGAACTTTTTTACTGTAAGAGCTGTTCAGCAGTTGAATAGATTGCCACAGAGGGAGGTGAGACTCTCCATCTTTGGAGGTCTTTAAACAAAGGTTGGATGGGCTTCTTTTAGGAGTGCTTTAGTTGTGTTATTCCTCCTCTGGAGGGGGCTGAACTAGATGGCCCTTCCAGTTCTATGATTCTATGGTCATAGTCCAGGAAATTGTCTTCCTTTTAATCCCTAGTGGCTCATAACATGGGGCAGAATGGCCTGAAAATTCCTGGTTTTAGCCATGGCCTCTCCTGACACTGGCTTAATGTGGCACAAACCCAAAACTGGGTTCTTCTGTCAGACAGCTTCCCTAAACCCAGGTTAGATGGACACCTTTCAGGAGTACTTTAGTTGTGTATTGCTACCTGACAGGGAGTTGAACTAGATGGTCCCTGCAGCCCACTCCTCTCTGTGTTATCTAGTTGTCTATCTGGAAGGAGTTAAAAGACAGCACCTTACCATCCTACAGTCTTGACTGATGCAGCTCATTCTACCATTACTCTTTATTGGGTATGTAAACCAGGTTTTATATTAGGCTGTGTTATTTCTGGGCAGGGAAAATATGAGATGAAATTTATACTGTGAGCAAAGTAGGCTATTGCACATTTCCCTAATGAGGACTTCTTGAACGTCTGTCACTTGGACATTTGTCCAAGTGACTTCACTTCAGAAGCACCAGAAGTTGCTCTTGTTATGATCACTTTCTCAATTTGGTAGTTTTCAAGCCTGTGAATTCCCCAAAAGGTCAAGCACTCAGAACTTTGAACTTTTTTTTAAATTAACGTTTCTACAACTAAACTCTATACAGCTGTTTCCCTTGAAGGTAAAATGCAGACCTTTTCATTATCAACCACTTTATTCATCAGCACACTGACAAACAGGTCTCTGTGAAAATTAAAATAAGGGTATCCCCTACCCCGCTTTTCAGAAAATTCTAACAGGCCCTTTTATTTTAGGTTTTCAAGAGATGGCTGAAAACATTTCTCTTTTCTTATTGTCCAATCATTGAGTAAACATGGAGTCTGTTAATCTGAATATTTCTAATTAATCTGTACTGTAATGAGACTGGTAGGTGAGAGATTTCTTGTATTGCTGTTAAGACGTAAGTTGTTCTGTAATAGAAGACCACCCCCTACTATGGTCATGCTGGCTGGGGATGTTGGGAGTAATAATCTGATACATCTGGAGAACTGTAAGTTGGGGTGGCTACATCAACAATGGTCTCATCACTGACCTGGCTAACAGAAAAGCCTGTCTATAAACAAAAATGAGACTTACCTTTTAGTTCAATCTCAAAATCGGCCCAATTTTCAGGCCTTCAAGTATAGTTCATAAGTTTGGAAGACCCTTCAGATCCATTTAAGAGTTCTGTTTTTACTTTAAGTTCTAAAAACAGAGGGTAGGTCCTAAAAACTGCCTGTTGATCTTGATTCATGTGGAATCAAACCCTCTCTTCCTCAAGGAGGCTCTGCTATATCAAGGCAGCCAATGGCTTCCATGTCATGAGCATGGTCTTGGGTTTTAGTCTGAACTCTCAAGGCTCTATCCAAGATGCCGAGCCCTGTCAGGAAAATAAAACCACACCCTGACACGAAAGCAATAGACACCACTGAACTACATCCCCTCCTCTTATTCTGTGCATTATATTCTCCTCCGTTAAACACCCTTATTCCCAAGGGGCTCAAATGATTAAGATTTCTACTCAGTGGTGTCTGGTGCAAAGTAATCCACCCCATCCCTGTTTTTCAACTGAGGCCCTTCTAAATTAATTGTCTGCAGTCCCAGTTAGAGGGAAGTCAAACAGGACTATGCAAGGGCAGACTGGCTTTAGAGCAGTGGTTCTCAACCTGTGGGTCCCCAGATGTTTGTGGACTTCAGCTCCCAGAAGCCCCAGCCACTATGGTCAATGCTCAGGGCTTCTGGGAGCTGAAGTCTAGAAACATCTGGGGACCCACAGGTTGAGAACCACTGCTTTAGAGGAAGCCCAAGTCCATGAGCATGAGGGGGAAGCCCCAGCCAAGAAAGCATTTCCATCTCCAGAGACAGACAAAGTACCAAGGTAATAAAAAGTTAAACAGATAGGGAAGTTAAGCACTTAAATGTTTAGCACACAGTTATATGTCCTGCTAATCAATCCTTTTCCTCTACGGATGGTTTGAAAAATCCAGCTTTGCTTTCCAAATAAATAGACAAAAATAGCTATCAAGGAAGAAAAAAACAGGGTTATTGGGGGCTATCTACACTATTATGTGAAGTATAAGTAGGGACTGGTTCTCCTTATTCCTACCTATCCAGCTAATCTATGCCCACAACTCTCTACCTCACTCACGTCCATAACTATTTGCCTGGTGGAGAGAAAGCACGGATCTGGGTTCAAGGTTGGGTCCCTTCAGATCAAGACACCTGATCTAAAGAAGCTGAGAGAGACAGGGAGGTTGGTGCAGAAAGCCTCAAAGGGCCTAATACCAGGGAACAGCTCCTCTGCTGTCACAAAGGTTTTAGGGAAGGATGGACTTGTTCAGAGGAAAAAGGAGGAAAAAAGTATCCGTAGACTTTCTGCACCTGTCTAGACCAATCAAATAGGCAGTCCTGTCTGTTTCCACCAGATAGATCGAGCTGGATCTGGATGGCCTAGTCTGAAGGCGTCATAAACTCACATTAGTTGGCCTTGACTAAGTCACTCCCTTGCAAAAATGATCTGGCTCAAGGCCACCGGCACATCACAGTACCATTACAAACTCACATGCCTTTGGGAAGAACTGTGCTGCTAAGGCTCATCGTATCCCTACTCTTATCAACCTAACCTATAAACACAAGATAACGATAATATCTTTTAACCTCTATGTACACACTTGTAAGTAAGATTATACTTACAGTTCCAGGCCTTGTGAAGTCAATGCTGTGTGCTACACTCTGTCTCATCTGGTTGCTAAACAAACGAACACAAACATTCTGTAGATCTTCTGGGGTAATCTATGTCAAGAAAACAATAAACCAACTGGAAGTAAGAACTCTAAACCAACTGGAAGTAAGGAGGTAGAAAGAATAACAAAGCAAAAAGACTGAAAAATGCAAACCCACCAGGATAGCAATACTCAACATTCATGAGAAAAAAAATGCAAGAATATCTATTCTATATTCATAGCATCTGGTACTTCTCTAGGCCTATTTCATGATGACTGGTTGCATTTTCCCTTTTATCAACTGTCTGAAGATGTTTACAATGGCCTGTAACACAATCTGGCCACAACTGCATCCAGGTATGTTCGAATATTTGGACCCTTTTACATATAGAGCTTAAATGCACAGGTTTTCACATTGTACAGTTGCATCCAGACTGATTGAAAAGTCAGTGTTGGGGATGTATGGATCTCCAAAATCAAAATGGAACTTTCTAGTCCTCTCAATCAGTGAGGATGTGCCCTCCGTTTGTTAGATTTATGGGATGCAGTATTGCAGATTTCTACGTATGGTTGTGAAAGCTAGATAGTGAAGAAAGCTGACAGGAAGAAAATCAACTCATTTGAAAGGTGGCATTGGAGAAAAGTTCTATAGATTTCTGTTGGTTGTGCCTTCAAGTCGTTTCCAACTTATGGTGGCCTTAAAGTGAACCCATCCCAGGATTTTGTGCGGCTGAGTGTGATATGGCCGCCCCATAACAACACTGCAGCCCCTACAGGCCCACACTCCAGGGCTGGTGTGCCGAAGCCAGGGTTCACAAAGCTGAGCCAGGTGGGACCCTCAGGCGAGAGCCCTCGCTCTCCCACGGGAGGGGTTGAAAGTTCCCCAGTGGAGTCGCACACGTGTCTTCAAACAAGGTCATCCAATGGGTTTCCGTGGCCACCCGAAGACCTGAACTTCAAACCACTACACCACGCTGGTTCTACGGTATCTGTGGATACCTGGACAAGTCTCTTCCAAACTTTTTAGACATGCATCATTTCGCAACACAGTAATTCAATTTTACTAGCAAACCGGAGGTTCAACTAACCCCTTGTAAGAGATACGGACACACACATAAATTGTAATAACGAAACGTATGGGGACACAACGTATCTCATGAAAAGGTTTCACATATTTTTAAAAATATATGATTTATAAACAATAACATAGATTTCCAAGATGGTTGTCGTTTATGAGTAAAAATACGTAAATATGTGTAAGAATTTTAAAAACTGAATAAAACCAATAATTACTTATCATTTTAATGAGATGTATGAGGTTGGTAAGATGAACACAGCTTTTCAACATTTGGTGGAATATTAGATGAAGAACTCGTATTTCATCATCGCATTTTTAAGCTTCCGTGTTTAACTGAGGAAAGAACCTGGCGAGGGCAGTGGCAGTGGGAGACGCAGACTCCCCCCTCAAGCTTGGCCTGCTGCCATCACCCCCAGTAAGCAAAGACCCCAGCGGAGGGGGCAGTGGCTGGAGAAGCAGCCCCCCATGAGCCTGGCCCCGTCATCGCCCTCGGCGAGGAAAGACCCTGGCGAGGGTGGCGGCGGCAGGCCAGGCTCGGGTAGGGGGGTCTTTCTTGGCCCAGGGAGGTGACACACCTACACACTGCAGGCAACACACTAATGTGTTGCAACACACCATTTGGAAAGCCCTGCCATGGACAAATGAAAGGGTCTCAGAGCAAACCCAAGCCTAAACTCTCATTAGAAGTGAAGACGACTAACTGGGGCTGTCACACTTTAGAGATATCATGCCATATGACTTGACTCGTTAGAAAATATAATAATGTTTGGTAAAGTGGAAGGTAGCAAGGAAAGAGGGAGACAGCACCACAGGCAGACTGACTCAGTCAAGGAAGCCACGGTTGCTCAGAGTTTACAAGAACTGAACTGGGCAGTTGATGGCTCTTCAAAGTCTCTCATTCAGAGGGCTGCCACACTAAAGGTCAGTTTGATGGAAAACAACAACAACAAACATCAGCTACAAGTGAGTTAACGTAAGTCCAATTTATTTCAATGAGACTCAGCCTGCAATCACTCTGAAATACAATATAGGGGCACTCAACCCATGAGTTTTGCATACAGTCATTCAGGAAGTGATCACATTTAGGACTGAGGTAGAATACTTTCCTTTATGGAGAAGTTTGCATGGGGGCCATTTCTCTCGTCATGTGCACTGACTTTTATGCATGCCTGAGCTATCTGTTCTGAGGTGGTGCATTTTTGTCAGCTCAAGCTCTCTGTTAGTGCAGTATATGATCAATATTCTGCAGTTTCCTCTGTGGGAACTGGCATGTGAGGTGTCTTTCATGAGAGTGAGAAAGACTATTTTCTGACCCTTTCCAGTACCATGATGCTGAAATTCTATAAAATCCAAGATGATAAGAGGCACTCCTATACGACTGTGTTTCATTTTCTAAGCTCCTATCAGTTCATCTAGAGAATCACCACCAATTCAACTAAACAGTGCCACCAACCGGCAGAATCAAGAAAAAGAAAGCCTATGACAAACAGTGAATTGCCCATGCAATTTTGGAGCGCACAATACAAGACAAAAAATGTGGATCAGAACAGGGTTGTGAGGGTAGGGTTAGCCATCTCCCTCTATGCCCTTTCCCCTGGCATAGATCCCTCCACATTACCCATGCAGCAAAAACCAACAAGACTGTTTATTTGGCTTCAGGGCAAGTAGCAGCTTTGAGACAATTTAGATTAAGAACACAATACCTGGTGCAGCATCAGTCCTAACGCCATCTCCTCTGTGCCAGCAGTGTGATCGAATGGGGAGCTCTGCCACATCTGCTTTAGATTTGAAAAAATACTATATCCTGTGTAATCTGGCCTGTAGGGTAGAGCTAAGCAGGATATTAGCAAGGGCACATACCCAAATCTATTTTCACTGGGCTACTATAAATGCGTAGAGGATGAGAGCCACCATGGCACAGTGATTTGAATGCTGGACTAGGATTCTCAGGGACCAGGGTTCAAATCTCATCTCAGCCATGGAAACCCACTGGGCAACCTTGGCCAAGTCATAAGTCTCTGAGCCACAGAGAAAGGCAATGGCCAACCTTCTCTATACAAATCTTGCTGAGAAAACCCGTGATAAGGTCTCTTTTGGGTCATTAATCAGAAACAACCATAAGGGGCGAAGGGCAGAGGGACATTTCCAGGAGAGGGATGTTGAATGAGAGAACCATTCCAACAGCAGTCAGTTCTCTGCAAAATTTCCTCTAAGATCCCTTTTCCAAGCTGCATTGACTTCCACTTTGAGATCCTCAGAGAACCATCAGAAATCATGGTGGGGGTGGGATTTGAAGGAGCAGACTCACAGTCACAAAAAAGGCTTAATCACTTGCAGCTCTTATCAAAGTGACTTTCCATGTGTATTTTGTTGCTGTTGTTATGTGCCACCAGGTTGCCTTTGACTTACACCAACCTCACAAATAAGAGGCCCCAAAGAGCCTCCCATCATCAACAGCCCTGCTCAGCAATTGCAAACTCAGGGCCGTGACTTCCTTGATTGAACTAATCCCTGAACAGCGCTGGGTCTTTCTGTATTTTTCCTCTGCTCTGCCCATCCACATAACAGCATTACAAGCACACTGACAACCCCACCTTTCACCTGTAACATCTGACTCTGCCCTACAGCATATGCGAAAGTTATGGAAGAAGCACAGGTTTAGTCTGCATTCGTCATCTGTATGCAACACAGTCCTCCACCCCACCTGCCAGTTCCCTGGCCTCACAGGGAGAGCAGAAGAGGGAGAAACAGCTCCATCACGCCTAGGCCCAGAAGCAGCTGAAACATCCACCCTCCATCTCAGCTGCTACTGCCCTAGCCTCAGAGGGAGAGAAGAAGAGGCAGTATCTGCTGGACTTGACCCCCTTCCACACTGCCATCCCCTTTTCCTTCTGTGTTGTGCCTTATTTAGATCGTAAGCCTGAAGATGGTGAACCGTTAAATTAACAATTGGTTAGCTGCTCTGAGAGACTGCGGCTGAAGAGTAGGGTATAAATACTCTAAATAAATAAATAAACCCTACACACTTAAAACAGTTACTGAACAATAATGAGATCAACTTGGATTTAAGCTCCCTCACTTCAGATTTGACTAATACCCAGATTCATACTTTTCCTATAATAAAAAAAAAAGTATGGTTGCATTTTCGTTTTAAAATGTTGTTTTGTTTTAAAGCTGCTACAAAAAACATTTGTGTTTGAGTTTTTAAAATGTAGATTAAGATTAAAAATAAGAGTTTTGTTACACCTCAAATATTTATTGTGTACTTTCAAAGGTAAAAGTTGAGTAAGTATGCAAACTGACAACATAAAAGTGTAAATATATACAGGTGGGGAAAGGGAAGATCACTTTTCTGGTGGCTGCTCCCAGGTTGTAGAAACTGTCTCCCACAGGAGCTCACTTGGCCCCATCCCGCTTTCCCTCTACCAGCAGGTAAAGTCTCCGTTGTTTAAATGTGCATATGATGATTAACTGGAGTGTGTGCTCTGTTTCTATCTTTACTGTTTTTAAATGATTTTAAAATTAATGGTGTTTTCATATGATAGCTTGTTTACCATATATACTTGTGTATAAGTTGAAAAATTTAAGCCAAAAAATCGACCCAGAAAACTTTGGTCAACTGATACACAGGCCAATGCAGTAACCTGGCAGTTAGAGTTGCTGCCACGGAGAGGAGAATGGAAGGGATGGGGCTTCTTTCAGGGCTTCCCGACCCCTTCTAATCTCCCCACCCCAGCAAAGAAGCTCCAACGAGCCATTGCTGCAAGGAGGAGATGGAGGACATTGGTCTTCTTTCAAGTTCTCTCAGGATGGATTAAGGCAAACGTTTGGTTTGTCCAGGAAGAGCCCAAAAGAACCACTGACCATGGGAAGCCCTGATTCCCTCCATTCTCTGCACCACAGCAGTGACTCTTTGGAGCTTCCCTGCTGGGTGGGGAGACTGGAGATGGTCAGAAAAAGGTGAAAAAAAGTCCCAGTCCATTCTGCTCAGTCTGGCACAGCAGCAGTTCTTGACGCTTCCCTGCTAGGGCAAGGAGAGTAAAGGTGGTCAGGAGAAACTGGAAAAAAAAGTCCCAATCCCTTCTGCTCTTTCAACTGTGGTGGCAGCTCTTTAGAGCTTCCTCTGCCAGGGCAAGGAAAGGAGGGGGTCAGTGCTTCCTTCAGGTTCCCCATGCACAGACTAAGCTCTCACTCTGAGAGCTTTATCTGTCCATGGAGAATGTAAAAGAAGCACCAACCCCCTCTACTCTTTCCCTTTTGCAATGCCTGGGCAGGAAAATGCCAACAGTGGTGAAAGCCAAGGGTGGCTGGCCCCGGACATGGCCCTGGCACTTTCACTTCTCCAAAGAATGGATCTGAGGAGTTCCATGCTGAGCCCCGAAGTCTTAACCTCGACATATCCATGGGTCATATCAAAATCTCGACTTACACATGAGGTCAACGACTCGACTTATACATGAGGTCAACTTATACAACTTAACTTTAATCACGTTCTTAAAGCTATCTTGTTCTAGCCTTGCTGAAGCCACCTTGGGTCAGGAAAAATTAAACAAATAAATAAAATATCACAACAGCCAAATCTAGCCAGTAGCACTCCCAACTTCTGACTTATTTACCATTTTGCCATTAACTGTGGCCTCAAGGGAATCCACCAGTTCAGCGGTGACCCCAATCAGGTTGTGATAGTCTGCCTGGATTTTGTTGAATCGCTTGAGGTAAGTCATAGTTTTGTGTTCAGACTCCACCAGCTGCTGATGAAGCTGCTGCAGCATTTCTGCAGGAGGGAGGAAAGGAACATTATCAGTTCCACTTGGATATGAAGGACTGATCCAGCTGTGCATTCTCCATTTGACTCCAGCTACCACCATCCTGTTTTTTTCTGCAATGAAAGTTAGAGGGAAAAAGTAGAATTTGTTGAGTTTTTAAGAACGCGTCACATTATTGGCCTCCTCTTTGGTTGGTGATCCAGTATGGTGATGAAAAAGCACAAGAACAGCATTTACCCAGTTTTGCAGCATCTAATATAGATGTCAAGCAACACTATCAGCCTCACAAGACACAGGCCAGGAGAGAGAAAATGTACTCTGTCACCTCTAGACTACACCTCCCTCCTTAGGCTGAAACAGAACATGGCGAGTGGACAGAAAATGTCTGCTTTTAAAATAGAACTTGACAATTTAATGGTCTTTGCTGGAACATTCTGTCTCAAAGTCCAGCAAAGCTCAGAACTCTTAAGATGGCACTTATAAACAGAACTGAGTATTTACTGAAGAACATTTCAAACAAAAACAAAACAAAAACCATAGGTATCAACTTTTATCACAGAACATTAAAACAGAACTGGCGTTTCCATTTCCCAGATGGCATCCCTTTACAGAGTGACACCTTTAAAACTCTTCAATATGACATGACACAGTTTTTAAATCATGCCCTGGAAGCCCTGTGTACTTCCAGAAACCTCCATCCCTGCCCTGAAAAGACCTGTGACTTGCCTGTCCTGATATACCTTTACAGATCTTCACAGGCACAATTTTTCAATGCGGGGCCACTGTGGTGTGCTTTAAGGCATGTAAAGACATAAATAACTTGATTAATGGAAATTAACTCATGGTATTTGGTACGGATGAACTAATTCTCTGTTCTGGTTAGATTTTTGGAAAATGCAGTTCAGTCTGTTTACAGATGCCAGCAGGGTATAGACCTGGCGCACTGGCATCCATGAAAGACTGTCATTAGGTCTGAGTGGGCGAGCAGGAAAATGCCCTGAGGGACCCTACCTCCCAACGAGCCCTCTCCCATGCCAGCATCACCCTCACTAGGAATACCACATGCCCCCAGAGCTTTGAAGATGGCAGCCACGGATGTGTCTGAGAAGGGATAGCAAAGGGACATGATGAAGGGTAAGAGAGGAAAATGATGCAAGGGCTAGACTGCTAGGGAAGCTACTCCCAAGATTTGGAAGCAGTGTGCAACAGCAGATGCAAAATTAAGAGGAAGAAACTAACTGAGGGGATCAACAAAGGAAGTATGAAGAACCAGAACCAGACCTTCCTAGCTTCCACAAGGTGGCCCCATCAACCACCTTCAGACCATATTCTGGGATGACAACATGGACACAATCTTATGCAGAATCCCATAATGGTTGGCATCATCACCTGCCGGTCAAGCAAAACTTCCTGGCTGTACCTTTAACATTCAATCCCTTTAATATTGTACAGTGTATCCTCCTCCCGTGTCAAATCTTCTCATTGGAAGAAATCCCTCATTCTGTGCAATTTGGAATCCACAGAATTTAAAACACATCTTTGTCTCTAAACTGCAAGCCAAGCTCTTTTTCACTTTTTAAATACAGCTAGCTAGCAGAGATCCAATAAGAAGTAAAAGAAGACCAACAACTCCAAAGCAAGGGTGGAGAAAAAGATAAAACAGGGGGAATTGTTGTTTATATAGAACCATTGACATACACGATCGCTGGATCACTGTGTACTTCAGCATGGCTAATATAAGAAAAACATGTAAGGATCTTAAGGTCAAACCTAAGATAATGCAGAAGAAAACAGAGAAGGAAGAAGTGGTTAACAGGATGGATGTGAGAGACTGTAATTACACACACTGGGCCTTGGTTACAAGAGAACACAAGGCCTGGTGTATAAGCCAAAAGTCAAGTGGAAGCCATGGCTATCATGGAAGAATATGAAGGAAAAGAGAGAGTAAGTAAGCAAGCAGTGGCAAGACTCTGAACATGGAAGAGTCAGCATGGAAGATGAAGCAGTTGAGGAGGGCAGAACCACAGCAGCAAAGGTTAAAGGTAGGTGAAGGAACCTAAAGCTCCAAAACTACTGAAGGAACTTCCAGGGAAACTTAAACACACTTTCTGCAGTTTTCATTGCATCAACTTCTGTAGACAAAAAAACCCCAAGAGCTCCAGAGAACATTTCAGTCAATTTTCCCCTTCACTGAACAGTATTTTGTGATGATTTTGTCTTGACAACAAAATGAACTCCCTAACCACGGCCATCAAATGTTAGTTTAACCCACACAGTTAAGCCACATAATTCTTTCAGGTCTCTCAAACTCTGGCAAAGATAAGGAAAACATACTGCTTTCTAAACTAGATTTCTTTGGATCTGTCTTTAAGTACTGACATAACCAAGCCATGTTTTTAATAACGGATCTGATGGTGACAAACATTTTCCATGGAAGAAATCACATTCACAACAGACAACAGAAGAGGAAAGATACGTAAATTATGCACATTAGATCAGCACTACCTGAAGCGGCAGCGGTGGCCCCTCGTCTACTGACTGCCAATCCCTGGAGGATTTCCAGAAAAGAAACAAGCAGTTGTAGCCAATGGGCACAAATACAGTGACAGTCCTTGGCACACTGGGAAAAAGATAATACTTGCTGGTCCCCCAAATCAGACAGCCTGGAAAGCACTGAAGTAGATTATACCTCAAAGTTTAGAAACACTCTTAAACATATGCAAAGGTGTAGCCATGGAAAACTTCATATAATTATAAGAATGCAAAAATATAGGTTCTGAATTATACAATGTTATTGTCTAGTTCGACATTCTGTTCTCAACAGTGACCTGCTAGATGCCCCTACAGAGCCCATAAGTAGGGCATGAAGATGAAGACTTGATTCTCTTACTCAGCCTTAATATCTAGTACTTCAAGAATTACTACCTTTGTACCTGGAAGTTTCTTTTAGCTATGATGTCTTATGGCTGCTGAAAGAGCTATTATATACTAATCTTTTTTAAAATTCTTTTTAACAATGTGAACTAGTGAATACCACCTTTTCTTGATGTATTATTTTTCAGTCAGAATTTGGCCATCCGGCTCTATGCCTAGAGACAGAGTTCTTCCCAACTAAATGGACCTTTGGCTTGAACTGGCAAGGCAATTCTTATCCTTTTATTTTCGCTACACCCTAGTTTGGGGACAAAAGATTTTTATTCCAGGGGCATTTGCATGGGGAATCCGGTAGGACAGCTCATGCATAAGTGCATCACACCTCTCACCTGAAAATTCTCCTCTGCAAATTCCCTCTCTATCCCCAGTCACCACATTGGTTCCTAAATGCGTCTTCGTGCTACATCCAACTATTGGTAGGGCACTCTGAATTCAGCAAAAATGTAGGCAAATGTTCAGTAGAAATGACCCATGATCAGTCTCAGTGACCAATTTAAGTGTCACGTACTTTAAAAAAACGTGCAGAAGCTAAAAATAATTTTCCTCATTTTTTGGCACCAGCAAATGGAACAGATATTCTGATGCTGCAAGAGAAATGCACATGTCATATACGGAATTTATTTACACTTATTTAATTCATATTTACCAGAATTATTTACCTTGGCTGCACTGTGCATTCTCCTTCTGTCAGGTGAGACAATGAGAACTAAGGAAAATGAAAAATCAGTAAACAGTGTCTGAGAAAAAGAGAGTGACAGAGAAAGAGAACAGCTTGAAACTTCAGTGAAAAACATCCTTTTGAAGCTTATTATTATTTACTAAATCCTATAGCATTTTACATAGACAAACAATCCAGCAAAAAACTGAAATCAAACAAGAATGCAATTTGGGACAGATACAAGGAGGATTTTTTCATGTGGCACACACCGAAAACACAAAAATTGCTATCACCAAATGCTCTCTCCTTTCCTCTCTTTATTGCTGTTAAAACACACTCAGTAAGGGATTATGGAGGCAGCTGCTGTTCATCTTTTCTACTGTAGGGAAGCCTACACAGCTGCAGTAAGATTGACAAGAACAAAATCTTGAAAACCTGACACTGACACTGAAAGTCTGTGTTTCCCCAGCCCTCATTCATCATTCTCCCAATGCTGATGCTGCTAAAAAGTTATACAGAACACAAAAGGAAAAGGGGAGATGGGTGGATGTACCAAGACTTAGTTAAAAAGAACTTTGTAAAAAGTAGACCTAGGTCGAACAGTTTTAAGCTACAAGAGGGTAGATTTCAATTAACTTTAAAAGGAAATTCTTGACATAAGAGTAATTTGACAAAGGAACTAATTAGGTCTCCTTATCTGGACATCTTTAAAAAGATGCTGGACAGCTACCTGCTGGGGTGCTCTAAGTGGAGATCCTGCATGGAGCAGGGATTGGACCCGATGGCCCATAGGGCCCCTTTCAACTCTCTGATTCGTTGTCAGAGGTATTATAACCAAGGATATAATTATACAGAGTGCCTGTAATGCCTAGGAACACACCTACTTTGTTAATTGAGGTATACACGTATAACTGTATTCTTAGTTATTCCTAAGCATGTAAAGAACCCGTAAGGCCCTGGGAAATTACTCATAAAATTCCAACAGACAGTGACTGAGGTCAAAGCTGCCAAGAGAAGGTTCATGCAGGGACAGCTGTCTCAACAGAACGCCATGTAGTCTTAAACCATGGCAGTCTGGTATAAACAAGCATGTAAATATGTGTCAAGCATTTGGAAGGATATACCTCAATTGCATGTTCTCCTCTGGAGGATGAAAGAGAGGGAAGAAATCAGTGTGTTTTTAGGGCATTAGATTCACCTATGCCAGTTTGAGTGGCCAGAGAGGGCTGGACCTATACCATCCAGCTCAACACTGCATCTTCAAAGCCCAGCTTTCACTTCAGACAGAGTTCAGTCTGTCAGTGTACAGACTGCATGCTCCCCCGGCCCACATCTGCGCACACCAGGCACAGCAGAGGTTTTAGGTGGGAGAAAGATACATGACAGAGCTTTTAGATAGGCAATTTTTTTGTCTTTTCCCAAAGTTTACATTTATTACATTGTTATCCTACCTTTTCAGTTAAAAAAAGCACTCAAGGAAGCTAGGAAATATCATTGAAATAAACTGATTAAACAATCAAATCATTAAAATGATCACAATAAACAGAGAAAAATGTAGAAAAAGAGGGGAGCTAAAACCCAACAAATTCCAGAAAAAAAGCAACTGAAGTTAGGAGTTATAATATCAAACTCTGTATAAAAAGTTTGGTGGACCTGAACAGGCATCAGTCGACCTTATTCTTCCCTATCAAGTGGATTACCATAGTCATTTGTCTTTGGAAGGACTAGCACATCATCTGAAGAGTCAATTCATCTCCATCAATTGCCTCCAATAAGGCTTTTACATTTCATGGGACTGGAGGTCTCCCCACAGGACTTTGGTTCTTTTTATTATATGATTGTATTTTCTATACTATATATTTTCTGTAATGTTTCATTGATTTAATTATTGTACACAATACATTAGTAAGTTTCCTAAAATGTACATATATATATATATATATATATGCGCATGCATGCACACATATATATATATTAAATAAATAGTTTTTCAAAAATTTCATATATATAGTTTGATATTATAACTCCTAACTTCAGTTGCTTTTTTTCACAATAAACAAGAGAACATCAAAACAGTTTAAAAGACTAATGTCTCCTCATCATTCCTAAAACCAGTACAAACATGAAGGGATTGCATGTCCAAGAGGACTGGCTTCCAGATTCTGGGATCATAATAGAAGAAATCCTTCCTTGTGCCCATCAAGCAGGCCTCTTCAAGGGTGATATTCTGAAGAGGACCTCTCCTGTCCCTGCAACACCTCACCAGCAGCTCTTCTCCCCAGCCAGTCCAGGATCTCAGGTCAATATTTACAGGAAAAGCATCAATGCCCCTGTGGTTGATCTGGGCCTGTGAACTGGGGTGGGGAAATGTAGATGCTGGTGGGGAGTGAGAGAGGAAAATCAGCAGGCAGGAGGACTGGGCAGAGGCAGGAGAAGCAGGCTTCCCCTGCAAACCTCTCTACTCCAAATCACGTCATCCAAACCTCAGTCGGCACACAAGAATAAATAGTCAGATTGTCAAGACTTATAAAACAGAAAGTTTGTAAGGAATAGGCTACGGGTACTATACTGGCTTAAACTGAACTCTTTTGATTGCTTTTCGTTTTTTAATTGCACTTCTTATTCTCAAGTGTACATTTAAATCATTTTAATATTGTAAATAGTTTAATTCAATTTTAATATTCACCTTCTGTTATGTTTTTAGCTTTATTGTTCTTTTTTAAATTTCTTAGGCACCATGAATTCCAGTTTTGAGAGACAGGCAGCCTTATAAATACAATAGTGGTACTGATAACAATAACGGTGTAGTTCCATCTAAAATTCTACCCAATTTTTAGCCTGCAAAGTTTAGTTCAAGAGTGTGCAACTCTGATCAGTACAGGAAACCAGTTTCTGCCCCTCAAAACCACCGGAGGCCACAGACTGCCCAAAATGAAAAAGCATGGGGGGAAAAACCCAAAACGGAGTTGGTTTTGAGTGATCTACTACTATTTCTTTAAAAAAAAACTGGCTTTTTATGTTATACAGAGCAGAGGGAGTCTGTAATCAATTTAAAGAGTGAGTTCTCGCTCTCAGAGGCTTTCAGGAGAGATAATTCACCTTCTTTTATGTGGCCAGGAAAAGGGCAGTCAGGAGAGGTTGAAGGAAAAAAAATGCCTTGGGGAGTGTCATGTGGTCCCACAGCCACATTTTGCCCACTCCAGCTTAGTTAATCACCAAGGTAACTAATCAGATAAAACTCTTTGATCATTTTGAAAGGACTAGTCAAATTAATGAATCAGTATACAGTGGCCTCTTTACTTTCATGAGGGTTCAGGGCACAGAACCCTCAAAATAGCGGGAAAACAGCAAGTAACTACCCCCTGCGATTCTCTCCCATTCCCTTCTGGGGCTCCCCCTTCCATTCGTCTTGCCTTTTGCCCTGGCATGTGAGCCTTCCTTCTCCATGCTGAGGCCAGAGGCAAGAGAATGGGGGAGCTCCGGAGGGGAGACGGAAAGTGCGCATGTGCCTCCCTCCCATCCCCTTGCCTTTTGCCTGGATGCACTTGCCTTCCTTCTCTGTGCCCGACAAAATGCAAGGGAATTGGAGAAGGAGAATACGAGAGGGAAGGCATACACATGCCTCATGAATAATCAAATTCACAGAAGTCAAATCTGTGAACGTGGAGGGAGGACTGTATTTTTGATATACAAGTTATGTCTAGTATCAATAGATACTAGCCCAAAACTAACAAAATGAATTTCAACAGGTATAAAAGTGAAGTATTACCTCCAGGCAGGAAAAAGGAAGTGCCCAAATGTAGGATAGGTGACACCGGGGTTGAAAGCAGCTCATGTGAAAAGGATATAGGGGTCTTAGCAGACAACAGTCCAACCAGGAGTCAACAGTGTGATGCTTCAGCCAGAAGAGCTAACGCAGTTCTAGACTGCAATATCCGGATCCAGATCAAGGGAACTAGTAGTGCCACTCTATTCTGTTTGAGTTAGACTACACCTTCTCTGCAAACCACATTTCAAAGAGGATATGGATAATCCGGAATATGTCCAGAGAATGACCAAGATGATCAAAAGTCTGGAAACCAAGCCTTATGACTGACGACTGAGGGTATGTTTAGCTTGGAGAGAAGACTGAGAAGTGACATAATAACCTTCTCTAAATACTGAAATGATGTCATGCAGACAAAGAAGTAAGCTTGTTTTCTTCTGCTTTAAAAACCAGAATACAAATCAATCAATTCAAATCACAAGAAAAAAAGATTCCACCTACACCTTAGGGAGAACCTCCTGATGGTAAGAGCTGTGTAACAGTGCAGTGGACTGCCTTGAAAGGTGCTGGCCTCTTTTGGAGGTCGCTAAATAAAGGTTGGGTGGGTATCTTTCAAGAGTGTTCTAGTTATGTATTTCTATATTGGAGGAGGTTGGACAGATGACCTTTCCAACTCTGTCTAGCAGATCAATGTCATCTTATAACATCATCTAAAAGCACAGTATGTTTTTTTCTGCAGAACTATTTACTCATACACAAATATGCGGTTAATTCAAACACTTAATTCACCTATTAATTAGTTAAAATTTATCCTATTAACTTACTTAGGTGACTGTTCTGTTAAAATCAGAACTTTCAGCTAACTACGTACAGAGTCAAGCCATGCAGTATCTTCAAGTAGCTGATAAGCCTACCAATCCCCACTCCAAGAGCACCCAAGAAGACATCACTTCATATTCACTACAATATGACTATTTTTAAAATATTTTGCAAAGGATACATATAATGTCAAAAGCCTTGGGGTATTACTGGATTTTAGAGTTGCAGACAGGAATTCTTCCAACCTTGTTTTTAGATCAGACTCCCAAGAGTCCTATAAAAGAAGCACAAACAGATCAGAACTATTTTCCAAATATGTACAGGACATTTTCCCCCCACAACACACGCCATGTATTGCAATGTTTTAGAAGCCAACAAGCAAGCCAGAAGAACTTATAACTTAAAATGTGCTCCCTGGTAAAATAAACAGAACATCAGATGATTTGGGGGTAATTTATGTAGGGAAATCCAGTAGAAAGGTACTGTGAAATATAGAGTGGTCGTCGAAAGTGAAGGAATGCAACTTTTACTGGCATATTTCATCATCAAGTTCTCCTGCACATGTCTGTTTGAAATGGAAAATGTAAAAGAGTATAGCAGCAGTAGGACAGAAAAAAAAATTATAGTTCTCCAAAACAGCTGAAAGTGAGCAGATCATGTCCTGATGAGTACATCATAGTCATTTAAGACTTCAATAGTATCTTGCCTGGAACATAGCAGCTGAGACTGTCCTCAAGCAGTACTCAAAAATAACAACTGGTCAAGAATGCAACTCCCAGGATTTTGGCTGGAAGAATTACACCTTCTTTACTAGTTACTTATTATTCTTCAAGCACAAAGGAAACATCTCTTACAGATCATTTTCACTCTCATGCAGCTAACCACTCAGGTCTTTATAACAGGACCTTTTCTTCATTCTTCTAGAGAAAAAGTCTTTCCAGTCACAGCATTAGGGTTGCTGAACATCTTTCAGAAAGGCCTGACTGTTCCCCATCAGTTGGCTTTCTGTTGCATACAAAAAAAATGTAGTTCTTCCATACAGAATACAATAGAAGTTCTTTAAAATAATGAATTTTTTGGATCTTCACTGATTTTATTTGATGTCTAGAAACTGTTGTAATTTTTTTAAGTTACCCCAGATACTTTCCCCCTAAAGAGAGAGAGACAGAATACACATTTTTATTAATTAAAAAAGATTGTAAAAAAATCAAAAAGATTACCAAGGCCCACTTTTCACAATTTTGGGTGAAGACAACAACATGCAAAGATTTATTGGACTAAATATTCTATACCAGTCCATCCTGACAGTGAAAGATTGTCAGGATGAACAGATGAGATATAAATATGGCAAATACAATAGGTAGAGGCAGGATATAAGTAAAGTAACAAAACAGAATAATAAAAATAGCTATAACTCAAGAACAAATGAAGTGCATACCTGGAAAAGTTCTTTGAAGGAAGGGTGGATCATAGGATTGGGAACAAAAGGCAAGGCATAGAATGGTAGGAATTCTGTAGTCTGGCTCAGGGCTGCTCCTTTGGTCTCCAGGTAGGTTTTAAAACATGCAATCCTTTCATCCAAAGCTATTTTGTTCTGGGAAAATGAAGAAATACAAGTCAGCTCTTTGCAAAGCTGCATTACAGCTTATGTTGAAGAGGACCAATAGCAGCTTAAGTGCGACAATTTATATGAAGTCGTCTAATTGTATGCATGTGAAGTAGTCCAACCATGCAGAAACTCTAAGGGAAACTAGTCACAGGGCTTCCTTGGCAAGATTCATTTAGAGGGAGTCTGCCATTGCCTTCCTGTGAGGCTGAGAGTGTGTGACTTGCCACAGACCATCCAGGGGGTTTCTATGGCAAAGTGAAGAATTGAACCTAGGTCTTCCAAAGTCCTAGTTCAGCTCTGAAACCACTACATTACACTAACTCCCAGATAAATACTAGGCATTACTAAATGCAACTGTAATTATTCTTAGGCTGTTGTGGGTTTTCCGGGCTTTGAGGCCGTGTTCTATTCGTATTTTCTCTTGACGTTTCACCTGCATCTGCGGCTGGCATCTTCAGATGATCTGGTGGCATGGAAGTGAGACAGACTATATATACTTGTGTAGTCCCTGGGTGGGAGGGAGCAATCTGCATGTGTTACAGTTGGCCTCTTGTTAAATGAGATATCCCCCAGGGTTGTATTGTTAGTCAGGGGATATGTATAACAGTGCATTAAGTACATCAGCAACCTATTGTATTGTTCTCTGTAGAGGAACCTCCAGAGTCTCAGGCGTGTTCATTGGCATATTTTTGAATCTTGATTTTAGTGTTCTTCAGTACTGGTAGCCAAATCTTCTTTACTTTCCGAGTTTATTCTTTCCTGTTGAAATTGTCCAAGTGCTTATGGATTTCAGTGGCCTCTCTGTGCAGTCTGACATAGTAGCTGTCAGAATGGCCCAGAATCTCTGTGCTTTCAAAAAGCATTCTGTGTCCAGGTTGGTTTAGAACATGTTCTGCTACTGCTGATTCTTCTGGGTGGATCCGTCTGCAGTGTCTTTTGTGTTCTTTGATTCATGTTTGGACGCAAGGTATGTGGTAAACTCCAGCAGAAGTTAGAGGATCCCTCCTGTCCTTTGCCGAATGTAGCAAACCGGAGTAACTATTGGCCTGCAGAGCCCAGGACAAAAAAGGAGCACAATAAAAACCATCGCCCAGGAAAAAAAATAAAAACCATCACCCAGGACAAAAAGGAGCACAACAGAAACTCTGGTAGACTGCGCAAAAAGAATCTGTGAACCCCACCTCCTGAAAGACAAACTGAATCATCTAAACTGGGCTCTACAGGCCAATGGTTACTCCGGTTCAGACATCAGAAGAGCCTGAAGACCCAGAAAAAAAACACAGCAGTGAAGATAAGCAGCCACCCAAAGGGAATGTGTTTCTACCATACATCAAAGAGGTCACTGACCATATAGGGAAACTGGTGAAGAAACATAACCTCCAAACAATCTACAGACCGACCAAGAAAATTCAACAAATGCTACATTCAGCAAAGGACAAGAGGGATACTTCTGCTGGAGTTTACCACATACCTTGCAGCTGTGGGTAGGTCTACATAGGGACTACAAAATGCAGCATCCAAACACAAATCAAAGAACACAAAAGACACTGCAGACAAATCCAGCCAGAAAAATCAGCAGTAGCAGAACATGTTCTAAACCAACCTGGACACAGAATGCTTTTTGAAAGCACAGAGATTCTGGGCCATTCTGACAATTACTATGTCACACTGCACAGAGATGCCATCGAACTCCATAAACACCTGGACAATTTCAACAGGAAAGAAGAAACTCGGAAAGTAAAGAAGATTTGGCTACCAGTACTGAAGAACACTAAAATCAAGACTCAAAAATATGCCGATGAACACCCCCTAGACTCTGGAGGTCCCTCTACAGGAAACAATACAATAGGTTGCTAATGTACTTAATGTGTTGTTATGCATATCCCCTGACTAAAAATACACGCTGGGGGACATCCTATTTAACAACAGGCCATCACACAGGCCAACCGTAACATATGCAAACTGCTCCCTCCACCCAGGGATTACACAAGTATATATAGTCTGACTAACTTCCATGCCACAAGATCCTCTGAAGATGCCAGCCACAGATGCAGGCAAAACGTCAAGAGAAAATACTAATAGAACACGGCCTCAAAGCCCGCAAAACCCACAACAACCTATGGATTCTGGCCGTGAAAGCCTTCAATTTCACATGTAATTATTATGTCTCTTTCTGCTTCTTGCATCTCACTTAGATCGACAAAATAACCATGCTTCTACTCTGTTACATTTTTCTGGTTTTGGAAACACGCAGCGCAACAGCACTGGAGATCATTTTGTACTAGTTCTGCTGGGAGTACCAGAGATAAAAAAAATATCCCTTTAAGGCCCATTTCTGATCAAATGTAACTGCCCAGCAGCACTCATAACACTTGCCCTGCTGTTGTAATTGAGTAGGGACCAATTCAAAGAGAAAGCAAAGTGCGCACAGCAGGATGTTGTATTTTTAGAAGGCATCAATTCTCACTTATTAAATACTGCAGGCAGCCTGCAGGTGAACTTATGGTACCATTTATACCGACTCTCCACAATCACACTAGGCTACTTTAAAGCTTTATTACAAAAACACTCTGCCTTTAACTTTTGTGTATGGGTGTGATATTGATTCAGTTACACAAATGCCATGCTTGCGCCCACGCTTGTGTTTTGTGTATCACAGTGTATGCTGCTCCTTTCCAATACAGTCTCAAACATTTTAGAAAAATCCATACTACCACAATTCAACCCTGGTAAGACACATGCCCTGGCTCTTACATGCACTCCCTGCCACACAGATGAAATTACTCTAGCAGGCAGGAAGAAGCAACAGAAGGAAACATTTCTGAGGGAGCCACATCAGTCTGTTGCAGCAGTCCTGTGGCACCCTAAAGACTAGCAAGCTTTATCAAGCATAAGCTCTTGTCAGATGCAGCTGTTCCAAGACCCTTTGTTGTTTCTCCTGGAGAATCAACCCGCCCAAAATAAGTGTGCATTTGGAGTAGAACAGTACAGTACTATGTGCAGAAGACCCACTGCAACCTTATGCCTGCTTCTTCTGAAGTACCTCCAACTGCGTTTGGTGGGGTTTACTATCATAATAAGCATACACTGAGAGCCGGTATGAGAGCCAGTGGTTTGAGTGCGGGACTACAGCTTTGGAGACCTGGATTCAAATCCCTACTCAATTCTGGAAACCCATTCTCTCAGCCCCTCTGAACAAATCTTGCAAAGAAAATGCTGTGATGGGTTCATCTTAGGGTCACCATAACTTAGAAACAACTTAAAGGTACACACAACAAGAAGAAGCATGCATTAGGATTGCATTACAGGGTCTTGGCACCAATGCCATAAATCCATGGTTTGGAGGATAGGCTACAAGCACGAGTGAGTCTCATGTATTTCCTTCCTTCATATAAGAACAGGTGAAAGTAGAAGCTTCTTCCCCTGGTTGATAGCAAATCATGGCTTATCAAATGAATCTGAATACACCTAACTAGGGTTTGTTAAAACCATGCTTTTCTCACAAATAATGGATTTCATACAAGAATCTAACTGTAGTCTGGAGTTCTGGTTTGCGGTTAACCGTAAGGACAAGTTTCCACTCTCTTCCACCCTCATTCATAAAAAGGGCAACATGCAGTGTGGAAGCTGAAGGCTGGCTGCTGTACACTTCTGCTCGTTCATTTCCAGCCCGTATCAGGACTGAATGACATAAAGATGCAAGGATGGGTTCATATGAAAGAATCTTCTTCAAAAAAGAAAAAGAAAACACCCATGAACATAGAAAGCTAACATGTCAGGGAGAACGCAATACTTTTCTCAAATATCTAACTTCCTAGGTGGAAGCTTGTTTTTTAAAATAATCTGCATAGAGGAGTAGTGAATGACACGACACAGCCTACCTTCCTCAGGAAGAACTAAACCAAAGCCACAAACCTAGATTAAATATTAACTAGAAAAGGGACTGAATTGAACAGACTGTATACAGAGACAGGGAATCAAAAGTTGAACACACCACAACCTCCACTACTCATTAAAAACTAGACAGTTAGAAAGCCTATGAGGCCAAATTTAGAGAAAAACAAACATACAGGCTTTCCCACTGAGTGCTTTAAGAGGAAGATGGCAAAATGGATGTGAAGGTAGAATTCCAGCTTCTGGGCAAGCGCTTCATTGTCTCGGATCGAGGAGGGGACATGTTCCTCCCACAGTTCAAAGAAGACATCCTGGTCTCCATCGGTAAAGGAAGTTAGCAAGTCCTTCCAAAACAGAAGGGAAAAACAAGATAGTAACTATAGATTTAAGAACTCAGTCTACTCCATATTAGAGATGAAATACCTTCGTTCTGAGTTGGACCAAGATTTATAAACTTCTCCCTAATGATTAAGAGTAAACAAAGGCTTTTTAAGTAACCCCACCCCTTAACAAAAGCTAATTCACAACTCAAGCCAAAGCCCCCTCCAAGATCCCACCTCTCATCTTCGAGTTTCTTACAACTGACCACAGTGGCAAGTCCTCCAGAAGGGGATTCTGTTTAGCTATGAGGCCTAAGTAGTGAATAATGTAATACGTGAATGTAGGAAGGGACAGATGTGACTACAGAACTACTTATGGGTAAGAGGAAAGAAACATCCAGTGAATCTTACAACACATTCTGCGCAGCAACTAACATAAAGAGCTGACAGCATTTTGAAATGCAACGGGACATAAATCTAATAAATCAAATCTAGTATTTGGAAACCCACTGGTAAAATTTCCAGGAATTATTGCCACTGTATTTATTTAGATGGCAAACATGTTGTTTTTGCTTCCGAAGCAAACACTTTTAGAATTTCTGCATGTAATAACAGTCCTTTGCAGGTCACAGATACAGGCTAAAAAGGCACAGAAGAGACTGAACAGAGAAATAAGGGTACCTGATTTTATCCAATAAATAAAATGTCAATTTAACAAAAAAACAAGGGAGGAGATGTTACCTGTATTATTAGAGTCTTAGAGTCCTTCACAGAACTACCTCCTGTTTTAGGTAGTGGTTTTCCCTTTATTTTGCATTCCTTTGAAAATATTTTCACAGTATCCTCAAACTCTGCATAGTCCAAATACTGCAAATACAAGAAGGTGCAAGAGAATCTGTAATCACAACTTCCATTAAAAGATACAAGCAAAGAAAGACTACAAAAGGTGAATGCAACAGAACAGGAAGCCAACTGCTCCTCTCAGGGGCAAAAAATGTTCCAAAAAATCTTTTTCTTCTGTGACAACTGGCCTCCTCCTGATGTGCTAATGGCGCAATCCTATAGATATCTACTCAAAAGCAACTCCTCTGTGTTCAGTGGGGCTTACCCTCAGTTACTTCAACACATGATCACTACCTAAATCCTGTTTATTTACCTGCTATAGTAACAGATTACATGCTAATGACAGAACTGAACAGCCCTGAAGAGGAGAATAATATGATTAAAGTCTTCCAAAATGGAAATCTAAGCTGAGATGCAGAAAACACAGCAACTATGGGATGGGGAGACAGTTTATTTACTGTATTGACAAATCACTTTTTAGCCATAGGGATTTATAATAAAAAGAAACCAATATAAATCAAGTGCTAAACTCAGTCTTTAGTTCCAACTGGAACAGCGGAATCAACATGACCTTAGTAAGCTAACATTTATGTAAATTTCACTGATTTACTGGTCTACACTGGCTGTGACTATATTCATTTATTCATTTATGCCTCTTCCCCAACATAGCTCATAAGATCAGCTAAAAATCTAACAATAAAAATTAAAATACAATTTAAAATAATCACATTAAAACTATTTTATTTATTTACACACAAACACTCACTCATTCAGAACTGGCTTTAGGCCCAAATCTTTAAAATGTGATCACATTTCCACCTAAAAGAATGCAAAATTCCTTTCAAGTAGATGAGTAAGAGGCGGTACAGCAACGGAAGGTCAAGTCCTTCAGCGCACTTGTAACTATTTAATATCGTCATGAGATCCCAATCCATCCCAGGGATAACAGAAGCAGAGAAAGCACAGAACCTTGGGCCAGCCAGACATTTTGAATTCTCAGATGTTCCAGCCAGCATGGCCAAAGGTAAGGGACTGCTGGAACTGGACTTCAAAACATCTGGAGACCCCAAGCTTCTGCTCTAAAGGAAGCCTAGAACTAATTACACACTTTGAAAACTCTGACAGAACTGTTAACAATTGCAGATGCTCAAATTTCTGTTAACGCAGGAGATCCAAATTAAATCTAATGATATTTCATAGAACCAGAGAATCACGGAGTTGGAGTATTATGGGCCATCAAGTCCAACTGCCTGCTCAGCGCTGGTTCTCCAGCTAAAGCGTCCCTAGAAAGTAGCTTCTTTTTGAAGACATCCAGAGAAGGAGGCCCCAGTACCTCTCTAGGCAATTGGTCCTATTGTTGAACCACTCTGTCAAGAAGTTCCTTCTAATTAAATACCAAAGCTAAAACCACCTATGCCATAATATTTACAAGTTCTCTGCACAGCTGTCGAAGCTGGACAGTGAAGAAAGCTGATGAAAAAAAGGTTAACCCATTTGGCATATGGTGCAGGAGGAGAGTTCTACAGACTGCCAAAAAGAACAAATGAACAATCCCTAGAAGACCAAATTACTAAACTGAGGCTGTCATACTTGAGACCTCTCATGAGCTGACATGAGTCAGTGGAAAAAGTGATAATGGTGAAGGTAGAAAGAAAAGGGAAATATTGGCCATTTCCGCACCATCCTGTTACAGTGCTATGATTCCACTTTCAACATCCTATGGAATCCTGGGGTTTGCAGTTTAGGGAGGGGCCTTTGAGGGCTCAAACCCCAGGATTCCATAGGATGTTGAAAGTGGAATATAGCACTGTAACAGGATGGTGCGGAAATGGCCACTGTATTATTAGGGGGATTGATTCAATAAAAGAAGCCCAAGACTATTGGTGGCCAGGACTCTTTGGTTCACAGGATCACTGTAAAATGAAGCCAACTTGGCAACACATAACAACAGCTACCACTAAATCAAGTTCATTCCAGCAGTGGTCCTAATGGCAGATTGAGAAGGATGAAGCATTTGTTAAAGCTTGTTCTCAAGTACCTAACTTCAAAACCTCTTTAGCATCATATCAGACCAACCAAACTGCAGACTGCAGCTCGACAGTGTGACTGGATAGAAATTCAGTAAATGAAAAGAAACACGCACCTCCTTCACCATTCCTAGTAGTTCTGCTTCATAAGCCAGAACATCTCCCATCTTCAAATGTCAAGTGACTTTCAGAGTAACTTGCAATATGAGTAGAACACGAAGGGCTGTGCATTACCCTGGGGGAAAAAACATAAAATTGGGTTTTTTAAAATCAGTTTTTAAACATATTAATATGTATTTGTTGTTTCCCAAATGAAACAAATATACTACAGAATTAAATTTACAACTGGGAAAAAAAAATTAAATTTGCAACTGGGACGCTGCAATATAATGCGACCGTATACTAGACAAAACTGCAGCCCTTTTTCCCCTCAGGCCTCTTTAAACTGGGTCTTGGGGGACAAGGACTGCACATTTCCCATCTCAATCCACCAGAACAGAAGAGAAAAAGATAGTTCAATCTGAGCAGAGTGGAGCATGGTAGAGGGTTACAACAGCTTGCAAGCTAAGCATTGCCTAGGCCTGCTCTTGTGTGGGCACCAGATACCATCTGATCTTAGAAGCTAAGCAGAGTCAGTCCTGGCTAGTCCTTGGATGGGAGACCGCCAACAAATTCCAGGTGCTGTAGGCTACACTTCAGAAGAAGGAAATGGTAAAGTCACCTCTGAGGATTCCTTGACTAAGAAACCGTCGGAAATTTATAGGGTTGTCTTAAGTTGCCAGGGAAGGCACATACACATACGCATGTCTGCGCTAATATTAGATGTCACCCATTGCTTGCCATGACATCAGACAAATTTTGGTACCACAGACCATTAAGTCATTATTTGAAACAAATGTTCTATAGCACATTTGGATTTATTTCTATACTTATTCGGAAGTAAGCACAGGAGTTGTGGAGGTATCTCATTCATAGGGTCACCATAATTTGAAATCTACCTGACAACAAATAACAATAACAAGCTTCTTTGACTTATTTCCAAATAAATGTGTACAAGGCTGTAACCAAGGTATATATGCAAACATTAGTTTGTAGATCATCAGCACATTAATCACTTTTGTCCAGTTAAGAGACATAGCAAACCCTGATTAGAAGATACATCTTGTACGGAGGAACAATCCTTTGGCAGTTCTTCATCCTGCAACTTGGGTCATTTCCTCACTAGCCTGTTATAGTGCTATTATTCCACTTTCAACATCCTATGGAATCCTGGGGTTTGCAATTTAGGGAGGGGCCTTTGAGGATGGCCTTTGAGGCCCCTTATTAAACTGCAAACCCCAGGATTCCATAGGATGTTGAAAGCGGAATAATAGTGCCGTAACAGTCTAGTGTGGAAACGGCCTCACACTTTGGTGAACTGTCTGAATTCAGCCTGAGTGCTTCCAGTGCATAAAGAAAGAAATCAAAGAGAATTGTTTCAGCAGCAAGGAAATAACAGTTATCCCTCTGCATAAAAACGGAAGAAAGCAGAAGCTGCATACACAGGTACGCACAATTTTATTTGATGCGTTTTTCTCAGTAAGGGACCCAAGGCAGTTCACAATCTAAGCTAAAACAGAGTATAGTTAAATCAAGGCATCATTTAAAAAAAGTTTAAAAACAATTAAAGAATTACATTAAAAACCTACAGAAATTTACAACAATTTAAGAAGCAGTTAAAACATTGTAATGGTGGTTAAAAATCCAGAACACTCGATTTAAAAGAGTCTGCAAGAGCCAAAAATTACTTTCATACAACTACACAATAAGCAATTCTAATCATAAAACTCACTTTTTACTTTGAGGGGCTCAGTTTCTAGAAATGGTATTTAGTGAAGTGCAACACTATATAGGATTTCAGTGCAGACACTGGAGAAGCGTCCTGTATGGAAGATGGAATTTCAGCAGATGTTGCCTGTTAACTGATTGGTGACAAGCAACAGTTGTTAAAATTCCAAGGTATAGGAGCACTCTCTCATTTTTTCTCTGGCAGCCCTAATTTAAAACAAAACACAGGCACAACACATTCCATCAAAAGCTTCATCCACTTTTCTTTTTCTTTAAAAAAAACTTTATTTAAAATATACAAACACTTATAAAATTTTATACAACCTTACAACAAGAAAAGCAATTAAAGAAAAAAAGAACAAAGACAAAAAAGAAGACAGTCACTCAAGAAAAGGAACAGATTAATACATAAGCAAAGAAAAAGATTAAGAAACCCCACCAAAAGAAATTTGACATAAACATACATACCAAGGGAGTCATACATATAACACTTGACTTTCCAATTTGCTTTGGCTGTTGGTTCAAAATGCAAAATTTATTCCTAAAACCTCCTTTTTAATTCATATGTTACCAATGTTCTCCTTATACACCTATCTTCTTTTTACTTGTCAAATCAAATAATCAATAAATCTCCCCTTTTATTCCTTACATGGTCTGTGAAAGGTCTCCAGGTTCTTAAATAAGATTCAATTGAGTTTCCCTTCAATAAAGGTGTGACCTTATCTAATACTGCTAAATCCATTAATTTATTTAACCATTTGCTCAATTTTGGTGAATCGCTATTTTTCCAATATTTTGCATATATAATTCTAGCTGCTGTTACCATTAATCTTATTAAATTACTATGCTGCTTTTCCTTAACATTATACCTGTCTATCATGTTTAAGAGAAATAATGCTGGTCTGAATGTTATTTTTATCTTTAATATCTTCTGCATCTGTTTACAAATTACTAACCAAAATTTCTTTGCCATCTTACATTTCACCTGCTTTTCAGTTTAGCAATCATAATGCTAGACAAAAGGGGGGTCTTCAATTTTAAAAGAACGGATCCACAATACAGTTGCAGCACAGATGTGACGATATTCAGCAGGCAACCCCTTACCCAGCATGGAAATGCCTGCCATGGAGACGTTGTTAAGTGTGGAGAGGGGAGAAGTGCCAAGCCTAAAAGCCAAAACACAAAAGCTGGCCTGTTGGGCTTCTGTTTTGACTGATCTGCAGGCTATTCTGGCAGCCCTTGGAGCTGAAAACCGGAGTATCCGGTTTTCAGAGGTAAATGCCTCTTGTCAGAGGCAAGTGCCTCTGAGCATGTGCAGAGTGAAAAATCCCCACCTCGCAGAGACGTTACTGCAGATTAGACTGAGTTTGAAGCAGGCAGCTTTGTACAAAACAACGCTTGTCAGCGCTTCCAATTCCCACGCAGGAGAAAGCCAGCCAGGATGGAGGATGAGCGGCCCCCTCCCCAGGCCTTCCTCGGGACAGCAACGCCGCCACCTTACCTTCTCCGCGGCGCTCGGCCTCGGACTGAAATAGGCCCCGTCCGCTCCCCGTCGCCAGGCAACGATCGATCCTCAAGGCCCCGCCCCCTCCCTCAGCATTCCAGCCGATTGGGCGCCACGTGGCTCGTGGAAGCCAGTGACGGTGACGCGGTGGTTGGGGCAAGAGGCGCCGTCAGCCAAACAGAAGTGGAGGGGCGAGAAGACGCGTATCCTAGCAACCGGAGATGCTGAGGTGGAAGGCGGCCTATAGGGAAGGCGAGAGGAGAGGGAGGGGGATGCTGGGAAATTCGCTCTTAAGAGCCGCTGGACTGGGAAGGCGGGACCTCGGGCGACGCAGGAGGAGTGGAGGCGGGGGTTGCTTTTGCTTTTGCTGGGAGCCACAGAGTTGAGTTCAGGGCTGTTACCTTTCGGACTGTGACTCTAAGAATTCCATTCCTGATTGGAGGATTCTGGGAGTTACCATCCAAAAGAAAATGTTTCCAATGTTTGGGATCCTGCTGTGCCCCTGGGATGTAGTGTTTAGAGTGCTGGGATGGGGCTTGAGCAGTCTTTCCCAGCATTCTTTGCCACATTCAGCCACGTCTGCATGGCTGTACTTTGCCTACCCCAGTGGTTCTCAACCTATGGGTCCCCATATGTTTTTGGACTTCAGCTCCCAGAAGCCCTGAGCATTGACCGTAGTGGCTGGGGCTTCTGGGAGCTGAAGTCCAAAACATCTGGGGACCCACAGGTTGAGAACCACTGGCCTACCCTCTTGTGGTCCTGCCTCAGCCATGAAATTTACCATGTAGGGTTGCCAGACGGAAAACCAGAGAGGGCTCTTGTGCCTTAATTGTTGCATAGAAGAGGGAATTTCAACAGGTATTTCTCTTTTTAATTCATGTGTATTAATTATAATACAAACTAATTCACAGTGGCAGGGAGAGCGAAAAAGAAACTAAAGCGGAACTAAATTAAACCAAACTGAAACTAGGGGCCTTTCCACCCTACACTGTTATGGTGCTATTATTCCATTTTCAACCTCCTGTGGAATTCTGGGGTTTGTAGTTCTCTCTGGCTGAAAATCCTACAGGCCCCTCCCTAAACTGCAAACTCTGGATTCCATAGGATGTTAACACTGGAGTAATAGCATTATAACAGTGTAGTGCAGAAACGGTCTCAGATGCAGTACTAAAACACATTACTGAATCACTAATCTACTATCACAAATACAACCGAAGCACACTAAGTAAAACACCAAAGAATTCTGACCCCTCCACACACAAACTATATTGAAAAAGGAAAAACGGTAGAAGGTGTCTTATTCTATCATTACAGATCTAATTAAATTCCACTTGCAAGAATTACTGATAAGCACATATTGTTATAACCACTCTTTCTTGAATAAACCTTCCTGCAGTGAGGTAACTAGTGACAGTGATAGAGAGCTGGGTATGTTTAGTCTGCAGAAGAGAAGGTGAAGAGGGGACATGATAGCCACGTTTAAATATTTGAAGGGATGCCATGTAGAGGAAGGAGTGGGCTTGTTTTCTGCTGCTCCAGAGACCAGGACAAGGAGCAATGGATTCAGGCTGCAGGAAAGGAGATTCCACCTGAACCTCAGGAAGAACTTCCTGACAGTCAGGGCTGTCCGGCAGTGGAATCTGCTGCCTCGGAGTGTGGTGGAGTCTCCTTCCTTGGAGGGTTTTAAGCAGAGGCTGGATGGCCACCTGTCGGGAGTGCTTTGAGGGTGTTCCTGCATGGCAGGGGGTTGGACTGGATGGCCCCTGGGGTCTCTTCCAACTCTACATTTCTATGATTTCTATGATTCTATCTTAGGGTAAAACCCTTGCATATACTTAAACACACAGAAGAGCTTTTCTGATAAAATTATTTTTTAATCCAGCATGTACCTATCATACCAAAAGTAACCACACCAATCAAATCTTAGATCATGACCTTCAAGTTCCCAAGTCTCTCATCTTTAAGCAAAATCTCAGAAAGAGAACAAACAAGAAAGGAGGAGGAGTAGCCTTATATGTCAAGGATATTTTCAACTGTGAAAAGATCCATGACTTAAGTCCAGGAAGCCAAGTTGAGAGCATCTGGGTAAGAATTAAAGGAGTGAGTAGGGATGTGATTGTAGGAGTTTGCTACAGGCCTCTGGGCCAGCCTGAGGACTTGGATGAAGCCTTCCCGGAGCAGATGACCACACATTCAAAAAGGAGAAATAAAGTAGTAATGGTAGACTTCAACTATCCTGATATATGTTGACAGTCAAACTCTGCCAAGACTGCAAGGTCCAACACATTCCTTGCTTGCCTTGCAGACAATTTCATGGTCCAGAAGGCGGAAGAAGTAACAAGGGGATCAACTATTTTAGATCTGATCCTGACCAACAAGGATGACCTTGTTGATGAGGTGGAGGTGGTGGGATTCTTGGAGGGGAAGTGACCACGCTCTATTGCAATTTGTCATTCAGTGGGAAGGAGAAGCCAAGTTAGCCTGACATGCATTCTAGACTTTAAAAAAGCTGATTTTGGTAAACTTAGTGAGTTACTTGTTAAAATTCCATGGTCAAAAATACTGAAAAAGAAAGGAGTTCATGACAAATGGGAATTTCTTAAACATGAAATACTGAAAGCACAATTCAAAGCTGTGCCAATAAGAAGGAAAAATGGGAGTTGTCTAAAGAAACCAGAATGGTTGCTGAAAGAACTCTCAGTTGAGCTAAGTGTTAAAAGAAACATACACAGGAAATGAAAGAATGGTGAAACCAACAAAGAGGAATTCAAGCAAATAGCCAGGATATGTAGGGTGAAGGTCAGAAAAGTTAAAATGCAAAATGAACTCAGGCTTGCCAGAGACATTAAAAACAATAAAAAGGGCTTTTTTAGATATGTCCGCAATAAAAGGAAAAACAAGAAAATGATAGGGTTGCTGCATGAGGAGGTTAGCCCATTACTAACAGAGGAAAGAGAGAAGGCAGAACTACTCAACACCTTCTTTGCCTCAGTTTTCTCCCAAAAGGATAGAAGTACTCAACCTGGTGGGTGGGAAGCAGGTGAGGAAGGGGAGCAAATGCAGCACAGAATAAATAGAGAAGTAGTACAGGAATATCTGGCTATACTACATGAATTCAAGTCCCCAGGACCAGATGAATTACATCCAAGGATATTAAAAGAACTGGCAGAAGTCATTTTAGAACCACTCGCATTAATCTCTGAGAACTCTTGGAGAACAGGAGAAGTCTCAGGAGGAGGGCAAATAGCACTGGGCCCAGGACAGAACCCTGTGGCACCCTGCAGGCTTGTTTTCTACTGTGCTAGAAACTAGGACAAGGAGCAATGGATTCAAGCTGCAGGAAAGGAGATTCCTCCTGAACCTCAGGAAGAACTTCCTGATGGTCAGAGCTGTCTGGCAGTGGAATTTGCTGCCTCAGAGTGTGGTGGAGTCTCCTTCTTTGGAGATTTTTAAGCAGAGGCTGGATGGCCATCTGTTGGGAATGCTTTGATGGGTGTTCCTGCATGGCTGGGGGTTGGACTCGATAGCCCCTTGGGTCTCTTCCAGTTCTATGATTCTAAAAGTCATCCCCATCTTCAAGAAGGGTAAAAAGAGGATCCAAATAATTATTGCCCAGTCAGCCTGACATCAGTACCAGGAAAGATCCTAGAGTAGATCATTAAACAGTCAGTTTGTAATTATTTAGAAAGCAATGCCATAATCACTAAAAGTCAACATGGATTTCTCAAAAATAAGTCATGCTAGACTAATCTTATCTCTTTTTACGATAGAGTTACAAACTTGATAAATGAAGAGAATGCTGTGGACATAGCATATCTTGACTTCAGTAAGGCATTTGACAAAATTGCCCATGACATTCTTGCAAAGAAGCTAGTAAAACGTGAGGTGGACAATGCTACTGTTAGGTGAATTGGTAATTGGTTGACCGACCGAACCCAAAGGGTGCTCCTCACCAATGGCTGCTTTTCATCCTGGAGAGAAGTGACTAGTGAAGTGCCACAGGGCTCTGTCCTGGGTCCTGGGCTATTCAACATCTTCATCAATAATTTGGATGAAGGAGTAGAGGGCATGCTGATCAAATTTGCAGATGACACCAAATGGGGAGGGGTTGCTAATATGCTAAAGGACAAGATCAAATTTCAAAATGACCCTGACAGATTGGAGAGCTGGGCCGAAGCTAACAGAATGAATTTCAACAGAGAGAAATGTAAGGTCTTACACTTAGACAGCAAAAATGGAATGCACAAATATAGGATGGGCAACAAATGGCTGGATAATAGTACATGTGAAAAGGATCTAGGAGTCTTGATAGACCACAAGCTGAACATGAGTCAGCAGGGTGATACAACAGCCAAGAAAGCCAACGTGATTCTTGCTTGCCTCAATAAGGGTATGGTGTCTAGATCGAGGGAAGTAATGGTACCATTCTATTCTGCTTTGGTTAGACTTCACCTGGAATACTGTGTCCAGTTCTGGGCATCTCAATTCAAGGAGGAGATCAACAAGCTGGATTGTGTTCAGAGGAGGGCTGTTACCACGGCATTCTGGTCTGGTTTTTGGTGAACTAAGATATTATTTTGATATCATGATTCAGCCCTTTTCCCGCCATCAGCTGAGTGTTTGTTGGGCGACGCTGGGCAAGCGCGACGCTAGGCATGGGCGATAGTTGTAAAGTACCAGATATAGCCAGTTCCGCTTCAGGGGGAAGCCACCCAAAACAAACACCTTGATTGCAAGACAAAGAGGACTCTTTGCCTGTGAAAGCACCCTGGCAAGCTAGGCACTTAACAGCTGAGCTAGCCACATCTGCATCTCAGCCATACCACTGCCAATTCGGTTCATAACTCAATCATGCAAATTCCAACCTTTCGGAATCTTTGTCCTTAGACCAAAACTCATTGTTCTCTTGCAAAAACCAGACTAGCCTGCGGTTGTTCTCTCCCTATAAAAGATGTCCCACTTTGAGAGCTCTTCGGAACTCTCACTGGACTGAGCTGAAATCACTTAAACTCTTGCTGAAATCACTCAAAGCTCCTCTTGGATCTTCGTCCTCGCCTCGCCGCTGCTCAGCTCCACAGATTCCCCCTGGTCTCCACACCGGATTTCCTCCCTTCCCTCCAATTGGTGTCTACAGGACTTTGGACAGGTGACGTATTGCTTATTTTCTCTAAAACTCTCTTTCCTTCCTCTCTAGTTAGGTGTGTTTGAGTTTTATTATTTTTCTTGCTTAATAAAAACTGTTAGTATTTTAAACTGCTCGACTCCTCACTGACCTGAACCAGTATACATAGGACAAAAGGTCTCGCTGCATTGCCCTGCCTCTCGTTAGCCAAGAGAGTGTTCCAGCTAATTTTCCCCATCTTGCTTGTTGTTGGTTGTTTATTTGGGTGCCCCTCCCGGGACCCCCAGTCTACAGGGTAACAGGGCGACCAAAATGTTAAAGGGTCTGGAAGTTATGCCCTATGAGGAGCAGCTCAGGGAGCTGGGGATGTTTAGCCTTGAGAAGAGAAAGTTAAGAGGGGACGTGATAGCCATGTTTAAATATTTGAAGGGATGTCATGTAGAGGAGGGAGCAGGCTTGTTTTCCGCTGCTCCAGAGACTAGGACAAGGAGCAATGGATTCAAGCTGCAGGAAAGGAGATTCCACTTGAACCTCAGGAAGAACTTCCTGATGGTCAGAGCTGTCCAGCAGTGGAATATGCTGCCTCGGAGTGTAGTGGAGTCTCCTTCTTTGGAGGTTTTTAAGCAGAGGCTGGATGGCCATCTGTCGGGAGTGCTTTGATGTGTGTTTTTGCATGGCAGAGGGTTGGACTGAATGGCCCCTGGGATCTCTTCCAACTCTATGATCCTATGAAAATCTGTTATTTCAGCCACACAAAGCAACAGGATTCATATTAAAATTTAAAAAATCCAAAACCACGCTTGTCTTTAGCATCATACAATGTTTTAAGTTTTATTCCAGCCAAGCAAATCCAGAAGTATCTTTCTAACATTTAATGAGAGGTATTCCATTTCTTATTACGGAGATTGAAAATAAAATAAAAGCTTTGGCAAAACATTTGCTTTTATTCCTGCAGTTCTCCTCATAAAAGACAGATGTAACTTTCCCCATTTTTCTAAATCTTTTTAAAATTTCTTTCCTTATTTCCTCACAATTTTTAAATAATGCACTATTATTATTTGTAATTGTAATTCCCAGATATTTGATCCTCTTTTCCTACTTTGAAATTAGAAAGAGCAGTTAATTAATTCTCCTCTTCCAAAGTTGTATTTTTGATCAGCAGTTTTGTTTTGTCACTATTAACTTTGAATCCAGAACAAAGCACAAATGCCTTCACTTTTTCCAAAAGAGCTTTCATTTAATCTAATGGACTTTGTACCATTATCACAAGATCATGTGGATAAGCGTTCAGCTTATAGTCTTCTTTTTTCTCTCATTCCACATATTCTGTCATCTTGTCTAATATCTCTTAATATAGTCTCCAATGCCAAAATAAAAAGCAAAGGTTACAGCTGGCATCCTTGTTTGGTTCCTTTTTGTATCCAATCAATGTTGAAACATTCCCATTTACTAACATTTGCACTTTTTGGACTGATCATATTGCCTTTATAGCACAGATTACATTTTCTTGGAATTCTATTCTCTCCAATACTTGAAACAGTTAATTCCAGGAAATATTATCAAAAGATTTCTCAGCATCTAAAAAATTCCAGGCTGCTTTTTTATCATTGAGGAATTCAAAATATTCAATAATGTTCAGAACAGTTCTTACGTTGCTCCTTAATTGTGTTTTTGGCAAAAATCCACTCTGATCCTCATGGATATTCTCAGAGATATGTTTCCTCAGCCTGTTTGTCAAAATAGTGGTAGATATCTTGTAATGATAAAGAAACAGGTCTGTAGTTCTTTGTAGATGTCTCATCTGTATCCTCTTTGTGAATCACTGAAAGCATTAGTTCAAGAATCTGGCATCCATCCCCTTCCTAATACTCTATCACACACCATCTTTAATGGTTGCATTAATTTATCTTCAAATTTTTCACAATATGCTGCAGGTAGTCCATCTGGGCCTGGAGATGTTCTCACTTGAGATGTTCTGATTGCCACAACAAGCTCCATAGTAGTCACAGGTCCATTCAGACTTTGTTTCTATTCCATACACAATTTATCCATTGGAAGTATATCTAGATATTTTACTATATCTGTGACTTTTTCCTTGCCTTTCCCATATAAACCTCTGTAAAATTTCTCAGAAGCTAATATATTTAATATATTCATCTCCTTTCTTAAGCAGGTGTAATTTGACTGACTTAAAGACCAGAAGCCTTGTCTCCTATTGTTTTTGACTATCCTACAAGTACAGGATTGGGTTGCAAAGCATTGGGCTGATGTTTGTTGTTCCTAGAGCCTATCAAATTGACTTTTTGGACTGCCATTCTATGTAGGGGGGGGGATTCTGGGAGTGGCAGTCCAAAATAACTTTCCCAAATCCTAGTTTCTCTACTACAGAGCTTTCCAAACTTTTCATGCTCATCAAATTTGCAGATGACACCAAATTGGGAGGGGTTGCTAATACGTCAGAGGACAAGATCAAAATTCAAAATGACCTGGACAGATTGGAGAGCTGGGCCAAGGCTAACAAAATGAAATTCAACAGAGAGAAGTGTAAGGTCCTACACTTAGGTAGAAAAAAATGGAATACAGAAATATAGGATGGGGGACACTTGGCTAGATAGCAATAAGTGTGAAAGGGATCTAGGAGTCTTAACAGACCACAAGCTGATCATGAGTCAGCAGTGTGATGCGGCAGCCAAAAAAGCCAATGCGATTCTCGGTTGCTTCAATAGGAGTATGGTATCTAGATCAAGGGAGGTACTGGTACCACTCTACTCTGCTTTGGTTAGACCTGATCTGGAATACTGTGTCCAGTTCTGGGCACCCCAATTCAAGAAGGACATGGTCAAGCTGGAGCAAGTCCAGAGGAGGGTGACCAAAATGGTGAGGGGCCTGGAAGCCATGCCCTGTGAGGATAGATTTAGAGAGCTGGGGATGTTTAGTCTGCAGAAGAGAAGGTGAAGAGAGGACATGAGAGCCATGTTTAACTATTTGAAGGGATGCCATGTAGAGGAGAGAGAGGGCTTGTTTTCTGCAGCTCCAGAGACCAAGACAAGGAGCAATGGATTCCAGCTGCAGGAAAAGAGATTCCACCTGAACCTCAGGAAGAACTTCCTGATGGTCAGAGCTGTCTGGCAGTGGAATATGCTGCCTCAGAGTGTAGTGGAGTCTCCTTCTTTGGAGGTTTTTAAGCAGAGGCTGGATGGTCATCTGTCAGGAGTGCTTTGAGGTGGCCCCTGTGGTCTCTTCCAACTCTACATTTCTATGATTCTATGTTGGTGACACACTTTTTTAGACATGCATCATTTCACAACACAGTAATTCAGTTATACTAGCAAACCAGAGGTTAAACTAACCCCTTATAAGAGATCCAGGCACATACATAAATTGTAATAACAAAACGCATGGGGACACAGCATACCTCATGAAAACCTTTCATATATTTTTAAAAGTATATGATTTATAAATAATAACATACATTTCAAAGATTGTAGGCAACACACCTACACACTTCAGGCGACACGCTAACATGTCGCAGCACACGTTTTGGAAAGCCCTGCTCTACTACATCTCCTATCATTCATATCACTGGCTATATTGGCTACATGCTGATGAGATCTGCGATCCAGTAAAGCTTGCTATAAAATAAGATTTTTTAAAGTTTCTGTTGTTTTAGAAATGTTCTCAGTCTCATCCTCTGATTTGTAAAATTGTTTGGGGTAGACTGTTCATTTTTTCAGTGTTTATTAGGGTTCCCTGTGATATGTGACATCTAATATAAGATAGGGCACTAAATGGCAAAAAGGGTAAAATCATGTTTTCCAGGCATGCCATGTTATGTAAAACAAACAAAAATTGTAGATAGACAAATGGGTCCATTAGGAAAATAATACCTTAATTAAGCCCATCTCAAATATCACATTTCTTTGTGACCTCGCTTTTTAAAATATAACCTTTAACAAAATTGTCACAGTAACTGAAGTAAGACAAAAATAAAAGTACCTGAATGCTTTCACTATAGCCTTCCATGATATAGTGTAGAACTGGACGGTGCGCTTTGCAGACACTTCCCAAGCTGTCAATTGGCATTGAGCTGTGGACTTTCTATGCTTTTTTATTGAATTATCAAAAGTAGGAGTCCCATCACATTGCATTGCTGAAATGTAGCCCTAAGACTCTTTCCAAACTGGAACGTGGGCCCTAAACCAAATTAAGGTTTCCCAGATGTACGCTGTGGAATGGCAAGCTTTAAAGATAGGAATTGAGGAATCAAAAACAACGGGGCAGAAAAGAAGAAAATGTTGGAGAAATCCAGTGGTAAGTTATAATTTGCAGAAATCTCCACTAATTGGAGGCATTTACAAAAAAAAAACCAAAAGGATATATCAATAACTGTAGTGTGAAAGGGCTCCAGAAGCCCACTGCTTAATATTCTCCAATTGTTTTGGACTATAGCTCCTATATACCCCAAACCAATGATCACAGACAATGAGCACTGTAGCCCAAGATCTGAAGTATTGCTTCCCTTTATTGTTATCATCCAATAAAATTTTGCATCCTAAAGTGAAAGTTAGCTGCCACGCATCTCTTGTCTTTTTATCATCTCTTATGAAGATAAACCTTCTTGAAACTGACTTCCTTCAGACGTGTTGGATGAAATTCTCATAATCTCCAGTCAGTGGGACCACTGTGGGTGACGGGAGATATAATCCAACAAATCTGGAAGGCACCAGATTGAGGAAGCCCTGCCCAATTTAATGTTACCTCTTTTCTCTTTCCATGCAACATCACTTGAGGGATTTGGAAACTAGCCACAACCTACATAATATGCTGAAGATATTTTAAATATTTCTGGAATGATGTAGAAAGTCTGATAGCTTAATGGTTTCCCCTTGGCTCAGCCACAAAAGATATCATAGCCTGTCAGGGCTTGTGGCCTCTGCCACTCTGTAGCTGTTCAAAGTGGACATTAGCCTTTGCCCCTTACAGTTTATTCACGGTCATTTCCACACTAGACAGTTATAGTGCAATTATTCCACTTTCAACGTCCTATGGAATCCTGGGGTTTGCAGTTTAAACTGCAAACCCCAGGATTCCATAGGACGTTGAAAGTGGAATAATTGCACTATAACAGTATAGTGCGGAAATGGTCCAAGAAACAGATGGCTTCTCTTCTAAACACAGAAATCTGCCTGACCCCTCAGTTTCTTAGAGGTTGACAAACTCAAAAGATTTTGCTTTATATGTGTGACATGGATCAAGGCTTTAAAAAGATGGATAGTTAGAATAGTTTCTCACAGACGCATGTGATAAAGTGTGGTGATTTCTGGGGAAATAACTTTGTTTTTCAGGGAAGAAAACCGCTGACCTAGATAGCAGCAATAGGGTGTCCTCAAACTAGAGAGTAGAGAAAAATGACCAAACAAGAGAGGGATCCTTAAACAAGAGATGGCTGACAGATGAGCCAAATACCCCTGCGAAGCTCACAAGAAGCAGGAAATTAAGTGAAAAACACGTTCAGCTTGGCCTGGAATCCTGTTGACGTTTCATCATGTCTACATTTCTCTACAGAAGTGGCTGGATATTTTTGTCTGGTGCAGAATGGCTATATTCAGTTTGACATACAGGGTAGACCAACACATGTGGTGCCATTGTGCATGGTTCCACGTTGTACATCAGTTTCCACTTGTGCTGCATATTGGTGAGCATTT
Organism: Iguana delicatissima; assembly: GCA_948472985.1. Taxonomy (NCBI): domain Eukaryota; kingdom Metazoa; phylum Chordata; class Lepidosauria; order Squamata; family Iguanidae; genus Iguana; species Iguana delicatissima. The sequence goes on along the minus strand of CAOKZL010000566.1, from coordinate 975,101 downwards.
TGTTGCACAAGGTTATGCACTGTGCATCCATGTGCATGCACACATTTTGTTGTACAATGTAACAATACAATACCACAACTACAACATAACTCGACAGCTGAGTTCCTGAGCTCCACAAGCAGAATTATGCTATGTCTCTTCTTTCAACTTCCCCTGCCTTCAGACTCACCATTTAGCTCCTGCATTCCCCTCCCACAGACATTCAGTGGCTGGTGGAGAGTGGCAGCGTGGGGGGAATCTGAGAACTATCCGGCTATGTCCATGTAGCCAGGTACAGACCAATGCCATCATCTGCTGAGAACCACTAGTCTCTAATGTAGGTCTTAGCACATGATGTCATTGGTTTGAATCTAGTTGTGGAGACATGGCCAGATAATTCTTCCTCACACCCACACCCTCCACCATCCAATAAACAGCCATGATGGAAGTTTTAGTCATTCTGGAGGAAGGAAGAAAATTGCAACTTCCACAGTGACCCCTGAAAGACATATGTAGGCATACCATGGACTTACACTTGTGTATGTCATTAACATACAGAGTGTAAAGTAATGCTCCATTTTCTCCATCTTGTACACTGTTTGTTCTCCTAAACTTGGCATTCAGAGGTTTCCTTGCCTACCGTGGCAATTTGGGGCCAGGGGCAAGATCCTTATTTCTTTAAGAGTAGTGTGGTAGGCAGAAATCTAAGCCTTCTACTTCAGTGCATTAATGCGCAGCAATTGTGGAAACATGTTATGATTCCCTCCATCTAAGGTTGACCTGAGCAAGGAAAACGAGAGACAGACTTGTGTGCAGTGGTTAAAGTGTTAGACTAGGACTGGAGAAATATTCAAAAACTACCTGGTTTTTGGTGAAACTTTTAATAGCGTGGAGCTAAACATCTTCACCTGCCAAATCTTTGCCAGCAAAGTGACGTTAGAAGTACAGAACTTGATTTGAAAACTGGGAACTCTAAAAGAGAATACAAAAGAAAAAAACAATGAATTTCAAGGATTCCTTGCTCCCATCACTGGCCACTTTTGAAATGGTAAATGCAACCTGCCCTGAATCCTGGAAGTAGAGTGGCACATAAATATATCCATCAGAGAGCTTTCCAGAATTTAACCAAAGGGGCTGACATGGAAATAGGGATAAATTCAGGCTTGTTCTTCCTCTCTCCACCTACCACCAATATAAACTGTAAGATACTTTCACAGCAGAGGCCATGGCCTCATTCCAGGGAAACCACAGGCCATTATAAAAAAAATTGTCAAGATGTGAGGTAGAAAATTAATAGAAGACATGAGGCCAAGGGGCATACTGGCTGACATCCTACATCGAGGAGACTGTCACCCTGATTTCTGGGTTCCCGTGAGGGACACCTCAATGTTCTCCAATTATTGGGGAATGGGAATTAGCGAGAGCACAAACTAAGCAATGCAAGAGGCAGGGCAACCTAGCGAGATCTTGGATCCAATGTTTATGGGATCAGGCCGAGTCAATAATCAAACAGAAGTAAATTAAAATTGTTTTTCTTTATTTTGAAACACAGTCAATACATATGTATGCAAACACTCACACAGACCTAATGAAAGAAAGGTAGGAGTTTGATAGAGGATTTTAAGAGGGATTTTTCAGGGGAAATACTACTCCTGATCCTGAAGCCCGGGTTGTCAGAAGAAAACTCAGTTGGAGCGGAGATTCTCAGCACGTGGAAGCTAAGGGGAAGGTTCGGCAAACGGAACAGCAGCAAGGCAGGATGGAAGCCAGGAGCGATCTGAAGAAGCGCTCAAAATCAGGGGGTCTTATAGGGGAAAATGTGCCCGTAGGCTAGTCCGTTCCTGGGGAAAACAATGGGTTTCGGGCTGGAGACAAAGCCTCCGAAAGCATGATTGAATTATGACAGAGTTGTCAATAGCGCAGACAGTATGCAAACAAGGAGTGCTTGACAGTTGGATATTCGGCTCATCAAGCTGCCTACTCGGGGCAGGGAGTCTTTTGTATGCTGCATGCATACATAATGTGATCTTAAAGTGTACTTGCCTGGAGGTCTCCTGAAGCTGCATTCTGGCAATTGCTGGCCTGCTTATTGTTCAGCTATTTTCGGCCGTGCCCGTATGCATGCTTGTTCAGGGGCCTCGCAAGCACATGGAAAGGAATGGGTAGCGATGGCCAAATTCTTGATATCAAATGATATACCACAGATCCAGACTTGAAACTACAGTAACAAGACAATTGTAACTTTACACTCATGGAGTTATGTAAGGCTGCTTCTTTAGTAAACTGAGACAGTGTGCCACTAAATGGGCATTGTGCATTGATGTGCCTCAATACACAGTGATGCATAACCACACACAATGCACACTGCTCACCAATGTCTCAGCCAGTGCACCCACCCACGTGCAATGGTACTGCTTGCAAGCTCTGCCATTCACGTTTTATCATCAACCCCTTCAAACACAGAAAGAGGGGGGAAAAGGTGCCTCAGTCAAAATCATAACTCTTCTGCCCCAAAATACCTCTAAACATCAGGTTTTAGCCATCCACAGTACACTGGATCAAAATGGAAACTATTGCGATGGGTACCATACCAACTTACTGTCTGTGAAACCAAAGAAGAACAACTTTGATGCCTCTCTGTGGATTCAGCCACAGACTGCCGCTGTCTTGTAGGAAAAAAAACATAGGGCCTAGCTGTGTCATAAAAATTTCATCACTGCTGTTTTTATAATCCAGATGTCTCAACTGAGACCCCCATGTGACATATAACTTAAAAAAAAAACACCTCCACACACCTAAATCTACAAGTGCTCTATTTGTTTTCTACTTCCCTCCCTAATTTATTATAGCTTATTTTTCCTTTTTTCCTGCTGAAATAAATGCCTCTTTTTAGTTGGAAGCTCAAAGGCTTTCAACAAGATGGTCCACAGCTGCCAGCATCTTTTATAAAAAAAAAAAATTATATCCAAAAACCTTCTCTGTGTGTTCTCTTCTCACTGTTTGTTTAAATTTCAGGATGATCAGGAACTACCAATAGACAGCATAGGTTCTATCTGCTCATTTCACCCCTTGGCAAGGTTTCGCATTTATGTCTAGCTTCAGACGAAGTGAAAAAGGAGAGGGAATGGAAGCTGTTTCAAGAAGTGAGATATAGACGAGGGGGGATGAGAGGTATAGATTTAGTCTGAAGCCAGAGAGGCTCAATAGTTTACACTATTTGTGATCAGGTTTAGCTAGGGGCATAGCTACTCCATCTTCTCCATCACTCCATCTTCTATGTGGCATTATTTCCTACTTGTATACATGTATTTGTATGTGTCTTCACGATGCCTCTCAGCTTATGGTGACTCTATGAATTTCACAGGGTTTTCTTAGGCAAGGAATACTTAGTGGAGGTTTTGCCAGTTTCTTCCTCTGAAATAGAACCTGGTATTTGTTGGTAGTCTCCCATCCAAATACTAACAAGGGCTGACTCTGCTTAGCTTCCAAGATCAGACAGGATCTGCTGCCTTTAGGCCATGTAGGACCATGTGTATACATACACACACATATTCATTTGTGATTAGGGCAATAGAAGGACACTGCATATGCTTTCAGTATTCAAAGCCAGTCCTCCAAGGCACTATCACCCTCCTTTTAAAAACATTTTACTGTGACTTGAAACTGCTAAGCCAGCCTGTCATGCACCTCCATGCCAGGGATCCATTAAGCTCACCTCATCTTGCTCATCCCGTCTTCAGCCTGGCCAAAGGGGTGGGATGGGAGAAGAGACAGCTCAATGTAGCAAGACAAGATGCCTCATTGCAAAGGTTCCTGGCTGATGTGAACAATCTGTACTCCATCTGGAAAGAGGGGAACATAACTTCATTCTCTTTAACCTTTCATAAGTGGAAATTGGAACACATGTAGCCAAGCAACACCAGAGTATAGTCAAGATGGCAAAAGTTACTAATGAAGAAAAACACACAGATTAAGAGAAGCTGCAGCAGCTGGCATTTGCTTGAGCCTACTGGGAAGGGTAGGATTTTGTCTCCTTCTGTTCTCTCTTTTCTACTGAGTTAATTGAGTACAAACTACATGAGCACTTTGAACTCAGTTTGTAGCAACTGAAGTAAATTGAAGACAAAGAAGGGAAATGGGAGGAACAAACAGAAACCAAGACATTTTAAAAGGATCTGGAAAAAGTGAGACAACAAAGGATTAAATAGGACTGTCCCTGCCAAACCTGGACAGCTGGAGGGTATGTAATTTCTCCTATCTATCTTCCATCCTGCTTGAACACACACAACAATTAACCCAGTGGAAGCGTCAGAGGTCTCTCCTGATCTAATTAGATCAATGGTAAATCACATATTAAATTAAATTGTTAAATTAGAACATTTTCACTTTATTTTTTTAGAGGCCCATTGGAAAACTGCATTGTTTGTAGGCCTTTTTTCTGTAGCTCAACCTAACATCTGTTTCATGGACAGCATAAATATTGCATGCTAATTTTATGCACTGTTATACCATGGCCGATATCCTGTTGGGGAGTCCCAAGCAGAGCAGACCCACAGAATCAATGGCTGAATGAGAAGTCAACACAGAGGTATATCCTACATAGATTCAATGGATCTAAGAACAGGATTTAGGCCTATAGGTTGATAAACAAGATAAATAATGTGTCCATTTTAAAAACAGAAACATTACACAGAGGTAAGCAACCTTAAGTGTACACAATATTGTATATGTTATACATAATATAATCTGAACATAATATTATGCCCAATACATATTATAATGTTATAAGCAAACAAGGAAGCAAGCAAGGTTTTTAGATCATGCAGTGTCACAGCAAAGATCTTTAAGAACCTTTCTGCACCACGCTCTTATAGCACAATTATTCCACTTTCAACATCCTATGGAATCCTAGGGTTTGCAGTTTAGAGAGGGAAAGTGGAATAATCGCACTATAAGAGCATAGTGCGGAAATGGCCTCAGAAAGGGATGTGGTAACCTTTGGTGCATCCCACACACTCAGCCTGACAAGAATTGCCATGATAAGGTTGCCATAAACAGGAAACTTAAAGGCGTACAACAATAATCAAAACAATAAGTTAAGAGGTCTTTTATTTTTGAAAAGAGTCAGAAAGGGATTTCCAGTCTGAGAAGTATCACTAATGACCTTTTACTAAACAAACTTGTCAATTTGTCGATTTCTGCTAGATCTGTCAGTTCCAGCAACCATTCTTCCATAGTGGGTAGTGTTGAGTTCTTCCATCTTGGAGTGTACAACAATCTTGCTTCTGTACATATCTTATGTTTTCTTCAGAGCTGTGGCTTTACAGGGTTTGTAATTAAAACAGTAGCTAATCAACTATTAGTTCATACTCTCTCTCATAAATAAACAACACAAGTAACATATACAACATTAACTTGTCAGGGATTCCAGGCAGGGAACCCTGGGAAAATGATCAGCCCACTGCAAAGATTGTATAACTATGTATACAATATTGACAATTTACACAGTAAACTAGACTTCCTCCTCTGGCGAAGTAACTGCTTTTTAACAATCCTTTGTAACCCCTCTTCAGTCAAACTCAAAGGAAAAAAACTCACGTCTAACTGTGATCAGATAATAATAAATAAATTCTCTATATATATTAAACACCTTCCCTAATAAACTTACATATCTTTAGCAGTCTCTTAACTGAGAAGACAGAAGGAAGGCAGTAAACAAAACACAAAGTGAACGCTTGGTCTGTTATAGTGCTATTATTCCACTTTCAACATCCCACGGAATCCTGGGGTCTGCAGTTTAGGGAAGAGCATTTAGACTTCTTATTCAGAGAACTCTTTGGCTTTAGGAAACTACAAACCCCAGAATTCCACGGGATGCCGAAAGTGGAATAATAGTGCTATAATAGTTTAGGGCGGGAAGGCCCTTAGTTCCAACTGGAGTAGACTTGTGAAGACAGTGGGATTCTACGGGCATTTCCACACTAGCCTGTTATAGCACTTTTATTTCACTTTCAACCTCCTATGTAATCCTGGGGTTTGTAGTTTAGGGAGGGGCCTTTAGAATTCTGAGGCAGAGAGTTCCTTGACCTCAGGAAACTACAAACCCCAGAATTCCAGAGGAGGTTGAAAGTAGAAAAAGAGCAATTGAACAGTGTAGTGCGGAAAGGCCTTTAGTTCCAACTGGAGTAGACTTGTGAAAACAGTGCGATTCTGTGGCCATTTCCACACTAGCCTCTTACAGCGCCATTACTCCACGTTCAACATCCTATGGAATCCTGGGTTTTGCTGTTTAGGCAGGGGCCTGAAAACTGCAAACCCCAGGATTCCATAGGATGTTGAAAGTGGAATAATCACACTTTAACACGCTAGTGTGGAAATGGTCCGAGTTAGCTGCTCTCCCCCTCCATCTGCCTCTCTCCAGCCCAGCAGCATGCAAATACCTGCCTTGGTAAAAACCACAGAAATGTTAACAGGACGAAAGAAATTCTTCCCTGCACGCCTCATCGGCGGCCCAGCGGGATCCACCTTGGCCCATGCCTAAGTAAACACGGCCTTCACTGGGCTCCGGTTGTCTTTGTGGGCCCTCACCCCCAGGCCGCTGCCCTCCAAGCGTGGCATTATGGACCCCGTGGCTGTTCATTTTAATTTACAGCCCTCGCAACTCGTGCCAAGACAAAGAGAAAGATCCATAAACGGGGTGTGTGTGTGTACATAGGCTCACACGCACACCCCGGGCAGCTGCTGCGAGTCGGTAGAGAAGGAGCCGGGAGAAGGATTCTGGAGCTGCCTGTGGGCCTCAGGGCTGCCTGGGAAGACATTTTGGCTGCCTGAGGTAAAGCAGGAAATGGAGGCCCCCAGTCATTTTACCTCATGAGGTAAAAACCACCCTACACACGGGTACCACTCCCCCACCCTGTCAGTGAAAATGCAACACGAAGATAAAGAAACAGTTTTGATTAAAGACGGCAGATGGAAGAAAGATTGGGGTTTAGTGGTATGATATATGAAAGATAATTGTGGGAGGGACAATGTATCAGTATTTGGCTTGGAATAACTGCTAGACTATAAGTAAAGGTGCTGATGTGAATTAATAACCAACAGACATCATACAGTGATAACAGAAACTAAGGCTATTTCCACAATACACTGTTAACATCCTGTGGGATTCCGGGGTTTGTAGTTTCCTGAGGCCCAAGAGCTCTCTGACTGAGAATTTTAAAGGCCCCAGGATTCCATAGGAGGTTGAAAGTGGAATGATAGCGCTATAACAGTCTAGTGTGGAAATGGGTCTACACTGTTATAGTGCTATTACTCTACTTTCAACATCCTCCTGTGGAATTCTGGGGTTTGTAATTTCCTGAGGCCCAAGAGTTCTCCAGCTGAGAATTCTAAAGGTCCCCTCCCTAAACTGCAAACCGCAGGATTCCATAGGAACGATAGCACTATAAACAGTACAGGGCAGAAATGGCCCATGGCAAATATGTGTGTGCGTGTGTGTGGGCGTATTATATTTAAAATATGTATATAATGACTAGATGACAGTAAGGACAATATTCTACAGTAAGGAGACAACTCTAGAAGTGCTGGAAGTCGACTACTAATCAGTCCCTGTAGTAGTTGTTTGTAGTTAATTTAGGAGTAATTTCGTATTATTATAACCCCCAATTATGTTGCCTGTTATTGGTGCAGAGAATATCAGGTGCGCCTCCTAATGTCTCCTTGTGGAATCTCTTCCCATTTAATCAATTTCAAAGCCAGTGATGTAGAGCCGAGTCGACTGACTCGGACTCAAATCGGACTTAAGTCGCTTCAGTGACTGGACGGGACTCGACTCGGCAATAGATGATGCACTGACTGAACTCAACTCAAGACTTGCATGTTTTTAGTGACTGACTTGCTGCCCTCGATTCTGTAACATAACACATTCATCCCGAAACGTTATGACTTCGAACAATGCCTCCATTGCCTTTTGCCTACTGGTCACAGGACAATCTGTCCCAAGCCCAAAATGTGGGCGCATTTCTCAGGGAGGAACAGCAAATGGGTTAGGCAACAGGCTTGGGGAGGAAGGATCCTTTTTCTAAAGCTTTTGAAGCTTCAGGAATCGGGAACAAGAAGGTGCCTATTCCCCACTTCTGAAGCTGCAGATTCTTTCATGCCCGTTGTCACAAAAGCCTCCAGATTTGCAAAGGAGGAGTAAGAAGGATTCTATTCCCCACTTCTGAAGCTGCATATGGCAAAATCACAAATATGGAGGGCCGTCTCTGCTTAAGTTGTTAAAACTGACTTTATTCAACTCTGTCCAGAAATTCTGAAATATAGGTTGGGATATAAACCACCCAGACTTGAGACTTGACTTGAAAGTATCTTTAAGGACTTGAGACTTGACTTGAGACTTGCAAGGCCATTTCTGCACTACACTCTTATAGCGTGATTATTCCACTTTCAACATTCTGTGGAATTCCGGGGTTTGCGGTTTAGGGAGGGGCCTGCAAACTGCAAACCCTGGGATTCCGCAGCATGTTGAAAGCGGAATAATCGCGCTATAAGAGTGTAATGCGGAAATGGCCTTGGAGTAGAAGACTTATGTGCATCACTGTTTCAAAGCCGTGTTCATTTTTGTGGGCTTCTCCCTTTATCCTAGAAGTGGGACTAGTGCTTGAAAGCCCCCATTTCCAATGCTCCTCTAAGCCATTAATGATGCCCTTGGGGCATTCATTCTTTCTCAGCCGATAAGTTCCTGAGTCATTACTCCTTTTGTTATTAGGATTCCCAGGATGTGAGGGCTCTCCAGTTGTCAGGGGAAGGAGGAGGAATCTCAGAGTGAGAGCACTGCCTTGCAAAGTATGTGTATTCTCCTGATGACTGAGGCTGCCATACTTTAGAATTTCATGAGGTGAGATAACTCATTGGTAAAGATAACAATGCTTGGCAAGGTAGAAGGCAGTAGGTAAAGAGGAAGGCCACCTTACAGAAGCACAGAGGCCATTTCCTCGCTGCACGGCTATAGTGCTATTTTTCCACTTTCACCATCTTATGGAAACCTGGGGTTTGCAGTTTAGGGAGGGGCCTTTAGAATTCTCAGCCAGAGAGCTGTTGGGACTCAGGAAACTACAAACCCCAGAATTCCACAGGAGGTTGAAAGTGGAATAATAGCACTACTGCATAGTGCAGAAATGGCCAGACAGGGCTTAAACATGAGACAGACTTATGGTATCACGAGGGAGGCCCTGGTAATGTTACAAGAGTGATGTTGCAAGGAACTACTGATATAGAATCAAAGAATCATAGAGTTGGAAGAGGCTACAAGGGCCACTGAGTCCAACCCCATTCTGCCATGAAGGAATATACCATTAAAGCACTCTTGACAGACAGCCACTGTTTAAAAACCTCCAGAGAAGGAGACTTCACCACACTCCCAGGGAGCAGCGTATTCCACTGTTGAATTGCTCTTACCATCAGGGTTCTTCCTAATGTTTATGTTCCTAATGTTTATGTTCCTAATCTCTTTTCCTGAAGTTTGAAGCCATTGCTCCATGTATAGTCTCTGGAGCAGCAGAAAACAGGCTTGCTCCATCTTCCATTTGGCATACCTTCAAATATTTAAACATAGCTATCATGTTGCCTCTTTACCGTCTCTTCTCTAGGCTAAACATATCCAGCTCCCTAAGCCCCTCCCCATAGGGCATAGTTTCCAGACCTTCTACCATCTTGGTTGCCCTCCAATTACTATATCATCAAAATATCAACTATATCATTAAGGATTTGACATGAAGCATCAGCCACAGTTGCTCATGGTCTGCCATTCAAATAAAGAAAAGCATGTATAACAAATGAGAAAAGTACATAGAGAAATAGTTTTTAAGAGAGCTCTCTAACTGAGATTCCTCCTTTTGCCTGTGGACTGGAGAAAATGATCCAGACCCTGAGATCTGGGAACTCTATTCTCAAAGTGGTTGGTCATAATGCAGTCAAATTTCTAAAAACATTCTATAGAATATGAAGGATACTAGGAGCTTCCAGAAATAATTTCATTGTCCTTAATACAATGGAATTGCACAGCTGCCCCCAGTGCAGTACACCACTGGCCATAGGCTAACAAGTTGCCTTTAGTTTTATTATTCATAAGAAATGGGTGTTTGTTGCTAGCCCACCCCTTTATTACTTTCATATCCCTAACAGGCACTGACAAATTGATATTTGCAGCTGTTTCTAGGGTACAAACTTTGAGGGGTTCAGCCTGCATGGCCCACAGCTATTGTTCCAAATCATTTGGGGGATGTCTTTTCCCTTGAAAAACAAACCTGGTACCATGTCCAGGATTCCAAGAATTAGAGAGAAATGACTGAAACTTTTCCCTGTCTGACACGCTGTCCTTTGCTTCCTCCTGGAAGCAGCCATTAAGTGCAGTAATTAGCTACTGGCACACAAGCCAAAGGAGACGCTCTCCTTTAAGCAGGCCCAGGAGAGGAGATTCATTTCCTCCACAATTAGGTCTAATGAGTTGGGCTGGCTTTATGGCATGGCTGTGCACACAGCAGCAAGGAAGGCACCCAGCTTTGCTTCAAGACAGCCGTAGGAACTCTGCAACCCTGTGGGTGCTACACGCCTTCCAACATTTCACAGATAAAAACTGGGACCTGTCTGGCCAAGCAATATTACAGTGTGGTCAGGATGGCAATAGTTAATAATGAGGAAGGACACACAAGCTAAGAGAGGCTTCCTCGGTTTGGTTTTGCCTGAGTCTCCTGGGAAGGGCAAGACTTCTCACCTTTCTTCTCTTCTTGAAAGTTTAAAACAGTTAAAACCATGTCCATACACATTTTGGAAAAGATCAGTTATGTCCAGATTTGTTGTTGTTTAATTGCTGTCAAGTCAGCTTCAGTTTATAACAACTGTAAAAATGAAAGCCTCCAAGACACTTTGGTACTAACAGCCCTGCTAAGGTCTTGCAAACTCAGGGCAGCTATGGCTTCCTTGTTTGGCATTCCCCAAGTGTACTGCAGTCTTTTTTCCTTACTGAATGATCATCCTTTCTAACTAGTCTCATGATATGTCCAAAGAACAAGAACCTCAGTTTAGTTATTTTGGTTTCTAGAGAGAATTCAGCCTTGATTCTTCCAGGACCCAATTATTTGTCTTTTTGATGGTCCATGGTATCTGTAGAGGTCTTCTCCAGCACCATATTTCAAACGAGTTGATGATTCTCTTTCTATCAGCTTTCCCTGCTGTCCAGCTTTCACAATGGATTGTGAAAGGTCCCAAAGACTTGGCACCAGAAAGAAAACCAATATGGCCACCAACTGGCCCATGAAGAAGAGAGTTTTCTACAGAGGGGGCACAACAGGAAAGATGCCTTTGTCCCCCAAGTCCTCTAAGGGAGAGGCATTCCTTCAAGTATCAAGGTCCTAAATCCTTTTGGGCTGTGCATGTCATCACCAGCACCTTAAATTCAGACCAGAACTGTACTTTGCATCTGGTGTTATGTGCTATCTCTATGGAATTCCAGTTAACTGCTGCATTTTGTACTAGCTGTAGCTTCTGAGTCACCTTCAACAGTGTAACGCAGCAGCTAGAAAGCCAACGCAATTCGAGGCCACATCAAAAGATGTATCGTGTCTAGATTGAGCGAAGTGATAGTACCACCCAATTCTGTTTGGTTAGACCTCACCTGGCGTACAGCAGTGTGTCCAGTTCTGGGCACCACAATTCAAGAAGTATATTGATAAGCTGGAATGTGTCCAGAGGGTGACCAAAATGGACAAGAGGCCTTCTTCTATGAGGAGCAGCTTAGGGAACTGGGGTATGGAGAATAAAAAGTTAACAGGTGAAATGATAGCCATGTTTAAATATTTGAAAAGATGTCACATGGAAGACAGAGCAAGCTTGCTTTCTGCTGCTCCAGAGACTAGAACACGGAGAATATATTCAAACTACAGGAAAAAAGATTCCACCTAAACTTTAGGAAGAACTTCCTGGTGGTAACAGCGGTTTGACAGTGGATTATGCTGCTGTCTGAGAGTGTGGTGGAATCTCTTTCTTTGGAGGTTTTTAAACAGAGGCTGGATGGCCATCTGTTGGGAGTGCTTTGATGGTGTCTTCCTGCCTGGCAGAATAGGGGTGGACTCTTGGATCTCTTCCAGCTCTAGGATTCTATGATTCAAGGGCAGCTCCATGTACCCCACATTATAGTAGTCCAAGAGAGAAGTTACTGGTTCATGGAATATTGGGTAGTACAGGAAAGCAGAATATAATCAGAGTTTTGAGTTCTCCACACCCATCTTAGCCCCCAATGAGTTACAGAGAAAGGGAGTGCCTGCCCGCCAGTATTTATATTGAAATATTCAGTTCTCTGTCCAAACAGGCACCGTGTCTTGCCAAGAGTCTAGTGCCCAGGAACCGTCAGGTTTGTTTTCCCAAAATGTAGTTTCATTGACAATAAATCAGAGGGTTGGAAAAACATTTAGCAAAGGAAAGCAGAGAAAGAAAGAGAAAAAAATTCTCCAGTGCTCCAAAGCAGTGATGATAGGTGTTTGGACCAAGCGAGAAAGCAAGCAACTCACCCCTATCAGAGGGATGGTTTGGGCCGTGCATGGAATGGAAAGAAAGACATACTCTTTCCGTGCTAAAAGCTGTCTACTGAAAGAAAAAGTGGAGGGGTTAGGAATCAACCAGTGCCAAGGTGGTCAAGGCTATGAAAAAGCAGATGAGAGATTAAATGTTTCTGGATCACTTCAGATTTCAGATGTGAAAATTGCAGGAGTAGCCATGCTGATCATTAACCAAAATCCAGCATCCTCTGCGGTGATACCACTGATGATATGAACCAGAAGATGCAAAAAAACAAACAAAAACAAAACAAAAGTTAACTTTGCAAACTCATTTCTTCGCCAGGCAAAGATGGTTTTAAAAATAATTATGCAGGTAAAAGAAGAAAGGTGGTGTTAAGAGTCCTCAAAGCCTACAGTTTTGCATCTTTGCTTTTGGAACTTTCTACGAATCTCTACCGAAAGAGGGTCTATTTGGCTTCACTGGAGAGGGCCAGAAAAGATCTCAGGGGAATAGACTTTATGGCTACAGTGAAGATGTGGTATTTTATGGTCTCCTTTGACAGCCTTCCTCCCTGTTATTCTTCGATCTCTCTTTTGGTGGGGAGGTTAGGATTCAGCTTTCTGCTTCCATGAAAACATTCTCACTGTAGCACTCAAAATCAAGGATGCAGACCTGCAAGTTTTGAGGACTCCCAACAGAACTGCTTTTGTTTCTTCTGCATTTTTTTCCCCACAATCTCTGCCTGATGAAGAAGGTAGTATAATTTTTTTGCATCTTCTGGTTGGCTTAGTAAAGAGTGCTGAACTGTGACTCTGCAGACCAGGGTCGGAATCCCTGCTTGGCCATGGAAACCCCCTGAGAGGAAGGCAAAGGCGCTCCCGCACACACATTTTGGCAAGCAAACCCCGTGATAGGTTTGCCTTAGGTTTGTCGTAAGTCAGAAAGGACTTGAGGAAACACAACAACAACAAGCTTGCAGATGGGGTTTCACATGAGTTAATAAAGCTACTCTTTAAAAAAATCTTGCAGATAGAAAAGTAGGGTGACAGTGAGGAAACTAGGTTATCTTTCCCCCGACACAGTTTTTTAGGTGTTTCTCTTGGTTATGGAAGAGCATTCCATCATGTGAGCTCCTGCGTGCAGCTCAAAGAGGTGCAGCCTGACTGCCTTGTCTGAGGTTTGTGAGAATGATGCCCAAGAGTGATTAATGTCCAACTGGGATCCTCAATGCTTTTTGGACCCATTCACTCTGGTTGCTGTGCAGGATATTGAACTGAGGATACCTTGGTGGATAACCAACATATAGGACTTGAAAGGAGTGTGTGTGTCAGCAGTGTGAAGTGGCAGCCAAGAAAGCCAATGCAATTCTCGGCTGCATCAATAGGAGTATGGTGTCTAGATCAAGGGAGGTACTGGTACCACTCTACTCTGCTTTGGTTAGACCTCATCTTAATACTGTGTCAGTTCTGGGCACCCCAATTCAAGAAGGACATGGTCAAGCTGGAGCAAGTCCAGAAGAGGGCGACCAAAATGGTGAGGAGCCTGGAAGCCATGCCCTGTGAGGATAGATTTAGAGAGCTGGGTATGTTTAGTCTGCAGAAGAGAAGGTTAAGAGGGGACATGAGAGCCATGTTTAAATATTTGAAGGGATGCTATGTAGAGGAGGGAGTGGACTTGTTTTCTGCTGCTCCAGAGACCAGGACAAGGAGCAATGGATTCAAGCTGCAGGAAAGGAGACTCCATCTGAACCTCAGGAAGAACTTCCTGATGGTCAGAGCTGTCCGGCAGTGGAATGTGCTGCCTCGGAGTGTGGTGGAGTCTCCTTCTTTGGAGGTTTTTAAGCAGAGGCTGGATGGCCATCTGTCGGGAGTGCTTTGAGGGTTTTCCTGCATGGCAGGGGGTTGGACTGGATGGCCCCTGTGTCTCTTCCAACTCTACATTTCTATGATTCCATGTGTGTGCACCGTATTTATTATCTTGGACCTTTCTGTCCAAGTGGCTTTTGGTTCCATTGGCTACAGTACCATGACAACCAGTTTGTTATTGGACTGCTACTCCCATCAACATTGACCCCTTCAGCCTTGCTAGTACTAGCATGGGAGACCAGTGAATTGTATGGGAGACCAGTGAATATTAGGGATCGCCAAGTTAAGGCTAGGGAAAAATCCTGCTTGAGCAATGGCTGCCAATTGAGCTGACAATACTGGGTTGGATGGGTCAAGGGTCTGCCTACAAGGCAGGGGCCTATTACCACCCACCTTCTCTGAACACCCTATTTCTTTTGTTATTTTGGTAGAAAGATTAGTACAGTACTACCCTCATATTTGCTGGGGGTATGTTCCAAGATCGCCCATGGATACCTGAAACCATGGGTAGTACCAAACCCATAGTAGTGGATAGTATGTTAGCCATATCTAAATACCTGAAGAGTTGTCGTGTAGAAGATGGAGGGAGGTTGTTATCTGCTGCTTCAGAAACTAGAATGAGAACCAGTAAATTCAAATTATGCTCTCAAATTACTTGCTATGGTCCTTGCAGAGCTAGTGGACTACTTCCAGTGATGCCAAAGCTATTTCCTGTCATGGTGTTGGCAGGGGGACAGTTAAAGCATGGAGGGAGAGGTGGGCAGGCAGGCACGGTGTGGGTAGCAGGCCACATGGGTGCCATTGCCCAGATTGGAGCAAAAAGCGGGAGAGGTAGATGTTTTCAGACCACAGGTGATTGCAGGCAACAAATCTTGGAAATCAAAACTGCAGATCAAGAGGAGTGGGGGAACTACTGTACTTGGAAAGGAGAACATCAGGGAGTACCAGGGATCTCCAGTTAGTTGACAGTGCTAGGCAGAAGGAGCTAGTGGAAGTCAGCTTCTTGTGACCGTCTCAGCCTTCCCCAACCATAGACGCGCTCCAGATGTATTGGGCTCAGACGCAAGCCATT
The DNA here is from genome assembly GCA_948472985.1 of Iguana delicatissima. NCBI lineage: Eukaryota > Metazoa > Chordata > Lepidosauria > Squamata > Iguanidae > Iguana > Iguana delicatissima. The sequence continues at coordinate 959,633 of CAOKZL010000566.1, read as the reverse complement.
CATGGTAGCTGTAGGGAAGTCACACAGCTTCAGCACTCAATTGCCAAGCGCTAGGGTGTGAAATGACCCCAACCAAATTGATGTGAATTGTGAGACAAGCATTTTGAGAACTCAGGAAAAGCTCTCACTGGAACAATTAACATTTCTCATTTTTAACGTCTGTCTGATTTCTTGACAAAGCTCCTGTGTGTCTTTAACAGGCAGAAGTCCAACAGGGGAAGTGCTCGCCATCATTGTACTTTCAGGCAGGGGATGCACTGTACAAATTGAATTTTTGTCTGTGTCTGACGATAAAGGGATCCCACCCACCAAGCAGAAAGAGTGAAAGCTGGCGAGGATTGTAGGTTCATCAACTTCTCTTATCTCTGTGACATTACAGACAACCATTATGTCAAGTGGTTCCCTCCCCAAAGATTTATGCAGTTGGCTTTCCTCACTGGAAATATGACAAAGCACTGAAAAACTCAATGCTCTGTCTAGGATCTCTTCAAAGAGCATACCAAAGAAAAACCTCAGATGTGTCATCTCAGACCATGACTCTATTTTGAAGGCATCTTTAGTACAATGAGTCCCAAAATCCCAAGGAAATTCCAGAAGACAACAGCTGCCTAAAGGTTAATGTTCTTATCAAATAGCATTTGAAGGGCAAGGTTATTAAGAGCTTGACCATGCTTAGTTAACTCATCTAGACAACAGCAGACTTACTCAGAGAAAGTGGAAATCAGTTTATCCCTCCCTCTGGCCTCTTCCTTCAACAACTTGTCAATGAATGCCATTGTTTCTACACTAGAGCCCGTTAGCGTTTATTAATTTTCTGCAATAAATGGAATTAGACTACGTATAACGATAGCATTGCTAGGATAAGTGCCCAGCTTGCCTGCATCAGAAATCTCTCAGCCGCCTCAGCTGTGGTCTCCCCCCCCCCCCAGCTACTTGCTGTTTCTCTTTCCAAGAGTCTGGGGACCCTGGAAAGAGGTAGATGCTGCTGGATTATTGAGAGTTGCCTAGAGCCTGTCTGGATACACGACTGTAGCAGCCCTGAATCGAGCTTCTTCCCTGATGATTAGGGGTGCCAGCTATCCAGTGACCATGAATGGAAACTGCAGCCTGCAGAGATTTGAATTAACCAAAAAAAAAAATTAATCCATTAAAAAACAACAACTACTACTAAACCTGAGACACACATCTGTAAGCGTCCCTTTAGTATACAAACTGCACTTGTCCACATTTTATATTCCTAGGAGCAATGGCAGAGGAGGACCCACACACTTCTTTATCCACATAGTCCAGCATTGTCCTTCCCCATTTCCAGGATATATTTGTGCAAAAACCCATTTCTAGAATATCCAATTCAGTCAGAAAGTAGAGTTAAGGTTATGCCACACAGCGAGTTTAGACAGCAAACATGAGTGGGAGGAATGATGTGAGGCAGGGCTAGGTTATTTATTTATTGAATTTGAACTATGCACCAATTTTGCCCCTTTTTAAAAATCAGATCCCATGTCACTTCTAGTTTCAGTTTTGGTGGAGTTTGGAAGTGGGAGCTAGCAAAACTGCTGTGTTGGGGGTTGTAATTTTGCCCATTTCTAAGCATTTTTCACACACACCCCTCAAAACAAAATATTTGGAGAGAGCTATAATCTTTGAGAATGTCCTGGATGACTGGGGTCTCATGTAGTGTAAAGTGCTGTCAAAAAACATGCCAGCTCAAGGCACTGTGCAACGGCAGTCCTTCAAAAAGAATTGCAGATATTTAATTTCGAAACAAGCCATCCAGACTTCCACCTGATCCACATTTTATGGGACTATTTTCTGCATTGGCTGACTGCCCCAACACTATGTTATCTTTCTCCCTGCGAGAAAAAAAGTCCACAGTTCTTAGGTATGGTTTCAAAAAAATATACAACAATTTCCTTGCAAATGCTGGCCATAACAGCTGAGATTCTACAAGCCGGTGGAGTGTAATACCCATGCAATTGCACGTCCTCTCTGTGCCTTAGCAACTGTCAAACTTCAGGAGGGGTCCCTGCTGCTGCTACTACTTACAAGTAGAGTGAGGAGGTTGACGGAGGCAATTTAGGTAAGGAAAAAGCAGCTGGTCTTGGCTCAGAGGGGGAAAGAAACTAGGTGTACTCACCAAGGGAGTGCACTCCATTTTACTTCCCCACTGGATTTACCTCTCCCTCCTCATCAGTAAGAAGTGGGAGAAGCACCCCCCAACCCCAACTGGACAGGTTCTGGTGGGTTAGGTTTTAGAAAGGGCAAAAAGGAACAGAGAATAGCTGGTGGGTCAAAAAGGCTTACACACTTAAAACATATGTACATAAAAAGAGAAAACATGTCAATAATACTGTTCAAGACTCCCAGAAGATGAGAAGGGGTAGAAAGGTGGGAGCATAGTGTGTGTGGGAGACACAATGCAAAAAGACCTCAAATATTGCAGCTGGTTAAAAAAAATGTTGGCCCCTCCCCTTTTCCTTTGGTTTCAGCCCACCACTGAGATGTAACCCCTGAGAACTCCTCTGAAACTGAACCCAAATTGAGCTGAAAGAGGCTCCCCTCCCTGAATTAAACCAATTGTACAAATGTAACAATTGCAGTCCAGTTATATGCAAGATCCTGGTACAGAGCTGCAATCTCCCACCCGCCATGACCTAGAAAGGGGATCTGCGCCATAACAACTACATAGCAGGCAGAAAACCCACGGTTCAGCTTCTCCCAGCATCTCTAAACAGTGATGGGGAACACTACAATGATGCGAGTTACTCCCTGCCATAAGTTGTTTAAGGCACAAATCCTCTAGCAGAGAAGACTGGCTGATCCTAAAAGTGACGGTCCCCCACACGCTTCTTTCTGCTAATTTTCGGTGGGAAGCTATTTGGGTCAGCCACCTGTTTGGCTTAGTTTTAAAATTACCATCAAGGGCCATTAATACCACCATTAGGTTGCCATCTTTTTTTTCTTTTTCCTGGCAGGATGCCTGTGCTTGTAAACAGCTGCACCAGAGGCAGGCCATGAGTCGAGAGGCCCACAGTGACTCAGACAAACCTGGGCATTTGCCCTACGTTTTTGGCCTACTTGGACTGGCTTTCAACAGTCCAAATTAAGAGCGTGTTAGGTATGAGGAAGCCTGTAAGCCAAGAATACCGCAGAGGCCAAACTCTCTTGGTTGTGCCAAGGCAGTGAGAGAGAAAGCAGAACCGCAGATCTGTGAGGACAGAGAGTGTAATGCCTGAATACAACTGCATGATGGCACACTCACAAAGTCTCTTCTTCAAGGCTTAGAGCTGCTCAAGAGCCTTCAGGTAAGAAGCCAGTGCTACACTGAAAACAAGGCGTGGGAAAGTTCCTTTTTTTGGACTACAACTCCCAGAACCCCTCAGCCAGCAAAGCCACCAGGGGAAATTCACTCCATAAGCTGGGATGAGTAACTCAAGAGCGCAATTGCCACATGAGGTTTTTATTTATTTATTTTGAAAACAGGTTTCTTTGTGAAAGAGTACATGAAAGAGAGCATAGATTTTCTTTTTCCCATTTTTGTCAACCATAAAATGTAGACTGCTTGCTGTTGGTCAGCACAAAAGCGTCGGAACATGCACTGAGCTGCCGGCTGCAGCAGGAACTCCTTCCTGGCAGGCTTCTGACATCAGACGCAGCACCAAACGTCCTTGGGGGCCACATCCCTGGGAAGGGAAAAAGCAGAGGAGACAGGGAAAGGTGAAGCCTTAGGAACCTGCTGTGCTTGCATGCTGCTTTCTTTCCTGCAGGAGCTGTGTCTGAGGGGAAAGGCCTCCTGTAGGACTCCTGGCCAGTCCCAACGGTACTCAGGAAGAGAGTGAATGGTAGCGGCCACCCCCCAGGGCAGGAGTGGGCAATCAGTGCCTCTCTGGGTATTACTGGATTCCAACTCCCATGATTCGTCACTGCTGGCTAGGCGGCTGGCTAGGGCTGAAGGGAGTTTTAGGTCAACAGCATGTAGAAGAAGGGTTGGAATCATGCAACACCCCCCCCCAATATCATGGGACTGCAACTTCTCACAGCTTTGAACACACACATACACACATGATAAGGAATGCTGGAAGTTGCAACAGCATATCCAGAAAACCACATGATTCCCTTCTCAAACCTAGAGCAATGGTTCTAAAACTCTGATCCTCCGGGTATTTTGGACTTGGAGAAGTCTCAGTTAGTTTGGCCAGTGTTCAGGGATTCTGGGAGCTAAACTCCCAAACATCGAGAGGACCAAAGACTGAAATCCACTGATCCATGTGCAAAGCTGGGAGAAATGACTTCTTTGGACTGCAGGCCTGGGATGGGATTTCACAAACTGTAGAACAAAAAAGTAACTTTTCAAAAGTAAAGGCCATAACCCAGTCCACCCTTCTGCTTAAGATGATTTTCTGCAATATGCTGGCAGTCAGTCTCACTAGTTGGTCAAAGGAGTTCCTTTGAGTAAACACCTCCAGACCAACATGTGCCTATGTTTTACATACTGGCCTTTTAGAAGCCATGAACTGGTGTCTTATTCCTGACAGATCAGCCTCCGTTTAAGGTATGGCCCATAAAGGGCTTCCTCTCTCTTTGGCTCAAAAGGCTGCAGTGATTTGAACTGGGTGATGGATGCAGCATGACACATTGCCTAAAAATGCTTAGCCATGAAGCCTTATAGGAAACCTCTCTTAAAGGTTTTAAGTTTGGCCTCCAGCTCTTCCAAGTTCAACAGCAGGCCACACTCTATCGGCCTCAAGAGCAGGCCAGAGATGGTAAGAGGGGCCCCTTTTCCCTCCTTGCCACATCCTCTCAGTACCTCGTGTGGTATCGTAGCATATCCACCCAGCCCCAGCTAAGCACAACTGTGTCTGTGGGAGCAAAGGGATGCAGGACACAGACAGAGGCAGCACTGAAAGAGTGCCCTGCTGCTACATTTTGTTTCCTGCCCTGTGCAAACACAAGCTAAACCTCCTACCTTTTTAGAAAGCCAGCTGAACGTCATGCCACACTGAGCTATTGGGCCAAGGAGTCACAGGCAGACAAAAAGCAAGCATGTTTTTGTCCAAAGGCCACTAACTAGGGTGGGCAAACCTGGCAGGACCGGGGACCATTTCCCATTATCTCTTCAGACCCACTGCTGGCCAACCCATTCTCGTGATCACTTCTAGCTTCTTGGAAACTGTTATGTATGTGTCACTAAAACAAGGTACTAGAAGGAGGGAAGTTTTGGAGCAGAACTGAACCCACTGGAGGCTTCTTGTGTGCAGTTTTCCTTTCATTACAAACAAAGTGCAAGTGGATGGGGATTTGTTGTTGCAAAAACAGCCTCAGGAGACCACATGGGGATTGTAAGCCATACAAATCCCACTTCTGCAGGAGAGTACTTGGTGCCACCGCAAAAGTATGCGATCGTCTTTTATCTTAAACTGACTCTATCAATCTCCTCCTCCTCCTCCTCCTCTGTGAGGGAACTCAAGAGCCATTTCCGCACCACACTCTTATAGTGCGATTATTCCACTTTCAACGTCCTATGGAATCCTGGGGTTTGCAGTTTAAGGAAGGGGCCAGGCAGTCATTTACAAATTAAAATGTTTACAAGAAGTCAACAACAAAATAGAATTAGACTACTAGCGGTATTAAAACAATCTGAAACAGACACTATTATTTTGATATTTATTCTTTTGCCTCTGCTAGACAAGGCAGCAAGTTCAGGGATGAAAGAAGTCCGCCAATGACTTCCACCAAAGGCATGTCAGATCCTCCGTCTCCAGAGGCAGGACACCCCTCCATTGCCAATGCTTGGCCAAAATGAGAGAGGGTTACTTCCCTCATGTCCTGCTTGTAGGGCAATGGGTTGGGCCAGAGGGGGGCTTCAAGCCCTCCAGCTAAGCAACGCCCCCTTTCTCACTTACCCCTCTGTTCTAATCGTCAATGTACTCAAAGGCCTCTGGAGGCTCTGGTTCTTGTTCCTCCTCTTCGATCTTCGGCCCGTGAGCCGCCACGGGCTCCACTAGCTCTTCTGTGTCCTCGCTGGTGTCTCTCAAGATGATAATGCCACCAATGGAAAGCTGGAAAAAAAGAGGCACAGAGTCAATGCTGCCTCTGTACCCCAGATTAGGACCACAGCGTTGTCAAGCAGAGCCACACACCCAAAACCTGCCTCCTCTCTCCTTTTTAATGACTGGTTGAAAGGAAAAGTCCCCCTTTGAAGGGAAGAGCTGGACTAGCCTGGTTGGAGCCAGCCAACCATGGCTCAGGGAATGCTGTGAAGAGGGGCCTGTCGTGAGGAAAGGATTCAGCACTGAGGCTTGTCTTTGACAGAAGGCAGGCAGGGCTAAGTCTGCAAGGAGACAGCAGAAAGGATGGCAGAGGGATAGAGGAAAGGTGTAACGGAGATAGGAGAGTCAGCCAGGAGGAAGAACAGAAAAGGGTTTTGGGGGCTGTGAATGATTAAATGATTTAGGGGTTAATGTTTGATCTGTGTATTAATAAACTTCTACCTGTTTATTCTTTTTCTACTACTATGTCTGGCTGTTCCTGTTAAGTTTTGATGGAGAGTCTGGCCACACTTACCAGAGTGAACCCACTGAACAACACATCCACTAGTTCATATAGGAATCACCTTGAGGCCTGAGCACTTAGAATCATAGAATCATAGAAATGTAGAGTTGGAAGAGACCATAGGGGCCATCCAGTCCAACCCCCTGCTATGCAGGAACACCCTCAAAGCACTCCCGACAGATGGCCATCCAGCCTCTGCTTAAAAACCTCCAAGGAAGGAGACTCCACTACACTTCGAGGCAGCATGTTCCACTGCCTGACAGCCCTGTCAGGAAGTTCTTCCTGAGGTTCAGATGGAATCTCCTTTCCTGCAGCTTGAATCCGTTGCTCCTTGTCCTCTTCTCTGGAGCAGCAGAAAACAAGCCCTCTCCTTCCTCTACATGGCATCCCTTCAAATATTTAAACATGGCTATCATGTCCCCTCTTCACCTTCTCTTCTGCAGACTAAACATACCCAGCTCTCTAAGTCTATCCTCACAGGGCATGGCTTCCAGGCCTCTCCCAGGAGTGATCTTCAGGGGAAAAGGAGCAGGGTGAGTGACAGCAATCCAAGGGTTTGGAACCATGGGGCCAGCCTAGAGAGGGGATCTGTCACACACACCCGCTTTATCATGCTGCCTGCCTGAAGAGAGGCAGCTGTGGGGGACTGGAGAGAGGAAGGAAATTTAGAGATGTGAACGGTGTAATTCAGGGGTGGGAAACGTATGGCCCACGAGCACGGGACTGTTTCTGTAGGACATCCCACCCACCTACATCCAAAGCCATGCCACCGAAATCTTATGGCAAGTCATAGTACTAAATCGTGGCAACAGCTCAGGAGAACTTCATTTAAAGAGAGCACCTTGCTTCCTTCAAACAGAGGTCCTTTTCCAAAATTTCAGCATCAAATTTGGAAAATCCTGTTTAAAGAAGGCAAAACATCTGCTTTAATTGGCTTTTGAGTGGCATGATTTGTTGCTGAATTGGAGGGGGGACAGCCTGCTGTGAGTCTCAGAGGAGCAAAAGAAGCACCCCAAAAAGTTGCCCATCCCATGTATAAATGGATGGCAGGAACCACACCCACCTTTCACGAAGAGGAACTCTACTGCAAGTGCCACATTTTGGGCACCGCTTGTCAGCAGAGTGGAACCAGCAGATGGGTCTGACTTGGATGGAAACAGGAATAGGATGACAGCCTCCCGGGGTATTCTCCAGAGATAATTCCAGACCTTCTGGTGCCCATAAATGCATCACTTGGCATTTCGCTGCCCTTGAATTGCTCTTGCCTACAGACAGCACGGGCAGTGATGGTGCTGCACCAACAGCACACCAGCCGCTTTTTGGAGGTGGTACTTTTAGGCAGCTCCCACTCATTTCAAGAAGGCTGCGTCAATCTTCTTGCTGGGCTGGGCTCCCTGACCAAGAGTGGGAACCAGGAGAGGGGCTGGGGCAGCCATTTTGATTTTCTGCCTCAAGCACCACCATTTTGTGTGCTAGCTGCACTACGCCTCCATGATTTGCCTCACAGCTTTCCAGCAAGGAATCCCTTGCTTTGTTTCAAACCATGGAAAGTGAACCATGGCTCTGTGGTGTGAAGGAGGCGCTTGGGGAGAACTGGACTTACTGGTTTGAAAGGCTGGTATCGGCAGCTCTCCGGCATGGTGAGGACCTTGAGCTGGGCAGGCATCACCCGGGCTGGATTGTCGAGGATCTGGAAGGAGGGCTCTGGCTCTTTCTTCTTCTCCTTCTCTTCCTTCTTCTCGGTTTCATCCTATTTAGGCACGGGGAAATGAAAGGGGATCCAATGTAACAGAAACAACAACATTTTGCCATAAATACACTCAGACCATTTCCACACGAGACTGTATAGCGCTATGATTCCACTTTCAACATCCTATGGAATCCTGGGGTTTGCAGTTTAGGGAGGAGCCAGTTGGCCCTGCAAACCCAAGGATTCCATAGGATGTTGAAAGTGGAATCATAGCGCTATAATAGTCTTGTGCAGGAATGGCCTCAGTTTCAAACTCTTCCCAATGCCTGGAGATTTCATATCATTCCAGCTCCTTGCTTGCCACAGCTGCCAAGGATGGGCTGCAGACATTCCTAACCACCACCCCTCAGATCTAGCTGAACCTTTCCCACAGACCAATTCTTTTCCTGCCCTTCCCCGTCTCCTACAACTGTATGGCACTCTGGCTCCAGCCAGCCTGCTTCCAAGGTGGATGGACAGAATGTGGCAGCCAGGAATGCAGTACCAGCAGCTATACAGCTACTGACAAGCATGCAGGACTGTTCAGGTATTCTCTCTTTGACAGCACCACGCTTCTACAAATCAAAAACAGGAAGGGAAAGCTAACTGATTGCTGTAAAGAAAAACAATACAAGCTGAGATTCCATATAGTGCTTGTATGGCATGAATCTACACACACGCAGTTTGGTGCTGCACTGTGCTGCTCTTCTGCTGAATACCCACATTGTACAACCAGTTGCATATATTCAAATAAGACTACTGCTTGCACAATCCCAGTCAGCCAAGCGGTACACTGAAAGCACTGAGGAGTAGCTATGTACTACCCAAGAACATGCAACTGCTCGTGCAAGTTACACCCGTGGAACTCTGCTTACGCAACTGTGAACTGAATATGGACATTACGCAAAGGCCAAAAAGTAGGACTATTTGCATAAACAAACTTACACATGCATAAAACACCAACTGGGTGCCAGTTATAATTTTATACTGGTCCAGACCAAATTCAGTTTCTGGGCTCTAAAACTGTTCCCAAAGATGGCAGCAGGGAGAAACAGACTGACACTGATTATCCTTTGGGGCTGACTTCAGCTACTCAAGACTGTGATGCAAGCTTTCTTGTTTTTAGCCAGCGTGGTCAAAATACCTCAAGGCCTGTGTCATGCTTTCTCCCCTACTTAGTCTTCTCAGGTATGCAACTTGTTCTGACAACAAGAGAGGATGGCTTTAAATTCCCTGATAGTTAGGAAGAAGTGGAGCCTGGATCATCACAGCCACCCAGCCAGAGCCAAAACCACAAGAAGATCAAGACTGATGGTACAGCTGAAAAATGCGAGACAAGGAAGCTCTGAGGCTTGAGTTTCCCTCCATCATGAACTCACTGGAGGTCTTAGGGCAGCCATAACCTTAGCCTCAGCACTCTAGTGATAACAGCACCAGCATCAATAATGCCTCTATTTGCTGAATTTGGAAACGTTTCTTTTTTAGACTACAAGTGCCAGAACCTTGCAGCCAGCATAGTCAAGCTTGGATCAAAGGCCATGCTGGCTGCAAGATTCTGGCAGTTTTAGTCCAAAAAGGAACTTTTCCAAGCACTGAGGGCACAAAAGCACTTTCAAACCTTCCTACGTGCTACAAACCCAACCCCTCTGCTCTTAAACTAGACCTTGTCCAGTCCAAGGTCTTGATGGGCCCACAGACCAGAGTTCTTCAGTGCCCCATTCTTTCCCCAATGTTATCACTGCTGCCCATCTGAGACCCTCCTTCTCTGAGACTGGGGTACTCTGTCACACAGAAGATGAGGAGATGTGGCTGCACTCTTTCCTTGCTTCCACTGTTGCTTAGGCCTTTGTATAGCTCAGTGTGGCACTTCATGTTGCTGAACCGCAACACCCAGCTGGCACAGTCAACAGAGAGGACTGCTGGGAGTTGCAGTTCAGCAGTGTCCCTGGAGAGATGCATTATGTCCCTTCCCAGGACAGGTAAAGGGGGACTGGCAGCAAAGAGGAGGAACAGAAAGAGCAGAAGGAGACAGAGACTTGGGGACTGGCCCCTGATATCAGTCTTGCATCTGCTACACAGATTGTTCCTAAGCAAAGTGCAAGAGAAATGTGGAAGCATCTCCTGTCTGCAACCTACAGGAGCAAATGACTCTAGCAAGTGATCCAAACCACATGGTAGACAAAAAGGTCAACACTGCTACAAGAAATGTGTTGGCAACTTGCAGCCCTTCAAATGCTTCTGGATTGCATCACCCCATAACTCTTGGGTACACTAGCTAGGGATGATGAAAGATGCAATCCAAGGGGCCTTGAAGCCCAAAGGCTGCCCACCTAGGCCCTAGAGGCTAGCTGGAAGGTGGGGCAGGGAGTCATTTTTGAATGTTGGAGCCAGTTGATAGGGAAGACATTTCGGCGAACTCTTCAGCCTCTTGGGGAAGACTATTTTTATGGGACAATCAAGCCAGATGAAAACGATGCTCTTCCACTGGGAAGAGCAGGAGGGGCAGGGAATGCCCTGCAGCTCAGTACAGCAGCCATTCCTTTTCTGTATTGGCTTTCCTGCCTACTTCTTCGAGATCATGATGGAACTATAGCTTCCATCCTCCTCAAAACAGCACTTCAGAAGCAGTTTCCTCACCCAGTCCCATAATTCTGCTCCCAAACTGCTGTTAAAAACTGTTCTTGTTTGTTTATGCTCATTTCTTTGCTCTACCTTTCAGCACGGCTCAGGTGTATGGTGTTTTGCTTGAACTGTGATATTTCTGCTGACCCCAATGAAGGGCCAGACACTGGGAGGAACTTATAAGGGCCAAGAACAGAGAGCAGCTCCTAACCTGGCCTGCTACCTATAGTTGATTCTCTAATCCCCCTCCATGTATCACAGATTCCAGACAGCAGGTTGATCTCTACAACACAGATAGCTTCCTGCATGTGAGGGGAAACTGGATTGGCTTTTGGGATAAACCTGTTCAGCCGAGATCCTACTATGTAACTGCTGCAATAACTGTTGAGATATTGGGAGGTGGAGAAGCTGAAATGACTGAACTCATTCTGAGACAGCTGGATTTGGAGTGAAATTAGAGTCTTCCTCATTTGTTGCAGCACAAAGGAAAATAAGAATAAATAGTTCCAAAATCCTTTGCTTCCCACTGTATGACAGAACTGCCCCCCCCCCTTGTTTAGTGTTGCATACCAAAAGGACTTGGAATGCAGGGTGATCATCTTCTTTAAAAAAAAAGTTAAACACAAGATTTGCTTACTTGTTGATTTTTGACTAAATATCATAACAAACTACAGTACTTATATAGGAGACAAATTAATGGAGGAGATGGCAGATTTATTAGTTATGAAAGGAACTGCTCATTCCATACATCTGTGGGAAAGGCAGAACTGCTCTTTCATTGTAAAGCAGAAAACAAGCTGGGATTTTAATGTACAAAATCCCCTGGAATGAATAATGCTAAGACAAGTAGTAGTAGTAGTTGTTCTAACTCTACAACAAGTGACACTAGGGGTTGCATACAAAATGACAACTCTAATATAACAGACTGAGCATTCACTCATGAACAGAGCCAGCCTTAACACTGAAAGTAACCCAGATGGGAAAAAAGGAACAAAGCAGCACTGAAGCTGAGAAGTCTGTCAGGTATCATTTCACAGTTTTGACAAAATTCCTTCCCCCAAAAAAGGCCCATCCCTTTTGCTCAAACATCATGCTCCCTGGGAGTATGGTATGGCCTACTGAGTCTCTGAAGCTGCCTGTGAGAGCAGACAGATTTTGAGCTAATCTAGCCCTAAGGCCTTGGACTAATCATCAAATTACTGCCTATTTTTAAAAAAGGAGGCACTAGCTTAACACTTCAGTTGCAAACTTCAACCCTTTCCTGAGACTTCCAAGAAGGGTGGGAGGCAGTATTCCAGAGAGCAGGGGAACGCCAAGTGGTGGTGAAAATGGCCTTAATGATTCAGTAGAGATTGGCCCGATCGTATAAGAACCTAAGAGTGGACAGAAAAAAAGTAACAAAGAATCAGTGGGGCAGAATGACTCACCATCTTAGACATCTCTACACTAAATGCACAGAGCACAAGAAATAAACCAGATGAACCTGTACTCTTCTAGCACAGGGAGGCAAGTATGATTGGACAGGTATCACTGAAACCCGGCAGGATGTCTCATGATTGAAACGTAGTAATGGAAGGATATAACCTACTCCAACTACATAGACAGACAGGAAAGGAGGGGGAGTAGCACCGTTATGTCAAGGATGTATGCACTTGTGAAGACAGCCATGAGCTAGAGAGCATGGGAAAGAGGTTGAAAGCTTTCGAGCAAAAATTAAAGGGGCAAGATACAACAGTGACCTCATTGTGAGCATCTACTATAGGACTTCCAGCCAGACCAAAGATCTGGGTGATGCCTTCCTACAACAAATGACCAAATACTTAAAAAGAAGAGATATAATAGTAACAGGAGACTTCAACCACACTGATATTTGTTGCAAGTCATGCCCTGTCAAGAACGCAAGGTCCAGTAAATTCTTCACTAGCCTTGCAGACAATTTCATTGTACAAAAGGTGGAGAAATCAACAAGGGGATCAGCTATTTTGGATGTTATCTTAACCAACAGGGACAAACTGGTCAAGAGGGTGGAAACAGTGGGATCCTTGGGTGGGAGTGACCATGTCCTCTTAGGAGTTGTTATACAGAGGAAAGAGGAAGCCAAACTGGCAAACATGTACATGTCAGACATGCACTCTGACTTCAAGAAACCCAATTTCAGTAACCTTGGGGAAACATGGGAAGAAATCCCATGGTCAGAAATGCTCAAGAGGAAGGGAGCTCATGGTGCATGGGAATTTCTTAAAAGTGAGATATTGAAGGCACAGTTGCAAACAATTCCAATTAGGAAAAAAACTAGAAGTGTCTAAAGAAACTAGGATGGACATACAAAGAACTTTCAGATGAGCTGAGATTTTAAAAAGATATGTATAGGAAATGGAGGAAAGGGGAAACCACCAAAGAGGATTACAAACAAATAGCCAATATTTGTAGGGCGAAGGTTGGCCAAGTGAAAGCTCAGAATGAGTTCAGGCTTCCTGGAGAGGTTAAAAATAACTTTAAAGTCTTTTTTTTGGTTATGTTCAGAGCAAGAGGAAGAACAAGAAAACGGTAGGATCCCTATGTAGAGAAGATGGTGGAATGCTAACAGGGGATAGAGAGAAGGCTGAATGTTTTAATACCTTCTTTCACTCAGTCTTCTCCCATAGGAAAACACTGTGGTAATTGGTGAAAATAGAATAAACCATGCAGTAAGGGAACTACAGTCCAGAATAGGTAAACAGGTAGTAAAGGAATATTCTGCTCTAAATGAATTCAAGTCTCCAGAGCCAGATAAGCTGCATCCAAGGGTACTAAAGCAAACTGCAGATGTAATCTTGGAGCCACTGTAGATCATCTTTGAGAATTCCTGGAGAACAAGAGAAGTCCCAGCAGACTGGAGGAGGGCAAATGTTGATCCCATCTTCAAAAAGGGGGAAAGAGAAGACCTGAACAATTACTGCCCTTTCAGCTTGATGTCAATACCAGGAAAGGCTGTAGAACAGATCACTGAACAGTCAGTCTCTGTGCACTTCGAAAGGAATGCTGTGATTACTAAAAGCTAGCAAGAGTTCCTCAAAGTCAGGTCATGCCAAACTAATCTTGTCTCTTTTTTTGACAGAGTTACAAACTTAGGAGAACAGAAAAATGCTGTGGATGTAGTAGATCTTGATTTCAATAAAGCTTTTAACAAGGTTCCCCGTGGTTGTTGTTGTTGTTTTTTAAGGCCAGCTGAATTGTGGGCTACACAGTGTTACAGTTAGGTGGATTTGTGATTGGCTGACAGAATGAACAAAAGAGTACTCACCAATGGTTGCTCCTCATCCTGAAGAGAAGTGAAAAGTAAGTTGCCTCGGGATTCTGTCTTGGGCCCACTGATGTTTAAAATTTTTATAAATGACTTAGATGATGCAATAGAAGGCAGGCTTATCAAATTTGCAGATGACAACAAATTAGGGGGAAGTGGCTAATACCCTGGAGAACAGGATTAGAATTCAAAATGACCTTGATAGATTGGAGAACTGGGAAAAAACTAACAAAATTAATTTCAAGAATAAAACCTAATGCATCTAGGCAGGAAAAATGAAATGCACAAATATAGAATGGGTTATATCTGACTCAAAAGCAGTACATATGACAAAGATCTAGGAGTCTTAGTAGACAACAAACTAAACATGAGTCAACAGTGTGATGCAGCAGCCAACAAAGCCAATGCAATTCTGGGCTGCATCAACAGGACTACAGTGTCCAGATCAAGGAAGTATTTCCACTCTATTCTGGAATACTGTGTCCAGTTCTGGGCCCTCAGTTCAAGAAGCTGGAACATGTGCAGAGATGAACAACTAAAATGATAAAAGTTCTGGAAACCAAGCCATATGAGAAATGACTTAGTGAGGTGAGTATATTTAGCCTGGAGAAGAAGAGAAGACTGAGAGGTAACTTTCTTTAAATATCTGGAAGGATGTCATGTAGAAGATGGAGCAAGCTTTTTTTTCTGCTGCTCCAGAGGCTAGAACAGAACCAATGGATTCAAATTAACAAGGAAAAAGATTCTCTCTAAATGTAAGGAAGAACATTTTTTACTGTAAGAGGTGTTCAACACTGGAACAAGACTGTGCCCAGTAGTGGTGGATTCTTTGGAGGTCTCTGAAGCACAGACAGGATGGGCATTTTTAGGCGTGCTGTAGTTCTGTGTTCCTGCATGACGGAGGGTTGGACTAGATGGCCCTTCAGGTCCCTTCCAAGTCTATGATTCTATTTGTCTCCCACACTCCAGGCATGTTGAAGGGAGACTGGAAGGAGGTACAGCTGCCAAGGTCTAGGGCAAAGGTGGAGAAGGCCCCTGGGACCTCAAGAGATGCCCCACTCTGCCATAGGCTTTTAAGGGGTTTCTCAAAATTTACAAACAGCAGCTTTTGAGTTAAACCTGGAAAATAGTATCACTGACCAAAGGCTGACAGGCTCTGCAAAATAATTGGCAACTGCAATTTGGGCCAACTGCAAATTTCCAGACCAGCTTGAAAGGCAGCCCTAAGTGGAGCACTTGACAGCAATCGAAACTGATATAATGAGAATGAGTGACTGCTGTCAGGTCTGTTTCTTTTTTAGAAAAGTCAGCAGCTGGCAAAAGGGCTGATGTTGGCAGGAAGAAGAATGCCCCTTGGCTGCTACTGCCGCTTCCAGGAGGAGCTTTATAGAGGAGAAAATACTGCCCTGGTCAGAGGCCTTCAAGGCTCTTGCCAAGGTATTGTCTGTATGCCTTCCTTGGGTAATAGGACAGTGTTGATTTAATACAGTGATAATTTAATGGTGTTCTCCTGTTGATGGATACTGAACAAAGCCAGAGATCATTATTAAGTACCTAAAGAGCCACTAAGAGAGAAGCAAGATTGCTCACTGCCAAAAGCTGGGTGGGATGACCTCATGGGTCCCTCTTCTTCCCAACATCCCACCAGAGCATTCCTGGAAGAGACACTGAGAGACTACAGACTCACCACTTCCATTTTCTCCTCTTCCTTCTTCTCTTTTTCCTTTTCTTTCTCCTTCTTCTTAGCTTTTGCAGTGATTGACAGCACAGCGGTAGATACCTGGGCATCACAACAAAAACAAGCCAATAAGGGTCCTTTGAGGTACGTGCAAACAAGATGCCTGACTACAGCAGGATGTGCACTACAGGAGGATGTGCACAAACAAGATGCCCGACTACAGGAGGATGTGCACGGGGGTAGGATGTGCAGGATTGTCAAACTAGACTTAGGAGTGCCTTTCACACTGCTCACCAAAAGGTTTGCTTTGAGCCGACCACAGTACTTCTGACTGCCTGATGATGATGATGATAATAATAATAATAGTAATAATAATAATGGTAGTAGTAGTAGTTTTTATTATTATTTCTTAGTCACCCCTTCATATGGATTGAGGTGGGGAACAGCAGATTAAAATGCAGCAACAAATAGACACAATGCACAGTTAAAACGCAAGCACCAATTAAAAATATATAATCAGTTAAAAAGTGCAACATCACTTTAAAAAGCATACATACTAATAACAATTCATAATTTAAAAATCATTTGGATAGGCCTGCTGGAAAGCATTGGTCTTTACTGATGTTTTAAATGCAGACAATGTATCCAGCTGTCAAATCCCTTCTGGCGAGTCATTCCACAATTTGGGGGTGGCTGACTGGACACACCATAGCTGCTACATTAGTAAAGCGACTGAGATTAAAACAGATGCCTAAATCCAACAGCTAGTTCCAACTACAGTATAATCAGGGTATAGCTGCACTATAGAGTTGCATCAACTTCACAGCACTACAACTGTCATGGCTCCATTTTACAGGATCCTGGGATTTGTAGTTTGGTGAGATACTTACATGTCTCTAATACAAGGCACTAGAGCACTCCTCTGGACTACAGCAGACAATTCTGTGCCCCTCCTTGTTGTTGTGTGCCTTCAAGCCATTTCCAACTTATGGTGATCCAAAAACTCTATCACAAGGTTTTTTTGGAGGACTGAAAGTGTGTGTGACCTGTCTAAGGTTACCCAGTGGATATTTGTGAACAAGCTGGGAATAGAATTCTGGTCTCCAGGCTTATAATCCAACACTCAAACCACTATAGCATGCTGTGTCCCTCACCGAACTACAAATCCCAAGATTACACAGGATGCAGCCATGACTGTTAAAAGCAGCATGAAACTGCTATAAGAACAGGTTGCTTACCTGTAACTGTGGTTCTTCGAGTGGTCATCTGTGCCCTCATACATTAGGAGCTTTTGCGCCTGCGCGGTAGCGTTCGGAAGATTCTAGAGCTTGTTAGTTTTGGCGGGAACCCCTCCCCCACGTCAGTACTGCGCATGCTCCGCCCGCCGACTAATGGTCTCTCCTCAGTTCTGGTCCGCCGAAGAAGACGGGACCTGAAAAAGAGGGGAAGGCAGGGCGGGGATGATGAGGGCACAGATGACCACTCGAAGACCACAGTTACAGGTAAGCAACCTGTTCTTCTTCTTCGTGGTCTCTGTGCCTCATACATTAGGAGACTGTGTAGCTTACCAGTAGGATGGTGGGTCAGGTCCCAGACCCTAAAGCACAGAAGACAGCACAGCACGTCCAAACCGGGCATCTCTCCTGGAACGGCAGTCGAGCCTGTAGTGGCGGACGAAGGTCGATGGCTGGGACCAGGTCGCCACACGGCACAGCTCCGACAGGTCGACGCCTCGCAGGAGGGCAGCAGATGTAGCCACGGCCCTGGTGGAGTGGGCCCGAAGCAGGTCTGGCGGAGGCTTCTTGGCAAGCTCGTACGCCAGGTGTATAGTCTGTACCATCCACTTGGAGAAGCGCTGGGTGGATACATTGTGGCTCTCTGGCGCCTGCCATAGCAGACAAACAGATGTGGTGTCTGCCTGTAGGCCGCAGTCCTGTCCTTATAAAAGGCTAAGGCCCGACGGACATCCAGGGAGTGGAGGGACCGCTCCAGAGGTGTAGTCGGGTCAGGATAGAAGGCCGGCAAGATGATGTCCTGGCTCAGATGGAAGCTGGACACCACCTTCGGCAGGAAGGAGATGTCAGGCCAGAGGACCACCTCGTCAAGATGGAAGACCAGGTATGGCTCATCGCACCGAGCGCCGTCAACTCTCCTGCCCGCCTGGCAGAGGTGACAGCCACTAGAAACGCGGTCTTCATCGCGAGCAGCCTGTCGTCCGTCGTAGCCAAGGGCTCGAAGGCCAGCCTCGTCAGCTGGGGACAGCACCAATGACAGCGACCACAGAAGTAGCGGCGGCGATACCGGCGGGTAGAGGTGCTGAGGCCCTTCAGGAACTGCTTGATGGTACTGTCCCTGAAGAGCGCAGCCGATGGGGATCGTGGCGGTTGGTATGCCACGATCGTGGCGAGGTAGACCTTGAGCGACGGGAAGGCCAGGCCCTGTTGCCGGAGGTGCAGGAGGAAGTGGAGCACGGTACGCACGTTGACAGGCGATACCGGCTCTCAACGTTCCTCGGCGAAGGCCATGAAGCGCTGCGACTTGTAGTGGTAGTTCCTTCACGTGGACTCCTTCCTGGCCGCGGTCAAGACGTCCCGATGGCCGGGTCGTCTAGGGCGATATCCTCCAGGCATGGAGGGCCAACACCGGCAGGTCCGGGTGCAACACCAGTCTGTCGGAGTGGGACAGCAGGTCCGGTACCGTGGGAAACCTGAGAGTCCTGCCCCGGGCGGCCTTGATCAGGGATCGGAACCAGTGCTGCCTTGGCCAGTACGGTGCCACGAGGATCGCGCTGCTCGGTCCGCGATCTTCGCATCACGCGGCCCAGGAGCAGGAACGGGGGGAAGGTGTAGATCAACCCCTCGTCCCATGGGAACTGGAATGCGTCGCCGATGGAATGGCGATCGTGGCCGGCCCTCGAGCAGAAGAGGCTGCACTTCGCATTCTGGCTGGTCGCGAAGAGGTCAACGGTCGGCTCTCCCCATCGGTCCCAAACCATCCGGAAGGCCTCGTCGGACAGGGACCACTCGTGGTGGGAAGTGGTGTCCCTGCTGAGGGCGTCCGCTGTGGTGTTCTCCTGCCCCGCCAGGTGAACCGCCACAGGGTGTATCTGGAGCGGAACACACCAGTTCCAGAGGTTGAGGGCGATACCCAACAGTGTGGTAGAATGAGTCCCTCCTTGCCTGTTCACGTAGCAGACCGCCGTTGTGTTGTCGGTGAGGATCAACACCGTGCAGCCCGTGACCAGATGTCGGAATGCTCTCAGCGCTTTGTGGATCGCCAGCAGCTTGAGAGCGTTGATGTGGAGGAGCAGCTCGTCGTCCATCCACCGGCCTCGGACTCGGAGATCGCCGGTGTGCGCTCCCCAGCCGAAGAGCGAGGCATTTGTCATTACCGTGACCGATGGCTTGGGTTCGCGGAACAGCATGCCTGACAGGAGGTTCCTGTACAACTGCCTCCACAGGAGCGATCGACGAACCTGTTGGGGCAGGCGGTATCGGTGGCACTGGTCGTCCCAAAGTGGATCGAAGACCCTGACGAACCAGTGCTGGAGTGGCCGTGTGCGTAACCTGGAGAGGTAGGTTACGGCGGTGGTGGAGGCCATGTAGCCGAGGAGCTGCTGAATCCTCCTCGCTGACATCATCGCGGCCTCGAAGGTGGCGGACGCTGCCCGACAAAGCGTCTGCGCCCTCTCGCCGATACCGAGTCGAGGGTCGCCCCGGTGAAGTGGAGAACCCAGGTGGGCTCAAGGTGGGACTTCTTGGGGTTGACCCTGAGTCTGAGCCGAGTGAGAAGAGACAAAGTCTGATGAATGTCCCTGTACAGTTTCTGTTTGCAGGACGCCACCAACAGCCAACGTCCAGGTAAGGGTAGATGGAGATGCCTTTCGTCCGCAGGAAGGACACGACCGGAGCCATGCACTTGGTGAACACCTCGGTGCGGCGGAAAGACCGAACGGCAGCACCTGGTACTGGTAGCTGGTGCCGTCGACTGCAAACTGTAGGTATCTCCTGTGCTGCGGGCAGATCGATATGTGGAAATAGGCGTCTTTGAGGTCTATGGACGCAAACCAGTCTCCTCGCCGGAGGAAGGGGAGGATGAAGGGCAGCGTGACCATCTTGAACCTCTTGGGGCGGATGTAGTAGTTCACCCCTCGGAGGTCTAGGCTGGGCCGCAGGAGCCGTCCGCCTTCGGCACCGTGAAGTACCTCGAGTAGAAGCCGGTGGTCTTGGCTGAAAGCAAGAGCCTCTCGATCGCTCCCTTTTCGAGGAGGGACTGGACCTCTTCCAGTAGAGCCGAGCTGGCCGGAGTGGAGTAGTAGACACCCCGTGGTGGAATATCCTGGAACTCAATGGTGTACCCCAGGCGGACGATGGTAAGTACCCAGGAGTCCACAGTGATCTCCCGCCAGTGATTGAGGTGCCTGGCCAGGCTCGGGTGATGGATCAGGTCTACCGGAAGGGCGAAGGATGGCATGGGTGGAGTCCTGCAGAGACCATCAAAAACGGGACTTCGCTCCGGAGGACGACTACTTCGACGACGAAGATGGACGCCGTCTAGGAGGCCTCCTCCGAAGCTGAAGACATCGATGGCCTCGGCGCGGTCGACCACGGGGACTGCGGTCTGGTACGCCAATAAGTAGGAGGACCTTCTCCATGAAGGCCTCGGCTGGAAGGTGCTGGAAGGTGCAGCGAGATTGGGCAGGTTGGTTGATGCCCATCTTCTTCGCAGTCAGCCGGGCCTTGACGAGGTGATCCATAGCCTCGTCGGTGGAGGTGTGGAAAAGCCCTTCGCCGTCGACGGCTGTCCTCCTGAAGCCCAGAGGACCGGAGCCACGTGTGGCGTCGGAGGGCTACGGCACCGACCATCACCCTCGAGGCAGCCTCCACGGCGTGCCTCGAGGTGGTGATCTGCTGGGTAGCCACTGCAATGGCCTCGCCGAAGATCTGAGTGGCTGAGGTGCGTGACTCCTCCGGCAGGTCAGCGAGCAGTGGAGCGAGTTGGTCGAAGAGGTTCCGATGGTATGCCGCAAGGCAAGCCATCGTGTTCACTGTCCTGGCCACCAGGGACGATGCCGAATAGAACCTACGGCTGAAAGCATCGAGCTTCTGGCCTTCACGGTCTGGAGGGGTGGTGTGCGCTCGAGTACCTCCCTTCGTTTGGGCTGACTCGATCATGATGGAGTTTGGTACAGGATGATTGAAGAGGAACTCCGCGTTCTCCTTCTGCGTCCTGTACAGGTGCTCCAGGCTATGCGGGATAGGCTGCCCTGACGCTGGCTTCACCCACGGCTGCTTCATCACTTCCACCAAAGTCGGAAGGAATGGCAGCGGTGCTGTCGATGGTGGGTGGGCTTCCAAGTACTGGAAGACTGGGTCCTGGGCTTGCAGAGCAGGATCGGTCACCTTGAGGCCAAGGGCTGTGGCCATCCGGAGAAGGATTGCAGAGAACTGGCGCACATCCTCCAGTGCAGACTCCAGACCTGGTTCCCCGAAGACCAGTGGCAGGGACTCATGAGAAGAAGCGGTGGACTCAGCAGAATCTGAGTCTGAGTCGTAGGAGTTGCCAGATGGACTTGGCGACCTCTCCGCCTCCTTCTCCTCAGCTGGTCTACAGGCCGAAGGTGCCAGGGTGACTGCTGGAGCTGCAGGCTGCGTCAATACCGGTGCGGCTGATGTCGGTCCGGTACCGGAGTCTCTTGCAGGGGCACGACTGCGGGCTTAGGACGGTATGCCACCTGCGTAGTAGATGTAGCAGCTACCGCTGACTGCGCCACAGTAGACTGTGGCGCCGGGCGGGTAGCTGTGGCCATTGTCTGCGGGGGTGGAGAAACAGCTCTGTAGCGGGGTGAGGGCTCCCGGGACCTACGGTGACTCGGCGATCGATGCAACGGTGACCATTCGTAGCGGGGGTAGTAAGCCTCCTGCTGTGGCGAGCGAGACCGGCGGTGAGGTGACCAGTACCACAGATCTGGATGGTACCAGTCTCTGTAGGATGGCGAGTACGAGTAGTACAAGCCAGCCGGTTTGTGCCACACCTGCTCAAGGTAGGCAGGAGAGCAGGCGCTGTCACCCGAGTGAATCCTTTCCAGGCGCACCTGCCGATAGCGCGGGGATGGAGGCCTGGCCCGCTGCTCCGGCGAGCAGGACTCATCGCGTCGAGAGGCTGGGCGCTGCCTGACCACAGCCTCCTCTTGGCGGTCTGCCGAGGGCGCACGGCGACTTGGTGGGGTAATCTCCACGGTCAGCTCGGGAGGACGAGGGGGCGAAGCCTGCACGGCCTGCTTCTATCCGACACCTCGAGGATTTCCTGTTCCTCCGGAGGCTCCTCTTCCTCAGGGAGCTCCATCGGTTCAGGTTCCTCGGCGGGCTGGGTGGGTGGTGGAGTCGGGGGTCGCACCACGGTAAGTGGAGAGCGCTGCTTCTCCTTCCTCTTCTTCTTCCTCGCCTTCCCTGCCCCTTCGGTGGGGGGGCGTTTCTTCTGGGCCGGGGTGAGCAGCCTGGAGGAGGAGGAGGAGGCCTGCGAGCCCGCAGGGTCCTCAAGTGCCCGAGTTGCCGAAATCTTCGGTATTCTCGGCAACTTCATGATCGGTACCGAGCCCAGTACTGATCCGGATGACGTCGAGGGCATGGCAGCCGCCTCCGCTGCCGAAGAAGAGGTTGGACATCTCTCAGCCATCGTCTCGGGGGTTTGCGCCCACAAAGATTGTTCCCAGCAATGGGATTTAAGCCTCGCGGCCCTGTTGCAAAGGGTCTGGTGAGTAAACTCCTTGCAAATGGGGCAGGTTTGGACAATATGTCCCTCACCCAAACAGAAGAGGCACTTGGAATGCCAGTCGGAAAGGGCAACCTTCCTTCCACAGGAGGTGCAGTTTTTGAACAACGCCGACATACACAAGTAAAGGGCGAGGCAAAGAGAGTCCGAGGGCGCCAAAAACAGAGTCCGAGAGCCAAAGCCGTAAACAGTCCAGAAATGGGTGAAAACCGATCAAATTCACAACAAGACAAATCCGAAAGCCGAGAGGAGTAGTCAAAATCCAATCCAAAGTCAAAAAAACGAGAAAATCGCAACGAAGCACAAGAGAAAACACAAGCCAACGAGAGAACCTTCTGTATGCTGAGGCGGACAAGAAAGGACTGAGGAGAGACCATTAGTCGGTGGGAGGAGCATGCGCAGTACCGACATGGGGGAGGGGTTCCCGCCAAAGCTAACGAGCTCTAGAATCTTCCGAACGCTACCGCGCAGGCACGAAAGCTCCTAATGTATGAGGCACAGAGACCACGATGAAGAACTGCACATACAGATACACCTTCACTGATTTCATTGCTGAATGGCAAGTCAACAGTTATGTAAATCCCATTGATCCAATGGTTCTATTCTAGCTGGGATTAACAACTGGAATTTGGCCAAAGGGAAACCCATCACAGTCCTGATGAAAAACTGCTAAGTAATGCAGCATTTTAAAAAAGGGAGAGGAAAAAAAAGAAAGAAAAACATGACAAGCTAGAGGCAGAAGAAAAAAACCCATAGAACCCTTGCTGGGTGACTGCAAGCCAGGGACCCGTTCCAGACCGGAAGGACTGAGCATGCAGAAACCCAACAGGCAGCCTCTTCAGAGGACATGCAATGTTTGGCCAGCCAAAGGACTCTGTGGCTCCTCAGGCAGCAATAGGGCAACTTGGATGGAAGTAGGTCCAGAGCACTAAAATCATGCAAAGCTGAAAAGTCTGGGGCCAGGGAGACTTTGGGCCGCCGGCAGTTCTTCTCTGTAAAGTCAACAGGTGGGTCTTAGGCAAATGACTCCTTTGCAGGCTCAGTTTTCCCCATTCCCATCTGCAATATGTGGAGAATAGTAGCTACCCAAATGTTACATGAAGGAAATAATGAAGTGTGGTGGGAGGTTCAGCCAGATAAAAGGACAGACTTCTTCATACAGCATGCAGTGGAACATTCACTTTTACAAAATGTTACTGCTCCCAGCTTGGATGGCTTTAAAGAGGACTGAAGGATGGGGACCCATGGATCTTCAGTGCTATTAGACAAGATGGTTATATATCACCTCTGGTAGCAGAGGGAACAGGCCTCTCTACATCAGTTGCTGAAGAATGCAAGATGGGGGATGCAGTTATACCCTCTGTGGTCTTCTCAGAGGCCACTGGTCCAGACCAGGCTGAAACGCTCCGTTCAGTGTCGTATGTGCAAAACCCCCGTGAAAAAACCCTGCATCAGCTCAAGTACCATTTGGAAAGCCTACTGACCTATCCATATTCTGTGTACATACTAGGCTTTGAGCTGCTTTCAGGGTCAATTTGCAGTTTACTGTTTTGTTTTTCTAAAGAGTTATGTATTGCTATCATCAGAGTTCAAAAGCAATGGGTAAACGAAGCAAACGGTGTTGGACTAGATGGTCCTTAGAGTCTCTTCTGATACTATGATGTGTGGAACGTGGGGGCCACTCATCGGATTCAGGTTTGGCTACTTCCGCCACCTACCACGCATACTCTTTTGCTGCAAACCTGGGTTTGCTATCATGATATCCCATTAGTGACACAATGCAGTTGCATGCCTCTATATGTCTGGTTTTGGCCACTGCAGAAGCTAGTATTCTCCTCCTCTCTCTGTAACAACCAGTGCCCCACTCTGCCTCACCATTTCACTGTGACAGCCTCTCTCCATAGCCATTCAGTGGCTGGTGGAGAGTGGGGGTGGGATCACAGAAGTGTCTGGTTATACTTCCATAGCAAGACACAGTCCAATGATATCATGAGCTGATACCTTCAGAAGATGCCAATGGAACAGTAGATAATGTCATAGTTCTGTGCCTGGCTATGCAGATGTAGCCAAACACTTCTCTGAACCCCTTCACTTGCCACCAGCCACTAAATGGCCAGTGGGGCAGGGGGAAGCTGCAGCAATTCAATAGTGAGTCCTGGAGGGAACTGAGAGAAGAGATGTAAGGTAGGTCCCCCTTGAAACTTCAAACTATGCTCTGCAATACAGGATCTTGCCAAAAACCCAGAAGAGAGTGAAGCTTTTATCTTAGAGAAGTCAAAGTTTTCATCTCAGGGCAGGGAGGCTTGCTCTGCCTGGCTACAAATCTCTAGCTGGTTGCTGGCCATCTTGCTGTGATGTAGAGTTTTCACCAATGCCAGAAGCAAACTTTGACAATGGTACACTCACCTTTTCTTTCTCCTTTTCTTTCGGCACCTCCAACGGAGCTGGGTAGGCAAAGGTAGAGGGCTTGACGTTAGATCTGTATTGCACTTTTGGCATCTGCAAAACAAAGACAGTTCAGAGAGTGCTGTTAAGAGGCTTGTGGCAGACCTCATGCAGTGTGTGCTCGTGGAGAGACGCACACAAATCACGTAAGGCATAAATGCTTCCTTCAGCACTCTCCGGAAGCTTTAGAGTCATCAGCGGGTGTGCGTGTTCCTCTGGAACATCATTATTCCATTAGCAGACAATTTAGCCTGGTGAAGCATCTTTGCTTTCTCTAGTCCCCGCATGGTACAACGTATTGTTTATTCTCTGCTTAGTCTCCTGGCTTTTATATTTCAAGCTACAACTGGAAAAGCCAAGTCTAAGGCAGGGCAGTGCATACAGAAAGCAATCAATTTGGTACTGGCCACTAAATTCACTATCTTGAGAATGTCAAGTCTGAGAAACACAGACCCACACCAAACCATGTTCCTAGCTTTAACTAACTGGCAGAGATAATGCTTAGAGAAGTGGAAATTGCATCTTCTAAAGGGCTGACTTTAAGAAAAAAAAATCTAAAATAGGCTTCTAGGAGGAGGACCACACTGCTGCATGCAGTCTTCTGGATTTTCCAACAGATTTCATTTGCAACTTTTTCCCCTTTTCCACTGCCTGCCAAAATCCCAGAAGTTCCATCTTTCTCAGCCCAGCTCCCTTCTACTAAATTGCTCTAACAACTAACCAAGGACAGGCAGGACTATTTTCAGAAAATTGGTGCTGATGTTGAGGGCGAAGTGATCTCAGAGAGCAGTTGGAAAGGCAAAGCCCATTATAACTAGGTAGGGTTCACAAAATCTTCTCTCTCACCTATTGGCTTCCTATAAGTGAGGACAGTTCAGGTTGGTGATGAAATGGCAGATTTAAAACGCCTCATCAGGTCATCTGCTGGCAATGAATATGCGGCTGAAGATCAAATGCTGCATTCACCAGTCATTCCTCTTGTTGTAGTCTTACAGAATTACCAGGACAAAGAGAGGAAGCCTGGATGCTAAGGCATGTGGACTCCACATGCAGAAGTTTCAGACTGAAATTATATTGTAAATCTTCTCTTATCCAGTGGTTCTTGGGAAAGCAAAGCAGATGGAGATGTGCTGGGAAGTATATTTCAGAAATCCACAAAGAAAAGAAGGGGTGGCACTGATTCTCTCAAATGGGTGCCAGTATCAGACCAGCAATATTTTAACTATTAATTGCTAATAGCTTAGTTGGCTTTTTGTTAAGGAAGAGCACCAGACCAGCAGCTCAGTGGAACCTCCACCTGTGGAGGGATTACGCTTTTGAACTCCAGATTCTGGAGGACAAAGAACATGGGAAGATGCACCTTTGTTCTCTCCCTCCTCTGTTCATAAGCTTCCTGAGAAATGTCTGACCAGTGAGAACCAGATGCTGGGGTCAGATGGACTCTTGATTATGCCAGTCTAAGGGGCAGGCATGTCAGCAGAAGCAAGAATAACAAAGCAGGTGGGCACTCTGTGAAAGCAGAGACAGCTACCTCCATCCACAGAGGAGGCTGGAGGGTTCAGAGCTGCTTATCCCTGCAGTACAAGGTTCCAAGTGGGTCCTCAAAGCTAAAGACAGTCCAGGAAGGCTGCCTCAGTGTATTGCCTGTGCAGGACAGAAGACCTTCCAGGGCAGCCTTCCAAGATCACCTTTAGTTTGAGGACCCATCCAGGAGCCAGGCACTTTAGAGACAGGCTGTTTGGAAGCCCTCAGCTCCCTCTCTAGGAGGCAGTGAAACTGCTTTCTCTTTCTCCTGTTGCTTCCATGCCATCCTAGAAAAAGGTGCATTGTGCCAGTTTAACCAACCACTGCACTGGTGCAGGCCACCAACAGGATTCAAGCCAAAGTGTTGGATATCTCAAGAGAGAAAATTACTCACAAAGGGGTAGCATTTTTTAAAACAACAAATATATTTCAGAGAAGTATACCAATTATTTGTCAGGTGCAAAGAGTTTGGACACTGTGGAAACAGATGTGAAAGGCATAAACTCTTCCTCCACCGACACTAATGAATTCTCTTAAAAATCTCGGGAATTTCAGTGAGTACAGACATTATGAGAACTTTATTTTTCTCCAGGCATAGTTTGGCTTTCAAACTACTTTTCCCCTCCGTATTTCATGAGAGCTGAAAGCAAAGCTTGCCTCCCAGAAGTTTGGGTCACAGAATTCCCAGAAAGCAGACTATAGACAGGTTTGCTATTTGAGAATTTTGCTCAAGATAATTGGCACTAAAACTGCCAGTAAAGGGAATACATAAAGCCCTGATTTACCTGTTAAAGGGTTCAATAAAGAGGGCTGCATTTTGAAGGTAACACTAAGTGAGCTATGCAAATTACCCACTAACGTCTCCAAAATAAAACTCTCTCTACTCTCCAAGATGGCGTCATTTCTCAACTGCCACTGAGGAAAAATGTTTCCAGTGCTCAAGGTGGCAAAGAAGATACTTACGGTCTCAGCTCAGAATGTATTCTCAATTAGCTTTACTGGAGAAAGGCAAGCTTTGCAACCATCCTTCGACTCGTGCTCTTGAGCTACCTGGCTTGGGTAATCAAGAAATGGCTCCCTCCCCACAAAAAGACCTATAAGACTTGAGGCAGCCTCCCATCACGTATTCCATAGCTGGGAGAACAATATCCTCTCTGAGCAGGAAGCTTCAAAGATTAACCTTTCTCAGCACCAAGGTGATGCTGTGCTTACTGCTGATGCCCACAGGAATCAATCAGTGTTCAAACTGAAGGGGAAAAAAGTATGACTACATTCCACATATTTAATTGGAAAGGGTGATATAGAAGATCTGGAGGACGAAGTTTCCAGGGGTTGAGTCTGGGACTTCTACTCATAATGTACGTGAGCCCTGCGTAAGTATCCTTACACTTGGCAATGAAGGCACAACATCTGAAAGCAGCAATGCCAGGTACAGGGCCAGGGCAATCTTCTGTGGATATAAGACTGCACAAGGTGGACAAAGAACAGATCACTTCTTGAATATGCAGCGCATCATGTCCAATGAACATGACTATCACTTTAGTCCATGGGACACATACCTTGAGGTCCTTGTTAAGGCCGATGACACAGGTTGGGGTGAAAGCCAGTGACAGGAAGTGTGAGAGAGGAAACCAGAACCAGAACTGGGTGAAGACCAGCACTCCAACCACCGAAGGCATGTGCGTGTGTCCCGTCCTTGACTGTAGCGAAATAGTAACATTGTGGCCACCTGAGGAAGAAAAGAGGGCAATGGTTCTTTTGCTCAACAAGAATTCTAAGGGACTGCAGTGGTTACACAAGGTTTCATAAACAATGGACAAGCCTCCGAATAAGGGGGCTAGGAAGCATGCAGTGGTAAGAATTCATTCTCCTCACTCTTACCGTTATCTCAACAAATGTGGCTGGAAAACAGAGCTTGCAGAAGTTGCTTTGAACTATTCCTCTCAGAATCCCCCTGCCAGCATGGTCAGTGACAGTAGACCACAGGCTGTAGTGGTTGTAGTCCAAAAAAGGAAAAAGGAACTTTCTCAAGATTATGTTAGAGGTCATTTATCAGTGGCTAACCTACCAGTGTGAGCATGCTGCCTTGAAGAAAAAAACAGCAAGAATCTAAAGGCAGCAATGCTGGATCAGACCAAATATCTCTTTAATCCAGCCTCCTGTTTCCATTTGGGGTTGGCCAGATGCTACAGAATAGGCAAGCAGAACATGAACCTTCCTGCCCTATTTCCACCCTTCCACTGACCAAAATCTGAGATACGTTAGCTGAGAACACAGAGATCCTATTCAGATGTTATGCAGATATATGGCACAGCAAAAAGGTTATCTGTATTTACACCTTTCCTATATGCTCATTTTTTTTTATTCCTGGTACACTCCTGAAATCCTATCTTTCTCCTGTCTTGTTCCACCTAGCTGAAAGCAAAATTATTTCTCCATCCACTTTTCCTCATTCACCCCTCTGCAAATCCTAGATCTTCTGCCATTTCACAAATCCTCTAAGAGTCTAAGGAGAAGGAAAAAGCCCTTAAAGGCTCATAGTCCCCACCCACCCGTGTCTCCCTGCCAACCCAGAAGCAGCTTCAAGATCCGCTTCCATATCCCTATGGGCTATAAATCTCAGCAGAAGAATTAATCCTGCCACATATCCAAATCCTGCCATTTCATCCTCAGGATGCAGAGATCAGACAAGGCTGTCAGGCTGATGCAACACAGAAGCACCCAGCTAAAGCCAAATGAGAGAGCCTTGGCCCACAGAGGGTGTTAATCTGATTTGCTGCTCTCCATCCAGTTTGGCTGAAGTGGAACGGTGATCACTGACTGGTACTGTCAAAGGGGACAGAGAGCCTGAGCTGTTAGCTGCAGGCATGCTTTAGGCCATTTCCTTGGAAAAGCAACAGGGACTTTGAGGTCCAGTCCAGTCCAGTGGTGGGTAGAATGTGATGAGGCCAGAAGAAATTCATGATCATATCACAAATAATTATGTGGGAACATTTTGAATGTATAAGGCAACAATGAGTAACTGATGGGGATTAGGGGATGCACCAAGCCACCAAGGCAATCTTTGAGGCTTCGCCTCAGTCTCACCTCCCTTAATATTTTTACTCTGAAACGTTCCCTAGCACCTCACTTTCACCACATTCTGGCCCCCTCTGGCCCAGGAAAGTCCTTTCTTCGGCAGAAGTGACCCAGAAGTCCCAGTTCACTTCTTGTTGCGAGAAAATAAAGAGAACAGCCTAAAAAAGCCAGAGGAGGGGGGACAGAGACACCACCTACGATGTGGGTGGGTTACATTAGAGCAAAAACAAGGGTGCTTGGGGGCCAAATGCTTATTGTGGGCCACACTATTCCCCCCCCAGTGTAAGATCTATTCAGGAAAGAGGATTTTCTATCTGCATTGTTGAGGGCTGTGCGCTGTCTGCCATCCATAGTGGTGTAGTGCACACTCTCTCATCATTCGCACATACTCCTGCCAGGAGTGCCTTCAGCCTGCTTTTGCATGCCAAGCACACATGGTTGAAGCCCATCATGACTTCGGTTTATAAAACTTTGGAATTTTATTTTTCAACATTTACCTCTGGATGGAGACTGCCTAAAATCTGGCCTTTCTTGAGCAGCTGATCTCATCTCTGAAGTATTGCATTCACCCTGTTACTGTTTTTGTTCTCTTAGAATTACTCCTCTCTCCCTCTTGGCCCGTATCCTTCTCTGGGCTTGCCTGGGGAGCCAGAAAGGTGTGGGCGTTTGCACTGCGTATTGCTGCTCATCTTGGAAGAATTCTCTTTTCAAGTCAAGCTTGATGGGTGGGGGTTGAAAGATAGCTTGAACATGATTTTAAAAAAAAAATCACAGGATTCTAGATTCTTATCTCTCAAAATCAGTTTATGCCCAGCTGCTAATGGCGGACTCTTCTGGCACATTTAAACCAAACTGCAAGTGTTTATTGAACACTGGTAACTACCAGCGATGTAAATTGGCTGGGGATGTATTACTTGCATCACAGAGACAATCAGCTTTAGAAAAAGCAAAAGCAGGAGCAGCTTGTGTGTCTTCTCTTTGGCTCCTTGCATTCAGTCTGTTGCTGAATCATAGGGCTTCTCCCTGTACAAAGCTGCAGAAATCTACCTTCCTCTCTTGGCTCCAATTCTGACCCACATTCTGGTCATCTTTTTCCTTCCCCTCTCAGATTTGCTTTTGCCAAGGATTGCCATGGGACATGCTGGCTGTGGAGTTCCTGGGAGTTGTAGTCCAAAACGGTTTTGCAAAAACCCATCATTCAAACTACGTGTTGGCTTTGCTTCCATTCAATCAAGAAGGACACTGACATGTCCAGAGGAGGGTGACTAAAATGGTCAAAGGCCTGGAACCGATGCAATCCTCTGAAGAGTGGCATAGGGAGCTGGGTATGTTTAGCCTGGAGAAGAGGAAGTTAACAGGGATCACAATAGTCAGTTTAAATATTTGAAAGGATGTCACAGGGAAGATGGGGAAAGCTTGTTTTCTGCCGCTCCAGAGACAAGGGTATGGAGCAATGGATTCAAACTACAGGAAAAGAAATTCCACCTTAATGTTAGGAGGAACTTCTTGATGGTAAGAGCAGTTTGTAAGTGGAATATGCGAGCTGCCTGAGAGTCCAGTGGAGTCTCCCTTTTTGGAGGTTTTTAGACAGAGGTTGGATGGCCATCTGTTGAGAGTGCCTTCCTGCATGGAGTGTCTTCCAATTCTTCCTGGATGGGGTCTCTTCCACCTCTAGGATTCTATGCTCATTCAGCACTGGCCTCACCCTACTCATGTCCCTAGGCCAGGGGTGGGAAAGGTAAGGCCCTCCAGATGTCGCTGAACTTTAACTTCCAGAATTCTTTACCGTTGTTTATGCTGGTCAGGGCTGCTGGGAAATGCAGTGCTACTACTATTCAAGGCAGTATGATTCCCATCCCTGCCTCTGGAACTACGATATGTCATGAGGTAACATTGCTTCCATGGAGCCATTTACTCAGAAAGGAGGAATGCTGCCGAGCTTCTTGTTGCAGCTCTCTTGCTGCTTGGGAGTGTTAACCAAGTTTGTGTTGTTAATGGAAGCGAGTGGAAAGCCATCTGTTACCTCAACGCATAATGGTTCAATCATTCAATTACAGTCACTTAGACTTCTAATTGCTCTTTCTGTAACTTCTTGAGATGGGTCTGGGTCTCTAAGGTGCATGAAACCACTGCAGTCTAAGAGTTCTTTATGGACAACTAAGATTAATAGTCTCCAAGATCTGTGCTCTTTCTCATTCTATCCCTCAGAGAACCGTGCTTGCCATCACGAGAGAACTATAAATCGTTTTGCTCGTAAGAGCATTGGAACAAACCACAATCACACCTCTTAAGATGGAAAGTTAACCCAGTTTAGGTAAACAACTATCTGGGGCAGATGCAGTTGCCAAGATACATGCAACTCAGCCTAATGAATCACACATCTGATAAAATCTGAAAGGAAAATGTCACACATGTCTCCACAACGCTGATCTGCTATCAATTCTTTAGCTTCTAACAACTTGCGCTACTAACAAAACAGCCCCAGACATTCAAATGTGGGTGTGGGAGCGATGATATGTTTAACATATGACTTTAAAGTGACACTGAAAAGGATGTTTCCTGAAGACTCCTGCTGACCCTTGAGGATGTTTGTTTAAATGCCTGATGCTGCCATGAATTTAGCAGAGTGGCCCTTGGAAAGCCAATACATCTTAGCCTATGTTGTGAACCATAATATGAGGACAATAATAATTTCTCACCTTACAGAGCTGTTGTAGAGATTACTGATATAATGTACAAAGTGTCCTTTGAACACTTTGTGTCAACCCCCTACAAACTGTGTTCTCCAGATGGGTTGGACTATAACCGCCAGAATCCCCAGCCAGGTTAGGACCAGGTTGGGAGAAACAGCTGCTCTTATTTGCCATCAAGTTGTAAGTGACCCTCTGAACAAGAGCCATCCAAGAGCCTTAGTCATCATCTGCTCTGCTCAGGTCTTGCAAACTCAGGGCCACAGCTTTCCTGATCGAATCAATCCACCCATAATGTCATCTTCCTCTTTTCCTGCTGCTTTCCACTTTGCCCAGCACTATCATCTTTTCCAGTGGGTCACACCTTCTCAAACACATCCCAAGTATGACAGCCTCAGTTCTGTCATCTTAGTGTTTAGAGACAATTTAGCCCTGATTTGCTCTAGGACTCATTTATTTGGCTTTTCGGCAGTCCTTGGTATTCATAGAACTCTCCTGCACCACCACATTTCAAATGAGCTGATTCTTTTCCAGTTACCTTTCTTCACTGTCTAGCTTTTCATACCCATGCACAGAAATCATAAATTCTATGGCCTAGATGACTGTGACTCTGGTATCTGGGAGAAAATTTTCTATGTAAATACTAAGGCCATTTCTGCACTACACTATTATACTGCTATTATTCCACTTTCAATCTCCTGTGGAATTCTGGGGTTTATAATTTTCTGAGGCCCAAGAGCTCTCTGGCTGAGAATTCTAAAGGTCCCCTCCCTAAACTGCAAACTCCAGGATTCCATAGGAGGTTGAAAGTGGAATAACAGCAATATAACAGTGTAGAGAGCAAATGGCCTAAATGTTAGGTAGTAGCAAATTTGCCAGTGTCTAGTCTCCACTGCAGAAGCATTCCTCTGTATAGAAGGAGCCAAGAAACTCATTTAAAATGCTATTCCTGTTACTTGGAAATGATGCGCCTCCATGGACAACTGCAAATGCTCCATGACAGAGGAAATAAAAGGGCACAATAACTTAGCTGCACCACCCCCAGCACACAAGATGGCTGACCTGAACCCTGCAGGAGTACTAGCTGAAAATTCAAGCCTCCACGGCTCATTGCCTCCAATAAGGATTTTGTGTTAGGCTCCACCAGTAAACGGAAATCAGGAATTAACTGTAGCTTCTTAAGAGCCTCCTGGGGAAGGACAAGGAGGATATGGCTCAGGACTGACCAATTCAAAGCTTCCTGTAGCAGTGTAGCCATTTCTTTCAATCTGCAATGAACGTGCAAGTAAAAAATCTGTTGAAGAGCAGATTTCTATCAGGGATGGATATGATGTCCTGGACTTGCGCAGAAAGTATTGTTGCATATACAGATAAGTTAAGGTAAAGCGTAGTTACCCATGCAATGTGTAGCATACGTTACAAGGTAAGGATCTGTTGGGAAAGGTTGTCAGAATGGAATGTTGGGGAGGGACCGAGGATTGACTAGATGTCTGAGGAGATTTTGTAAAAAGTCTGGTGCATATGACATTTGGATTTAAGAATCAGAGATGTCAGGAGAGTTAGTCAGGAAAAGCACTAGTTAGCATACGAATGAGAGAGTGACAGATGTGGGAGCTGGTGTCAGTCAGGATTTAATGCATAAAGCAGGTAATCTTTGATGTTATGTTCAATTTCTGTTTAATAAATAATCAGCTTGGTATCATACATTTGAGCCTCTGAGAACATTACACAAGAAATATTGGAAAGATGAGTTCAGACACATGTTGTCTGTGATGGCAGTAGTTATTCTAGGGCAGTGGTGTCCAGTGGGTAGGTCAAATGAATAAAGTCACACTCAGGAACCAAGAGGGCATTCAGAAGGTCCTCCATTTGATGCCAGATGGTGGGATAGGAGAAGGTCCCCAGATTGGTGGCAGAGGTGAGGATAAGTGGAAGCCCCCACAATGGTTAAAACACAACCAGAAGGTTGCATAAGGTTTGGATTATTTTTTTTAGCGACCCCTGATCTTGCCACATTCTTAAAATTTAGAAATGCAATAGCACCAAAAAAGCAACACTTCACTTTTAAACAAGGTGCACTGGAAGAGCACAGCTCATTTTCAAGCAGAACACTGCTTCTGGATGCACTCTTCAGCTCAAAAACAAGGCACACACTTCCAGTGCTCATTTTAAAGGCAAAGACTAGCCATTTTAATTCATGCTACAGCACCACCATATTTTGGCAGTGCAAAGGCAAACCTGGCAGGGGTAGGAATGGTGGCATCCCGTAGTTTGGGGCGAGCAGGAGTAATATCCCCGCCAATTTGAAGTTGCCTAACTCTGTTCCACATGTAACCAATGCCATTTCCGCGCTAGCCAGTTATAGTGCTATTATTCCACTTTCAACATCCTATGGAATCCTGGGGTTTGCAGTTTAGGGAGGGGCCTCAAAGGCCCATCCCTAAACTGCAAACCCCAGGATTCCATAGGATGTTGAAAGTGGAATAATATCGCTGTAACAGTCTAGTGTGGAAATGGCCTAAATCTCCCAAAGTGTGTGGTCTTTAGTTTCTTTTGCGCACAGCACTTTTCGCCTGAGTCCATGCAGGCACTGTAGGGTGATCGCGACCGCTTAATCAACTATGCCTCCTCCTCCACCCCCCCGCTCTTGAACAAGCGCCTGCTTGCTACATATCCCAGAATGCTTCATGCACGAAGAATGCAAAGTGGCCAATTCCCTTCCATTATGCTTCCTCTGTGGCAGACGACATCATCCAGGCAGCAGATAAAGTGATGATAACGCATACATTAGCACATATCCATTTCACACTTTACTTTAACCACACAAGAAATGACGCAATTACAGTTACATGCACACCCTACCCTTGCATTGGAATGCAGAGGAGAGATTAAAAGTCCATGCCTGTACTTTTGCATATGCTAAAGCTACCAAGGGAAATTGTCTGAAAACCCATCTGTCCTGCCTTGCTTGAAGTAACTCTTTTTGGCGTGTTAGTTTACCAGGCTACACCAGGGAAAGATGCTGAAAGCTGGCTTGTAGCCTAAGTGTGTGCAACAAAACCATTACACAGCACACCCCGTTTATATCTGTTTTCATTGTATTTATCTAAGTGCTTATTTATTTATTTAAACATTTAAATCCTGCCCTCTAAGGGTGATGCCCAATAAAATCAACATGATTAATTTAAAACAACGTCAACAGTAAAAGCGATTTTGAAAGGTGAAGAACATATTTAGACATTTAATTAAAACAAGACAGATTAAAACCAGTTAAAATGCTTTCCCCTTTTTCTGCTCTTCTTGTGTCAAATTTTAGATTGCAATATCCCTTGGGCAGGGACCTATTCTTGTATGCTCCCAACCATCGTGTGCACCGAAGCACGCTACCAAAACAAAACAGCACTTCAACACCAAGTAAAAACCTGGCTGTTTGTTACAGTCTTTAGGGCCTTAGTGATTTACTCCAAAATGGCAGCGTGTGTGTGATACAGGGTGTTGTTTAAATAGTTTAACAAAAGATTGTATAAAGAAGAAGAGGAAGAAGAGGAGGAGGAGGAGGGGGAGAAGGAGGAGGAATTAAGAAGATGTAGTCTAACCACTTTGTGCACATAGTCTGACAACAGAAGACAGATTCTGTGTGTCATATCTTGGGCCTCGTGCGAGCTGGCAAGCTGAGTGCAGTTATTTGTTCAGTGTGTTGAACTCATTTCAGTGGTTCTCAACCTGTGGGTCCCCAGATGTTTTTGGACTTCAGCTCCCAGAAGCCCTGAGCATTGGCCATAGTGACTGGGGCTTCTGGGAGCTGAAGTCCAAAAACATCTGGGGACCCACAGGTTGAGAACCACTGTGGTGAATGAATGAGATGGTTTTAGGGGAACTGACTGAACCCATCAATTCACTACAGCAGCAAAAGTTACCTGCATCCAGTATGCCCTGTGCTAGGATTGCTCCAAATTTGGCCATGACATCATCGTGTTTATCATTAATGACTTTGGAGTAAAGCTGTCTGAACTGGCTGACCTGCAAAAGAGAGAGAGAGGGAGGGAGAGGGAGAGAGAGATGCCACGTTTAAGCATAAATATCAAAGCATCTTACAGAAGACCAAGACACTATGGTGCAGTTAGGTAGAAGGCGCAAAAATCCAACACATTAAAAAAACCACTTATTTCTATAGTATTTTAAACATGCTGGTTTATAGCTGTCTAAGAAGAGGGCGTGCAAACACACAAGGAAAACACACACTGTGCTTGCTACCCTCTTTGGACTTTAGTTTGCCAAATACAAAAGAATTTGGATAACCACCTGAGCAAGTGGATAATGTGGATCAGATGAAAAGGGGACAACATATTTATCAGCAGCACCATCACCTTCCATACCCAGGAAAATGCTCACGGTGCAGCCAATAAACCCAGCCAGAACATTTCTGTACGAGCACAGAAAGTATGTTCCTACAACAGGAAGCAATTCCTGCTGTTACTCAATTCTCCCTATAAATCATACCAAATTATGGAAGCCACTAATATGATTCCTTCCTAAGCCAATTCCTCTGCATGTTTAGAATTGCGTTAGCATAATGAATGGAGCAGTGTTTCCGTAAAAGCTGCTGGTGAAAGAAAACAAGGAAGCTGCCTACATGCACACACTCTTTATTTCACCAGATGGGTTTGAAATTTCATAGAAAAACCCATAGGGTGGGAAAGGAGTCAGAAGGGCTCTGAATTCTCTGATGCCTAGCTGTCCTGTCTTTCCCAATGTGCAGTCACTGAGGCTTTACTACTTCTGCACTTTTCAAGGAGATAAAAAAAAGGCAATCCTGCAGAAAACATTGATTGGGATATTTGGGATTTTGCACTGTAATCCTTGAGGATGATTATCTTCTGGGAGAGATTTGATGGGTTCATTAAGACTCTGTGGCTTATGACCCTCTGTAAGAAAAGAAATGTTCTTCATGCATTTCTTCAGCTAGCACTGCCCACCTGGCACTCCTATATAGGTCAGAGAGGAGAAGCTTTATTTCTTGTCAGCACTGACCCCCGCATCCATCTAGCTCACTGCTGCTACCCAGACTGGCAGTGCTTCCCCAGGGATTGAGAGTGGCCTTTTCCAGCCCTGCCTAGAGATGTAACAGAAACCTTCTATAAGAAGAGCGCACACTCTACCAATGAGCTATGGCCCCTATTAAAACAGAATAAATTATATCACACAGATAGCTGTGAAATCTTTTTATGTTAATAAGTAACCATTTTACTACACTTGACTCTTCTGGACTAAGAGTCAAGATATACCAGTCTCAGAAATAATGGTATTTCTTGAATTTTGTGTCCATGTGTTGGTGGAGGACAGTGGTGAGCTGGGGAAGGGATTAAGCTACGCATCTTCTACAGGACCACCTTCTCCAGTGCAAATCACTTCCTCTTGAAACAATTTTGTCTAGCTCCAGGTTGGGGAAACGCATCACCCTCTAGAAGTTACAGGAGTACAACCTTAACAACATTATCATCATCAACTTCCCACATTTTTCCTAGTCTAGAACTTGAGCTGCCTTATGAAGGTCAAAACAGATGGAGCTTTAAGAGTCCTGTCATGCAAAAATCAAACATGTAATTAAACAACAGGATTAAAAGTAGTTTAAAGGAGACCATTGAAAATGAAAACTACTAATGAACAGGACAAACATTCTAAAAGACCCTCTTCCCGCTGGGCCATCAGTCCTCAAAAGCCTGCCAAGAGAGCAGCCTATGAAAGGATACCAGGGAGCCACCAGTTTATAGGAAGGGAGATCCAGAGCTTGGAAGCAGCCAACCTCTATACTCCACTGACCATGTTTCCTGGGACTGGCAGAGGTTGGGGAACACTATTTTGAAGGTTTCAAGTTCCTCACCCCCTGGCCTTAATCACCCAACAAAATCTTATGATATATGTTGGTGTCTAATGTGTAATTCTGGACTCAGATGTTTCATTTTTAGAGATGTGAGGACAGGGGCTGGTGGCGCAAGAATTTTAATATGCATCTTAACATCATTTTTTAAGAAGGAATTTGCAATATAAGACAGGGAGAGGGGTTCACCAGGAACAGGCAAGTGAAAATATGGACTGCTGCTGGAAAATAGAGACAGCTGGAAAATATGCAGCTGTGTCTAGATTCCCCACCACCACTCATACAAAGGCTATAAATACTGTATCATCCAATTCCTCAACTCTCCAAGAGCTCATGATGTTAAGCAACAATTCAGAAAAAGAAAGTATGGACACACATAAAATGTTGCTGCTAGTTTAAATTAAAGTTTCCCCTGCCAGCTCTGTCCATCTTGGAGGCTTCCCGATGTGTTGGGCTACAGCTCCTCTCACCCTAGACAGCCCGGCTGAGTTGGAGAAGGCTGTCCCACATCTAGTTAACCCTAGAAGTAGTACGCCAGCCCGAGAAGGAAAAGTTTACAACTCCTCCCTAGAATGGAGGTTCTCAGGGTGCCAAATTCTTCCCTTAGTACAAGAATCTGTCACAAGGAGCACATACAGGCTTAAAAGCATACAACAAAGCAGGAAGTGTTCGAGTTAAGCATCTTTCAACACTTTGCACAGCAAAAAGGAACATTTCCAATGAGGAAGAAAGTAAAAGGCACTGCAGCAAAGATGATGAAAGATTAAAACCAGGTTCCTTTTCTCTTGGGGTGCTGCCACATAATTTCTGCGACTCCATGGATTGGTGGGTTCAAGTTGTTTATATACCCTTGACAGCTGCTATAAACTTTGATAGTTTTTTTTTAAAGTTGCTAGCCCACACAGGCCATGATCTCAACTTCACACAGTAATCACATCTTCAGAGAAACAGATCCTGGACAAAGCTGGGAGACATTCCACAGATCTGCTAACGTTCACGTTGGCGTCTGTAGTCTGACAGCAAAAGGCCTCTGTGTACAGTGGAGCACAGATTGCTGGCTGGATCCCTGCCTGAGGATAAAAGCGATTCATCAGCACCACAGGTTATGCACAAGCCTGGAGACCAGAGACTGCCGCATGGCATCCTACTAGAAGGTGACCACAATCAAGACTAAAATGGATATTAACACCTTAAACACACACTGCACCTCAACTAAAACCGAAGATGCACTAACAGATCAAATAAAGGGCTCAGCATCTAGAACACAGATGAGAAAATAATTATTCTCTTCAGAACCAAGCCAAAAAAGGAACTTCTTCCCAGATACCAACTCCCAGAATCCAGTGGCCCATGGGAATCTTTGTTCAAAAGGCAACTTGCCCTACCTCTGATTAAAAGAATCTTTTCCCCTGCATAACTGTCCCCAAAGTAATGGGTCCCAAGCTCTGATTAAGAGAAGCTGTCTCAGTGCTGTGCCTGATTTCTAAAGCCCCATCTCCTTCCTCCAAGAGAAGGCCAAGCCGGAGAGCAGGAGTGTTAGGACAGTGATGATTCAAGCAAAAACACAGCAAGCAGCCTTTTCTACAAGCAGGTACTTTAGGCTCCACAGTGTATTTATTTATTCACTACCTCACAGTGTGCTTGCAGATTCATCACAGCATGCTGTTTGCAAATGAGTGAGTTAAAGGATGTCATATGGAAGATGCAGCAAGCTTGTTTTCTCCCACTAGAGACTAATGGCCTCAAACTACAGGAAAAGGGATTCCACCTAAACTTTAGGAAGAACTTGCTGGCAGCGAAAGAAGTCTGAAAGTGGAATACGCTGCCGCCTGGGAGTGTGGTAGTCTCCTTCTTTGGAGGTGTTTAAACAGAGGCTGGACGGCCATCTGTCAGGAGTGCTTTGTGTCTTCCTGCAATGCTGAATGGAGCTGGACTGGATGGCCCGTGGGGTCTCTTCCAACTCTATGAGTCTATGATTCTAATAAACTACAGACATGGCTAATTTTTAACAAGGCTAGACT
Organism: Iguana delicatissima; assembly: GCA_948472985.1. Lineage (NCBI taxonomy): Eukaryota > Metazoa > Chordata > Lepidosauria > Squamata > Iguanidae > Iguana > Iguana delicatissima. The sequence continues at coordinate 919,362 of CAOKZL010000566.1, read as the reverse complement.
AGATCTCTCTCTCTCTCTCTCTCTCTCACACACACACACACACACACACACACACACAAAAACACACAGAAGATGAGTAACATTTCTCCAAATTAGAATCTAACGGAGTTGGAGTGAGATCTAGTGGAGAAATTCTTAAAAAGAGTTTTTACTCCTCTTTCAAATTGACATTAAGAATTTTTAAAAGGGCTCATTGGTATTTAATGGGTAAATTTTAAAAAATCATTGTAAAGTTTACTAACCCATACAGTACTGATTAAAGATGGCTCATAGCTCAATGCCAGTTTTTTGAAACCCCCAACCTGTACTATAGAAAGTTGGGTGTAATGGGGGGGGGATCCCTCTTCTTATATATTCAGGACATGTGTGCCAAAGAAAGCTCATTCTCTCTTGCTTACATCTAATGACCTAAAACTTCTCTGCGTGTGAGGAAGGGACCTGATTATATTCTCATTTTTTTTTCAATAGGAAAATAATAATAGATTTTTTTAGGAAACTGTGAAAAACTTCCATAGAAGATTTTCACTTAAAATGAAAAAAATCTTTTTTCAAGACAAGGATTTATTCATTCACTCAAAATGAAGACTTTTAAACAAGACAGTCTATAGCATTACAGATTTCTTTTTTTTTTCTTGTTTTTTGTTTAAGCTGTACAGTTTAACCTTCACAGCTTCATTAAGTGGAACCTGACATCCAATATGCCATTAGCCTTTTCTGTTGTGGCTAAAACGGTTTGTTAATTAATAATTTTCTGTTGACTATAAAAAAAGTGTTGCTTCCATTTTCACTTTTTTGGCTTTTGAGATGGCAATGACTAAGATAAAATGGGGCCTTAGATAACATAGGCTGCAGTGATCTGCCCCCTCTCCCTTGCTGTAGTTATTTGATATACCCACAATTTCACTTGTACAAAGTTAACACATTCACCTCAGCATGCTTATCTGAGAGTAAGCATCATTAAAGAGAGGGGTTTACTTCTGAGAAAACATACACAGAGCTGGTTTATGAAAGCCATTTTGGGGGAGAGTTTTCATCCTCAATAGAAGTCTAAAAAAGGAACTGAAAAAAAGTACTTTTAAAAATCTCACAAACGTCCCCAAAACTGCACAGTCTTATACGTTGTCTTTAAAGTATGCATTTTGCCTTGTTAAAGCAGTAAAAAATATATGATTGATAAGAAAGTAAGTTGCACTTGTATATTATGCCCTCATGTCTATATAAAAAAAACTTGGGAAAACCTTTTTCCAAAAAAGGCCCTGGTAATTTCATGTTTCTATTTAAATCCAATAACTGTTTCTTCCTCAATATCATAGAAACTGAATTTCTCACATCCGGGAATTTTTTATCATCAAATTTAAATGAAGGACCAAAAAGACTTTCTGTACTCTTGAGACCCCCACCCCCAGCAAGTGTGGGATGGAGAGCAAAACCCCAATGTAGTTTTAAACACTGTAGCAGGGTCGGGGTCTGTACGGGCAAAACCTGGATTTGTTGGCAGTTTTGAGCTTTTTTTGCCCATTTTTTAGCATTTTGGGGATCGGGGGAGGATCGGTGGGTCCCCGTGGGCCAGACTCTGCCCACCCTTGCAACACACAATCCCTAAAAGCAGCCTTGTTCCAGATATTTTGGAATACCTCTCCCAAAATTTCCAGCTGGTCCCATGCCCCCCCTTAGCATGAGGACGAGCAACATGGGGCACTTTTTGCACAGCTCTCACTGAAATGATCAGGGAGGGGCCCGGGCATTTCCCCTTTTACGGAAAAGGCCCCCTTTGGACTACCCGTTTCCACCCAGCCCTATTCCAGACTCCCTTCCTTTTGTGGGAAACTGTCCCACAACCTCAACTCTTTAAAGAGGCTGGAGCAGCAGCCAGGATTTGGGAAAGAATGTGCCACATGGCATTATATTTAGAACAAGGATAAAACCTGAGGGCGTTCGTCCTCCACCCTTGACAGAATTTCATGGTTTTTTGGGTTTTCCCCAGTTTTGGGAAAAGGGGCCTGCTTCGATTTTTTTGGGGTGAGGTCCAGGGCAACGTTGGAACACAGGCAGTGATTCACTTCACCTCGTTTACAGCTGTTTAGCATTTGACCGTTGACAGAACTACCCAGCGGCTCCCGAGTTCCACAGAAGTTAAAATACTACCAATCATGATGTTAAACAAGCAATCAGGAGGACTATGATGTATATGCGGGGAAAAAAAAGTATTGGTGGCCCTACACATTCCCCCGCACTCATCTCCTTCCTTGGGTGCATGTGGGGCATCCAGAGAGGGTTGTGTGGTGTTGAAAAAATCGGGCTGTAAGCCATCCTTAGGTAGCCAGGCAGTGGTGGGGGGAGGAGAAGGAGGAGGTCAATTTTTAAGGGCTGCACAGCCTGATCAAAGCCATTGAGGGGGAAAGGGTTTCCCCCAAAAAAAGAACCCACCTGAGGGGGGGGGATGGCATTGGTTGGGGAAACTTGCAGATAATCAAATCCGTTGAGGTAAGCTTTCCAAATGTGGAGGACCAAGTGCATAGCAGTACGTGTGAAAGGGATCTAGGAGTCTTGGTAGGTCACAAGCTGAACGTGAGTCAGCAGTGTGATGTGGCAGCCAAGAAAGCCAATGCGATTCTTGGTTGCATCAGTAGGAGTATGGTGCCTAGATCAAGGGAGGTAATGGTACCACTCTTTCTGCATTGGTTAGGCCTCATTTGGAATACTGTGTCCAGTTCTGGGCACCTCATTTTAAAGATATAGATAAACTGGAATGTGTCCAGAGGGGGGCAACCAAAATGGTGAAGGGTCGGGAAAGCCATGAAGCCCTATGAGGAGCAGCTTGGGGACTGGGGATGTTTAGTCTGCAAAAGGGAGGTTAAGAGAGGACATGAGAGCCATGTTTAAATGTTTGAAGGGATGTCATGTCGAGGGGGGGAGCGGGCTTGTTTTCCGCTGCTCCAGAAACTGGGACGGAGCAATGGATTCAAGCTGCAGGAAAGGAGATTCCACTTGAACCTCAGGAAGAACTTCCTGATGGTCAGAGCTGTCCAGCAGTAGAATATGCTGCTCCCTTTTGGGGGTGTGGTGGAGTCTTCTTTTTTGGAGGTTTTTAACCCAAATTTAGGGCCCATCTGTTAAAAAATTTTTTTTGATGGGTGTTCCTGCACGGCAAAGGGCTGGACTGGAGGGCCCCTTTGGGGGTCACTGCCAACACTATGATTTTGATCTAAGGGATATAGTTTTATTTGTCCTTCCTTCTTTCTGTGTGTGTATGTTAGCAGTAAAAGAATGCAGACAAAATGGTCATGTTTCCTATCTTTTTCCTTGGTTTATTTGCAGAGCTGTTAGGAGATTCAACAAAAAGCTTAATTCACAGAAGATACTTCCTGTTTAAATGTCTATGCAAAAGAAACTCTCTCTTTGTCTTTGCTTAACAAAAGCCCTCCATTTTGAATACTAGTCAACTTTGGGGGTTTTCCTGTTGTTAGTCCTGTGTCCTACTTAAAATTATGCTGACATTACCTGGCAAATTCCTAGGTTCTCAGCCCCGGTTCCCAGGACGCCTTCTGTGACAATATTTCTTACACCTCACTGCTGAGCTAATGCACATGTGATACGGGTTCTTTTTTAAAACCCCAACATTTATTTTATCATCAACTATGTATGGGAATTCTAGTCCTTGGAAAGCAAATATTCTTAATATTCTTGCACATGCGCTGTATGTTTATGAGATCATTGTTCCCCAACTTATGAAAAACTCCCCCTTTCTTCAAAAAAGTGTTTTTCTTTCCCTGCTCCTGTAAGATGTAGTTTTGGCTGTGTTTTTGCTGAGGGGCGAGAGGAAGCCCCTTTTGGGCCCAAAGTTGGGGATTTTTCCGGGCCCCTGGCTCAGAGTTCCCCCACAATTGCATGGACTACTCGGGGTGGTCCATGCAGACCTAATGTTTTGAGTTTGTCCCCCAAATGTTTTTTTTAATTTTTATTTTTTATTCATGGGTGACCATTTACTGTGAGTTAAAGTCCCATCAGAGTCACCCTGGTGTTTGGATTAAAGGGGTGATGGTTTACTGTGGGTTAAAGTCTCACCAAAAGCCACCCAGGCGAGTGCCAACTGTGGGTTAAAATCCTACCTGTGTCACTAAAAAATCCTAACATTTTTTTTTGAATGTGGGTTCACCCCCCCTTTTTTGGCTTGGTGCCAACACATATATTTAGATTGCTTTGGCAGGACCCTCTGTTTTTGGTTCTTTTATTTTGTAAAGCGCCATGATATCAATGGCACTATATAAATAAATAAATTATATACATATACATATTATGCTAATCTTCAAGAAGATCCTTAATTTGTAATTTCATACAGAGAGTGGGATGAAGAACAGGTTGCTTACCTGCAACTGTAGTTCTTCGAGTGGTCATCTGTGCCCCATAGGGAGCTTTCGCGCCTGCGCAAAGCGTTCGGAAGTTTTAGAGCTTAGTAGCTTGGGGAGAACCCCTCCCCCATGCCCGTACTGAGCATGCTCAGCCCACCGAGCAACGGTCGCTTCTCAAACCGGGAGGGTTGGCCAAAAAGGGGCCTGAAAGAAGGGGGCGGCTTTGGGGGGCATGAGAAGGGGACAGATACCATTCGAAGAAATACAGTTACAGGTAAGCAACCTGTTCTTCTTCTTCGTGGTTTTTCTGTGCCTCATACATTAGGACACTGTGTAGCCAAATTTGGACAGTGGGTCAGGCCCTAAAGAACGGAAGCAAGCACAGCATGTCCAAAACGAGCATCCTTCCGGGACCGGCAGTTGAGCCTGTAGTGGCGCACGAAGGTTGATGGCTGGGACCAGGTAGCCACACGGCAGAGTTCCTGCAGGCCGACTCCTCACAAAAGGGCTGCAGATGTCGCCACGGGTCTGGAGGAAAGGGCCCAAAGAAGGTCTGGCGGAGGCTCCTTTTGGGAAGCTCGTACCCGCCCCCGGTGGATAGTCTGGGCTACCCGTTTTGAGAGGCGCTGGGTGGATACCTTGTGGCCTCTCTGACGCTGGCCAACCCCAAAAGGTGCGGGGTTGTTGAAAGAGGCAGTCCTGTCCTTGTAGAAGGCCAAGGCCCAACGAACATTCAAAATTTTTGGGATCGCTCCAAAGGTGTAGTCGGGTCCGGGTAAAAAGGGGGGCAAGATGATGTCTTATTTTAGGTACGTTAGAGACCACCTTCGGCAGGAATGAAACGTCAGGCCGAAACCCACCTTTTCCCCCTGAAAGACCAGGTACGGTTCGTCCACGAGGGCTGTCAGCCCCCTGCCCGACTGGCAGAGGCGACAGCCATCAAGAAGGCAGTTTTCATGGCGAGCATCCTGTGATCTGCATTTGCCATGGGTTCAAAGGGCGGTGTCGTCAGCTACGATAGCACCAAACGATAGCGACCATGGCAGCAGCAGCGGCGATACCGGGGGTAAAGGTGTTGCAGGCCTTAGAGAAAAAATTGCTTCACGGTACCATGAAAGGGGGAAGCCGCCGATGGGGATCATGGCAGTTGGTATGCCACGATAGCGGCAAAGGGGAAACCCCACGGGGCGGGAAGGCCAAGCCCTGCTGCCGGAGGTGCAGGAGGAAGTGGAGCACGGTAGGGGAGGGCAGCCAAACCGGCTCTCGTCGTTCCTCAGCAAAGGCAACGAAGCGCCGCCACTTGTAGTGGTAACTGCGCCAATGACGGGATCGTCTAGGGCGAAACCCCCCAGCACGAAGGGTCAGGAGTGGCAGGTCCGGATGGAGAACGAGGCCATTGGAGTGCGAGAGTAGGTCCGGTGTGGCGGGAAAACGGAGGATCCGACCGCGAGCAGCCCCCCGAGCAGAGGGTCGAACCAGTGAGTGCAGTGTCGGCTCGGTTTTGCCAGGATCTTGAGGACCACTCGTCCAAGGAGGGGAAAAAAAAAAACGGGGGGAAAGCGTAGAAAACCTCATTGCACCCGAAACTGGATGGGGTTTGCCGATGGAGTCATGACTGTGGCCGGCCCTCGAGCAAAGCAACACTTTGCGTCCTGGTTGGTGGCGAAAGGGGGCGATCGTCGGGCTGCTGACTGGTTTTCGAATCATCCAGGACGCTTCGGTCAAGAGGGACCGCTCCCTCCAGAGGCCATCTGCTGGGGTTTTCCTGCCCAGACAGGTGCACTGCTCCCCGATGGATTTGAAGCGAGACACACCAGTTCCAGAAAAGGGCGATCTGTACGCCGAGGAGGGTGCGGAATGAGTTCCTCCCCTTTCGTGTTACATAACAATGTGCCGTCGTGTTGCCTGTCAAGATCAACGCTGTACTACCTGTAAAGAGGTGGCAAAAAAAGCCCTCAGAGCTTTCCAGATGACAAGTAGTTTGAGGGGTTTCCTGAACCCGAGGCCGCTAAGTGGGCTCCCATCCAAAAGGGGGATCCGTTTTTCCCCTGAGCCATGGAGATGGCTCCCGACGAGGTATCCTTGACAGGAGATGGCTGTAACCGCCCCCATAGCAGGGATTGACACACCTACGGGGGGTATTCGAAGTCAGACAGGTAAGTCACGGCGGTAGTCAAGGCCATGTACCCAAGGAGTTGGTGGGTTCTCCTCGCTGATAGCGAGGGCATTAAAGACCATAAACGCAGCCCGACCAAGACAGGACAGAAGGGAGAGTATCTGGTGGGTGTTTTTTTGAGTTCCTGTCCAAAGGACACCACCATCAACCAGTCATCTAGGTAGGGGTAGATCGAGACTTTTCCTTTGCCCACAGGCATGATACCCCCTGGGACCATGCATTTGGTGAAGACCCTGGGGGTTGTGGAGAGTACGAATGGAACCCCCTGTACGGTATTTACCCGCGAACCGTTGGTATCGTCTGTGCTGGGAGAAGAGGCCAGTGGTACTGGGTAGGACGGAAGTTTCTCGATCGCTCCTCGGACAAAGGTTTTGTTCCAGTGGAGCTGAGCTGGTCGGAGCACGTTGGGAAAATAGATGCCTTGCGGGTGTACTTCCAAACTGTGCGGCGTAGGCAAGACGGATGATGGGAAATTGCCCCAGTTTAGGTCGTGGGGAACCTCCGGGGGGTCAAGAACGGGACTTTGTCCCAGACAAAGGGCTTCTTCGCAGAAGAAGATTGAGGTCCCCCGAAGAGAGTAGACGGGGCGGGGAGGGGGTCAAGCGAGGTGACCGAGGTCGAGAGGTCGAGGACAACGATCTGCAGCACGGTTTCTGTCAGCCAGGCGTGCCTTGAGTGGATGGTACATCGCCTTATGAGATGCGGCATTAAATAGCCCCTGGCCATCAAAAGGGGGGGTCCTTATCCTTTCCCCCGCTGTCCGTTTGCAGGCTTGATGATCTGAGCCACGGATCTGTTTGCCATGGGGCGGGCCTTAACTAGTGGCATGGAAAAACCCAGGCCGTCAATGGGTGGTCTTCAATTTCCTCCTTTTCCCTTTTTTCCTGCAGATTTGGATCTCAGCCGCGCAAGGCGCGGAGGAGGACAGGGTCTACCATCGCAGGAGTGGCACCTCTGAGGAATGAGTAGCCGACATGATGTATTGGTTATTGAGATCACTAATTCATTTTAAAAATTGTGTGGCACTTGGTTGTTGATTTTCCCCTGGGAGGTGCATCAGAAGAGGGTAGAACCTGTCTGAGAGGTTCCTTTGGGAGGCTGTGCGACGCACGCGAACACCGGATCCTGGATGATGGAGCCGGGTCTGACACGTTTCCAAAAGCCAGGGTTTCAAAGTTGGGGGTCAGTGTCGATCCACCAGACTCAGATTTCAAGTCGTAAGGGGCACAATTTGGAGGAAGAAAAAAAGTGTGTGGTTATGGTTGCTGGGTCCATGAAGTCAAAGGATGGTCGGGGTACTGTTATTTGGTATGTGGACGGGACCGGTGGGGGGCTGGAGGTGGAGAGATGTTGGTGGGCCAAAAGGTAGCAACCATGGGATAGAGACCACCGCAGGCAATTGCCGACTGGGGCCTCATGTTGGGGGGGGGATTTTAGCCCATACGTGGGGGGAATAGGAAAAGAAACACACCATGCTCCCGGTAAAGGTGTTCCCCGGGCCCTATGTGTACAAGAAGGGCCCTCGGTGGCTGAGAAAAGAGAGGGCCCCCCAAACAGGTCTCCCGCCGCTGCGGGGGCCCCACTGTTACCATCCTCCGGGTAGTCCATCCTCTGAGAGTGACCGGAGAGATACCGCGGGGCAGAAGGATAAAGGGGGGGGGCCGAAGGTGCAGCGAAGCCTGTGGTCTGCTTTCTCATCCTCAGGGGGGGGTCCAACCCCCCGGGTGACCGGGGGAGGGAAAACCCAGCAGTAAGGATAGGCTGGCCCGAAAAAGGCACTGCCGAGGCGGCGGTCTGGTCCTCGACCTCCGGATGGTTCATCCCCTCAAGGGGGAAAAAGTGGAAAAAGACCGTGGCAGTGAGGCTAGGTGGAGAGACTGCAGCAGTGAGGCTAGCCCAGCCCAAAGGCATAGCCAAGTCAGCGGTCTTGTCCCCATCCTCCGGGCGGTCTATCCCCTCAGGGTGACCGAGCGAAGACACCGCAGCAGTGACGAAAGGCAGGCCTGAAGGCGCAGCCGAGCCAGCGGTCTGGTCTTCATCCTCCAGGAGGTCCAACCCCTCAGGGTGACCGGGCAGTGAGACCGCAGCAACAAGGATAGGCGGGCCGAAGGTGCAGCCAAGCCAGTGGTCTGGTGCTCGTCCTCTGGGAGGTCCATCCCCTCAGGGTGACTGAGTGCGGAGATCGTGGCAGCGAGCATAGGCAGGCCCAAAGGCATGGCCAAGCCAGCGGTCTGATCCTTGCTCTTCGGGCAGAACCATCCCCTAAGGGTGGGCGAGCGGAGAGACCGTGGCAGCTAGCATAGGCAGGCTCGAAGGCGCAGCTGAGCCAGCGGTCTTGTCCTCATCCTCCGGGCGGAACCATCCCCTAAGGGTGGCCAAGCGGGGAGACTGTGGCAGGGAGCACAGGCGGGCCTGAAGGCGCGGCCAAGCCAGCGGTCTGATCCTTGTTCTCTGGGCGGAACCATCCCCTAAGGGTGGGTGAGAGGAGAGACTGTGGCAGCGAGCATAGGCGGGCCCGAAGGCGCAGCTGAGCCGGCGGTCTTGTCCTCATCCTCCGGGCGGTCCACCCTTTCAGGGTGACCGAGCGGGGAAACTGGGGCAGCAAGGGTAGGGTTTGGTCCATATGTGTTTATGGATTGAGTTTCGAACCTAGGCTAACCAAGTTGAACAAACAGACCAAGAAGTGCTCACTGCCACAGAGCTACAGACTGGGCGTCAGCCGCACGTAAGGTTCCTTCCTGTTTTCCTTCTTCCCCATCTCCTTTCAGGTGCCACGAGAAGGAGGCCGTTTGCGCTGGGTGGTAGGGAACGGCCTGGTGGATTCGGCTACCTGAGCCCTTAGGAGCCTCACTGGAGAATGCCACGCCCAAATGGGGCCTCAAACAACAGTACCAAGCCCGGCGCCGGCATCCAGTACCGAGCAGGGCGTGGCCAGTGTGCGCACCAAGAAAACATCGTTGGCTCCTGGTAATGAGGTTTTTCCAGGCCGAAAGCCACAACACAGCACAGGCTAATACGTTTAGGGTGTCCCCCAGCAAAAAGAAGGGGGAAAAATCCGACCCGAAAGCAGCTGCAAAGCTAAGAACCTTCCATTCGCTAAGGCAGACGAAAAAGAACTGAGAAGCGACCGTTGCTCGGCGGGCTGAGCGTGCTCAGTACGGGCATGGGGGAGGGGTTCCCGCCAAGCTACTAAGCTCTAGAATCTTCCGAACGCTATTGCGCAGGCGCGAAAGCTCCTAATGTATAAGGCACAGAGACCACGAAGAAGAAGAGGGCTTTACTTAGTCAAAAGAACAGAACTGATCTTTGCAAAGAACCTTTTTGTTTAGCTGCCACTCCTGAGGATCAATTAGTTCCTCCTTCATGCTAACAGATTTATTCTTTAAAAAAAAACCTGACACAGGGAAAACACTTATTCCTGGAATACTATTACCATGCATGATATTTTGATGCATCTCAGAATAGCAAACTGTTCCCAAACATACTCACAGACAAGCACAATTCTATTCATAGTTAATTAGAAGCAGATCCCGTATCTTCAATGGATTTTACTCCCAGGAAAAGGAGGACAGAACTGTAGCCAAGTCTGGCTTCCCTGACCAGTTTTTGTTTGAAACATCTATTACTTCACTGGCTCAGACAAAGCAGTACTACCACAACTGCAAAAGTCAATGGGATTTTAAAACTCAAGTGGGATCCCTGGTGGTAACAGTTAAAAAAAAACAACTCTAGGGGAACTTCACTGTGCTTCCCTGGCCCAATTTTTTCCAGAAAGTTGTACTCCATTCTCTACAATGGGAGGAGCAAAAAAAGCACTTTTTTAAAAAAGTGTAAAATCATTTCAAAAAACATAATGATAAAGTTAAAAACAGAGCACACAAGCCTCATAAAAAGACTTCCTGAAACCAATATCTGCCCAACACCAACTTTCAGAGTCATGATGCTTGCTGAACCAACACAAATAAATTGCTGCACAAGCAGAATATCAATGCTGCTTTCTAGGAGAAAACTCAAAAGGAAACAGAAGAAAAGATCAAAAGGGATCCATTAAAATCCAAAGAGATTATGTCAGCAGCCAGGTTAAAGACAACAACAAAATATCCCCCGATAAAACAGGCTTGAAAATCATGGCCCTCCAGATGTTGTTGAACTACAGCTTCTAGCTTTATTCACCAATTACTATGCCAGCTAACTTTTCTAGAACTTATAGTTCAGTACCACACCAATACCATACAAGGGCTAAATAATTTCTACCCCTGCAGCAGCAGCTCAGTTGGAACTTTAGTTCACAGCTCCAGCTATCAGAATGGCTCATTACCGTAAGCCCAGGAACAATCCTGGAAATAATGTGCTCTGTTGCCATTTCATTTTGCAGCTGACAAACTTTATGGACACATATGCTGCTCAGGAGCAAGAGTTTTCAAATGTCCCACATTTCAATGGCAATAGTCCGCATTACCCTTTCCTCTAAGAACACTTTTCTATCTGGCATGGAAGTCCAATATGCTGCAGCAGATTCCAGGAAATGCATGAGGTTTACAAGCCAGACCCGTAGGGATTCACCTTTGCCCTGTGTGAATAGAGACTGTTCCCCGGAACACAAGCTAACCCTCAAAAAATCACTACAAAAGGGTACCACTGCACAAAGAGCAGGAGGTTAAGAAGGGCAAAAATTATAAATGATTCTAAGGTGCTTCTGCACAATTCCACTCAGTGCATCAGTGACTACTTTTCCTGAGATAACTTGATCCCCATGCCTTAGTTATATTATGTGTATGTATGTGCCTTCAAGTTGACTGTGGACTTAGGGTGACCTCATGATTTTCATAGGGGTTTCTTAGACAAGGGCTACTCAAGGGTGGTTTTGCCAGTTCCTTCATCTGAAATATAGCCTACCTGGCTTTTTGGTGATCTCCCATCCAAATACTAACCAGGCCTGATCCAGCTTAGCTTCCAAGAACAGATGGGGTCTGGTGCCTTTAAGGCAGTGGTTCTCAACCTGTGGGTCCCAGACGTTCATGGACTTCAGCTCCCAGAAGCCCCAGCCACTATGGTCAATGCTCAGGGCTTCTGGGAGCTGAAGTCCACAAACATCTGGGGACCCACAGGTTAAGAACCACTGCTTTAAGGTATTTAGGCCCAGCTACATTTATGATTTCATGACAATTTTTTTTTAAAATCCATACATTTAATGGCAAAAAGGGATGGAATGGATTCCTGTATGAATACTCATGAAATGGGAATATCTTCACCCATCCCTATCAGGAATGGGGAATATCCATTTAGTCATCTTGACCAGCAGCTTCTGGTAGGCCTCCCTCCCTTCCTCCAATAACTTATCTGATTATCATACCTCCCTCTGGGACAACATAAGACTGTCTGAGAAGGGGCTTGGCACCCTTGCAGCTCAGGTGCTGCCACATCTGCTGTTCTCACTGAACAATTAGCCTCTTCAGCCGCTGGAGGCAATGTCTATCTCCCACTCCGTGGAGAAGATACTCAAACCCAATTTGGACACTCTGCCTTGTTTTTTGCAGCCTTGGAATTGGGCCTACACTACTTTTTTTGCTTGTCCCTCTGCCTGTCTTGGTCTTCCTGTCCACTGACTCCTTTGCATCCTGACCTCTGGGAACTACTCAACGGCTCCTCTCCTCTCCTCTCCCAATGAATTATAACAGTAATCCTCTTTTAAAGCCACCACCATATCTTATGCATCAGGAACCGCTTGCTAAGCTTCTACCTTGGAAAACGATTTAACAAACACTATTCTAGACTGTATAACCTAAGCTCCCAAGGCAGGATTATTTCATTCAAGGAAATTCAGCCAAAAGTAAAGTAAGCGAAAGACAGACATTAGGTCTTGCCTAGTTTAACAGGTACTAGGTTGAGCAGACTAGGGATCTTGTGGTCTTTCAAATGCTGATAAACTACTACTCCCATCATCTTTCAACCTTAGCTAGGCTACTTGTGGCTGATGGCCACTGGAGTCCACCTGCCATTGGAAGAATAAAGGTACAAAGGTCTCAAAGAATAATAAAAATGTGGCAGTGAAATATTAATTACCTCCATTAAAAGAATATCCTTAAGACTGATCTGCTTAAAGTAAGACTGAATAATCACAGACACACACACACACACAAATACACACACACACAAGTGTAAAACTGGTAGAAAAGCTTGGGAAAAAGTCTACTGCCTCCCTTTCCCACATTTAAATCTTGAGAACTGGTTAAAAGTCACGCGTCACTGCAAGTCTCCTGGGAAGTTCCAGTAACGTAGTTCTGGGCCATGTTGGCCAACCAATGGAGTGAGCGCTGGTTTCATACCAATATGTCATCTGTCACTTGAGAATTCAGAAGGCAGCTCCATTCAAAACACACCACTCCAAGGTGGCATGAAGGGTACCTTCTCACCGTGTCCAAGATACAGAATTTCAGTATGAACTCTCACTAAGAGAATGACTCCCCATTCCACATATCTGTGATTTAGAATCTTACATTTCTTCTGTGACAATGCAATCTAAAGCTTTTCCATACTCATGTCAGACAGAAACTGACAACTATGGGTTTTTTTAGGACTCCTTAGTGAGAATTTGGAAGTAAAGAGTTACAAGCAACACAGATTTCTTCTTCTTGGAAACAAGAACACTACATGAGCCCACCTGAGTTTTAAGTCCCCAAGGAGAGGAATTTCTTTTACTCTCATCTCTGTGACAGTCTCATTTGGCAACAGCACAGGAAAGAGACTTCACGGTGGCTGCTCTTGGGCTCTGGAATCCTCTTCCTAGAGAGCCTAGGTTGGTCTCCTCGTGGCGTCTTTCTGATGGCAGGTGAAGAAGCCTTTTTTGTTTTGATAGGCCCTTACAATTTGCAGGGAAAGATGTGAGCTATGTGCACTGTGGTGTCACTGTACACCTTGGAACTGCTTGCGAGGGTCTACAACTGGGGTACTGGGAGCTATCGTGCAAATAAGGAACTGTTTCAAGCCCGCTGTATGTTGTACTTAGAGGGATAGTTTGAGGAGCTATCCTTTGTACTTATCTATAAACTGGTATAAATCTTTAACAGGCAGCTGCAAATAATATTGGTTGAAGATCTACTGAAGATTTATACACCATCCATGTACAGAATGGTTCTTTCCAAGGTAATAAAAGATAATAAAAATCAGAGAAATACTAGGAATGGGACCTCATGCTGTGTCAAGTAAAAGGACTTAAAAGTCTATCTCTACATTAGAACTTAAGGAAGGAGCACTGCAAATATCTGCACATTATTTTTGTATTGCCTCCCAGCCCACAAGGGCTCTTAAGGCAACAAACAAATAAAAAACAGATAAAACGATACAAAGATAAAAACATTTAAAAAACCACATTAAAATACCCTTTAAAAATTGCTAAAACCAGTTAAAACAGCAATTTCCAATACCAAATACCATGTGGAACAGCACTGTTTTGGCTGCCTACCAAACTTTAAACAGATGGGTCCAGCCTCACTGCTTTGGCAGGGAGTCCCATAGTCAAGGCACTGCTACAGAGAAAGCCTTGTTTTGTGTACCCGTGCGCGAAAGCTCCTAGTGTGTGAGGCACAGAGACCACGAAGAAGAACTGGGCTTTCCAGGAGCAGCACTGGGTCCAGGAGTACCCTCAAGGTATGATCCTGACCTTTCAGAGGGAGACCAACTCCATCCAGATCATGCTGTGATCCCAGTCCCAGGCTGGTTTTCTTACTGACCACAAGCACTTCTGTCTTGTCTGCACTGAGCTTCAGCCTATTCACCTGCATCCAGTCCTTTACTGTATCCAGACAATGATTCAGTACTACCTCAGCCTCCTTGGCAGAACTGGGTATCATCAGCTTACTAATTACACCCAGCCTTAAACCTCTGGATGGGCTCTCTCAGTGGCTTGATTTTGATGGCAAAAAGCACAGGGGACAGCACTGGCCCTTGGGGAACCCCATAGGCTACTGGCCAAAAGGCTGAACAACAGTAGCTCACCATCACCTTCTGGGAGCATTCAGCCCAAGAAAGACCAAAACCACTGCAAAGCAATGTCCTCAAGTCCCATATCAGTCAGACAACGCAGACGGATACCATGGTCAATGGCATCAAATGCTGTTACAAAATCCAGGAGAACGAACAGGTACTCCCTCCTTCCCCTTGTCTAACTCATGGAGTAGGTTATCCATCAAGGTGACCAAGGCTGTTTCTGACCCATAACCAGGCCTGAAGCCTGGGTTTGTGTTGCTACCACTCACTCTAGGACCTTACTTAGAAAGAAGAGACTAGAAAAAGGTTGATAATTACTTAGGGAGGTGGGATCAAATGAAGGTTTTTTTCCAATAAAGGTCTTACAATTGCTTCTTTTAGAGACACAAGAACATAGCCCTCTTTCAAAGAAACATTTACAACCTCCTCCACCCAATTGGCCAGTCCTCCTCTGGCAGCTTTAATTAGCCCAGAAAGACATGGGTCTAACAGACAAGTGGTTGGCCTCAGTTCTCCAAACAACCTGTCCACATCACCATCCTGAACAGCCTCAAACTGATCCATCAAAACTGGACAAGCAGTTGACTCAGTTACTTCCTCAGACTCTACCTTCAATATGGAGTCCAAGCCAGAATGAACCTGAGCAATTTTCTCCACAAAATATTTACAAAATTCAACACAGCTCTTTTCTGAGGGCTCTTCCTCAACAGTCTGAGGGCTAGGAGGTAAAAGCCCTTTAACTACTCAGAACTGCTGCACTTGGTAAGACTGAGCTGATGTAATAATGATTTCTTTCCTGCCCTCACTCCTGAAAAGCAAGTTCTAAAATGGGCATTAACCTGCACTGAGCTGGATTCATCGTTTCTCCACCATCACTCTAATCATCTATCCAAATGCTTCACTACCCTGAGCTCCTCAGAAAACAAAGAAGACTATGTTCTGTACCCAAGAAAGGATACTTGAAAGCATTCACAGAATCCTTTTGGAACCATGTGTCTCTGGAGGTGGACCATTTTAACAGCTCTGCCACCGGTTCAGAGGTTAGGAGTTACAGGAAATCTCAACCCTATCAGGTAGAGATCTGTCCATGACAACAGGGTTCTTTCAAACCTCCCAGATCACCATCATTCTGACCAGCACAAACCACATCAAGAATGTGGCCAGCTACATGTGTAGGGCCCAATATTAATTAAGATAGGCCCATGGCTGCCATGGAAGCCATGAAATCCTGACCTAGCCTTGAGGAGGGTGCCACAGCATTGATTTTTAAATCCTCCCAACACAACAAGATTGGGGGAGATCAACACCACTTCTGAGATCAGTTCTAGCAGCTCTGGCAGGGAGGCAGTTGAGAAGTGGGGTGGACAGCAGATTAACAAGTTCCTCATCCTGTCTCACTGCCCAGTTGCCAGGCATGTACACTCAAACCTTGAAGATTGTTGAACAGGGTATTTCTAGAGGAACAGACTTACAATAGACCACTGCAACGCCTCCTCCCCACCCACCAGATCCTGCTTGCTGCTGCACCTGGAAACCTGGTAGAAACCTCCCTCTTCAGTCAATCCTGTTTCAGTTATACATGCAAGGTCAGCTTGCTTGCCTAGGATCAAGTCCTGGATCACACAGCTCTTCCCAGTCATTGAACTGGTGTTAAGCAGCTTTACTTTGTGGTCAGATGAGATTCTATTAGAATAGCCAGGAAGCTATTGGTTGGATGGTGAGCCACAAGATGTCTCTCCCCACTTCTCTTCCATGGGCTTGTTCTACTTCCACCGCCATATGCCCATTATGACTGAAATGGCAACACCCCTTGTACTTTCTAAACATATATCTGAGCAACCAGAAATACAGAGCAAACAAGTTAAAAGTCAGTTTAGTTTGAAGAACTCCCAATACTTAGCTAAAACTGGCCTCAAGGGATTCTACTCAGCAGGTGATCTATTTTCTTGTATAGAGAGCAAACATTCTGTTCTGGCAAAAGCTTCCCAAGTCTAACGCATAATAGCTTGTCTTGCTCTGCTGTCCACTCCATCTGGATTCAGTAGCCAAGGTAGGACTCCGCTGCATCCCACGCTCACAACCAAAGGGCAAGAGCCCCTGTGCTCTCACCATTTGGCTCGTGCCTCTGGCAAGATGCCTGTCTTAACAATGCCTGCAGTGGGGAGGACCCCAACACAGTTTCAGCAACTCAGATGTCCTCAGTTTCAACCTCCCTCCCCAGCAAGCCTCAATTCCTGACTTAGAAATAACCTGCTGCGCTTAAAAGCATGCACTTACTCAAGGCTTCTCTTCTGAAGAAGAGGGTAAAAACATATTCGAAATAAAGTCCAGAGAAAGCAAACTGTCTTTCTTTCAAATTTGGCCACATTTATACTGGAATGTTAGGTTTTATCAACAAATGAAATCTGAAAGTAATTTTATTTCTCTGCCTATAATAAAAATGTCACATTTTATATGAAGTGTATAAGCTACAAAGACCATTTGCCGCCCGAAGAAAACATGAACTAGGCCTATTAAAAAGTGCCTGCAAAAATCACACACTACAAACAATTCAAGGATTATTAATCTTAGTGGTTGGAGTGGTGGATTTCACCTGATGAGATAGCCATGTTCAAATCTTCATTCAGCCACAAAACTTACTGGGTCACTCACTGCTTCTCAAGAAAAGTCATTTTACCACAGGGGGTTTCTGAGAAGAAAAAGAGGAAGGGGCACCTCTCCTGTTGGCAAAGGGAAAATATATAGATTTTAAACAGATGCTTGATTCTGGAAGATACAGAGATCTCTGAATGTTGGTTGGTCTTAGAAGCTACCTGCTGTTTCTACTAGATGAATTACAAAAGATTCCCACATTTATTTCTTGCTACACAGAGTAAGTGGTGTCCCTTCGGTATCAACCTGCTCGCCCAGACAGTTTGTGAGTGTCTTTAGATCAGCTCCATTCCTTTTCAACCTTTGCTGCTGATGACAAATCTCAGTACAGGAGACAGATATTTCAAAAGAGGCCCTCTCTTCTTCCCGCTACTGCTGGTGGCCCTTCAAAAGTCTGTTATGCCCTTGACACATAACATGATTAATGTATCCACAGAAAAGGAAAAAAACCACTGTAATTCCAGAGAATGAGCACTGGGTTCTGAACCTAGCTGACCTAGCTGAAATGGGTGAACTATCGACATTAGAGAAAAATCACTGACATCATTTTTGAAAGACTGAGAAACTTTGATTACCTTTTGGCAGAAAGATGAAAGCAACATGTTAACTGTAGCCTTTGATCATTAATAGGCTTGGTTAAGCTGACGAAGTACATGAATAGTATCTTAGTTGAAGAAGTTCATTGATATAGTGAAATGTATAAAAATAGAGAAGTTGGAAGTCAATGTAAATTTCTCTTCTTTCTTCTGTTTTCTCTTTTGTTTTTGTCTATATATTTCTTATTATTGTTTCTTTTTTCTTTTTCAGTGTATTGGAAAATTTCAAATAAATGAATGAATGAATGGATGAATGCTAGTTATGCCCCTGGTGGAGTGTATTGGAGACTTCAGGGTTGCCAGAACTACATTTCTTGCCTAGCTAGGAGAGCCTGTAAGACCTTGATTGTTCCTTGTCTGGAATAGCACACACAACATCAATGCTGACATCAAAGGTAGTACTGCTATAAGAAAAGGGAATCTGAGAAAGCTGCATTCAAAGGCAGAAGAGGCCTCCTGACTTCTCAGTTAGTATGCAAAGGAATAAAGGGTTGTTACTGTACAGCTGAGTTATCAACCTGAGTCCTTACTATACAGCCAGACCAACTTTGGAAAACATATGCCAAGCTCTTTCACTTCAGCCATCTTGTTTAGTGGTTTTATATAAACAGTGAAGCATACACATGTGGAAGTTCTCAGATGTCTTCTACTACAGGTGCACCATTTTAAACTAAAACACACCCAAGGAGCAATGTGCTATTTAGAGAAAGAATTTCACCTTTTAAATTGTTGAAACAACTTAACACAGGAAATCCTTCCCAGAAAAATACAACATTTAGCTGCCAAGGGAAAAATATCTTTAAAAACAAAAACGGGGGAAAAAAGAGTTTTGTAAATTTTGTAATGTGCTATACAAGCTGAAATGGTAATAAGTCTTCTCCAGAAAATGCTACATGACTTCTTGCAACGTCAAAATATTACAAAATCTTCATACCAGACCCAAGAATATATATGTTCATACCTGCCATTAATTTGTATGAGCTAATCGGGAGTATCACTGCACCCACACAACATTCTCTCTCAATGGTATCCAGTCTTGTCATATAAATGTAGAAAACAAAAGGAAAAATGCCAAATACGTAAGCAAAATATGTGGGACAACCTCCTAAAGAGCAGCACTTCCGAGAAGGTTTGTGCAAGGAACAGACTGAAAAATGAGTCACCAATCATATGCTGCCTCTCAAAAAGGCAAAGTCCATTTTAGGCTGCAGAATATGAAATGATGCTTCACTTAAGCCAGGATGGGACAGTGTGTGGCCCTTCTAGAGCTTGGAAAAGTCACACTTTTAAGACTACATCTCCCAGAATCCACCAATCAGCCAGCCCTATATCTTAGACTGAGAAAGAAATAAGACCCAAGTCTAGATGCTAAACAAGAAGGTGAGAATTGGAGCTGGAAGCTTGAATTAAAAGTTAATTAGACAGAAGATACACATGTGAGATGAGATCCAGAGTGGCGCAGTGGTAGAGTTTGGGATGAGGATTTCAAGAGCCCAGGGGTCATATCTCTGTCAGCCACTGAAAACCACTGAGTGACCTTGTGCAAGTCACTTGTTCATCCTAAGACAAAGACAATGGCAAAACCTACTCCGAAAGAATCTTGCCAGGAAAAGCTTAGGCTAGGGATACCATAAGTTAGACCCAACTTGAAGGCAATAGGAGCCAGTGGGGTGTAGCTGTCTCAGTGCTGAACTAAGCCTCCAGGAGACCAGAGTTCAAATCCCCACTCAGCCATAGGAACCCATCTGGTGACCTTGGGCAAGCCACACTCTGCCTAAGAGGAAGGCAACCCTTTTCTAAAGAAATCTTTCCCAGAAAGGCCTACAATAGGGTTGCCATAAGTTCTAGTCAGCTGGAACAACAAAGTACGTAACACAAACTGTAAGGCATATATAAGAACAAGAACAAATGGAGAAGCCATCTTACACAGAATCCAGGCTTGCTATGAACGGTGCGTCACTAGCAGTGAGAAAATGAATGCCTCTACCACTCACAACTAGCCAGGGACTTGGAGCCTGATTTTGTAGCGCAATTCTCATTAGTGGCCTTAAAATAAAAACTTAAAGATCCCTTTAACATGCTTAGTGGACTCATCAAGCCAACACTTATGAACCAGAAGCCTCCTTGTTTGTTTTGCCAGGAGCTCTGCTATTTTCATAACTGTGCATGGATCAACACCCAGTAAATTAAGATAATGACTCAGCCAATTGTCCATCTGTGCTGTGTGCATGAACTTGGGTCTTTCAGAAAGAGCTCTGATCTATCTCTGTTTAGCTTTTCCTTGCCTTGAGGTTGAGTCACAAAGCCAGATAACTCTGTGATGTGAATGCTCATTAGCTTCCTATTTCCACCGCTGATATCCTGCACCTTCAGCATAAACTGTTTGTCCCCATTACACAAATGTTCCCATTACGGCTAAACAAAATAATGACAAACAATAGAAACTGAGAAAGAAAACAGTAAAACAAAGCACACAGACTAACTAAACAAGCTAATAGTGCCATTTCAAACTGGGTCTTCAAATTGGCCTGATTTTGGAACTGAAACTGCCTAACTCACTCCATGAGTTGACCTCTGTTGAGAGAAAAACAAGTGAAGTACAACACTGAGACAATGACTTTCAATGTTATTGAATGTGGTATTTTTTCTGGATGAACTGTCTGAGTTGGGTGCTAGGGACACTTCTCCAGAAATTGGACTCTGGGGAATTACCAGTCCATTTCTTGGGAAATTGTAATCTGATATCTCATTTTGCTCCCACTTCTGCTGTTTAACAGTGACATGAAATGCTGAGAGAGACTGTCCAGGCATTTTGGCTGGTCACTTACAAAGCCCTGTATGGTTCAGGTCTTGATTATCTGAAAGTCTGTACTCCCCACGTTAGCCTGACTGGGTCTTGAGATCTTCAAGGCCCTTCTCTCTCCCTCCTACCACTCCCAAAGGCACATTTGGTGGTAAAACAGGAGTTTAAAACATCATAACAGAACAAATAAAAGCACAGCACAACCCATTTAAAAGACTCTTCTACAACATGAGTTTAAGAGCCTAAGCCTCCATCTACCAGGAGGGGCTGGGAACAAACCTGGCACTTTCTGTATTCAAAGCAAGTTATTCTATTACAGAGCTATGACCTCTCCCTGAATAGTGTTTACTCCAATTCACTGCAGCTTCTCTCATGCAGAGGTCCTATCTTCTGAGACTCTTTTAAACTAGAGATGACAGGAACTGAATCTGCAGCCTTCTGCATACAAAGCTTTGCTCTGTTTGTGTTTTCTTTCCGGTTTATCAGATCTGCACCAGTTAGCCTCTTCCTACTCCAAATGCATCCAATCCAATATTCCAGGAGTTTGCAAGAATCTAATTCAGCCCATGCGCTCCTCAGAGCAATTACATTCCTATATGCACTCAGAGCATCCAGCCTCCTCCACAGGGCTAAAAATCTGATGCTACAGAATTCTGAAGCATCAAACTGGAAAATCCAAACAGGACTACTTCAGGCAAAAATGATGAAATTATGCAAGCTTACTCAGGCAATCCTGGGGCCTGCAGCAAACCAGTAATAACACAACATTAACAAGACCAGCACACTTCTTGTTTAAAATTGAAAAAATAACACTTAAGATGAAACTAAATTTAAGATTATTGAAGCCTAAGAAAAATTAATGATGCCATATGGGCAATGTCTTGAACTAAACAACCTTATATTTAATAAATAATTGAGAATCATAGAATCATAGAAATGTAGAGTTGGAAGAGACCACACGGGCCATCTAGTCCAACTCCCTACTATGCAGGAACACCCTCAAAGCATTCCCGACAGATGGTCATCTAGCCTCTGCTTAAAAACCTCCAAGGAAGGAGATTCCACTACACTCCGAGGCAGCAGATTCCACTGCCGGACAGCCCTGACTGTCAGGAAGTTCTTCCTGAGGTTCAGGTGGAATCTCCTTTCCTGCAGCTTGAATCCATTGTTCCTTGTCTTGGTCTGTGGAGCAGTGCTGCACATATTCCAAAGTGTTACTCAGTAATGTCTTCAGCAGCCTCTAACTCATTTTTCAATGTATATAATCTTAAAGAGGGCTGAAGAGCTTTTGATAAATCTATCTGATTATAGATTTAAGTACTGGTTCACAAAAGTACATACTATAAACTGGAAGAGCCTCTCTTCAACAGTGATACAACCATGCCTGACAAACAGAAAGGAACCCTGCTGTATCTCAACAGGAACTGACTTTTACATCTAAAGATTATCCCAGCTAACACTGAAACTAGCAAGAGCAGAACAGCACAAACACTGATCCACAGGCCAAATCTGGCCTACGGACAGTTCCAATCTGATCCAAGGAGGATCTGATGGATGCCCCTCCCCAAAGTCCTACCTTCTGAAGTGAGAGATGCACACCCATGTGTCAGTGCCCTTTCCAACAGGTAAGGCAGGTTATCTCTGATGGAGACAACAGTACAATCAACCCTGCCCAGCCCCTGGTATTATGTGATCCTCAGAATCAAAACAGTTATTCCTGCTACAGCTACTTAACTCTACAAGGAGGACAAAGTAAACCCAGCAGGCCACATGCAGACCCTGAGGGCCGTTTTTGTGGCCCCCCATGGACCAATTAAAAAAAAAATTCACAAAGGATATAGCCCTCCAAGGTCTCCTGAGGTACCAGTATGACCCACTAATCCCCAACATTTATACAGCCTCTCTCTACAGAGTGGACAGCTGTTGTCATTTGGGTACAAGCACCATGTTCTCTGCCTCTTCAAAAAAGTGAGACAAGTGTAATTTATGAGTTCAGATTTCAGGGCAAAGATTTCAGGGCAAATGTGCTATACTGATGCTAGATGCTCATGCACCCACGACCTCTCTATAATTTACTGAGCAAATAGCTTTGAAAACTTTTTTTCCAGTGCTATCAGCAAGCGTTCCTCAGAGAAAGCTGACTGCCAAACTGTAGCTAGAGGGCTGCAGAAGCTTTATCTTCTTCAGCTGAAGGCCATTTCTCCTGCATACCTCCCCGGCTGAAGATCCATCACTCACCTTTGGACAGAGGATCTCCGTCTGCTGGATCATGATAAGGGCAGATGCAATCAGCGCGCCTTGACGCACATAGTTCACTGGATCATTTGTCATTGGCTCCAGCAAATTAATTGCTTCCTATTGGGGAGAGAAAAGAAACCACTCAGATTATTAACCTTACTACCCTTCAAACGCCAGGCTTTTGGCAGGATTACTAGATTACCATTCTTCGACTAGGTCATCTGCCTTGGAGCTTTGCTTATTGTTACTGATCTGTTTTACCCTCACCTTGACAACAGGAGAAAAGAGCATGAAAACTGTGGGGGGTTTTAGAAGCGCTTCCTCAGTTTATGCTCAAATATTCAAGAATAAATCAGATAGAACACTTTGTTTAAAGGCACCTGAATTCCTTGGAAATGTACCTGTGAGAAGTATTAAGTAAGAATGTATTCAATGATATCAATTCTAGCCTTTTCTTTTTGTTTAGTACTACTAGTCTCAGGGCAACTACTGAGAAAATCCTATTTCACCTTTCCCCCATCATAATCATCTTATAAGAAAAGACTCTGAATTATATCTCCAAAGTCTTAGCAAGGAAGGTCAGGATGGTGTACAGAAAATGCAGTCAACATCTTAAATGCATGCAAGTCCCAGGCTGTACAACACTTCTCAGGTCAAAACATGTGTGGTTGACTTCCTTTTTTCTGGAAATATCAAAATTGTCAAGAGCTGTTCCACATGACAAAAGCTAACTCTTTTTTTACTGAAGTATCATGGTGCCTTGATAAACAGAAAAATATGTTACTTGCACATTTTCCCCTCTAAGAAGGAAGATTTAAGGCACGTACCCAAAAGTAAGATATCTACAAATTACCCAGAAAACTCATATTTTGGTATATACAAAACTCAGCTCAACGTACTCTGGAAGGACTGAAAAGGCAACCCATATACTTCTAGACATCAAAGCACAGGACAAAAAAGATTACTTCATATATAACAAAGCAATCCAATCCAATCCTACGACAGACCAAGTAGAATTTTGGGTTCTGGGGCCATTACTATCTCTTGTAACTGAATTACAGTTGATGGATTTCCTGTGACAGATACATGGATTCTATATGTACAAAGTCAGCCTAAACTTACTCAACACAGCCTTCATGAGGAGACTAGATGACCCATTCAAAGGAAGCCAAATCCACACTTTTAATTAAAGGTTGACTGATGCCAAGTACAATTCTGGACTCTTCTGTTTAATGCTCTTTTTTTCCCCTGCACAAGCTTTCCAAAACTTTCATCCTAATTATGTAAAATTGCCTTTTATAAGGCTGAGTTGTATTCTTGTGCATTTATTGGATCAGGCCTAATCTGTAACGCTGCGTGAGCTCACAGCTATTTATAGAGGACGCAAGGTGGAACTGCCTCTTTGGTCTAACTAAAAGCTCAACTTCATTTCCAGTCTCCTAAGTTCTAACATATTAACGTACCCTTTAAAATATGTTGATGTTGATACAAGCCCCACAAGACACACTGATATAAACAGATGCTCAAGATCCCTTATTTTAGAAATAAACAATAAAAGTACAGAACTGCAGCCAGGCAGGTTCTATTATCCTGCTCATACAAATTACAGAGAAATAAAACAGACACAGAGAGTATGTACCAACAGGTTGCCCATTTTTGTCCAATGCAGGCAAACGCCGACAATAAGCACAGAAATGAAATGCACTATACTGCTCATCCTACATCACAGGTTCTTAAGTCCACATCACTCTCGGGGGTGGAGGTGCTGGGCCCTTTCAAAGGGAAGGAGAATCTGGATTTCAACATGTTTTATGGCACACATAGACCAAGTAGACTGAATCAAGGGCTAAAATGAAAGCTGCTTTGGTGTCATAATTGGGAGAAAAAGTGGGATATAAATCAAATAAATAAATGGAATGAAATTCTGCATTGCTGAAATAAGTTCCAGAAAGTAATTTATATATGTGAAGGAAAAGGCAAAGAAGGAGAGAAAAGAATCAGAATGCAGTGGAATTACAAAGATAACGGCATAAAGAAGGAAGGATGCAGTGTGGAACAGAGACTGTGAGCTCTATGTGGCGGGTACTCCGATGCACAGACAGTCTGGTGAGAGAAAGAGGAAGTTTATATACAGGCAGGACATGGCAGACATCAATCATGCAGCAAAGCGAAGCAAGTCAAAGAGGAGTTCTGCAGGAGGTCTGTGCTTTCCCACTGAGAAGCAGTGGCCCATGAAAGCCCCCAAGTCTAAAGAGTCCACCTGAGATTAATGCCCCTAACATGTCAAAGACTGCTACTGTTTAAGTCTCTCTGTACAACTAAACAGTCTGCACAATAACCTTCAATCCTGCTCAAAGACATGGGAGAAAAGAAAGTCCACATGGGCTCACAGCATGCTTTTATTTTAATCTGGAGACCCAAATGAATGTAAGAGCAATAAACCAGGTGTTCTGGCCTACTGGAAGTCTCACCTGAGTAAAAGTAGTTTCTCAACTGCAGTCTTGTTAAAAATATTGGCTGATTGTTCTGGGTTTTCTGAAAGTTAGGGTCTATACCAAGGTGCAAACAACTGTTCAATTTTGCTTTTAAAAATCTTCAGAAGACCCAGTAAGTTTAAGAATAGATTCTTTAAAGCGAACATCAGCTAACAGTCTAGTAATAAATTAATGAAACTTGGTTAAGCCATATTTGATCTCAGGTTGGCCAGGAAAACAGAGGCAAAGATCTACGAAAAATATGAGGGGGGTTTCCCCCATGACTTCACATTTCTAGTACTGGCCTGTTTGAAAGATGCGACTGCAACCCTATAATACTTTCCTGGGAGTAGGTCCCATCACACGCAATGGTTTTTTTTTCTTTTCGAGTAGACATGTATAAAAAGATTGGGAAACCTGAGGCCTTGTGGTTGTGAACTATGAACCTCATCAAGATTGCAACATGATCTTCCCCACATACCCAAAGTTTAAGTCAACTAATTGGTTAGATTAACTAATAAATATCATTTTAATCAACTAAAAACTATTCCCAATTAATGGGACAGCATTTTTTTAAAATGCATTTTCAAAACAAGTACTTCTAAAATCTGCAGAACGCAAACACGGTCTTAAGTGGCCTTTCCCACTTTATTTCATGTCAGATACAATGCTTCTTCTCAGATCATGTGCAACAGTCAATATGCCTACAAATCTGAAAACAAAAATTAACTCTTCTCTTCAAAGTATATTTAACTGTATGTATTTTTTTAAGGAGAGAATACTAATAAACTAAACGTGTTTAAACAAGACCATAACCCCATATTTCTATCTTCCAGGTCTTAATTTTCATCTGGAAAAAAATGTTTCCTGGGAGAGAATCCTTCCTTATGAGAATGCAAGTGCCCAGGACCAATGTTCAATACGTCACGCAGGGCTGCACAATGATGGCAGGAGCTAATTTTTGCCAGCACAGTGGGCCACACAGCATTTCCAAATGAAAACCATCAGGGAAGAACAGTCTTCTGGATGTATGTATGGTACTTCTGGTGTATTTTTGTCATGTTTTTGTTGTCTGGTAGTATTTCAGAGGGACTTAAGGGTTAGAGCGTACGGTTCTCTCTCGACATTTGCAGGTTTGAGACTTGCAGATTTGATTATTCATGGGTCACTTGCCTCCCCCATTTCCCCCTCCCATTCCCTAATGCAGGGAGAAGATCTCCTCCCCCGCCCTTCCCCTGCCAGCTATGGCACCAGCAGCTGGTGGGAGAGTGAAGTGGGGGGGCATCTCCTCTGCCCAGCTACCCTTTCAGGCACCTGAGGGCTCCATCGTGCCAGGGGCCGGTGGTAGAGAGAAGTGGGGAGAGCGATCTCGCACTCCCCCCTCTGCTCCCCTGCATGACCACAGTGATCCCACCAGGCAAGTGGCAGAGAAAGCGGGGAGGGCGATCTTGACCTCCTCGGTCTTCTCTGGTCCGCCACAGGTGTGATCCTGCTGAGGGTGGCTGTGAAAAGGATGCAGGGAGTGAGATCTCACTCTCCCCATTCTTTTCCAGCCCACCACGGCACAATTCTGCCAGGGGTGGGGGGAGAGGCATGGAGGGAGCGCGATCTCGCTCTCCCCACTCTTCTCCACCCTGCCACCATTGTGATCCTGCCGGGGGCGGGCAGGAGAAGGATGAAGGGAGCACGATCTCACTCTCCCTGCTCTTATCCAGCCAGCCACCAGTGCAATCCTCCTCTGCTCCGGAGGAGGCCTGCAGAGGCACATAGGACCAGTGACCGCCCATTCCCTGAATGTCTCAGGGCCTCCACTCACTTGCAGCAGCTGGTAGGGGCGTGCAGAGAGGGCAATTGCTTGTTCTCTGCATGCCCACCACCACCAGTGGTGCCAACACTTTGGAGGCGGCCTACAGGGATGTGCAGAGTGGGCAATCGCCTGTTCTCTGTACATCCTCGGCCGCCGCTTGTGTGATCGGGCTCACCATCTGCCTGCCTGCCTGCAGCTCCGGCACAACTGCCCTAGCAGCTTGTGGGGGGGGGGGAGATGGCGAACTGGGAGGAAAAGATTTTTTCTTCCTGCTTGCCATCTGCCTGCCCACAGCTCTGGTGCGATCACCCCAGTGGCGGGGGGGCGGGGGAGGAAAGATTTTTCTCCACCTCCCATCTCCTCCCCCTGCCAGCGATGGCTAGCATGGCCATGTGTGCAGGGAAGGAGGGGTGCTGAGGGGGGAGTTATTTGTGGTTATTTCACTTTCACAGGGGTTCTCTGCACATATCCCCCGCGAATGTAAAGTGCCTACTGTATTAGCAAGGTGGAACCAGCACATTTGGGGGTATCTTGGTAGAATTTGGAGGAATTTGGGAGATTTTTTGCACTGAAAATTTTTAAAATGGGTGGATCTGGAGGCTCTGGGGGAGCTAGGACCACATACAGATCACAGGCTGTACTTTCCTGATCCCTACTGTAGCTCTGGATATGATGCACTTACTAGACAAGTCATCTTTCTGAAGCTCCTTCCAGCTTTAAGTTCTTCCATTTTAGAATCTTAATGGAAGAGGATGTGGAAAAAGCCAGATAAAGTTTTGACTTTACCTTGTTTCCTGTCCCAGCACAGCAGATGCCCAGAGCCATGGCTGCCCCATAACGGACATGGGGGTTATAGCTTTCTGACAACAAGGAAACTACACTTGGACATTGTTCGGGAGTCCTGGAAAGGAGAACAAAGAGAACCATTAAGTTTTACAGAACTATAGAGAGCATCACACCTTTTGATCTGAAAATTACCAAAGCTATACTTTGTGAAGGGAAGCAATATGGTATTTTGGCTAAAAAGAATCTGAATTTTGCTGCTGCCTCCCAAGGCAATTCTGACTCATAACATAAATAAGGTGAAGAGAACTGAAGGTCAGAGTTGAGACAAGCTGCACTAGGGCTCTTTCTGAAGCCAGCTCTGGGTTTGAGGACTATAAACTCGATCACAGTTTGAGGACTATAAACTGACTCATATGAAGCTACTTGTCACCTTGTTCTCAAACAACAGCTCAAAAGTTGGCAAAAAATGAGCTGCCGTGGAGATGGGAAGAGACAAGTCGTTGAATAAATGAAGCAATAATAGTCACAGTGGGGGAGATTTTAAGGTCGGTACACCAACAGCTTTGCATTTTGATTGCTTCAGCAATTATTCAGCAAGGAGGCTGTTCTAAAAAGATCAATAGAATTTTTATTTTTAATTTTTGCGTTGAATGGGTCAGAATATACATTAGAGTCAACATCTATTTTCATTAATCAAACAAGTGAGTGGACTAAAAGTAGAAATATTTCAGAATGAGTTTTCTATGGTGGCATTATTCCCAAACTGTTAATGTCAGCAAGATCTTCAGGCAGGTCACCGAAGAGTGGTGTGTGTATGTGTATGTGAGTGTGTTTAAGGTTTCTGACTTAATTATTTCAGTCGACAAATCCTACAATAATGAATAGGTGGTCTTAAATTAAAACTGCTTAAGCAGGGAAAAACAGAATGCAAAGTTTGGTATTTGAAAAACCAATAAAAAGAGAGAGAAGGCGGTTGCCAGCTGAGTGATGAAGCGATCTCAAAATACAAATACCTCAAAATACAAGATTTTATGTAAGCTAAGTCAGCAAAACACTAGCTGCACCCCACACCCAGATCCCCACTACATCAGCAAGCCCAGTGTTTGGTAAGTCTTCAGTACACTAAACATTTAAACAGGGGTAGCCCTGTTAGATTGTTGCAGCAAAAACAACAGAGTCTGAAAGAACCTCAAAGACTAATGAAAGTGTACTACGGCATGAGTTTTCATAGACACTGTCCATTTCATCAAACACAAAGAAGACATACTTCACAGCCAAAGCAGAACTTACTTTAAAGACAACAGCTGTATCCCTCACACTTTTGCTCTGCTCCACGACAAATGCAGGAGGCCCAACCTCGATAAGGAGCCCAACATGAGGAGCCGGCTTTGAAGGCTTCTGATTATTCTAATTCTACTGCCCCCAAATGTGACGACTTCCTCCTGTCCTGAAGGAGGAATGTTCATCTCACAACACCATCACTATGGCATCAAATGCGGGAACCTCCGAGATGCCCTCCTGGTTCCTATGTGAGACTCTGTCAACTCCCACCACTGGATACCACCACCCTTGAACAACTGCTGCCACCACAGACACCATGTATCTGAATTCAAGCACTCCCAAAATCCTTATGCAGTGTTCCCAGAGGCACAAAAAACAAAACAAATTAAACAGAAGCTCACACAAAGATTACTTATTTAACGCATCTAAAACTTGACTGACCCTAACTAACTTTAACTTGCTTCTTTCACTCATATTTCCAACTGTGACACTTATACTTCTCACTCATTTATCTAACTAACCAACAAACTCCTAGCTAACTGACCTGAATCTAATTAATCTCTATCACTGACCTGGACTAACTCACAGTACAGTGGGCCCCCCTCACCGCGACCTCCGTGTGCACACTTTCCAGCTCACCCAAAGCACTGTGTCCCTAATAGGGCAGCAGCATGTGTACAGACGTGCTGAAGCATCTGCACTGAACATAACAGGACACAAATATTCCCGAATTCTGGTATTTGCAGATGCCCATATATTTGGGAGGTTCTTTTGGGAGGGGGAGTCTAATGTGTCCACAGAACTCTTTTCCAGCATCACATTTTAAAGGAGTTGATCCTCTTCCCCTCAGTTTTCTCTTCACTATCTAGCTTTCACAACCATACACAGAAATCAGATATACTATGCCATGGAAGAGCCTGACTTTGGTATTTAAAGAAATGTCTATACACCTGAGGATCATATCTAGTGCCGTATCTAGTTCCTCACACGTCCTAATCCTCTTTGAGCTAACCTACAGAAAATCTATAACTACCTTACAGACTGTAACATTGTAAGGGTTAATCATTTTATTGCATCATCTGTTTTCATGGACTAAATTCCATGCCATCAGATACAAAGGGGGAAATCATGAGACCATCCTCTTAAATATTTTCAGAAGGTAAAATCTAAAGACACCATGCTTCTCTGCTGTTGAAGAGATGACACTTCAACAGGGAGCAAAGGCCACACATCCGTGTGCATTCAGGGGATAATGCATATGAGCCAATCCCAACATGAAAGGGGCAGCCACATACTTTTGAGCACGGTGCAAACATTTAATTTTCACTCCAACTAGAAGCCTAGGCCCCTGCTCATGCCAAAAATAGTTATTCACCCGAAACATATGACTGATAATTAAGTTTTTTTTAAAAAAATCTATGTATTTGAAAGCCACCCACACAATACAAAACCCCTCACAGAAAGAAAATTGCATTTCCTATGTTCAGAATGAGGTCTATATCCCTGCATTTCTATTTCATAAATTTCCCGATAATTTCATGGTGGTTGTCTCTAATCTATGGCACAACCCAGAGAGTTTAGAAAGAAAAACAGAAAGGATCACTTTAGGACACAATGTTCCAAATCTAATGTAAAGAAAGTATTGCATCTTTCAATGGATGGCATGGCCAGGCATTATGCCCATCATGCAGTGAGAAGAAAAGCGGGGACAGTCGTGCTAGTTCTGCTTGCCCCTCTCCCATCATCATGCTCATTGCTGGCGCGCTCCCTATTCTGCGACGGCTAATGTTACCAGTGGCCAATCTTACCAGGTTACCTACAAGTCCAAGCTTGTAGGTAACCTGTCAGAGCCTTCTCTACCTCTGGAGGCTCTGGCAGGTTACCTATAAGCTTGGACTTCCATGGCTCTAAATTGCAAACACAAGTTTCCCAGTTTCCTGCTGCAGATGGTTTACTTCCCAACATACAGAAAGCAAGAAAATGCCCAAACATGGATATTATCACTTATATATCTGCTTCTAAGACACCTTTTACATTCAGGATAAGAGACCAGCCATTTCTAGCTTCCACTTCCTTTCAACATTGCTTCTCTCTGCTAACAGAATTCTTAATTCCTAAAAACTCCCAAGTTAAAAAGGAAAACAGGCAGTAAGGGATGGAGACTTTTCTCTGTCTGACAGCCTGGGAAGTCACTGCCAGTCAAGAGTACACAATACTCACAACACTGGGCTAGATGAAAACAAATGAGGAGTGAGGTAGCTTCCAGTTCTGCATGAGCAACCTATCTGTATTGTAGATGATTCTGAAGTATATGCTCTAGCTGGGAGTCAGTCAAAACAGTCTTCCAGAGAAACCTTCGCCCCAGACCCACTTGCTAGATCTCTATGAATTTTAAATGCTTTGACTAGCCGCTGACTCACTACACGGCTGGTTCCTGTGCAGGCGAAATTAGGCTGGAATGACAGGTAACGCTCCCAGCTTACGCAGAGCCACCCTGCTGTTTTGTGGGAACAGTAGTAAATTGTCAATTATTTCACTGCATTTTTACTACCATGGGGGGTACCATTCGTATTTTCTGCTTGGGACATTGGTGTGCTGTCAGATGGATTTTTCATTTGACAGTAGGCACAGTCAAACTAATCACCTTTTCATCATTTGAAAAAGAAGACATGAAAGCGCTCCCTGCCCCCCAAAAGGTGTATGAAGGTGAATTTAAGGGGGTGTTTTTTTTCTCCCTGGTTTTTACAGCTGATTTTTAAAACACTACCACTCAGTAGGGAAGGTTTATTTAACTGACTTCTAGATCTAATGCAGCTTCCTCCCAATCTGGTGCCTTTCAACTGTGCTGGACTGCAACTCAATTTTCTTTAATCTCCTTCGAAAGTAGCCAGGTTCATGGTGAAACTCCTATCTCTTGTTACCTTTCATTCCATAAATTATCAGTATATTAACTATGTTATATTAGCATTTCCTTGTGATACACTCTCAAGTATCAGTTAATGATAGGAGAGCCACCCCAGCCCAAACTTTCTATGATTCACAATATGGGAACTGCTATAAGCAAAAGGCACCTCACTTTCCATGTGATTTGCACCTTATTATCCAAAATAACAGCCACAATTGTATACATCCCATTGGCATTCTGTGGGCATAGCATCTCTAAAATATTAGAATAAGTGTCCTCTTTATGGCACAGCAAACTGCAGCTCACAATACATAACACCTGATGTCTTAGAGGCCTAGAAACCTTGACTGATTTCCCTGTGTCCAAGAAAATGTGCTTAGGATCATGTTGTCAGCCAAAACGAGCTGGAGAGCACCCTCAAGTCTGGCTCTGGGTTAAGCATAAGGATGGTGAGACGTGCTACCATCTCTCAGCTTCAGTTCCCCACCTGTACAACTGAAGCTAAACAGACAGAGTTTGCTGGAAATATTCACAAAGCAGGGACCGTTCAACACCTTGAGCACTTGAAGCTCCAGACAGATTAGATACATACTGGCAGCCTTTAGGGGACACTTTAAATGCTTCTGATACAACTCAAGAGCAGCTCGTGGCTGAATTTATAGAACTGTCCTTTGGAAAGGGAGCAGGGAATTATTACACGATCCAGTAAGAAGGATGGTCATCTTCTGGTTCAGCCCATTTAGAGCTAGGGACACAGACTGTGTGCTGCAGGTTTGGAACAGTGGATGGAAACAAAAAGTGAGAAACAACCTTTCGTGGCTCTTTTCCAGACACAAAAAACAAAAACGAGTGGGGGAGAGAAACTCAGTTCATTTGTTACTTCGCTTTTAAGCGCTGCAGCTGGATGCACTGGAATGAGTCAATCAACAGATGATACCGGCAGACTGCGAGTTTAGCTAACGAATGAATACCAAGGAGGCTGCACAGAGGGCGAGATGTAGAGGAAGGGCTGGGGAGCACTCAGGAGACCTGTTAAGTATGTAAAATTACTGAAAGAATCAACAGCAGCAGGACAGAGGGAAGGACACGTCGGACTCAAGCCATTTTCCTCTTCTGCTTGGCAACAGAAAAGAAATCAAGAGCTTAATCTCAAAGTGAATCTGACTCGCTGGAAAATTCAGTTGTGAAAGTGCATGGCTGGTCGTCTTCGAAGAAAACAATGCAGTTAGAGGAAGACATCTGAAAAATGTGACAAATCAAGAGCACACACTCTTTGGAGAAATCTATCCAGCTCAAGTAGGAAGAGAATGCCCAATCAAGCAAAAATTTAAGGTAAGATACTATTCTCTCCAAAACTACTAAAATATAACCGTTGTTCTGAAGATACAAGAACTGTAACACATTGTACATACTGGAAAGTGCTATCAGAATAAATAAGTGCCAAAACAGGAGTTGAAAGAATGACTTTTATCCATCTGTTCATGAGAGAGAACGAACTGATCAAAGTTCTCTTTAGATTCAGTGCTACATGTGCTAAAGTCATAGTTCAAGAACGTACAAACCTAAAATTTAGTTTCAGGTTATTATGTTTTCTCCTCTGATTAAAGTGTCCTCCACTCACTTCTAGGCTACCATCCTAGATACAATTACATGGGAGTGAGCCAGACTGAACATAAGGGGAGTTCTTCTGAGCAGATTTGCAAGAGATTGCAGCTTAACCTTATTAAAATTATCTGGAGGTATGCTTTAGATACTAGGTATCTTTCCACCTAATGAACAGACATATGTTAAGAGGAATCTTTTATTAATTGGCCAATTGCAATTGCTTTGAAAAATTGAATTCTACAGAAAAGAACTGTGAATTATTCTCATAGGTTAGCTACTCAGGTAAAAGGGAGAAAGGGTACACCAGAACAGCATCTTCAGATAAAAAGAAAGGAGGGGGATGTCTTATGGCACCTTTAACATTCATTCTCCTCTTTCTCTTGATTTCAAGCTTGTCTTTTTGCAACCTCACAAATTGTATTTTACAAACTTTTTGATAATACAGACATTAAATGTAAACGTTCGAAATAACAATTCCTGCATCACAATTTTAAAAATTGGCATTTTTTTACCTTTTGTTATCCAGGAGGATCTTTTCAGCACAAGTTCTTGGAATGTGATAACCAGTATGTGAAGTCCCCAGGAGCTAATCCGCTATCCCACTCAACTCCTATTCAGTGTTTAAATTCTTCTCTTACAAGAACAGTCTGATCACAGGGGTCTATAACCAGCGTTGCACCCAAGTCAGCACACTCATTTTTAAATTCTTTCTGTCAGCGTCCAACGAAGGAATAGGACAGAAAACTGTGGAAATGTGTGTTCAGAGCAGAACCTATTGCAGTAGCAGATGAGCAGTTTACAATGCTGATCTTTCATCAGGATCGTACTAGGTGGGAGAGGAAAACCAAGTTCCTAGACGTTACAAAATCCCTGACCGACACACAATCTCAGGACACATTTTACTGGATTCCAAAATGAACACGTCTGACAATGGATCTGGGCAACTAGCCTCCGGTACGTTGCGTTGGGCAGCTCTGCTTACCCTGATGGTCATCATACCCACCATCGGAGGGAATATTCTTGTCATACTGGCTGTATCACTGGAAAAAAAGCTGCAGTACGCCACCAATTACTTCCTCATGTCTCTGGCAGTTGCTGATTTGCTGGTTGGATTGTTTGTGATGCCACTTGCCCTTTCAACGATAATGTCTGGTAAGTTTGGGGCTCCCATCTTCTAAAGAAACAATGTGTGTACGTGTGTGTATTTTAATGTACTGACTTGGGTCAGCGTTCTTCTGACACTTTCCTTCCCTTTGCAAAATGGAAGCTTAAGTACCCACTAACTCCTCACTCTCTGACCAATACAAAAGCAGAAAATGTAGAGAGGGAACCGCAGAACATCACACCGAAATAGCTGTCCGCTTGGCAGAGGCTCTCTGCTCCTGCTACAAACAGCTGTGATGGCTTCAGAATTTAAAGGAAAACACACATAATTCTGATAAAACCAGGACAAGGGGCCCGTAACATACACAAGCCAGATGTAAATTCCCCATGATTGCCAATGATGGGCAACCTCACAAGCCTGTCTTCTGCAGCTCATGGCATGCAAGATACTGATGCTGCTCAATGATCCAACTCTGTGGAAATAAAGTTCATTTTAATGCAACTGTATGCAGTTTTTCCATTTAACATGTTTTCTAACAGTAATCTGTCAATTTACCCTCTGATTTTAAGAAAGCTATGATTCTCACTGTGAATGTGGGACTTAGTTAACATTTTAATCAAGAATTTTCAGTAGCATCTCTCTCACTTCTCTCTCTAATTTGCCATGTTAAAAAAAATCTGCATCTTCCAAAGCAGTGGTTCTAAAAGGAAGGACCAAGAATCTTACAGTAACAGTTGTCAGAATGGTCTCCCAGGACACAGGAAAGTGGCAAAACTGCACATTGTATTTATTAGTTTATTAATGGCTTTTCCACCCACCAGGATTCTTGTTATCTCCTGACAGTGTTTTGAGGTATGGGAGCGGGGCTGCAGTTTAACCTTTAGTGGAAGAGAATTAGCATTTGAGTGCAACAGCAAAATATATATACACATACACACCCAATCACTATCACTGATGTTACTGAGGCACTTTTAGGATGGCTACACAACTTCAGAAAGCATCAGCACAGTTCGCCTCCTGCAAGAAACTCGGCCAAATTGACAAGAATTTCTTCCAACATGAGATTTTGTGCTTCTGGCTACACAATTTAGAATGTTCTGAAAAATTTGGAAAACTCATTCAATAGTCCTTAAATGTATTAGCCATGTGTCACCTAACACCAGCTCACAAACAAAAATTGTACTGGAGGTTTAGTTGCTACATGCGGTCTTAGAGTACTGCCTCAGGGTAAGCTGCCCTCATGTTAAAATTCTGGGAAACTTGTACCCTATCATTCCCATACTTCCCTCCAAACACAGAATCTGTAATAATGATTTAAGTTCACCACACATTATGCAAAGTGGGTCAAGTCCAATGAATAAATATAAAATTCACTTTCATAAAACTCATAACTCAAGGCTGGGATTATCACAACACTTACTATGTTGCTCTGGGAGACTTTTGGCTATAAATGGGCATAAATGTTTTAAGTAAATATGTATTTATTTATTTGCTTACGTGTTCATATGTTTATATCCTGCCCTTCCTTAGGGGATTTCAAGGTGGAGTACAAATAAAACAATATATGATTTAAGACAATTCCAAATTAAAACAATAAATTAGCTTGAACAGGATGAAACAACTTAAACATGACAAGTTAAAAGAGCATTTTAAAAACCATGTAAATATATACTTAAAATAAAAAAATCTCAAAAGGCTTTAATTAAAAAAAACAACCTTGACTTGGCCCTAGAAAGAAATGAACATTGGCACCAATCAGATCTCCAAGAGAAGGACATTCTACAGTTGGGATGCAACAGCCAATATGACTATCTTTATGTCCTCCTGCCCCATTGGTGGGACACAGGTAGACCTCAAACCTTGGGCCAATAAGTAGGTATATAGATAGAAGACAGATATAATTCAAGGAAAGGAACTAAATGATACCCTATGATAACTAATTTTCCAGGTGAAAACAGAACATCAGGGATGTTAGAAAAGGGCATTTAAAACAACACTAAGTAACAAAAACTTTAAACAGATTATCTTGTTACTCCAGCAACAGCCCTATAAAGTAGAACAGTGTTGTAGGCCAGATTTAAAAATAGTGGTGATGGGTCTGAAAGAAGGTGGCCAGCACAGAGGCAAGACTAACACCAGGGATCTTCTTGATCCATAATGGAATTTCTTTAAGTTATGGTGGTGACCAAGGGAGAGATCATGTGCATAGGCATGTTTACACCTGAAATAGTAAGTCCTAAAGCACCATGATAAAGCAATGCAAATAAATCCTGCCTAAAATGGGTGGCTACTGCCATTCCCTCTTTTGCTCTCAGTACAGTTGAATTACACTGGCTGGGAGCACAATTCATATGTCTGCACTCTGGCATCTCACTCAAACAAGGTATCCATACAGGAGAACTTGCAATGAAGCGTCTTGTCTCCATGGTCACCCTAAACAACACTTAGGCCTCCTCTAAGGAAGTGGTTTCCAACTTTGGGTCCCCAGATGATGTTGGGACTATGATGTGTCTCCCATGCGGGCCATGCTGACTGAGGATGAACAAAGATGGAACCCAACGACATCTTGGAACCCAGCAATGCGCCACCTAGACCTACGGCTGCAACATCAGTCACAGGAGAAGAACATAATCTTTTTATTTATCTTCAGGAAAGATGTTTTCCTCTAAAACAAAGATCGACACCTTTTGTTTTGCAGTAGTGATCCTTGGGCAACAATAAACTTTTTAAAAAACATTCTTATTTTGCAAGATTCATTTGATGAAATCTTTCTTGCTTTAGAGACTTCAGTATTTTGATTAATTTTGTAACTGATAGCTTGGGAAACACTGCAGCATTACACACACAAGCTAAGAGTTCAAGAGGTGGAGAAAGGACCATACAAAATTGTTTCTGATAGCAGCAAAGAAGTGGTAGATCTTCTAATTTGAGCCTTAGTAACCGTCCCAGCATTTCTCTCTTTCTAGTCCCTCATTTTCTTTTATTATTACTACACGATTTGCCCATTAATCCTGAGCTAAAGTTGCTCTAAGCAAAACCATAAAGAAAAGCACACTATGAATCTTAAACAGAGGATAAAAGTTAGAAATCATAATTAAATAGGTGTGGTAAAGTTATTTCCAGACACTTTGAAAACACAGCCGGCATAAGAGCTGAATGTACTTCCATAAAATGTCTATTCGGTAGCAAAAAAATCTTTCTTTTTTTCCTGGCCTCTTTAACAACAGCTTGAAGAGAAAGCATTTACACTGGGAGCAAAAAGTTGTGTTCTTTCTCAAGAAAGAACAAGTAATCTCTCAAAAATTCATTAGCTAGATTACTGAGTAAATAAAGTGTCACCAGTGCCAAAATCAGTCAATTAGGCCCTTTGAAGACTTCACAACTGTTTCCAGAATTGTACAGAATCTCCACATGCAACACAAATATTATCTTCTTTGATTTCTGACAGCTATTAATGTGGAGGGTCTGAGAAAGAAAATATATGAATGTTTGAAACAAGGCCATTTTAAATTCTTTTATGCCTCCCAACAGTGATTTTTTTTTTAAAAAAAAAAAACTAGCTCAAGGGACTCTAGGATTCTCCAGCAGTTTCTTAATGGGAAAATTAGTGAATGACAAATGCATTTCCTCAAAAGACAGCTTACTGTCTCCAAAGGCTAGATCGTCCGTTTAGGCCAGGGGCCATTTTGCACTAAACATTTATAGCACTATGATTCCACTTTAACTGTCATGGTTCCATGCTACGGAATCCCAGGATTTGCAGTTTAGGCAGAGATATTTAGAATTCTCAACCAGTAAGCTCTGTTATTTGCAAAACTATACACCTCAGGATTCCAAAGGATCTGGTTGTGGCAATTAAAGTAGAACCACACTGCTACAACTGTGCAGTGTTAAAGACCCCAGGGTTAGCCAACTATGAAGTTCTGGTTCCACTCTGCATTTCATTAGGAGCTAGAGAGTCACCATCCATAGGGTGATCTGAAAGATATATGCTTAGTATAAAATGGGGGGATTCAAATCTTGCTCTCCAGAGTCATAGGCCATTTCCACACTAGCCTGTTATAGCACTACAATTCCACTTTCAACATCCTGTGTAATCCTGGGGTTTGCAGTTTTGGGAGGGGCCGCACCCCCCAGCCATCATGTCCTTGTTGCTGCTGGTGGTAGTACCTGTTGCTGCCACAGCAGGGCTTTGCAGACCCCCTGTGAGGGCTCCACGGGCCTCCAGGGTTCCCCAGACACCAGGTTAAGAACCACTGCTTTAACCAGTAGTCCTTCACCTTTTCTTTACCACAGACCCCCTTTAAATATCTTTTGTTGCTGCAGACCACCAAGACTTAACTCAAGATTTAAAACCCTAAAGTGCATCAAATATTTATTTAAAGTTGCTCATGAAGATCTAGAGAGAAGGGAGATATAAGTAAATGCACACACTCCTACTTGTAAGTTTTTACTGGAATGCTTCCATACAAAATTATCTTTCTTTCTACTTTAACTGTAAAAGCTCACAACGTTTCTTCAAGTCTTCGTGGACCACCTGTGGGTCCACGGACAACAGGTTAAGAACCGGTACTTAGACCACTGGCAAATGGAGCTTCAGAAACTCATTGCAGCAGCAATAAGATACTTGAATGGAAAGGTGTTACAGGTTAACACATGATCACAGGAACTGTTGCTGAGCTTTTCACATTCCGAAATGCAATGATGTGTGTTAACACTTCAAAGGAACAGTTGTCTGCACATGGCATCCACACACGTATAAATTAATATGAATGTCTACAGTATGAAAATCTAGTCCATTGTGAATGGCTGGAAGAACTGCATAGTCTTCCTTTCTAACATGAATTACCCAACCACCATGCAACCTTAAGCCAAAGTTGCTAAAGATGATTAAATTGACTCAGGTCCTCTTTTAACCACAATTTACTTATCACTTGAGAATTCTAATGACACCCCTAGTTTAAGTCTAATTAACACTGGACTATGACTCCGGAGACCAGGGGGCAAATCCCAGCTCAGCCATGGAAACGTACCGGGTGACCTTGGACAAGTCACACTCTCTCAACCCCAGAGGAACACAAAGGCAAACCCCCTTGGAACAAATCTTGCCAAGAAAACCCTATGTAAGGTTCACTTTAGGGTTATCATAAGTCAGAAACGAACTGAAAGCAGACAACAGTAACAACAACAACAACACTTCTACTGCCATAACGTTTAATCCAGAACTTGAAATGTTACTTTTTGGGATCACAACTCTTACATCCCTCTAGACAACAGGGACTGTGCTAGCTAGAGAATTTGCGGATTTATAATTCAAAAAAGTAACTTTGCTAACCTCTAATTCAGATTTTTCCAAACTGTGTGTCGTGGCACGTTAGCGTGTCGCCTGCAGTGTGTAGATGTGTCATGCAAATGTAACAGGTGGAGAGAATGCTTCTCCTGCCGCTGAGGCGGGCCAGGCGCGGGTAATGGGGCTGCCCCTGCCCCAGGCCTAGGAAGACCCTGTGAGGGTGGCAGCAGCACACCAAGTCCAGGTGGAGGCGCTGCCTCTGCTGCCCCAGGCCGAGAATACCCCGGTGGGGGCAGTGGCAGCAGCGGGTCAGGCTCGGGTGGAGGGGCCGCCTCCACTTACTGAATTACTTACTGAATTACTCTGTCATGAAATGATGCATGTCTAAAAAGTGTGTCACCAACATGAAAAGTTTGGAAAGCTCTGCTCTAGCTGAAGCCAAAGAAGGGGTTGAGGGTGGCTTGCATACACAGCCAAAAAGAGATTTGCTCTGCAGACCGCAAGATCTGTAGCTGAGCCTTGGATTACTCCACACTATCTTTCAGTGGCATGAACTATTGCTTCCTGCCGCATCTCCATCTTTTGTAGGAAGATCCTTTTCATTCCCATTTCATTGGGCGGTGGGGGGAGGTTTCTATCTGGCCAAAGCCACTAACTCATCAGCCAAGATGAGATTTGTAGCGAATAACATTCAGCAGCTTATTCAGTGAGCCACAAAGCAATGAAACATCTCTACCCTTCAACATTTCAGCTAGCAGTCTTAATGTCACACAGTAAAATACACCGTAAAAATAAAGAAACGCAGGATTTCAGCAACGGAGGTGGGGGAGGGGGAACTAATGCAAGATCATAAGAAGGTCTATTTTGCTGTAGGGCATGAATCCTGCTCCTCAAAGGGATTAGCTGAGGGAGATATCATCTAAGGAGCAGCGTATAAAGTGGAGAAAACACTGAATCATTCATTGGAAATCCAGCAAACCATTAGCTATCCTTCTCTTTCCATGTAAAGCATACACCTGCACACAAAAAGGCCACACATTACTTGGTTTCAACAACTTTTACTTTAAAGCACAGGAAAACTGCTAGCCCTGCTTGATAGAATCCTAGCATTTCAAACATACCCGTTTAATTGGTTATTTGAAGCCTTTATTTCTTCTGGCAAGACTGCACTCTGGGAAGGAGAGATTTTAAAAACCTAATAAATTGAAGAAAAACTTTTAAAAGGGTTGCTCGACAGCTCACCATCTATTCAACATGCCATCCTCTTCCTATTTCATTTCAAATGCTGTAAATTCTTCTTTGCTAAAACAAAACAAAACAAAACAAAACCTCCAGTTGTTTTTTTTAATTAATACCTCACTATCATGGAACTCACTTGACTGGGAAAAAAACACAAGCTCTTGTCTTTACAATTGCTG
Source organism: Iguana delicatissima (assembly GCA_948472985.1). Classification (NCBI taxonomy): domain Eukaryota; kingdom Metazoa; phylum Chordata; class Lepidosauria; order Squamata; family Iguanidae; genus Iguana; species Iguana delicatissima. The sequence continues at coordinate 877,891 of CAOKZL010000566.1, read as the reverse complement.
AGAGGCAACAGCTGCATAAAGAACGATGGACTGTGTTGGACTCACATGCCAACAGATTCCTAAACAAAGGCACAAATAACTGTTGGGGTACCACACTGGTGTAACTACTCTGGCATTGGCCACAGGAGGAAATGGGCCATGGGGAGCTGTGGCCAGGAAGGAAGGAAGGCACTGGAGAAACAGGCTTCTTAAAATCTGTAGAATCACAGCATCATAGAATCATAGAATCGGACGGGACCTCATGGGCCACCAGGTCCAATCCCCTGCTCAATGCAGAACCTCCACCTAATGCAACCCCAGCTGGTAGATGTCCGGAGAAGGCAACACAACCACCTCTCTGGGCGATTGCTTCCACTGTTGAACTGCTGTTACTGTCAAGAAGTTCCTTCTAATGTTCAACAGAAATCTACACTCCTGAAACTTCAGAACTAGAGCTCGTGCTACCCTCCAGGACAGCAGAGAACAGGACCGCCCTCTCCTCTCTGTCACAGCATTTGACATATTTAAAGAGGGCAATCATGTCATCCCTCAGTCTTCTCTTCACCAGGCTGGATATGCCAGCTCCTTTCCTCACATGTTTTGTTCTCCATACCTCCTACGACCTTTACTGTGCTTCTCTGAACCCACTCCAACTAGTCTATATCTTTCTGAAAATGAGGCATCCAGGACTGAACACAGCACTCCAGATTTTGCCTGCCTTCCCTTACCAGCACTCTGGAAAATGTGCAAATGGTAGCATACTGCCACAATGGAATACCAGCCAGAAACAGCAAAAAAAATGTAGAATCAGTAATGTGGTGCTAACATCACCAAAGGCACTGCACACCCTCTCTGTAGCAATCTAGTAACCAGTGTGGAGAAGGGTAACACATACTTGCATTGCTCTGTACTTTTCATGGTAACTCTCCTCGCACAAGCACCGCACAAATCAGGTGGGAGAAAAGCAGGGCTGCACCATTTCAAATTGCTGGTAAAGCTGAATGTTTCCAAATGAAAACAAAACAATTATCCCAATATAGTAGTTCTCTGTGTACAAGAATTTTTGCATGAAAGTGAGAATGTCAAAACATACAGCCCTCCAGAAGAGAAGGTTGAGAGGGGACATGATAGCCATGTTTAAATATTTGAAGGGATGTCATGTCGAGGAGGGAGTGGGCTTGTTTTCTCCTGCTCTTGAGACCAGGACAAGGAGCAATGGATGCAAGCTGCAGGAGGGGAGATTCCGCCTGAACCTCAGGAGGAATTTCCTGACAGTCAGGGCTGTCCAGCAGTAGAATGTGCTGCCACAGAGTGTAGTGGAGTCTCCTTCTTTGGAGGTTTTTAAGCGGAGGCTGGATGGCCACTTGTCGGGAGTGCTTTGAAGGTTTTCCTGCATGGCAGGGGGTTGGACTGGATGGCCCTTGTGGTCTCTTCCAACTCTACATTTCTATGATTCTATGATTCTATGATTCCATTTGTAGTCTACAGTGGTACACAGTCCAGAAATAAATGTACACTCTCAAAAGTTTATTTCAACTATCTCCCCATACATGTGCACAGTGAAACCTCTGACAGCTGCACTGGATTAACACTGCCATAACTTGACAGATGATAACAACGATAATGATGATGACGACAACAACAATGATATTTCATTTACATCCTGCCTTCCTCTCAAAACTGGGGCTCAAAGTGGGTTACAATTTTAAAACGAACAACATAGCTAAGGACATACATAAATTGAACGTTAAAATGGAATCAAATTATTCATGTTACTAAAATGACTAAAAACTACTCTTAAAAAAATGCAATTAAAAATAAGCAATTGAAACAATATAAAATAATACAGTACCTTTAGCCCATTCTTCGAACACTTTCTGTTTTAAAAGCCTGTTGGAATAACACAACAGGAAGTAACACAAAAACTACTGGAGATATAGCCCAACACATCTAGAAGATGGTATGCTGGAGAAAGCTGCCCTAGGGGTTGGATACGCAACCCACTTGGGAATTATTTGATAACATGCAAGACTCTTAGTAACTCACAGAAATGAACAGATTTTGCATTTTCTTGATTTAAAACTTTCAAAAATAAAGGTAATCCTAGTATGATAAATGTTTTAGAACAGATTCTACACCTTTGTTTGAATTTTGCAATTAGAAGCAGATTGCACAGGGCAGTGCTTTAACACAACTGAGAATTTTTCCTCAATTCTGAGTGCAGCTGGTATGTCTGAGAAGTTGGCTTTTCTGTAATGACAGATAGGAATGTAACATTTCTTTCAGTTAAGTAAACCAAATATATACTAGGTCTATATACTATACGTCCAGGTGAGCATCGGTCTCCCAATGTCATTATGCAATTCTGACACATGGGAGAAAGACTGAGGCCATTTCCGCACTAGCCGGCCCCTCCCGAAACTGCAAACCCCAAGATTCCAGAGGATGTTGAAAGTGGAATCATCGCGCTATAACAGGCTACTGCAGAAATGGCCTGAGTAACCATCTTTTCCCTCCGAGATGCATGTTTCCTCAAAGGGAATTAGCTGCAGCTACATTTTGAGGGTAGGATGGATCAGGGCCAGCACTGGGTGGAGCCAGGTCCAGCCCCACCTCCCCTTTCTTTTAAGATCTCCCTCCAGTACACACTTTCTTTCTCTTTTCCCTTCCTTCTTCCACATAGACACACTGTTTACCTACACACATACATGCCACATCTCCACTAGCTACATATTTTTCCATCTATCCGTCCATCCCTTCCCTCTGCCCCTTACTCTCTTCTCTCATGCGCACACGGATTCTTTTCATCCTGCTCAGGCACTACAGGTTCAGCCTCGAAACACCAAGAGACTATAGCTCAATTTTTTTAAACATACAGAGCACATGTACAGCAGTTCCTAAAGCAGTCACTGCATGTGGTACACTGCATCAACATAGCCAGGCTGTACAATCTCAATGCACCTCAAAATGCAGAGATGCAAGCAACTCACTGCTTTTGTTCCTTGAAAATTGGGGGTGGGGGCATAAGCCTAAAATAACAGTTCGGAATGGATGGTTCTGGAACACCCTGTCCCATTTCAGGGCAAAGAGCTGATTAGGACAGAAAAGGAATGGCATGGCATGTGTCTCCTGCTATTTTTACAAATGCCTCCATTTAAAATCACTTTTTAAAAACTGCTGCCAAATTAATGGGGAGGCTACTTCCTCCTTTTCACTGAACTAATAATTTCTTAGCTGTACTTTGTTTTAATTTATTGTAGGCTGTCTTGGGGCCTGTGCTGGAAAAAAATTTAAATAAAAAAGTTAAATTAAATTAATATATAAACTGCTGTAGGCCTAGGAAAAGGGCTTTCAACAGGAGGCATCGCCCTCCCTCAAACCCCAAGGGAAGATTCTAATCCTCTGTTGTTCTCTTTTAGAGACACCATGGCCTCTTCCACGGGACTTGTGCCCTGTCTGGCTGTTTCTTGACGTCCTCTTTTCCACAGCGTCCATCATGCATCTCTGTGCCATCTCATTGGACCGTTACATCGCCATCAAAAAGCCAATTCAAGCCAGTCAGTACAACTCGCGGGCTACAACAATCATCAAAATAACAGTGGTGTGGTTGATCTCAATAGGTACGCGGCAACCATCAAAGGGGCAGCATTTTTTTTTACTTGTTAACTGGGTTGAATGTTGGGAGAGCAAGTAATACTGCACAAAATGAGAGCAGCTTCATCAGGGTGAGCCAGCCCCTCGTTCAGTTCATCAAATTACGTCCAAGCTTTTCATTCCAGAAGCCAAAGCTGGAGCTTTGAAATAGATCCAGAGCCTTAAGGAGAGCAGGCAGAAGGCCACATTCTCTGTATTTACAAGATTCTTGCCCAATCTAAATTTCACACTATCTGCCTAACTTAATGGCTGAGGTTGCAGGTTCTATATTTCTTTCCCTTCCTGAAGAAGGCTAAAGTGCCTGATAACACACACATTCATTCCTGGACAGTGCTGCTAAGTTCGGCCTCAGCCCAAGGGGTTTGGGAAGGAAATATCTGACACGTTGGGTAAAACAGATCAAAGCGTGAAAACCCAACTAAGTTCATGGAAATCCATGTAATATATTTCAGCTGTAAAAGCTAGGTTTCCAGAGCAAAATCCACAAACCCCAAGCACAACAAGATAGAATTTTGGCTTCCCATGTTAGCTGATGCTCTAGGCTCAGCAAGCCTTATTTTCTAGTGTCAAGAAATCAGACACTGCCTTTAACACTTCTGACTCAAAAATGGAGTGAATTATGGAAGATGAATGCTCGCTACACCCAGCAGGAAAAAGGGACAATGGAGAATAGGTTTGGAGAACTGGGATTGTTATTGTTAAGATGTAAAGGAAGAGGAGAAACCGTGAGCATGTTATCAAAAGTACACAAAGCAAAAAGATCTAATAATAGATGAGGTGCAAATGAATGGTTTATATTATGCTTCTCTGAAGATGGCACACTGCCCGTTGTTAATGTCTAGAGGGTTTTGCACAAAATGTAAACTGCAGACAAGAGAACAAATGAGGGAATGGGAGGAACTGAATCAGTGATTCTAAACTAGCTAGAAATGGTTAGGAAGCAAACGCCAGAGATTAACTGCATGGCAAGCCACACAGAATAGGCTTGAAACAATGTCAAAAATAAATATGACTTGCAGATCAGTTACACCGCAGACAATGGGGAGGTGAAAAAAGATGCAACCTTTTTGGCCAACGACTACGCCCATGATAAAGACTACTTCCTACATGAGTAAATTTATGAGGGCCTCTGGCAATCAGAGGAAACAATAGGCCACTTTTGAAGCCAAAAAAAGGAAATGGATAAGAGGCAGAACTCTTTGAAAATTGGTTTCTTTAGTACCATTAATCAAGCACTCCTCATCTTATCACTTATTAAATGTACTCAGTCTCTGAACTGCAACTTCCCCTAGAGTTCAGGGCAGTTTTAAAGCTCACTAGAAGATAAATCTGTGCATGTTGATTAAAGAGAACATTACTCTGATGCAGTAGGCCTCTCCTTTTGCTCCCTCCATGGGTCCTCCAAGACCAGTACAAGATGCTTCTGATTACCAAGTTCTGGCAACTAACAGGAGGACAGTGCCTCCAGACCCTAGTGGTGGGCTTACCAATGCACCCAGAAGTTGGAAAAGTTAATTTTTTGATTATATGGCCCAGAACTCCCCAGCCAGCATGTCTGAGAAGTGTTCACAGTCAGTAAATGCTTTGGATAATCTCCAGTACAAGAGGATTTCCAGATAATGCTGCAATTATAAAACCACTGTTCTTTCATTGTAATGATTTATCCCAGTATTTGGAATCCAACATCAGTACTGTATGCTCTGAGAGTTTAAAACCTATTATTTATTGGGTGTGTGTGTGCGTGCGCACGTGTGTGTATACATATACACACACATACATATTTACCTCTAACAACTAACTAAAGTTCTTCAGATAGTTTATAATACATTTAGAATCTACCAAAACACATTAGAGTTCTTAGGAAGGGGAAGTACAGGTCCATTCTCCTCACAGACCTCAGATGTTCAGCAGCTATTTCTGAACGTTTGGTCCAATACAGACCTCAGCAGAAACAGCTGCTGAAGCACCAGTCAACTGTTAGCTCTTTACAGGGTCAGGCTTTTTCAACTGTGCTACCACTATTCCTTTTTGACCACCGGAAGACAAAAGACACAAGAGATGGAGAGGGAGTAAACTCTTCTCGTCACAAGCTTCCCATAATCCTCAGTTGTTCCCAATGTCACTCATGAAAAGTGTTCAAGCTTACTGGATTTCTCCTTCCTTTCCAGGTATTGCTATCCCAATCCCAATCCGTGGCATTGGAGACGGTGATGAGAACTTTCCAAACTTCACCTGTGTGTTAAAACCTGATCGTTTTGGAGATTTCATAATATATGGTTCAGTAGCTGCCTTCTTCATCCCTCTGGCTATCATGGTGGTCACTTATTTTCTCACCATCCGAGTTCTCCGCAAGAAAGCTTACTTGATCAACAAACCACCTCAGCGTTTGACCTGGAGCACTGTGTCCACAGTATTCCAGCGGGACATAACACCTGGATCATCACCAGAAAAAGTAGCTATGTTGGACGTCTCTAAGAAAGACAAGCCAGCATCCAATGGGAATGAAGAACTGCTAATGCGGAGGATGTCCGCTGTTGGGAAGAAGTCAGTTCAGACTATCACCAATGAACAGCGGGCTTCTAAAGTCTTGGGGATTGTATTCTTTCTTTTTCTGCTGATGTGGTGTCCATTCTTCATAACCAACATCACTTCTGTTCTGTGCAAATCCTGCAGTGAAGACTTCATTCAAACCCTCATGGAGATATTTGTTTGGATAGGATATGTCTCGTCAGGTGTGAATCCACTGGTCTACACCCTTTTCAATAAAACGTTTCGAGAAGCTTTCGGCAGGTATATCACTTGCAATTACCAGACCTCAACTCCGGGAAATCCCCTCCGGAAATGCTCCAGCAGGCTCTCATTCAGAAACTCCGTGGCCGAGAACTCAAAGCTTTTTATGATGCACCATGGAATGCGAAATGGGATTAACCCAGTCATGTACCAAACCCATAAGCTTTGTAGCTCACCAATCCAGTCTTCATCAGCCATCCTGTTGGACACATTGCTACTTACAGAGAATGAAGTGGATAAAACAGAAGAACAAGTCAGCTATGTATAGCTGGATGAAAAACAACAAGCCACAGCCAAAGCCCACTGACAAATGCGAGTATATGTTTGTGGTTTCCATGTTATTTATAAGAATCCTAATTATAATTTCAGCCATTTGTTTCCTACAGAAAAGGATGCTTTTCTTGTCCCAGGACCACCTCCATGTATTCCAGTGTAGCAGTAATTTAACCTGTTACTACAGCAACAACAAAAATCCAAGTATTTGAGCACTGTACTTTATAAATGGAGGAGTTCAAATAAATCCAGCTATGATAATTCTCATGTCTCAGATATCAGATTCCCCCTACCCCTCTCTTTCAAGAAGTACAATTCTGTTAGATAATCTCTACCCCAGTCAGCTGAAGGCAAACGGAAGAAGATTCAGGACAAATGAAGTACTTCTGCACACAACGTATAGTTAAACTGTGGGACTTAGTGCCACAAGATATAGCAACAGTTGCCAAATTGGATGGTTCTGAAAGGAGTCTCGACAACTCCATAGAGGTTTGGGCCATCCACAGTGACTAGTCTAGACGACTACATATCACCTCTGGTAACAGAAACAATATGCCTTTGCGTACGTCTTTTTACTGGGGAGCGCATGATAGCGTGGAGGTGCACTCATGCTTTGAAGGCAGGCTCCCTGCAGGCAACGCACTGGCCCTGTGCAAACAGAATTCTGGATCAGGAAGGCCTTTGGTATGATCTGACATGGTACTTCTTATGTTCCTATGATAAAAAGCAGACAAGTCTAATCTTATATCCTCCCATTTTATGAACACACACACACAGAAGTTCGTTCAATTATCAAAACCTCTATACAAGTATGCTTAAATTTAGTAAAGGCATACCTCAGTTAACAAATGGGCATGATTATTTAGTAGAGGATTAGAGGAAGAAATAACATGGAAGGAATAGGGATAGGTTCCTACACCACAAACAAGATGATTTCAACATGTTTCAGCAAACCTTTCATTCAAAATGAACAATGTTTGTGTGAAGTCATACACAGATTAAGGCCAGATTAAGCAAATAAAAACAGTATGAACTTGAATGCTTTTCCCAAAAGATATTCAGGGGTGACTTTTTCTTTCACCAGCCTCCACTGTTCTTACAATCTTTTTATGCAATCTCCTTTCTGCTGTTCATGCATTTTCTGTAAGGATTCTGAATGCAGCTGCTGCTCACCCTGCCTGATGCAGGCAGGCATACACAACTACAGAAGGATCAGCCACAGTACTATTCAATTATTTCCTAGCTTTACTGCATTATTTAGTGCAGACATACCATTGCAACTCAATATAACAATCCTGTTTCTCTAGCCCTCCTTCACCATATTCCCAATGCTGATGTTTCCAAAAAAAAAATCCAACTGAACAGAGAATGAGATGGAAAAGAGAGTCTAGGCAATCATAAGAAAATTCTGTGGAAAGGAGCTTCTTTGTCAGAGAACTGACAGATGCCTGTAACAAAATGTATACCTTAAGACCCTTCAGGATTTGAGGACAATATTCCTAAATGTGCATACAACTGTTTTACAAAGGAGCAAGTTAAAAGCTTGCAAGCAACTGCAGCTTTCTTTTCTATCATTATTGTCCAAAGCCATGTCTGTTACCTTTCAAAAGTCAAGTCCTAGCTCAAATGTATAATTCCAATTATGTAAAGAAGCTGCACAAGGTTGTTCAATTTGCCCAGCGTATTCTGCCTCCTTATCCCTCACCACAGATGCCCAGTTCCCACTCCAGAAAACTGTGCCTTGGCCTGCTTCTAATGCCCAAGATCAACTGTCATAAGGAAATAGCATCAAGGATTGCTGACTCAACTAACACAGCAGGTCTGTTTAGTCCTACACCAGTGGTTCTCAACCTGTGGGTCCCCAGATGTTTGTGGACTTCAGCTCCCAGAAGCTCCAGCCACTATGGTCAATGGTCAGGGCTTCTGGGAGCTGAAGTCCACAAACATCTGGGGACCCACAGGTTGAGAACCACTAGGACACTGTCTCAGATCACTCCCAATATACTGTTCCTGAAAGTTTAAAGGCAGAACTTGTGGTCTGGTCCATATCTCTGGAACCTCTAGCTTCAGGTACAGATTGTCAGATTGTTCTTTTAAATCTAGAAAACAAAACCATCTAGGATGTAAAATTAATCCCCTGAGCCACCTAATAATATGCAGAGCAACCAAAAGAGCTATGGGATAGCAGGGGGCTACTATCCCCCAAAATAATCAAGCTCTCAAATGCTATACTCCAGGGGCCTTAAAAATCTCCCCTTCCTCCCCCGTCCCCCACAGAGCAGGTATTTCCCAGACACTCAGGGAAACTGCAGTACCTATCAATATTTTAACATTAACTCTTTGAAATACATTGACGAATATACAGCACAAAAAGTTTGGATCTCAACATCTGTTGATGACATAGGTTAAGTGCAATAAGGGACCTACGTTGATGGAATGACTTGTGGCAGTGGAATCAACGGGTGATGTTTCCCTTCTGCACTGCACCTTCCATGATCTGCTGTGGATGACTGGAAAATCACCCAGGCTCAGGTTTGTACTTAAAGACTGAGGGGAAGAAAGTTCTCTGTTTGTGCTGATGTCATGTTAGATCTAAGCTTTAGTGTTGGAATCTCTGATTGCAGTAGACCTGACAAAATGACAAAACTTCTTAAAAGGTTTATCACACACTATTATGAAGAAAAGCTAAGTCACTGTAAATGTATAATAATGGTATCAGGTCATCGCTATTTACTTAAATACAAATGGCAGACAAACATGGAACAGGGCTGTATTGCTGCTAGGAGAAGGGAATCATGAGAGAGGTCATGTACCTTCCCCACTCCTCTCCCCAAATTGCACATCACACACCCCAGAAGACCTTGTGAGGCGCAGTGCAATTTTTATGGAGCCCTCATCCCAATTTTTAGCATAGAAAGTGCTTTTCAGAAATACAGAAACAACCAGACAGAAATTATTCTGAAATGAACTCACTCCCCCCCCAGCTGGTTTCTTGGGGTATGACTTCCCATTTGGGGGCTCAAAAAAGGCAGAGGTTGGGGCTTCCAAGGTTAGGACTAATGCAAAATGACCTCTGGACTCACACATATTGCCTACCTCATTTTAGGTACTTGAACATTGTTTCTGAAGTTAACTTATCCTAGAAACACAGTCAGGTGCTGCAGAACCGAAACAGAAAAGTGAAGTTATTTTGATTATTTTTTTCTATGCAAGCAGTAGGGAGACACTAATTCTAGCTCTTGAAAACAGTCCAGGCTCAAGTGATTTCTCAGATATTATATGGTTTGGAGATATGGGGTGATAATGAAATAGGCATTAGGGCACTGAACAGAATACATTTCTCCAGAGATGATTAGGACTGGCCCCAGGGACCTCAGCACCCATCCTTTGAGCAGAGGCTGGCTGGCCCTCAATTAAAACAAGGATGGATATGTCACTACTGAAATTTCATAAACTTAGGCACTTAATACTGGATGAGCAGTCGGTAGAAGAGGCGTATTTTTCTTCAAGTAGAATAGAACATCAAAGTGGCATTATTCATAAACTCGCACAAGTGTGCACAAAGTGTTTAGAGGTTGAGTAGCATTTAAAAAAAGAGAGAACCAAGGGACAAGCTACAGAGGCCAAGCTGTAAGAGGATGTAAGAGAGGATGTAAGACTTTTGCAATCATTTCATCTTCTCAAAGGTATTACCTGCTTAAAAAGAACGAATGATCTTGAACATATCTCAAAGATTTAACATTTTTCCTTGCACAGTGCTCTTCTGGACTTATGCTCACTGTTTATAACTTCTGCCTTGTCAGATAGCAGATGCAAATGATTCTGTTTCTCAATGGGTCTGTATTTGAATCAGATGGAAATATAATTCATTAGACCTTGAAATGCACCTTACAGGATGAGTCAAAGAAGACATTCTTAAGTATATTTAAGTAAATAACTTATATTCATACTCGACCAGTTGTACTTGCTGGGGATGCTCTAACTGCCAGAGACGCTCTAGTCAGAGATCCTTCACTAAGCAGGGGGCTGGACCTGATGACCCACAGGGCCCCTTGGAACTCTGATGCTAGAAGTTTCCCACACTTCTGTGACTCATAAGACACTCTGGTGGGCTTTAAAGAAACTCTGCATGAAGGAAGTGGAAACAATGAAGTGTAGCGTACTTCATTATACTGTACCATTCTCAGTTTTAGTTTGAAATGTATTTCACTGGTAAAAGAAATTTTATTTTCATTTTTTTTAATTCACTGCAACTTTTGCAAGAAAAAAATTTATATGGGAAATATAGCTGAAAGTTGCTAAGATCAATGGGGACTACAATAATAATGAAGATGAAAATGTTTACAGTGACCCAACAAGGAAAGACGACCCAAAAATTCAAGGGCTGACATTCGAAAAAAGTGCTTAGGCTCTCATGCCACTTTTTCTCTTGGGCTTTCCATTGTTGCTGTCGCGTGCCTTCAAATTATGTCTGACTTACGGCAACCCCAAGGCAAACTTATCACAGGGTTTTCTGGGACTGAGTTTGTGTGGTGTGCCCAACGTCACTTAGTGGGGAATCAAATCCTGGTCTCCAGGGTCACACTCCAATGCTCAAACCACTACACCAGGCTGAGCTTTCCACAGCATGTCACAAGCATCTTCTCAACCCTTCATCAATTTCAAAAGCTTTTGCACATGGCATTTGCGAGTGGGGAGGGGCTTACTATTTGATATTTGCATGCTGTTGCCGCTGTCTTCTCAAAGAGCTACATGATACTTAGCCATTCATTACTGAAAATGACTCAAGTACTTGTTCAGATAAGCAAACCAGCTCTCTGTCCTCTACAGTTCTACAACTGAGTAAACATTTGTTCTATGCACAAAGAGATCACTACAAAAGAAGGTATCGATACTGATGTTCCACAGGTCTTCAAATGCTTCCTTACAGAAAATTCCTTTCATAAATCCAATCCAAAGGCCAACCAACTGTAGTCTACTAAAACTATGCCTGACTTCACCTTAACGAATTAAGATGAGGGCCATGCTGCGGAGAATTTATTCCTGCAGGGTTGTTCTTTCCAATTCCTTCGGCACATCTGAGAAGTTTCTGCAACGCTGCAATATAACGTTCTCCAATGCAACAATATAACCAAGTTCTGCAGTTCTTGAAAAAGCACACTTCAGTACGATCTAATCTTGTGAAACTTCTATCAGTAGGGGGAAGAACTGCTCGAAATTTGGCAGTGCTGATGGACAAAACAATCTCCCAGGCATTTCCTCTGGATGGGAAGGAAACAGTCTTGCCTAATCGGCCCACTGGACCCTATTGTGTGGTGGGTACACTCCAGAAGGTGCCAACAACTGTAATGGCAGCAAAGCAGTGTAGTCTGTGAAAGATCTGGAGAGCCACAAGGAAGTTGTCCACCCCTTGTCTCTGGGATAAACTGGACCATAAGAAAGATAATTGGGGCAGTAATCTGGGCCGCATTCACACAGAGAAATGAACGGCTGACTTTAAATTTTTTGCATGTTTTTAAATGTTAAAGCATTGTTCACCTCTTTCCTACTTCTGCTCCTTATTAAAAGAAGGCCTTCTGTGCTATATAGAGGATGGACTTTACAGGAAACACTTCAGTCAGTTGCTTAAAGCAATATCACAGAGGACTTTTAACAGAGATGAAGTCTTGAAAAATCGCCATACAATTTTTACCGAAGGCAGGACCTTTTGCCAGTTGCAGAACAAGGGAAGGTATAAGTGCTGAGAGAAAGGAGGAGGAGGAGTACATGCTAAAGTAAGACTTAATACATCCAAATGTTGTAACCCACAGAAATCCCATATGCAGGCATTGTATCTGTCACAGTACTACACAGAAAGACCTCCACAATCACAGGCCAAAAAAATGCTTGTTGCAGGACTGGAAGCATCTAGAACAGTGGTTCTCAACCTGTGGGTCCCCAGATGTTCATGGACTTCAGCTCCCAGAAGCCCTGAGCATTGACCATAGTGGCTGGGGCTTCTGGGAGCTGTAGTCCACGAACATCTGGGGACCCACAGGTTGAGAACCACTGATCTAGAACAACCTTTCCGAATGTGATGTAAATGTTTGGACTAGAAGCCTCTTCAGCCCTACCCAGTATGCAAACTACGAGGTATGCTGGGAGAAAATGGAAGAATTAGTTCAGAATGGGGGTCCACTTCCAAGAACGAGACAGATCTCAGCCCTGACTACGTCTATGATAACAACAACACTGGAAGTGACTACTGGTCTATTCCCCCCAGTATTATCTTCTCTGATATACAGTGCTAACGGTCTCAGGAAATCACATTTCCCAGTACTGCTTCAATATGATTCTTTTCACTGAAGATGCCAAGTATTAAATGTAGAATCTCTACAGCAAAGCACAGACTCTACTACTTTGGACCTTGATGAATTACAAACTCTTACTGCAACCTCAATGAAGCACCCTTAAATTGAAAATCATTAATTCGGTTGGCTGGCATTAAAGCTTTGGAACAAATGAATGTGGTTTTATTTGCACTATCTTGTAAATACAATTCCAACTGCAGACTCTCTTGTCATTGTCTCTGTTGTTGCTTCCTGTAGAGCACCACATAAGTGCCCATTAGGGAGAATAATGGAGGCCCCAGTGTATTTAAAAAGTGATCCATCAACTCAGAGAAATTAGCATGATATCCATCAGAACACTTAGCTGTTGAGTGACTTCATTTATCCATGGAAAAGGACAGTGATAGCTTGACATATTACCTTTCTATGCACAGCTGGTAAACTTTACAGAAAGTTACATCATCTGTATATTAAGGGCGGGTAGCAGGGGGTGAAAGTCTCAAGGAAAGGCAGTGAGCCACCAAAATTGGCCATAACTTTCTCTCTTTGGTGGCAGGGACGTCTCAGGAGAAGTTGGCTTTTACTGGACAATGAAATAATTAATCCAAGGAACAGAGGGAGTTGAAAGTGAGGGAGACTAAAAACTGTGGACTGACCAGGAGCTCCCTTGCTCATCCTCTGAAGTTATTCATGTGGATTTGTTTTGAATAAAAAACCCTTCTGTCTACTAGCTGGAAACCTCTTTGCTCAGCAACTGAAGTGATCCTCAAACCATCATGTGAATGTATTCAGATGGAATTCTGAAACATCAGACACCTCTGCAATTGCAAGGTAACAGCTAAGCTATACAGACTTTAGACTTGTGGGGCCTATTTCATTATTTTAATAGTACTCAAAGAATGACAAGACAGACAGAGGCACAAAACAATGGCTCAGGACAGTAGAAAAATATTGTACATTAACATAGCTTGGGATGAAAGCTTGGGATGAAAATTTGGGTTGAGGTGGCCTTTTATTTCTTGCTACTGTTGGAGACTTGGGACACAAACTCTTGAGTTTCTACTGCAGATCATCCAGAGACACATCAGTAGACTCTAATCTTTTCTGCTTTGACTTGTTTGATATCATGACTTATCTAAAAATTATCCAGCTGTTTCTCCTTGACCAATGCCCTTGAATTAGTACATCCATCAAGAAAAGCATAAACATGACAGTAATGACTTCATTTTGGTATAATGAAACCCTCCACTTTCGAGTCCAGGATATATAACTGAATACCAAAGTCAGGATTTTCCATCTCATCATATTCCATTTTCTATGTATCGTTGTGAAAGCTGGACACCAAAGAAAGCTTATAGAAAGAAAGTCAACCCGTTCAAAAGTTGGTGCTGTAGAAGAGTTCTACAAATACCATGCCTAATACACAGGTACTGGAGCAAATCAAACCTGAACACTCAGGTTGGATGACTAACCTGCATCTATTGGACTTTGGATATATCATGAGAAGACATGATCCCTTAGCAAACACAATGATACTTGGCAAAGTAGAACACAGTAGGAAAAGAGGAAGATCACATTACAGACAGACTCAACCAACGATGCCGTAGCCCTGAATGTGCAAGGTGTGAGCAAGGCTGGGAGTCTTTTTTTCATAGGGTGTGCCATAAGTTGGTTCGCTTGATGGCAGTTAACAGTAACAATGGCAACACTGGCCTAATCTATCATGGCAATACCTCTTCAAACCAGAGCTTAGAAAAGTTACCTTTGCTCAAATTTAACTCCCAGAATCTCCTACCCAGCATGACTACTAGCCAAGCTTTAGGAGTTGTAGTTCAAAAAAGTAATTTTTCCAAGCCCCAGTCCAAACCACCAATGTCTTTCTAATTAAGCCTTCTGACTGTAACAGTGGCCAGCCAGATGTCTTTGAAAATCTACAAGTACAGTATGAAAGAAATGGCCATTCTCTGCACATCCTCAGTTGCTGGTACTCTTAGGTAGCCTGCCTTCTATCCTCTTCAATTCAGGCAAGCCATCCTGGTGTCAGTAAAGAAAGTCTTTCTACGCAGTCCATTTTTTGTAAGAGATAAAACCAGAATTTCAGGCTTCTGCATAACAGCAAAATTAAAAGCAAGAACTTAAAACTTTATAAAGGAGTTGCTGAGCCAGGAAAAGGCACAAGCATTCCACAGTTTGAAGCTTTTTAATTCAGTGTGATAAACTGAAGCTACATAAATTCAAATCTACATATTTTTTATGTGTCTGCCTTTGGAGTCCTTAAATACAAAAGAGCTTACCAGGTGGGCTAAGAGGCAAGAGTGCCATTTTAAACCGACACACTTAATCTCAATTATTTTTATTGGGAACAAAATATGAGAACAAGTTTCAACGGTTGAATAATATCCACATGCCACCATTACAATAACTAGACAGGATTCAAAGAGGGTGGTGAGCATGAGCGCATGCATACACGCATGCCAATTTTCTCTTCCAGCCACTATCTTCACGTTCCATGGAATTACTCCAGAGACCCAGCTTTAATAAGAGGGAGTGGTTCTTTGTAGTGCGGTAATTTACAACAAGCAATGACTTTAACTCCCTTACTGAGCCCTGGATTTTAAGAGGACTGTTTGACGTTGTAGCCATTTTGAGAGAAGCCATTTACAGCTGAACACAGACGCTACATGGAATAGCACCACAATCTCAGATAGGGAGGTAACATACGAATATTTTCCTCAGTAGAAATGAAGACAAGAGGAATGGGACAATCTTCAGTGCTTTCTTTAACTTTTGTACTAAATACTTACCATTTTAGCTATGCTTTTAACTTACATTGGATGTCACTTTGAGTTCCATTTTGAGAAAGGCAGGATATAAATTAAAGGAAGGCAAATCAAAACATAAATTATTCAGCGGGATAAGGCTGCCCTAGACCTTCCGCAGGCTGGATTCCCAGGCAAGATTTCCTCTCTAAGCCAGAGTTTCTTCTCTCCCACCCTAATGTTTCTAATGCTATCTAGCATGGAGGACCAGTAACAGAGATTTGCAATGAAAAATACTCTTTTTTTCCATATTGTACGTGATTTTTAATCTATTTTTGGGTGCTGAATTCAAAAAACACCGTAAAAATATCATATTACACACAGCTCTTTCAGAAATTTGATATATTTATCAATTCAGTTGTTACTCAGCCTTGATTACGTGTAGACACTGATGTGCCATGTATGATTTCTTTTAGAGATTTTGAACAGATTTTTGTGTTTCCCATCAGCAAATCAAAGTGTTTTGAAAGTCTATTGAAAGACTTTAATCCCTTTCTTGCTGGAAAAAAAAAATGAAAGCTTTGGCATGCTCAATGAGTATACTCTTTTAGTATATTTTTTTCCCTTATTGAGCCAGAAGTCAGTACCATATTTGTCAGTACCTTTCTTTCTCGGAAACTTTCCACAGAACAGCAGCCAATCACTCTCAGACTGGCACTTTAAGCAGCACTGTCCTAGGTAACTGCTTAGTGTTATAATCATTTTGAAAGAAGCAACTGACACTGAAATATCCTAACATCACAACACCAGGCTTGGGAGCAGATGGATGCTAATGTCTCGCTCAAGCATTCAGAACTGGAACAGATATAGCTTCATTTGGGAATAACATCAAGAAAAACTGGAGTCAGTTTCCTACATATGATATGGCTAACGGCTCTGTGCCATTACTGACAAGATGAGAATGCGCTAAAGCTGCAACTTGGTAATTGAGTGAAGTCCTATAAACTTAAAGATTTCAGAAACTATCATCAACCTAAAAGAAAACACACCAGCGTTGGACTATGACACCAGAGTCCAAACTCCCACCCAACCATGGAAGCCTTCTGGATGCCTTTGGGTACGTCACACTCTCTCAGTCTCAGAGGGAGGCAAAGGTAAACCCCCTCTGATCAAATCTTGCCAAGAAAACCCCATAATAGGGTCACCTTAGGGTTGCAATAAGTTGGAAACAACCTGAAGGCACATATCAACAACAACAACAACAACAACAGCAACAACAACAACAACAACAACCTGACTCTGGAATATCCTTCAGTATAATATCACAACATCAGGCTTGGGAACAGATGGATACCAATGACCCACTCAAGCATTCAGAACTGGAACAGACACAGTTCCATTTTGGGAATAAAACCAAGAAAAAACTGGAATCAGTTTCCTACACACAACATGATTAATGGCTCCAAGCCACTAATGGCAGGATGGAAATCAGTGTGCTAAAACAGCATCCTGGTAACTGAGCAAATCCTGTGAAGTTAAAGATTCCAGACACTATCATCAACCTAAAAGAACACACACATATTAAACATACATAGACACACAAACTATTTCTGTCATCACCCATTGCCTTCTTTACTACACTTCCAAAAGAGAAGTGTTCTCTTGTTCTCATCTTCCAGCTGATACAGTTATCTACATAAACAAAAGGGGATTTACAAGAGTTTATATTGTAATTATTCACCAGCATAACACCAGCCCATTTTTGGTCTTTTTGTTTAATACAAAAATGGACCATAAAATGCAAAAATTTAGAATGTCAGCTTTAAGGTCTAAAAGACACATCAAAACCTACATTCACTGTTAGGAAAGAACCTGAAATCAAACATAAGAAGATGCCTTACAAAGAGTCACACCCTTCGTCCATCTAGCCTGGTACTGTTAACTCTAACGGGGAGCAAGGCTTCTTCAAAGGGGTTTCAAACAAGATTATTTTCTAGCCCTGCCTGGAGTTCCCTGGTAAATTCCTTGGAGGTTTCCCATCCAAGTACAGAACAGTCCTGAACATGCTTAGCTTCTGAAATCAGACAAGATCATGTGTGTTCTGGGTGGCAGGATGCTTAAAAGGCACAGAGGTAGGAAAGTTAGGAGGTTTTGGACTACAAGCTCCAGAATCCCTACTAGCATGGCCAATGGCTATGCAGGCTGGAGAATTCTGGGAGCTGTAGCTAAAAAAACTAATATGCCCAAGCTCCAAGCAGCACATATTTTAATTAGATCTGTGTATGTCATTTTGAAAGAGTGGAAGAGAAGGAAGCATGTCCTTCATGTGAAACTTTCAGATTTATCCCTGGATCCCAAAGCAGTGTGCAGACCAAACGTGAGCAACTGCATGGGGAGTGGGAACCAATTCTCACCCTGTAACCCTTCTGTGAGTCACATAGTTTTCTTAATTTTAGTTATTTATACACTTTTGCCTTTGGATACACTGAAAGTCATGTTATTTATGACCACCATTTTAGCTGACTTTAGGAATAGTTTCTCCTTTTTTTTCAGTAGCTGGGGACACTCTTGAAAGGTGGGAGATCTAAAACACCACATTTGGGGGCTCTGGGCAAGTCTTTGGATGAAAAACTGCCCTCAAGACAATGCTTCTAAAAAATTAGAGTTTGGGTCCACGGGGAGGCTTCAGGGGCCACAAAAGAGGAGTTTGGAGCCTAGACTTCCCCCACTCCTCATGTACACAGTGATATTATCATGCAGAAATCCACAGCGCCTTTGATCCCATTTGGGAGAAAAATGAGATATAAATTCAATAAATAAATATTTCAGGGAAGTTCTCTGGTGCAAAATTTCAATGATGGTCAGGGAACTAAAGCAAAGGAGTAGGTTCAAAAATATGACCACATTTTAGCTTAAAGCTCTTGCTACCTGCAATTAAGTCTTGGGAGAGGCAGCTCAAGCGTGAGCTCTCTCCAAACATATAAATGACCAACTAAAGCTGTTGTGCTTTGGACGTATCATGAGAGAACACGACTAACTGGAAAAGACAACAGTGCCTGGTGAAGTAGAAGGCAGTGGGGGCGGGGAGAGGCTGCACTGCAGGTGGCTTGATTCAAGGAAGCCCTGGCCCTGAATTTGCAAGATCTGAGTAGAGTAGTAGATGACTGGGGCTTACAGAAATCTCTCCTTCATAAAGTTAGCATTAAGTTGGAGCTAGCTTGTTTAACAAGAATGAAGGAGCACTTCAATATTTTAAGAATGAAGAAAAAACCTGTACAAAACCCTGAGATATCAACCAAACTGTGGTGCCCCTAAGAACTGGATGTGGTTCCCTAAGGAACCTCACACAACCAAGACTAAGACCTAGGAAGTGGATTCAGGCCCACAGGTTCTCACATAGCCTGTGAATGTGGTACCTGCCACTAGCAAAGCAGTTTGTCATTTAATAGCTTTCATATAACTCTCAATACACTAATTGTGTGCCTGCTATAAAAGATTCTTCACATTCCAAATACCCCTTTCAATGAAGATCTACTTTGTTCCTCAAGAAGCACCCAATTAAATAAATTATTCCAGAACGTTTATTTCAAACGATTGCAACTATATTTGCATAAAGTACATATGACAAATAACTCTTTCACTGAGCAAAATACTATAAAGCCCCAAGTGTTCTACTTCTATTGAACATGTTAATTAGCTTCCAACTCAATTATATTTTATGGCTTAGGTGTCTCATTTCCTTTTGACAGATACATTACGAAATACTCCAAAAAGGGAAAGGGGAATAAGCTGGAATGATTTAAGATGAGATTAGTTTATCTTTATACAAGGCAGGCAAGACATTTTCAGTTTGTCTTCCTTTGCCCTGTACAAACTGCCACATTCTGCTATGCAACATTTTGCCAAGACTTTTACTCTTAGCTTGCACAATTTCTGTTAAGCTGATACTAAACTTGGTCTTAATAAGAACTCCTACTTATTTTAATCAGAAAAGAAGAAACAAGAAAGGTGATAATCCACTGAAAATTTAAAATTTCATCAGCTTAAACATACTATGTTTTATTTAAAATGGAAAAGACTGTTGTGCTGACTGCAAACACTTACACCAAGTTCCTATTAAAGACAGGCTGATATCCAGCCAAGGGACAACATAGTGTAAATCTCTGTATGTGGAGTTTTCCACTGACTGTATGCCACAAACCTTGTGTGGAACAGCGAAGTTGCACAACTGAAGTAAGATGCCTGAGCATGAAGACAACTACCACCTTCATCTGTTGTTAATGCACAATGATGAACTGTTTTACTGTTGACAGTCCCAGACCCTCAGAAGTAACTTTTCCTGTGCCAGTAGCCAGCCACGGTTTACAGATCCCTAACTAAGAGTCCTTCATCAGCGGCCATGTGCAAAATTTGCCAGTCGGTCACTAGTCATTGTTTTCGCAGTACAAGTCCATAGCAAATTTCAGAGCAAAAATCCAGCATCAAAGTCCATACACAAGTAAGCGTCAAGGTTTCCAGGAACACAAGTAAGAGATCCAAATGTGAGAGATGCTGCTTCCACCAATAAGATCAGTTGTCCGCAACAGCTTTTTTCCATCCTCTTCCCGGTTTTCATGGGCTGACAGCCTCCCCCAGCTGTTTGCCTAATTGATGTGTCCTTACTGTATAAATGCTCTGAGCCTCCTGGGCTTTCTCTTTTTCACCTATGCTGGCTGCTATATGTATCGTCCCTATCATGTCTATGTGTTGCGGCTGTTGGAAAGGGTCCTGCCTGGGCCCTGGGGCAGGGGCATGACACCACCCATTTGTGTTGCTGTGGGGGGAAGAGTGCCTCTTCTCTCTTTCTGAAAATACCCCACACTACCATTTTCTGTCTCTCTTCCCCCAAATCCATCTGTCCGTGCACACTCCTCATCTCTCCTCCATCCACCTGCACTCGTGTACTCTCACATACCAAACAAACAGAACACCTCCGGAAAGCAAAATCCACATGTTCAAGGTGCCCTGTTCCCCACACCTGCCTCCAAGGTTTTGGATGCCTTTTCTGTGATGGTTAGCTCTCTTAGCAATTAGCAGATCTGGGTAAACAAACAAAAAGTGAGAAACAGAGAAACACAGAGACATCATGGGAATTGCAGAGTTCACTTGCTCAGCTGAGTCTGTAGCCATGTCCTTCACCCCACTGCTGATCGGTTGTCTTGGTTCAAAGTGAAGCTGTTTGTTGATAGGTATGATTGGGCCAATTTTCATCAGAGTCGTTCACAGGGGGAGGTTTAGCCATTCCCCAATACGAATGAAAAAACCCCTGCACACAGTTCCACTGATCACAAGCGAACAAACTTTCAACAGGGAAAGAAGGCATGCCCTGATCACGGGCAGGGGGCTGTTGTGGGCCACAGAAAATTAGGCAGCGGCCTTCAGGTTCCATCTCCCAATACTAGAATGAAATTATGGCCTGCAAGGAACACAAACTGTCTAATGGCACATTCCCCGATCTTCAAAGGAAACGTTAGTTCTATTTCAGGACAAGCTAGGTATTAGGGCTGTTCCCAGTTACTTAGCAGAGTAGTTTGATAAATCCTGAGGCTATTGTTTATCAGTTTCCAGATGATTATTTATTTAGAAAGTTCCAGACCCCAATTGTGCAGCATATGTGAAAAGCAACGTATAGTATCCAAATAAAACAAAACAAAAACTAGAATCAACAGCACTTTAAAAAAAAGTAACAGAACAGCCAGCAAGTACAGAAATAAATTCCAAATGCCCAAACTAAGGTTTGGAGGCACGTTTAGAAATCAGCAGAGAAGAATTCCTCAGTTTGAACCACGATGTTCCACTGGCTTTAGTCCTGCTTGCTAAAAGCTTCTCCAGCCTGAGTATTCCAGCTGCATCCATATAACCCTTTCTTCAGTCTGGATTACTTTCATATCCGTTCTGACAACAAGAATATTTTGCCAAGACTGCTGCTTTTCTGGACCTGTTTTCCTTTGTTTTGTGGATTTTGGAAAACCACTTCTTGTTTTCTCTAACTTCCCTTTGAATCTGATCTGTGCTTTCCCATCAAAAACATCTGGGTCAGTAATCACGGTGATGCTATGTTAGCTAGATTCTTAAAATGCAATTTCCCCTTTTTCCGGGGCATGCATTTTTTTCCCTGGAGATCATAGGTGTTTAATCTGTGCAAAAAGCAATCACTAATACTGGAAAGAGCCCAAAAGCTGCTGCTTCCACCTTGGTGATATTGTTATCCATCTTGAAAAGAACGTTTGCCTTAAAAACAGGTGTTGTTTTTGAGTAGAGCTATTCAGTGACCACTTCACACCCGTAACTTGCCTGAGAAAACTTTTGGCAATCTGCCGAAAAACAGCCATTTCCTGCTGCCTGAGCTTTCTTTCCACAAATTCTGAACAAGACCGTCTACAAGATTCCTTGGTGGTGGCCCCTGGCTTTGGAACATTCCATCATAAGGCTTGCCACAATCATTTTGCTCCCCAAGGCACTTTAAGTATTTTAATTATGATGCAGATACTGCTTTAGTCCCTCAGGGTGCCTGGGTTGATTTTCCTTTTGTGATGTATTTGCTTGTGCTGAGCTGGTATGTATTTATTGGGCTTTAGTGCTGTGTTGGACTTCAATGATTTATTGGGATTCCCATCGTTTTATTAATATGATTTCTGCTATTCCACAGGGCCTAAAAAGAGGGTTTTATGAGGCATGTAAGAAATATAATAAAACTCTGTTGTGTTTTCTGCTCTGAACTAAAAAGTACTACAGTGTGTGCTTTTACAGGCAAGATCCAACATCAACAGTTGCATAAGACGATTAAACTAACCACAGTTCGTCAGAGCCACCCAAATAAAACTGGAGCAGCAGTCAGAAATGTCTATTTCAGTGTTCCACAAGTTATTGTGCCTACAACTCCCCTTTAATGGTGCTTGGTTTTAGCCTCTGATGTTGTGCGCTTTCAAGTCATTTTCAAGTTACAGTTACCCTAATAAAGAGTCGTTCAGAGTGGCTTTACACCTTTGTCTTCCTCTGAGGCTGAGAGAGTGTGATTTGCCCAAGATCACCCAGTGGGTTTCCACGCCTGAGCAGTCATCTGAACCTGGTCTTCAGAGTCACAGCCAACATTCAAACCAATAAACCATGCTGGCTCTCAGTTTTAGCCTTGGGTGTCCAAAATTACTGATGCTCGTGGGGGCTGTGGGGCCAGGACGCAAGCTGACAGCCGGCCCAGGGCACTGACAGGCGATCTCGTTCTGAAAGCAACATCCTGCGTCTAAGCTGGGCCAGAGTAAGCATCTTCGTAAGACTAGCGCTCAGAAATAAGTAGTTACAATTGATTTGTTAACATTACTCTTTAACATATTCAACAAGAATTTTAAAACATGGACTAAACTATCATTTTAACCACCAAACACTATCCGTGGTTGTTTTCTGAGTGACAAACATTCTCATTACTTATTAATATTCTCATTATTAAAACCTACTTTCTTATTAAAGCCTTCAGGCCTAACTGATTTTAACCAGGCTGCATGTGTCTTATGGCTGTATTATTTAAAATTGTTTTAACCAGTTTTAAATTGTCTGGGTTTTAACTGATAAGCTAATTAATATATTTTTCATCATTATAAAATTATTATTATTTTAAATTGATTTTCTTGTAAATGAAATCAATTTTTTGGACATATGGTGGGATGTAAATATTTTAATAAATATAGCATGAGGGTTTGTTTTTTTTGTCACATGCAAAGGTCTTATTTGTCAACAGGCACACTGTACAAAAATCTAACAATGCTTCCCTCTTTTCATAAAAAATAAATCTAAACAAAATTCTGTATCTGGTAAACCAGGCTGGCAGATTAAAAGCTTCATTAAAGTATACTACTACCTGGTTAGGCCCAGGTGAGAAGCTTTTAATTCTTTCTTGTTTCAATGCCAATAAATCATGTACTGCCTTTTGAACTGTTCTTTTAGATTAGTAATTAAGCCAGGTTCCCTGTTGTTCTTCAATCTTTGTTCATTTAATAACCTGCAAAAAAACCGACCACCTTGCTTTCCGTAACTCTGTTCAGGAACTCCTGACATTATTCAGTAGCGTATTACAATCTTCAGCATCTGTACTCATTTTGTTAGGATCTGTTCTACTTGGCTGCGATCTAAAGAACCACACAACTGTTCCCGCATGCCTGAAAGGACTCAGGGCTTGTATTTCTTTCTTGAAACTGAGTTTCAAAGACAACAAATCTAAAGACCTCCACCAGGTTTGCACTTAAGCATTTGGACCCACTTAAAGCAGCTTTTCAGACCCTAGAACATGCGTGGTTTGACTCTATTATTTCAACTGTGACCTGTGGAAATGGACTGCCACTGAGAACAGATGATGCTAAGGATTGATAGACTGCTACTTAGGTTCCAATGTTTTAGGCCATTTCCGCACTAGATTATTATAGTGCTATTATTCCACTTTCAACATCCTATGGAATCCTGGGGTTTGCAGTATAGGGAGGGGCCTTTGATTACTGCCCTGCTCAGGCCCTACTAAGTAAGGGCCATGGTTTCCTTGAGTGAATCAATCCACCCGCAGTGCAGTCTCTCTCTTTTCCTGCTGCCTTCCATTTTATTTATCATTATCATTTTTCCTACCAAGTCACATCATCTCACAATACGTCCAAAGTATGACAGCCTCAGCTTAGTCACCTTGAGTTTTAGGGAGAGTGCAGTCCTGATGTGCTGTAGGGTTCATTCATTGTCTTTTTAATGGTCCATACTATCTGTAGAATTCTCTTCCAGCATCTCATTTCAAATGAGATAACTTTCTTCCTGTCAGCTTTCTTCACTGTCCAGTTTTCACAGCCATACACAGAAATCAAAAATACTATGCCACAGATGATTTTGACTTCAGTATTTAATGCAAAGCTTTCCAAACTTTTCATGTTGGTGACACACTTTTTAGACATGCATCATTTCACAACACAGTAATTCAGTTTTACTAGCAAACCGGAGATTAAACTAACATATTACACATCTGCAATACCCACAGGTGTATCTAGGGTGGGGAAAGGCAGCCCCCTTGATCCTGCCCAGCTGCCGTAGCCCGCGCCAGGAAAGACCCTGGCGAGGGTGGCAGCAGCGAGAAAAGCAGCCCCGCTACCCAATCCTGGCCGATTGCCATCGCCCTTGGCAAGAAAAGACACCAGTGAGACCAGTGGCAGTATGAATGGCTCGGGTGAAGGAGGTCTTTCTCAGTTCAGGAAGGTGACACACCTACACACTTCAGGTGACACACTAACGTGTCGCAACACACCATTTGGAAAGCCCTGATTTAACGCTATACGTTTTCATGTGAAGATCTTATCTAGTTCCTTCACAGTTGTCCTTCCACATCCTAAATCATCTACTGATTTCTTGACTACAGTCTACATGTTTATTAAGGACCGAGCCAATATATACGGACTTTTTAGCTATTTCAATATCAAAATTACCATATTTGCCCAACTATAAAACGCACCAGTATATAAGACGCACCCCATTTATATGCGAGCAACTACTTGCTGGTGTATAAGATGCACTGACGTATTAGAAGCACCCCATTTTCAAACAGTATTTTTCAGGAAAAAAACTGAGTCTTATACACCCATTTTGTCTGCAGTTGTCAAAACTGCAGAACCCCACTTATTTGTTTAAATCAAGATTTAGGTTATTACAAAGAAGTCAGTACATTATGGATAGAAACGATGGGCTTCCAAATCCCAGAATCCTTCATTACTAACTCTGCTGGCTACGTCTGCAGGGTTTTACAGTCCAGCAGCATTTGGAAAACCATGCAATTCCCCTGCTACACATTATTCCGAAATATTTTATAGATGAAAGGATGAGGAAGGAGGGAGAGAAAGGAAATAACCATTTCTGCTCTCCATTTACTGTATAAAACAAAAGCATTTCTGCTCTCCATTTACTGTATAAAACAAAAGCACGACGGAAGTTGAAATAACAATTATGGCAATAGGCCACACGTGAATCCCTCTATACTTTTCTTTTAAAAAAATGCCAACAGAAATGTTTGTAAAACACAAGAAAGCCAAACTATGAACTACCTGAAGTGAATAGACCAAAGGAGGTTTTAAAGAGAGACTTTTGTCTTAAAAGCTGTCAAAGAGATGGTATATGGAAGATTTCTGTCTTCTGAGATACATATCTTTTAAAATTCAGAATCTCTGAAACCGTCATTAAACCTGTATTTTTTCATTTAAATCAGCCATGATAAACATTTTATGAACACGTCAGATGATTAGATGAGCTCAGCATAAAGAGCAGCAGCCAAACAAGATCTGCAGTCTGTGACTGTGATCAGAAAAGGTGCTGCCAGAGCTGCTGAAAAATAAACACACAACTCAGACGCTCTCAACACACAGCGTTCCCCTTTCTCCTCTCTGTCCCTCCCTCTCCTCCCGTTTC
Organism: Iguana delicatissima; assembly: GCA_948472985.1. Classification (NCBI taxonomy): domain Eukaryota; kingdom Metazoa; phylum Chordata; class Lepidosauria; order Squamata; family Iguanidae; genus Iguana; species Iguana delicatissima. The sequence continues at coordinate 851,649 of CAOKZL010000566.1, read as the reverse complement.
TCAGAACTGGCGCAAGTCATCAGACTTCAGATAAACACTCTTCCCCTGCAACCATCTCCATTACGGATGGGAATGGAAGAACCTAAGACTGAAGGAGAAAAGTCTCATTCCTAGGAAATCAAGCTCAACTGTCTACACCAGGATAGAATCCAACTTAAGTCATCCACCAAGAGGACTTACTTAGAGAGCTATGCCCAGGAAAAAAATGGTTTTGGGTTTTTTGGTTGGGGGAGGATAAGTTTCTTGTTTTTCTTGATTTTTCCAAAGCCTTTTTTCCCAAAAAGCTGAAAACTCCATGTTGTTCACTAGCAGACAGCTTCTGAAAGCTTCCCTCCCTGGTCATTTGGACACCTTTTTTTAATCTCTCCAGGGTCAACTGAGCAAGCTGCTACTGACTAGCATTAATACTGCCATGAGTACCAGTGTGACATAATGGGTAAAAAATAATAATCTCCTTTTAAAATCCTGTAATAGAAACTCTAGTCTGCATAGCCTCTCAAGCACCTGCTGCCCTTCCCAAACTGAACCATCTCTATTTAACCCATTTCTTGTGACTCTTGTTGTTTTGCGCCATCAAGTTGTTTCTAACTTACAGCAACTCTAAGGAAAATTTAACTAACATAGGATCCTGGGAAGACTTTTTTTTCCAGAGAGGGTTTCCTCTGCCTTCCTCTGAGGCCACAAGTGTGTGACTTGCCTAAGGTTACCCAGTAAATCCCAAGCGGGGATTTGAACCCTGGTCTCTCAGTGTTCCAGTTCAACACTCAAACCACTAGACCACCTTGGCTCTCTTGTGTCTTGTAGGACTCACCTTCCTGCTAGATATGACTGTAACACTTGCCAGAGCAGTATCTTGAGACACCATAAGCTTCTAAGAGCAAAGCCACTAAGAAATGTCTCTGCAAATAGAAGGCATGGCTGAAAAGGGGCAGACAGCTTATTTTACTGGGAGTTAAGTCTCACTGATCTCAACAGGGCTTACTGCTGAACAGAGATGTGTAAGATTGCACTGAGTGCTAAAAATCAAAATCTCATAACTGAATCTTGTTAATTTAAACTCATGAATATTCAAAGAAACAACCCACAAGTCCAGGAAAGCTTATGATAGAAATTTCTTTTACTCAGTTAATCTCAAAGTCGCTACAGGATTCTCCTGAACTTACTAGGTCACTTTAAGGAAATCAGTTTCTTTGAGCCTCAATATGCTGGCCCATCCAGGCTGCTGGATAGCAATACTTCTGTTAGGCTACAGAATTGTCAAAGGGATTATAATATGATGGCATATGTGCAGTGCTTGAGACACTTGAAAGCACGATTATCTAACTTAGGAGAGAGGCTCCATCAAAAAAGTCATACACAGGAGAACAAAATAGGGCAAGTGAGTAATCACCCGTGGTTGTTTTCCCCCCGTGCTCTTCTCCTCTCTCATAATTCTATTTCAGCCTCTCATTTCACAACAGGAAAAACTCAGTTTACCAGATTATTTGAAGGATCACTGAGCTGGAATTAGGGATGTTGGGAATTAGAGTTTCCCAGGGTGTTAGCACTTTTTAGGAAATTCTATGTAAGCTAAAACTGTTAGGAATCAGCCTTCTTTTAGCAAAGTAGCAGAAAAAGCATGTCTCAATTTCCGCTATGCTTCCCTGAAAGGAGGCTGACTTAGAGAGCAAAAAAAAAAAAAAAAAAAAGACAGGCAGTTTCTGGTTACAAACTTCAAAAAATTTACTAATGGATTTTACAATTACACATACAATGGACAGCCTGGATCCTAACTAGCTAATGAACAGATAAAGAAAGGCACTAGCTTCCATTCTTAACTATCTACTTAGTGGAGATGCGAAGCATGGTCAGAGAGAAGGAAGCAGCAAAAATAAAAAAGAAGAGGTCTGAGAAGTGGGGTCTTTATTAGACAGAGGACGCTAGGAACTGCCCTGGGCCACATGGTCTGGTTACCCGGATACAAAAGGTATTTATACCCATGCATTTAAATGACACAAGGGCAAACAGCAAGACTTTAGCAGAACGCTTTGGCATGCCAAGGAATGAGAAACTCCATGCTATCTTAAGCCCCGCTTGCCCTAAACCAAAAATGTGGGGACAGAATGCTGGAATTTTCCAACAAGGGAAGTGTGAGAAAGTTGATCCATGTATGTTTTGATGCAAAACGATCTGACCAACATCTCAAGCTACCATGTAAGTCAGAACTCAGCAATGCAGCAGCTTTCTCTTATCTCTGAGTGCTACTATGCACGTCTTCTCAATTGAATGGATATTCCGGCAGGCATTTTAAAAAAGATGCCTGTAGAACAACACAAAGGCAGAGCAAGCAAAAACTAGGAATTGTTTACATACAAAAATGACACAGAAAGAAACCGACAAATTTCCCCATATTTCAGTTATGGATGTAAAGCTTTTAGAACAGTTGAAGCATTGCACAAATATTGCTAATTATTATACTTTTCTTTTCTGTCTATAGTCAAATCTTAGCCTGTAAGTAAAACTGGTAGATTCACAGCATTCCTCAAGTTGATGAAACTGACAACCCTAGTCAGTCCATTATTCTCAGAGAAGACAGACTGCAGCAAGGTCTGGCAGGAAAACTCTTGAGTTTCCAATTGTGTTTTCCTACTTGGCTGAGTGTTGCAATGACAGTGAGATCAGAAATCAAAAATGTCCCATAAGAACCTCTTTGGAAGAAAAGTTCCCTGGAAGGAACATGTGGTATTTGCCTTCTCAACACACACAGCCTGCATTTAGTTAAACAGTACAAGTTGCCCTTCTGCACTGGGCTTAGCACTGAGGACTGTCTGCACTAAGCCACATCACTGACAAAACAGCTCTGCAGAGACACCTGCTGCCATCACAGAGAAACAAGAAGAGTGGGGAAACAAATTATGCGTGGCACCCTCTGGAAATGTGCAAGAAGAAGGCTAGGGGCAGCCACAAAGATGCATTTATGGCTCTAAAAAGCTTCTAAAAAGCTACAAGAGTTGGCCCAGTCTCTCAGAGCTCCCCTCAGAAATCCAATATGGCTCACACATTTTTAGTTTTAGGCACATGCTGAACATACCTATCTATGCATAGCTATTACACATGGAAGACAGCCAGAGAGGTGCAGCGGTCTGACTGTTGCACTGTGACCCTGGAGACCAGGGCCTGATTCCCCTACTTGGCCATGGAAACCCACCAGGTGACCTTGGAAATTTCACACACTCTCAGCCCCAGAAAGCCCAGTGATAGGGTCGCCTTAGGACTGCCAAAAGTCAGAAATGACTTGAAGGTATACAAAAATTCTACATGAAACAGTCCCTAATGTACCATCTTATTTCATTAACCACAAAATTTATGTGTTGTATATTTGGGTACTGTGTATATTATGTACAACATTTTGAAATTTCTGAATCTACCATATTTGCCAGCGTATAAGACACACCCCATTCATACACCAACAAATATTAGTTGCCAGCATATAAAATGCACTGGCATATAAGGCGCACTCCATTTTCAAACAGTTTTTCTCAGGGGGAAAAAGTGTGTCTTATGCGCCAGCAAATAGGGTAACTGATTTGCAAATATTCATAAACAAAAAAATAACCACAATACTGATTAGATGCTGAATTCTTCTAGATCTCAAACCAGACTGGAACTCTGGCATGCATCATCTTCTTTTTTCCAAGGAGATCTAAAGCAGCTAGCAATCAGTGTAACAGATAAACACACAAGGAAGTCTTCGTAATGCTTTGAAGAGAAGAATGAACAAGACTCCCACAGGCTTCTTGGGAAGAGCTTTACACGAGTAAGATGTCACCATAATACAGCCCTATATCCAGACAACAGGAAAACGTACTTATGCAGTACATACAAGAAGATTTTGCATAAGGACCTACTGATCTGAAGTTAGACAATGGGTCTACCAAGTTCAGTAATGTTTACTCTGGCAGATATCATTACCAGTACTACCACCTCATCCTTTTTAAATTGAAGATACTAGGGTCTGACATTAGAACCCTCTACATGCTGAGTCAATAGCTTTAATTGGTTCAACTCTTGTTCGTTTCTTTTAACCAATTTGCTGTTGCTCATTTCTCTTCACTGCTGTGTTTTGGGTTTTTAATAGATATGTTTGCATTTTAAGATTTTATTTGTATTTTATTATTGTCAGCCACCTAGAGTGCCCTTTTGGTGGAGCAGTGTTTGCCACCCAGAGTGTCAATCGAGTTCGTAGAAAAAAAGCAAATTAGTCATTATAAACAACACAGACACAATTCAAGTAAGTCTGAGGGCATTTTTACCGCTATCCCAAAACTTTCACTAAGGGGTCATTCTGGGAGAGTTAAAAAAGCTACAACCACAAGAGTTACTGCAATTCTTTTCCCCTAAGTTACTAGCATTCACTGCTTAACTATTACCCATCCTTCACCTGATACTTCCCAGACACTTCATTTAACTGATGTCCTCTTAACAAGAGTTCACAAACTTAATTCCACTGCTGGCAACTCTTAGTGGAAACTTCCAATAAGAGTTATATCGAAACTGCAGAGATGAGTCTCACATGCCGGAGCCTCTCAAAAATATACTTAAATCCAATGTTTTTGAGTTCTCCTAAATGAAGGAAGGACTAGATTTATTAGCAAAGCACGGACTATTCAGAGTCCTTTGCACTTTGCTACTGGCTTTCTTTCCTGTTTCGAAGTTAATTATTCCCAAAACCTCCAGAAAGTACACATTTCACAAAAGTGTACAACTGCATATCCACTTCACAACTGGTCAGCTTGGCTTGTACGTATAACTTGTCTTCCATCTTTGTTTTTTGTTTCTTTATGATCATCATTGTGATATGATCATCATATCCACATTTCACACTTCTTTTACAATTCACACACACACACACACACACACACATATCTAGTATATATGTCTGCCTACAGAGGCTTCACTCCATACATCTGTTGAAGTGTGTCTGAGTCCAAGAAAGCTTATGTGAGAATTTTCCCCCCTCATTTAATTTAGTCTCAAGGGTGCTAAACTTCACATCCAGTAAGCAAAGCCAATGACACCTTCAACACTCAACATGTTCTAGGAGGTACACACCATTATTCTTTGCACCCCTGTTCATCTCATCACATTAGCATGATATAGACAACTGATTTCCATTCCAACCATTGTCCAGGAAACCACAGTTTCTCAAAAGGGAGATCAGCAGAGACAGACTGCATCCACAAAGAATGATATCTATTGCTGAATCTTTTTCTTCAAGATGCTCTTTCAGGAGACTACTGGGTGCACTTCACAGTATACCCTCCATTCCACAAAGAGTAACAGCGAGGCTGAGCACATCTAGCCTTTGCCTCACTGGAGCAAACTGCACAAACACCCTTGATCAGAACATACACTGAACAATACCCTACAACAAATGTGTAGGATGTGTATCTCCAGCATATGACTAAAGTCCTCACGCAAGTAATTTCCAGAAGGCAGAAAGTTAGAAAGAGGTGTTTATCTGAATTTAGGCCTTTCCCTAATCTCACAGGATGCAAGCATCTGTATTATACAGAAGTTTTGATCTTACTGAAGAAGAGTGGTAATTAATTCCCTGCTAGAAAGAAATGACTCGTTTAACACAGTTGCAGGAATGAGAGAGACGAGCAACATTTCACCAAAATTTTACCTCACTGACTTTCAAGTGCTTTCAAGAATCACCCAACTTGCTATCTCAGGAGTTGTTATGTTATACATTGAAAACTGAATCTGCACAAGTGTTTGCTTGAGCAGTTCAGAGAGATCAAGTTTTTAAATATCCAGAGTGAGCTGGAAGGAAAGGGCAGAAAACAACAGACCTCTCACTATTCTAAATTAGATATTTTATCTGAGGCTTGTAACAGTAGCTCCTTTTAGTTATCATTTTAAAATAGTTATTTATGACTTGTCTCATACTGTATATTCAAACAACACAAAATAAAATGCCACAAAACAACTATTTGTTAGAATGAAACAAAACTATACATTTACCATCAGCTAACCAAACTTAAACAGTATGGTAGCTCAGTAAATTCTATGTTTTGAAGTTTTCATTGTGCACCTAAGCTGCAAGAAAGAAGGTGCACTCTTTTTTCATTTGAGGACTGCAGCATTCCAGAGAGTTGGTACCACCACAGCCCTTCTTCCTAGTTGTCACCAGGTGAAAATCTGTTTCTTTACCCAGAAAATCAGAAATACATGACTCAGGACAAATATGTAGCTTCTGAGACTAGAACAATATTCACAGGAATAAATTGTGGCTACACCATTTGTAGCCTCTCACTAAATACAGCTGAAGTTGAGGGCCAATTCATACACTCCAGGCAGCACGGGAACTGCCTCCCTGCATGGCAGTCTTACACTTTATGATATAACATACTCCAGACCACATTAACAAACAACAGAAGCAGCATGAATTAGTCCTCAGGGCTACAGATAAATGTTCTTCGGAAACAGGAGAACAGAAGGAAACAGAAACTGTACCTGAACAAAATGAAACCCAGGGACTCAACAGCTGCTCGCCTCACATCATCATTGACATCACTCACCTTTTAAAGAAGAAGGAGGAGATGCTGTGATCCGCATAAACAGACACATGCATGGAAATATCAAAAACAACATAATTTCTGAGATACATATATGGCTTTAATGCAGGACAGCGAATGCCATCCATCAGTAGGTGCTTGATGTCTTTTATTCATTAGCATCTTTCTGAACTACACAGTTAAAGCCTAATGACATCAGTCCTTCTAGACTGGTTAGTTCCATGAGGTGTAACTGGAGAACTGCTGCTCTACCCTGTGGCTTCTGTGTGCCAGAAGGAACCATTTTCTTCATCAAAGGTTTTTAAACAAGAGATTGGATGGTCAACTCTCAGGGATGTTTCAGTACTAGATTCCTGCATGACAGGGGATTGAATGAGATAGCCCTTGTGGTACCTTGTACCTCTATGATATACTGTTTCCCATGCTACTCAGGATATACTGTTTCTCATGCTACCCACACAGATCTACTGCTTAGGGTGTCACCAGGATGTGGGCAACGTATTTTACCTTTTTCATTTCCACAAAGGCAGCAAAGGTTCTAAAACAGTGCCTACTACCCGTTTCAAAGTGAACAAGGATGAACAAACTAAAATTTAATCCACACAAGACAGAGAAACCATGAACTAGGTATTCCTGCAATCCAGGACAGGGTGTGAATCACACAGCCCTCTAGATATTGTTGATCTGCAACTCACAGTTGTTCTCATCGCTATTTATGCTGGTTAAGGGTGACGGCACCGGCAGTCACACAACACCTGGAGGGCACATGATTCTCACTCCTGATCACAGAAGACATATTCAGCCTCTTTTGGAAAGGGTTTATCACATATATGAACGCATAGGCATTCATTTCAAAAGCAGTTTTGCATCTTGCAGGGACTCCTGAATGGCCAGACACAGGTACTTGTTGGAAGTGCCTTTTACACTCCTACTGGAGAGTGATCTACAGCTCCTCTTTCATAAAATAGCTGCGTTTCTGTCATTCATGCCTAGGTCACTTCCAGGATAGACTGCTGCAATTCACTGTGTGGGGGGCACTCCTTGAAGACAATTGAAAATCCTCAATCTCTCCAGGATTTCAATGGAAGTCAGGAAACAAGAAAAAATAAGCCATCTACCATACACACTGGTTATGAATGCATCCCTGGACTCAGTTAGAAGTGCTCTTTTAATCTCAAGAGTCTGAAACGGCCAGTGAATAGGGCAGTCTGACCCTTGCGCATCAAGCTGAAATATTTAGTTCCACAGATCATATGAAACTAGGTATGCACTGTCACGAGAAAAGTGTCCAAGAAATTTCCCCAAATTTTAGATAATTACCAGGTTAAAAAAAATGTTCCAACAAATCTACTGCTTTTTCTACTGAGGTACTTTTTTATGGTCATTATAAAGCATTATAATAAGGAATGTCCTATGATGCTATTTGGTTAACCAGGACATAGTGAAGGATGAGTGACACACTCTAGCTGTCTGTAGGTTGGCTCAGTGAGTGGGGTGGAACTGAAATTCTCACTGTGGCAAGAAAATGCCTCCTAACTCTAAAGGTTTTTTTTAAATCTTGAGGCTTGAGAATTAAGAATTGCTTCTATTCATATTAATATACCCAGGTCTTCTACAGCAGTACTCTACAGAGGTGTCCCTAGTGCATCAGGGACATGGTAAGAAAGCAAGAAGGACCAGACCTTTTATATGACAGCACCAAGGAAATCCACCTGGTACCATCTATCATTGCTCCCGCTTTGGTGAGTGCTAAGACTTATCTTTTTGAGCAGGAATTTGTAGAAGTTTCTTTAAAAACTAAGTTCTTCCACTTTCTGCTTTTATACCAACTATGAACTTCTTAACTTTATGCTGAAAGGTTCTGACATACTGCTTTATGTATTTTGAAAGAATATTTAATAGGACAGACTAAATGAAGATTGCAAATGGATTCGGTTAAGTTGGGCTCTTTAACTGCACATGGTGCCATTACCTCCATTACTGCCTAAGAAGCCCACAGTACCACGGCCAATGCATCACGAACCTCCCTATCTTTTTTTTAGGAAATACTCTTAGGAATAACTAACTTACTCCAATTTAAGAAAAATCAAAATTCATTGTTTTCCAAGTTTTCTGCATTGTTGTATTTATACCAGCATATTTTGCCTGTTATTCATGGCTTCTATGCAATGTAATACTATCAAGACTGTTTTTGTGGAGGATGAAAATAAGGAATAACAAAGCATTTAAAACACGATTAAAATGCTGAAAACAAATAGCAACCTGCACCAATGATTTTCTAATCATGTTCTTTTTGCAAATTAAACAGTAAATTGCTTTGACGGTGGGGTGTTTTCAGACAGAGCAAGACTGGGTTCAGTCTGGGAACAGACAGACAGCAGGTTAACCTGGGTATATCTCTCGTTTTCAATTTGTGTGTCACTTGTAACATCTAATCTGAAACATGCCTTACATCGGTAAGGATAATACTGCAATATCTAATCTCAATACAGACATCAAGCCAAACCACCCTTGAGCTTAACTATGATCTGTCTTGATGTCTGATAAATCACAGTTGCTGACCAGCTGACAAATCAGAAATCATGGTTTGAAGTGAGTTTTCAAAACATGGTTTATTCTACCTATTGGCTGCTAGGATGCCTGAACTGACTGCAGTTAAAAGCAGCTGCCTCAACTGCAAAGACTGCGATATACAATGGCAAAAGGAGTGAAATCACAGACCAATCTTAAGGAAACAGGAAGTACAAGCAAGTTGCTTGAAATTGTGACTTGCCCCTTGTACACACAGAAGCTCAACTTACGGTTCTGCTCTTACACTAAGGCTAGCACAATCCATGGTTCACATCAATGTGTATTAGCTTGCCCCCCACAAAAGAGCTGTATGATAACCAGAATGATCCTATCTTCTACTCAAGAACTATAAGTACTCACAGCAACATGCAGCAGGCGTCTGATTGCCTTGTTGTTTCCAGAGCCACAGTAAGCCATTGCAACTGTATACATCCCTGAACGACGGAGGATGGGATCCTGGAACAGGCAGAACAATTACTACTCAAGCAGCGAAAAAGTTAGAGGAGCTAAGCTGCACAAAGAAGACCCCAGATTCAATTCCCAGCATTTCCACACAGGGTGGGAAAGATCCTAGTCCAGAACTCTGGAGAGCTGCTTAGATCACAAACTGAATATGAGTCAGCAATGAGATGCAGCAGCTAAAAAAGTCAACTCAATTCTACACCGCATCAATAGGAGTATAGTGTCTAAGTCAAGGGAAGTAAAAGTACAGTATTTTGTTTTGATTCAACCCAGGGGGAATACTGTGCCCAGTTCTGCACACTATAATTCAAGGATATTAACAGGCTGTAACGTGTCCAGAGGAGGACAACCAAAATGGTAAAAGGCCTGGAAACCATGCCCTATGAGAAGCAGCTTAGGGAGCTGGGTGTGTCTAGTCTGCAGAAGAGGTTAAGAGGCAACATGACAGCTATGTTTAAATATAAGAAAGGATGCCATATGGAAGATGGAGCAGGCTTGTTTCTGCTGCTCCAGAGACTAGGACACAGAGCATAGTTTCAAACCTAAGGAAAAGAGACTCCACCTAAACATTACAGAGAACTTCCTGATGGTAAAAGCAGTTTGACAATGGAATATGCTGCTGCCTGGGAGTGTGGTGGAGTCTCCTTCTTTGGAGGTTTTTAAACAGAGGCTGGATGGCCATCTGCTGGAAATGTTTGATGATGTATTCCTGCATGACAGTGGGTTGGACTTGATGGCCCTTGTGGTCTCTTCCAGCTCTATGATTCTATGATGCCTCATTAGGTTAAGTGTTGGTAAATTCTCAAGGGAACAGTTGAGTGGTTCTGAAACAGCACAAACCATTTTGCAAGAAGAGATACACTCACCTTATCTCTGCAGAGACTCTCTATGAGGGCATCTGCCTCCTCCATTCTCCCATACATCACTAAGGCAATGCCAACAGCAAGGCCTCGCAAGATCTTCTCGTGCTGGGTTTCTTGAGCGTACCCCACCATGTCCTCAATAGCCTGAGCATTTTTAGATCCTAGCATAACCAGCCCCAGAGCTAGACCAGCTGCCTCACCTTTAAGTAGGAAAAACAAAAACAAAAATAAGGACAGGGTACCTCAACATTCTTGCTACGTCTCAAGCATATAATACAGAACAAGGACAAATGGTTGCCTAGCAAAATGAAACAATTCCATTTCAATTCATCTCTATTCAAAATTCAATTGAAAATAGGTCTTAGGATAATAAAAAGTTTCAAAATGATAAAGTGATATGACAACTTGTATCATCCCTTAAATGGTGGTCCTCTGCACCTCCAGATGGACCCCTAATGACAAAAACTGAACACTCTTTCCAAAGCAAACTGAGAACTGTATTCATTTTACACTCCAGTGATACAGATCTGAATTTACATTCAATAAAGTTGCACTGAAGAACAAAAGAAACTCAGTTTGCTTCATAAGCTTTTAATGATTTCCCACAATGCAGCTACCATGTAATAAAATAGGGCGAATGATCCCCATGTGAAAAACCAAATTAGAAAAATTATTCACAACCTTCACCTGAGAACCACTTGCTGTACAATGTTGCCATTCTTTAAAAATATTAGGACACCTAAAATGAAACCACGATCACAAAACAAAGCAGAAAGCAACTGCACTGCAGTGTAGGAGTGCTCTTCTTTTCCCATCTCTTCTAGATGATGGAACAAAGGGGCTGTAGCTCAGACTCAAATTCACTTGTCACAATAGCCAAAAGCTTCTGCTTGGGCCTCGCTACTTCAGATAGTACATCAAGTGAAGTCAGGGTGAGCGTGCCTTTTAAATATCCTCCTACAGTTGAAATCCAGCAAGTCAGGGAGAAGATCTCTAGCCCAGCCTTCCACTTCACATGCTTCCTAGGTCTAGAAATCATTTTCCATAAAGGAATTTTCTACCACATCAGTCCTCACTTGAAGAATTAAGAGGTACATCCCAAGCACAGACTTGTTACAGATGTATTGCTGCTGTTGTGTGCTTTCAAAGTGTTTCCAACTTATGGCAACCTTAAGGCAAACCTAACAAGGGGTCTTCTAGAACTGTGTGTGTGTGAGATGCACCCAAGGTCATCCAGTGGGTTTCCATGACCAAGACGGAATCAAACCTTGGCCGGTAGGGTCACAGTCCAATGTTCAAACCATCACACCAGCAATTACTCTTATTACTAATACACATACAGTACGTGTAGCTTGCCTGTAAAAAGGGGTAGCTTACCTGTCACTGCATCATCCTGGTACAAGTTAGTTTTCAGGAGATCGTAGACATCCTGACGTGCAGTTCCCATGGCAGCTAAACCAAGTCCCAGGCTACCTCCATGTCTGACAATCTACCAAAAACAAACAAATAAATTTATGTTTAAAATGCCTGTAGTTTGTTTCTCACAAGGTCTGCTCCAAAAATCACAATCAACTCTGGAAGTCAGACAGATGCACCATCCAAAAATCCCACTTTGCTCTAGTATTTTGCACAGCTGCTCTTATTGCAAAATGCAATAATTTTTCTAGCTGACCTGGAACAGTACGGTAGTTTTACACATTCAAGCAGTTTGCTCAGAGTTTTGAAACAGAAGCATTTATTTCAGAAAAGAACCACTATCAGCAATTATTACCAAAATGTTGCTGAAACCACAGCATCAGAGTTTGTTACAAGCTTTCTACCTTCTATACAAATTTTGGCATGCTTATCAAAAACGGATCAAAAGGCTTACATGTCAATTCACTCCACCAGCTTCGTCAATTTCCCAGGTTCACTTTATTTACATACTTTTCATCATGGGAGCTTGGACAAGTTTCTATCCTATCTAAGCATATTCGTAACACCTTCATTGTTTTCCCTCTCTGCTTTGGTCTCTTATTTCCTACACCTGCAGCAAGGTGATATTGAACACAAAGCATTTGCCCATTTGAAGCCTACTGATACTTTAAATGTTACAATCGGATACAATGCTGCAGGTAGCAATTAGCAATGGACACATAGTAACGTTTAGTGGACCCTGTGTTGTGGATTCTATTTCATCTAAGTTATAGCAGTAACATGTGTATTTCTATACTGCTAATCAGCTAAGTGCTTCCTAAGCAGTTTACAATGTTATAAGCTAATTGCCCCCCAACAAGCTGGGTTGCGGAAGGATGGAAGGCCGAGTCAACCTGGAGCCCAGCAGGATGGAACTCACAATCTTGCGGCTGCAGTACTGGCATTTAACCACTGTGCCACCAGGGCTCATTATATATACTGGCGTTTATACATGACAGGATCAAAGCCGAGCTGGTAACGGCCTAGAAAAGCTAGCAGGTTTCCCTCAGGACTCTCACAAAAACAAAACAAGCAAAGGAATGCCTGTCTGAAGGGAGGAAACTTGCTATCACAATGACCACTTTTGCACAAGGCAAAAGGAAAAAAGGCCAAAGGTAAAATGAAGAACTGACAATAGTAATAACAGGAAAAAAGGAATGAAAAACGCTAAGCACAGCAATAGTTCTCTCCTTGAAGATAAGTGGAAGAGTTCCTTAGTCAAAAAGGAACTGCAGATAAATAGCAGGAATATCTTCTAGAAGCATGCCTAATCCATTGGCAGGAGTGACAGTCCCCTCCTGATTGGTCAGCTTTAGAAGGGTATCTAATCTAACATTCAGCAATATATTTTTAAAAAAACCCTCAGTGTTCATTCCTGAGAAATGGGGAGCTACATTCATTTTGCCTTGGGAGAATATGTTTGTTTGGGGGATTTACATCTCTCCCTTCCACCCAACATCCAGGAAAGCTACATAACAGAACCAAAGAGCATCTTCCTACTCTAAAGCACTCTCTTCCATGCAGCATATGAGATACACAAATGAGGGCCTGAAAAACAATTCAGAGAAAAAAGAAACTAGTTTCATTCCATTTTTCCCCCTGAAAAATTAGGAGAAAAATGGGTGATGGAATACTTTCATTTAGAATAATGAAATTTTTTCAAAGACAAGGTGTTCATCTATCTACTCCCCCAAAAATTATTTCTAAGAACTACGTAACACAAAGACTTCTGTGCAAGACAATGTACAGTGTCAGATCACTGCAACTCCTGGGACTGGCTTTCTTTTCTCAGCTCTTTTTGTGGGAATTATTTCTTTATGTAAGCTTAACACTATGGAGGACTAGAAGACATAAAATAATTTTCAGTTTTACTACCATTGCCAGTTTTAATCCCCCTAAATAAACTGGTAAAACCAGGTTCCTTACAGTACAGAAACTTGTAGCTCAATTTTTAACAAAAAGTTTTTAAAAACTGAAGAGCAACTTCCATATGAAATTATTGTCTAAATAAACTGTTCTTTTCACTTGTTGTTGTGTGCCTTTAAGATCTTTCAACTTATGGAGACCCTAATGTGGGGTTTTCTTGGCAAAGTTTGTTCAGAGGGAATGTACCTTTGACCTCCCGAGGCTGAGAGGTTACCGAGTAGGTCTCTATGGTTGAACACGGATTTGCCCAGGTTACCGAGTGGGTCTCTATGGTTGAACACAGATTTGAACCCTGGTCTCCAGAATTGCAGTACAACACACAAACCAGTGCTACACCACAATGGCTGCCTTGTTTCACATACCAAACATAATAATTTCATGCCAAGCAAAATTGTGCATGACACATGTTATGTTCCTAATGAAACAAAGTGATTCCCAATTTGTAAAGAAAGCTAATTTCACCTTTTTTAAAAAAAAAAAATCAGTTTCTCTTCTCCCCAAAACTGTTTTTCCTCAATAGCCTCAACATTTCTGGAAATTTTATATCTCTTGACAGTACATACATCATTGCTAGCATTCTTCAGCTGGTTCAGCAAGTAGTCTATGATGTCACCTCCATGATTGGCATGGATGAGTCCCAGGGCATACAGTCCACCACCCTCCTGATAGGCTGACCCTGGGGATGTGTCTTTTGGGAGGTATGTTGCCATTAACTGAAGAGCTTCCTTCTCATGACCCTGTAAATTCAAGAAAAAAAAGAAATAAAACACAGATAAAGATACCCAAGCCTCCCCTCTTATCCAATGCCCTTTAGCAAGCTAGTAAAAACCTCCTGCTTGAACTGCCACCTTACCGCATGCAGTCTTTAACCTCTTTAAGCTTTGCTGTTTCCTAGTTGACATCTATATCCTGTTATTTATATATAAGTCCACATAAAAAAAGAACCACTTAATTGAAAATGCAATTAAACACTTTCAAAAAATTCTATTAAAGACCAGTTCTGGGCACCACAGTTAAAGAATGATATTGACTAGCTCGAATGTGTTTAGAGGAGGGCCACCAAAATGGTGAAGGATGGCCCTGTGAGGAGAGGCTTCTGGGGCTAGGTATGTTTAGTCTGACAAAAACGTTAAGAAGAGACATGATAGCCATGTTTAAATATTTGAACAGATGTCATGTTGAAGACGGAGCAAACTTCTTTTTCTGCTGCTCTAGAAACTAGGACACAGAGCAATGGATTCAAACTACAGGAAAAGAGATTTCATCTAAGTATCAGGAAGAACTTCCTAACTGTCAGAGCCATTTGACAGTGGAACATGCTGCCTGGGATTGTCGTGCAGTCACTTTGTTTAGAGGTTTTAAAGCAGAGGCTGGATGACCATTTGCTGGGGGTGCTTTGAGTGTTTGTTCCCGCATGGCAGAATGAGGTTGGACTTAATGGCCATTGTAGTCTCTTCCAACTCTGTGTTGCTATGATCCTATGATTTCAAAGATTATGGGTTGGAGCCAGATCAAGTTAATTAAACCTGGTTAATTTGATACAACCTATAGGGTTGGATTTAGATATCCAGACTAGATTGATGGAAAGTAGTTCCTATTGAATCCAGAGAATAATAACTGATTTGCCCCTGCCCATTGATTCTGGTGGGCATCAAGTTAAGATAACTGATACACTGGTTATATCAAATGTATTTCTCCCTCCAAAAGAACAGCTCCTAGAAGCTTCTTGCTCTTGCAGATGTATGTACAGCCTGAAAATCTACTCTTGGGATTTTGGGAGACACTCTCAACATGCTGCCTGGGAAATGAAATGGGATTGCAGAAGGGGAGAAGAAAGTACATGGTGTTGTATTTGCCAAGCAGAATTTGCAGGCAGATGTATCATGCTAAATAGATGCTGTGGTGGATGAGGTGTCTATGTCCTTTTTGAATGCGTATAGAGGAAATCAGTTTGTTGTGTGCCTTTGAGTTGTTTCCAGCTTATTGCAATCCTATCATGAGGTTTTCTTGGCACAATTTGTTCGGGGGGGGGGTGTCTCTGTCTTCCTCTGATGCTGAGAGAAGGTGACTTGCCCAAGGTTACCCACTGGAATTCGATGCCAGAGTGGGGATTCAAGCCCTGATCTCCAGAGCCCAATGCTCAAATCACTACGTCACACTGGCTCTCTTACATAGGAAATACGTAGTATTATTTTAGGAATATTGACACATCTGGGTTCTGGTGGGGTTAGAAGAATAAAAAAAGGCATTCAGACAAAAAATGACATGTGTAAATAGATCTATAGCTGAGGTGGGCAATTGCAGTGGGCTTGGAGTCCATGTTTGCTTTGCTTTCCTTAAGAGAACAGACAAGCATGGGAGAAAGCACAGCTATTTCCATTTTCAGTTTTTTTAACTTTTAACTGGATGTTTTTGGCAGGGAAGTTTGAGAATGAGTTGGTCAATAGTAAATCACAACTCCAAGATAACCATTTGGGGCAGTGTGGTTCTCATCCACTAAGAAGTTACCCACCCAACTATTAAAGAAATGAATGACAACATTTAATATGACAAAGGTATGTTGATTCTCATACTAAAGCATAGACACATTGCGCCTGCTTATTTTTTAACATGTGAACAGAGTAACCAATACAACTTTCTATTGTCATCCAACAGCAATCTAAAGACATATCTAGCATCTTCTTTAAAGCTTGTCTGGAACTGGCAACACAGACAGTAGGGCCTAAGGGTGTTATGAAGGTAATTTCTGAGACAATGTATTATCAACTCTATGGTACAATAATTTGGTATTACCTTATGTATGACACCAAGGCTGGCTGTAGCAGTAAACTTTGCCCAATTGGTAGCTCTGGCAAGCCACTCCAAATTATCTCTGCAAAAAGAAATATTGGAAATTGAACAGAGCCTCTTAAGTTGTTCACACCTTTGTATCACAAGAACAGAGTTTGCAGATCAAGGTAGGAATTGTGTGGCCCTTCAAGTATGCTACACTGCAAACCCCAGCAGTCTTATTCACCAGACCCAATGATGAAGCACACAGTTTACCAATACATGGAGGGCCACATCTCTGACACCACATACAGACAGCCAATGAGAAAAAAGACTCCCTTCTCTACTTCTTTTGCCATATCTGCTTTAGCTCTGAGTGAGATTGATTCAATGCTAGCAGCCATGAACTTTTGCATTCTGAGCCCAAGATGTTCACACAGTGAGCATAAAGGAAACACTGGACTGGAAACTACCAAAAATTACCCAAGCTGCTTTTCCAATAAGTCTGCTTGACTTGCATGAGCCAAAAATATACTTATTTAACTTACTTTATTGTCCTTGCCCAAGTGCTCAGAGTTACACCACATTCTTACAAAAACTACATGAGACTAGTTAGTTTAAAAGGGAGGTCTTGTCTGGGCTAGAAATGCCACACAGGTCAAGAGGGATCCAACTCTAGCTTCTGAACAGTCAAATCCAAAATGCACTATTGTAGGGGAATCATGCTCTTGGGGACAAGCAGTACGCCAAACATAACATTAAAACTCCTGCATACAAAGGTATCTGAATCCTCTGATCATCTGACACAAACTCTGTCAAATGCATTGCCACAAACATGTAAATCAGAACAAAAAGATTTTCTATACTAATACATTTACAAATGAGACACTACATTTTTACACATGCTGAACTGCAGACAAACTGCTCTGAATGAAATCAAGTAAGGAGGAAATCAAAACAGTTAAAAATACTTTAAAATTCTTGCTCCTCTGTGGATCCAACATTGGAAACAGTCTTGTCAGTGAGAAAAGCATTCCAATAGCCCAGCACAGTTGGCTCTGACTGGCAGAACACCTCCAGGGAAGTCTTCCTCCAGCCCTTCTACCAATACCATGCACTTCCAGGAATGGGCACCTGAAGGCTGCTTTCAGATTACATCTCCCTAGCATGAATTCCCACTATCTGAAAGGTCACATGGTGCCCAACCAAATGGTTTTACCTAAGGAACTGGTCACTGGTTGTTCCACAATGCATAAAGGAGTTTGCTATAACAGTCGCTGTGTGACAGACAGAGTTCCGCACTGCATCCTAGAGAAGTAAAATAGCAAGGAGTCATCATTTAAAAAAAAGAGAGAACAAAACCAAGCAGCAGAAATTCATCTGGAGCAATACAAAAGCATTCTGTGCAAATACTGACATGTTGAAAAATGGTTCTTTATGGCGAATAAAAGGTAACTGAATAACGCAAGTCTAACACTTTCCAAAAATATGCCCTCAGCATATTTTGTCTTTTCTATTCTCCGGCTGTGCACTCCACATTGGCATTCCACAATGGCAATCCAATAGCATATTTCAAGGAATACAGTTCATGTTCTCAATATTCCATAGGCTATTGGATTGCTTTCCATAAGTGTGAGGAAATTCTTCCATAACTTAAAAAAAAACAGGAAGCAAGTCACATGACTGCTTTTATTTAGAACTGACACAGCTTACACAGCTTCACCCAACTTGCTACCTTCCAGATATGTTGGGTGACATTTGCCATCACCCCAGTTGCTGCCTGTGCTGGCTACAGATGATGGGTGCTGTAGGCCTACACATGCAGAAAACAGCAGGTTGAAAAATGCTGGATTATAGGTTAATACAGTTCAGAAAAGTGTAAAATGTAAATAGGGGGATAACCAGTGACACACCTGCATAAGAGAGATGACTGAAGGATAAAAATAAGGTATCCTCGCAAATCATGAGCTACCCAAGAATATAAGAGACTGCCTTACACCATATCTGACCACTGGTCCATCTGACTCTGTATTGTCTAGCTGTAGCCCTTCAGGCTTCACCCAGGAATGTTATTATGAGGAGAGGCTGTACTTTTGTCTTTACTGCTACATTTTTAACTTTAACACTATATTTTAAATGATTTTATACTTTTTAAAATGAATGGCTTTAATGCAATAGCTTATTTGTGTCCTACTTTTTTTATCATCAGGTTTTTAGTTTTCCCACCTTGGGAGAAAGAAGTATGCAAACAAAGAGCCCTATCTGGAGATCCTTGTGTGATGGAGTTCGGGGGGGGCTGGTTATCCTGAGTGCCCGAGCAGCCTAGCAACAGGTTACCAGGCAACTAGAATAGCTCCTCAGAAGAGAAACCTAGCCCACTGGTGTGAGAGAGGGGCTGGTGGCAGAAAGGAAAAGATACAGAAAGGGATACAGTGCTTGTCATTCAGGTCAGTCTTCAGTGAGAAGGAATTCTGGAATAAAGCCCCTCAGTCAGTCAGGGAGGTTGTCTGAGTGGTGAGAATTTAATTCTTAGGGGAAGCCTAGAGAGAGGCAGAAGAGTAATTAAATCATAGAATCTGGTCAGAAAACATTGGGGTTGAGCCTTTGGTGAGAGTGTAGCCAAAGGACTGGTTATGATACTGGTGCTTATATGAGAGTTTAAAGATATAAGGAAATTGACCAAAAGTACTCTGAAGAACTGTATTAGCTTTGACCTACATCTGAACTCCAATACTTTGTTCTGTACGTTATTTTAATAAATATTAGGGGTTTTTTTTAAAAACTACGCACTCAGCTGAGTGTTTAAAGACTCACAGAAAACACGCTACCGCAGAACTTTAAAGGGGTTCTAAACAACTACTGAAAGGCCTCACGCTTTACCCAAAGGTGGTGCTATAAGGGGGAAGGCAAAGTTGTGTGTGAAGTAACAGGGTACCTTATCAGACTGGGGAGCTGCCATATCAGTCTGACAGAGAAAGAAGTAGGCCATGTCACACCTTGGTATTACCTGGTGATCTCCTATCTGTGACCCAGGCTTGACTCTACCTAGCTCCCAAAATCAGATGAGACTGGTGTTTTGGAAAGATCCAATAAACAATCTCAGAGGGGGATTTCCTGAGCTATGCAGAGCCTCCTGTCACCCTTCCAAAGTGATTTGTCCTACAACATCTGCAAGGCAAAACAAGTAGGGAAGGGGCCAACTCTCCACAAAGCTCCAGTCCATTATCTCAGAATTTTCTGCAGGAAAGACACTTTACTCCCAAACACATGTGTAAAAGAGGTCCATGAGCTATCTTACTTGTGGACTGGACTGGCACATTGCAGGAGGTCACTGAATCACTGGTCACTCAGAAATGAAGGAACTTGACCAGATCAGGATCTCTGCTAGCTCCTTCACAAAATCCTGAGGCCTCCGCCTGGGACAACTCTGAGCTGCTAAACACTTTTTGCCCTCTCCAAAGCCAAAGAAGGGACCCAAGGCTCTCTCCTCCTCATTCTCTTTCCAAAACTGCCCTCCAATGAGCCTCATTACTGATGACTGTCTTAATTTGCCAAACAAGGCAGACTGCTTTGCAACTTCCACTACAAGTTTGCCATCTTTGCTGTGGTGAATTCTCAGCTTTAGAAGTAGTCTACTGTTATCTATAGTTTCACTGGAGAAAGAAACAGAAAGTCAGAAAGAAAGAGTCCTCTCAATTAAAACACCCAAAACACTGAAATCTGACAAAGAATTGCAAGATGCGTTATTCAGCCTTGATATACAAATACAAAAATCTCCTCAAAATCCTAGAAGATCTAGAAAGCTTTACCTTTGTGTTTTTGAGAATCATGAGGTCTGTATTGTTGTTTCGTATTAAGAACTGCAGGTGTAATTCAATGGCCATTTCACCACTTAATATTTTTATCATTTTGGGGATCTGATCTTTCGACTCCGGGCTCTTCAGACATACACAAAGAGAGAAAAGTACAAAAAAGATAATTGATCAGCAAACTTTCACAAGTCTCTCATCAGTCTTGATCATTTGTTAACTTCAGATTGCAGTGGGCCTTCCGTTACTGAGACCTCCACACGAATGAATGCGAAGTCGCACAAAGCATCATGTCCCATTAGCTCAGTGGAGATGGTGAGTGTATACACATTGCATCCATTGACTATAATGGGATGTGACATGTTGCATTTTTTGATACACGTATATGGTAGGCACACTGCATATACCAACACATGTCTTTTACAAGTAAGATGCCTTTTGCAAAATTGTATATTTTGGGAAAGCAAAATGATCTACAGTGCAACTGCTGGCAGACATTACATCTCAAAAACATTTTCATTATAAATCACTCAGGCATTTTGAACAGAAAGGTAATAGTATTTATTAAAATAAAGGCAAGCATCAAAAGCACATTTCTCCTTATGGAAATACATCTTGCGATGAATTTCTCTCTAATACTGAGAACAACCCTTTACCTATCAATGAGTTGTCAGTTTCATTAATACTAATGACATTAATTGTTATAAATGTTTAATATAGGTACTATAACTGTGTTCCTATAAAGCCAATGAAAATAGAATTTAACAAAAATGATGGCAGACCACTGCCTACAGAAGGAGGGAGCCGAGTTCTTCAGAGCAAATAGTGCATCTTAATAATGTTCAAATACCAACCGAATGGGGTATGAGAATTCACCTACTACAGGCATCCCCTGCTTTTCAACAGTCTGCTTTTCAAGGATCCACTGTTTCAATCCTTTCCAATTACAACTAGAACCCATCTATTCTAACTGAAAGCGGCTGAAAGAGTGCACTGTTGACAAGTAACCACACACTGCTTTTTCTCTCAATCCACTCAGCTCCATCAGCATCACAAATCTCTTAAACACTGCATGCAGCATGTCTCTTATACAGCATATGTGACCATGTGTTGCTTCTTCTCTCAGTTGTCTCACAGATTGAACAAAAAGATTGGTGCTGAGTCAATTCACTTTCACATTTCACTGATTTTCACTTTCCAACAGTGCTCCTATCCTGTCACATAAATAATGGACACCTGTACTCATTCTGGCTTCTCGCACAATCAAATACATTTTTCTTTCTGTAGCTTTTTTTTTAACAGATCACCAGTTATTTAAACCCCCTAAACATCTGAAGTGCCTGAGTCTTTCTTTGTATAATACGAACTAGAGCTTTTCACATTTCCCTTACCCATCTAGTCCTTGTCTAGTAACTCCTTATGAAAGCACAGCCTACGAAGTGTCATAAGTCTCTTGTTATCTTACAAGCCAACAATACAATAGACACAAGTAAGTTAAAGATGGACACACATTTGGCAATTTCCAAAACCATTAAACTACCTATTCTCAAATCACACAGACAGCAAATCTATTCCTCCTTAACAAGACTGTAAAATGACTTAACATACGTGCATGCATTTCTGAAAAATAAGATGGCTCGGCAGACCTCGCCCAAAAGGAAGAAAACCACCTTAAGAACCCCTTAGGGCAGCAAAAGACCATGCACAAATCTAATGTGTAATAATAACAGAACGGTAGACATACTCAAGTTATATTGAAACTATTAACACAAAAAAAGTGTAGGGTCACAAAAGTTTTACAGAGCTTCTGCATGGCAAAGTGCATCTGGGTGGTAGTTGCAGTCAGCAGTTTGGATTGTTAGTACAATTCACAGAAATGTCTCATCAACTCTTTTGCCCAGTCACTGTCCACCCACTATTGTCTGGCAACTGCTGAATTATTTTAGTTCAGGGCACAACAGCAGCAACACGAAGAGAGTTTATTTGAAAACTGATTACAGCAGCTGGCAGATCCTCTCTACATGCTTGTTATCCAGCTACTTCTAACCACTTGAAAGCTTTATTTAGTATTCTTGTATGAACTGACTCCAAATCTTTTCCATTCTGTGTAATGTAGTGCAATGGCAAAGTTAATTTCTCACCAAGGAAATTATTAACATTACTCTTGTCCTTAAACACTGCACCTAGCACTGTGCAGAATCCCTCTTTACTGGATCCTCTCTTTAAAAAAACCACACACACCCCAGAAATTTAGCTTGCGTAAGTCTAAAGATCATTAGTTTTCTTGCAAATGCCCCCTAAGCTTTCCATAATTTTTGTTCAAGAGGTACACTCAGCCCAGTTGATGGGCTAGAAGCATTAGTCCTGTAGCATTACTGAGGCTACTATGTAAGCCCAGACTTAATCACGCCCTGGATGAGAGATCACTGAGGAGTTCCACGTGAGGCTGAGCTGATTAGAGGCAAGTGCAAGAATAACTTTCTAGAAACCAAACGAAAGCAGCTGCGAAGTGTACTTCAGCCACTTAAATATTTACAACTGCACTCAATGGCCAAATACGGCATTACTTTGTTTCCTGCTTTCAGGCACAAACCTTATAAAACACACTAATGCACTGAACAGTAAAACAGCAATAAATCTCTACACAAGCTTTACAAACCAGCTCTGGTATTTTCTTGAAAAAAAAAACGCCATTTTAAGGAAAGCATTCTATCTCTGAAAAATATGGGACTGCTAACGCTTCCAGCCACAAATAATTGCTTTCATCCAAGAGTGAGTGACTTGTTGCCTACGTTGTGACAGCTGTAGATTTAGACTGTTTAGAGCTACAGCTTAGGCCAACTGGTCATTCTAGTTGAGCATCATGGGATTTATAGTCCAGAACATTCAGAAGACATCAGGCTGGCTTTGGGAAGACAACACTGTGCTCCAAGAGTCCCATGGTAAGAAGCAATGGTGCATACAAGGAGATATTTGAGATGGTACTTACAGTTTGAGCAGACTTTGTCACAGCAACTGGACTACTTGCTTTTTCCTCTGTCTCCATAGTCTCACTGAAAAATAAACAAATCACCTCTAGCTTGTATCATCATCTGTGACAGGACTGTATCTAGACAGCAGATGAAGCATTTATCTCATATGCTTAACTGTCCAAAAAGTTATCCCACGGCCTAAAACCAAAATGGTAACTCTTGTTTTCTACACTTGGATATAATTAGAGTCAGCAGATGCAATCAACAGAACCTAAGTGCTCAAGCTCAGCTTGAACTGCCCCACTTCAGCTGTTGGGCTGTGCATCCAAAATCTACCCCGCAACATAGGAGGAAAAGTATCTTCTTCTTGACACACAACTTTAGAAGGATGAACTGTTTCTCCTTATCTATGAGTTTTCTGCAGATTTGATACAGCCCTGGAAAAATCTCATCAGTCGATTTTTCTGACTGAACAACCTGGACTACTGAAACAGTACATCAAGGAGAAGGTGGGAAGGAAAGTCACTGAGGGAGAACTATAACAACAAACTGAAAAGAAGAGAACATGTGGAGGTTGCGCGTAAGTTCATCTAAGCAAAACTAAACTAACTCTAGATAGTAGTCAGTGCAAAGCTGGCAATATTCTGATGAGGCAAGGCTGTTTATGCTCAGTTTTGGCAATCACTTTTGTGAGGCAAATTGCCCTCCAGCTTTGGACCTGAAATCAGGTGCATCCATCTTTTAAGAGCAACTGTTTATGAAGCTTGGGCACATGTTAACGGAAGGCTTGCATCTCCCTCATATAAGCCTGTCCAAGCTTTTAAGATGTTTGGGACAGACTCTTCTTTGAGTTGCACAATCTTCCCAGGCACATTTGGCAGGAACAAGAGAGAAGGCTTTCTCAAGGGCCGCTCCCAGATTTTGGAACTTTCTCCCTAGAGAGACCAGGATAGTTTCATCCTTGTTCTCGTTCTAAAACAAAGTGAAATTTTTTCCATTCTGACAGGCTCTCAAGAATTGACTGCAAAGGGATTTTAATCTGCTGTCTTGCTACATTTTTTTTTATCAAAAATGTCAGATAAAAAATTATCTGATACATTTTTCTGCCATTCTGTATGTTGGTTTTAACATTCTGCAGTCACTCTGAATCCCAGTGTTGGGAGAAAGAAAAGATATAAATGAAGAAAATAATAGCAATACCTCATAGTGATGGAAAACCACTGTTCTACCAATCAGTGTTTCCAAGTGTCAGCCAACCAGTGGTTACAACATCCTCCACATATTCCCACAAGATCATCAACTTACAGAACCTGTATCTAATTATTCTGTGGAATGAAGGAGGACAAACCCAGCACAGACTCTGCTGTTGGGTGCTCTGAGACATATTCTTAAAATGGTTTGAAGATCCCTCTTCACTCCTGAAGAACTATAAAAGAAATACTGGGGTAGCCAGTAATAACAGCAAAAGTGTCAGCTCTTTCACCAAGCTATAAGTCTCAAGAACCTTAAGGGAGAGGGGAATCATGATAACTAAACCAATGTAATTTTGCAAATACACTCAAGGTGTCAACAGTATTACTGTGCACAGTGCCAGGCAAACCAGACTGCAGTGCAGCTCTTTACAATGCTTACACTTCAAGTCATAGGTCTGGACATTTGGACATCTCTTAAAGTGGCTGCCTTACCCTTCCTTCTCTGATCCAGGGACAGTCCCTGTATTGGTTGACCCAGGCACGGACGCAATAGGGGTGCCAACAGTGCGGAGATTCTGAATCACAGAGGAGAGGAACTGTTGGCTGGCACTTTCGTACAAGTCAAAACAAATCTGGTATGCCATGAGAAGGTTGTCCTCCTTCACCAGTTTCTCCAAGATGTCACTGACAGCCTGAGGGTCATCCAAGAAGATGAGGCACTACAGGAAAGAGATGAAAATCAAGTGGTATTCCAGAAAGAAAAGAGGAGCTTCAGAAAGCCATGACATAGACAGTGGCTGGAATTCTGGTACATTATGCACACCTAAGTTCCTTTATTCATGGGAATTTACATTTTTGTCCATTGTGTAACGCATTTACTCAATTCAGTTGTATAATAGCATCACCACAACTGAACAACTTCACATGCAGTAGTGCTTTCTTGGATGGTGCCTAATTTCATCAGTGTCTTCAGCAGATCACCTGACTCACTAAGACTGCAGAAACAGCCACTGCATACCCCTCACTGCACACGGGGACAATAAGCAGGCACAACTGCAACTGGCTGCACAGATATTTAGAAAAAGGGTAGTCTAGTAAATCCACCACTTAACTAAGTGTGAGTAGGTTTACATTAGTCCTACTCAAAGTTGGAATCCTAGGACTGGTTCCAGTCCCTGGGAATTTCCAGGAAGGAAAAACAAAGAACTGTATCCAATGGGAACTACCATCATCATCATATATTATAATAAAAACAAGATTGATTAATCAAAAAAATTAAAACCAGTTCAAAACATACATCATTAGAACACACATGCCAGTACAACAATTAGCAATATTCAGAGCATTCTGCAAGACAAGCCTTATATAGTCACTCATCAAATGCCTGTCAGAATAGAAAGTCTTCACTTCTCTGCAAAAAGAAAGTAGGGAAAGGGAATTCCAGAGCCTGGGGGCAGCCACTCAGCGGGCCCTCTCTCATGTTCCCACCAGATGTTACCTGTGAGGGTTGTGGGACAGAGAGAAGGGCCTCCCACAGCAGATCTCCAGGAGCCCTGGTGGCGCAGTGGTTAAATGCCAGTACCCGAGCCACAAGGTTGTGAGTTCGATCCTGTGGGGCTCCAGGTTGACTCAGCCTTCCATCCCTCCACAGGTAGGTAAAATGAGTACCCAGCTTGTTGGGGGCAATTAGCTAACACATTGTAAACCACTTAGAGAACACTTAGCTGATAAGTAGTATAGAAACACATATGCTATTGCTATATCAAAGGACAGGCTGGTTCATAAGGGAGAATACAGTCCTTCAAAGAACATGAACCTGAGTTGTGTAGGGCTTTAAAAGTCATAATCAGCACTTTGAATTGTGCCTGGAAATGGACCAGCAGTCCCTAGCACATAGGAAAAAAAATAACTGCCTACCCTCCACATCAGATAATCTGAAAAGCACTGACTTAATACTACATAGACAACGTACTCTTTTCTGCATAATGGTTCCCAGACAGTCATGTGCACTAAAAATAAATGCTCCATGTGTTGAACTCATCAGTCTTAAGACACCATACTGATCTAGCATAAACTTCATTCTTCCTCAAAGCTGCGCAGAACTATGTATATGGTAGGGTCTGCCATTTTTTATTTTTACAGAAGATCAGGAGGCGGCTTTGTGTCTGAATGGAAACTGAATTCAAGTCTCAACTCCATCTCATATACCTCACTGGCTTGGTTCCTCATAAGCTCCCACCAGTTAAGAGTGGAGAAAGTAACCACCCCCTAAAGCTATAACTGCGCCACGGTGAGAATTCCACCCCAGCCAAGTCACTGTAAACACTAGTTCCTCTTAAAACAATCAGAGACAAGGAACACACAGAGAAATTTTGACAAAATTCTAGGATGAGGTGGACAAACTAGAATTCAGTGGACACCACCACCTGACTTTTCAGCTCCTTTGGAGTTCCACAGCCATGCCATTGTGGCAACCATTTTCAAAAACAGAAGTGATTATATGTCACCTCTGGTCCGCCTCTAGGGCTGTCTGAGGTGGGGAGCCCTTGAAACAGCAAGCAGTAGCCCCGTAATGGATTTTTCCACTGAAAATGTTTCTGCCCCACAACATCTACAGGGCACCAGGGCCCTTAGCGGACCAGAGGGTCCCAAGGGCCTCATATGAGCCACAGCTTGCACAACTGCCATCCCTTTTCTAAGAAGTATGCCAATTATTTCCAGAGGTGAAGCCACCATGATTCTTTAAACTACATTTTTCTTCCCTTCAGGATACTACTGATTTGCGACATTTTTACCTCACTCACCTAAGGAGCTCAGGACATCAGTTGTGTCATCTTCAGGCTGACACTACTCCTGGCCTACCTTCCCCTTCCCACTGCTCCATGGTCTGATTGCCATGCAGTCACAGGTGTATTAATGCCATTAAAAATCCCACCATGGTACCTGGCACACATTGATGAAGTCAGGTTTTTCTAGGTTCATGTAGATTTTAACCAGAACTCTCAGCACCTGGTTGCGGAATTGCTTATTCTGCATCAAAGACATGCAGAGTTTTAGGCTGTAGGCCAGCATTCCAGGAACATCATTCTATAAAATAAAAATAAATAGTTTTCAATTATTTTCATCTGATATTCAATTATTTACTAGAAGACCAATCTCCTGTCTCCTAAAGACAAAGAAAACTGACTAAAAGCAAATTCCACCAAGGTGATTTCTGAACTAATACTATTATCAAAATTAATTGACTGGACAATCACATCATTCTAAATGCAAGACAAGTAACCTTCTGAGAAGAGGTGTACCACAAGGTCCACCCATGTTAATTATGAAGTAAGAATACCATAATTAAAGATTTCTGCCTCAAAGTGGACTAAAACCATCACTAGCTGGTTTGTAAACAATAAGACTTTCTTCACTTCACCTCACTCATCTATTTTGAAATCTGTACAGTGATTCTTATAATCATTCACCGCCTTCACCATTCCACCACTTTCTATCAAGAGAAGTGAGAGAGCACGAATTGCTTTCTCTTTTACATTGGCCTGTATGTTGAGGGTGCCACCATCCCCTCCGCACCCCATTATTTAACTAGGATAAGATATACAAACCAAAAAGAATTATAGAATTTTCCTGTCACATTGCTGTTCTCTAAAAAACTCCCAATTCTGATCTGATAAGTGCTCTGCGTGTGCATTAAGATTACTTTCTGTGCCTTCCCCTACCGATTCCAAAATGGTTTTTTCAAAGATATCCAGCCTGCGTGTCTCCAAGGCAATCCCAATGGCTTGTTTGTACTTGTGATCATCTAAACAGCGCTGGAACATTTTGTTCACAATCCCCTCCAGACGAGGATCAACGGCCTTCTTTGCTCCCTCAGCCAGTTCAGCATTTTCCACACACTGCTTGGTATAATGGTCAATGCACTTTGCTGGGGAAACAAAACATGCATCTGACTTTCCGCAACTTAAAACTCAAAGTGTCATCCTGACCATTTGGTGTAGAATTACTGCCACACATGTCAAGTTACAACTGCAACTAAAATTATGATCTGAAAACATTTTACATCACAAAAAACAGTGATTAGTTTAGCAAGGCTACAGGATGGGTAGAAGGTTTAATGATACCCGAACCAAATAAAGTTACAAAAAAAGACTACAAGAGCATAAACTTCGATGTTAGGCAACTAAGTTTTCATCATATCTAAAGTATTATGTATGGCTGTGGTTCTAGCTACAAAAGTTGGATTTCTAGTAATCTCATCTTTAGTTTAAAACACACCAATTCACTAAAACCTGTCTGCAAAAGAGGAGAGATCACTGCTTTTTATAACAAGGTTACTTACACCCACTTCATATCTTTCAAAGCAATGTGCTGCTATCCGTATATCTTTTTTTCACCTTCTGTGCAGAAATAAGTTGCCTTCTGTCAATATATCAGCCCTTGCCCTTAACACTGCTAGAAATGAAGTACTAAGCTTGGATTCAAATTGCAAATGTGCTTTAAAAAAAATACCTGAGCAACTTTACATATAAAATAGCAATATTTTCTGATTTCCAGAAATTATGCATAAAGGCATCCCGTTAACTCTCCAACACCCAAATGGCCAGCTACCAAATCTGAATGTGTCATGAACAGTTTCGCACAGAACATTTGTTGACCTTTCTAAAATGGAGTGGTCTAGCAGAATGCTCTCCAGCGAACAATGCCAGGCCTTACCGATGATCGTTTCCACATATTCTGAATTGTCGCTGACATTGAAAAGGTTTCCTGCTCCCAGGGCATAGTTCAGAGACTCTTCAAAAGCTCCAAGGTGATAAAATACTTTTGAAGCCACCAAAGCTGCAAATTCACGACTCCGGAAGCCAACATCTTCATACAGGATTTCACTGCAGAAATAGCAAAGAAGAAAGCCTCAGCTCATTACTGACTCCAAACACAAACAAAATTGCTTATTTCAACCCAAATAATACGTAGCTGATGATGGATTTACAGTTCCACAACAATAAAATAAAATCATTATCAGACGTATAGCACCATTCATTTCCCTATTTACGAAGACGTAGTACCATTACATTTTTACTCCCATGCTGTATTCCCACTGTTCCTTACATTTTGTCCACTGACTCGGAGATCTCTGCCCAGAAGTCATTGACAACAGCATTCAGTTTGTGAAGAGCGAATTCCTGAAAAAGCAATGAAAACCAGTCACAGGAGTACAGAACTGCAGCAAATGGTAAAAATGAACAAACATCTCAAACTTGAGTTTCAAATCAGTGTATCTTGTCCCATGCTTGCTTAGAGTAGAGATGGGGAGAGATGGTGCTGTAGACCACATATGATTTTTTTACATCCCTGCCACCATCTGAGCCATTCCAAAGCGCTCCATTTTAAAAGAGTTTTCAGATAACAAAGCATCCAATGATGTGTATGCAGTAACACACCCTCTCAACTGACATCCAAAACTTCCTTAAGATGTCATAAACTCGTCTAAAACTTTAGAAATTCAAAATTAAAGTAAACTACCAGGTCACATTTCTTGCAAAAACTACAGTAATACAATCTGCCACAGGGAAGGAAAAAGGCCCCAATGCAATTGCCCACTCCTCGTCTAGAGCAACAGAAAGTCACAAAAAAGACAGAGACCATCTGGGTCCAAGATAGGGAGTGCATGTCCCTCTGAACTTTCTTGGATTTCAACTCCCATTAGCCCTAACCAGTACAGACAATTGTGAGGAGCGATAGAAATTACAGTCCAGTAACATATGGAAAGCAATAGGTTGCTCACCCCTAATCTGAATGCACAGACCACTAAAAATACATGGCAAGCCATGCTACAGAGAAGTGAGTCACTGCAAGAGCACATAAATGGTATTCCATGACTCCTTTGAAGCGGCTCTTCCATGTCTTTACCCTACCTAGAGGGAACGTACAACACTTACCTTCTTCCAAAAACTAATTTTTGTGTGGCTGAATATGCAAAGCCAAAAGAGCCCAGAATCCTTCCTCCTTTTCCTTTGACCTACTTGCTCAACAAGGACAAATGTTTGTCTTCTTTACTTACTGCACCAAAGTAGAGTTCGGACTATTTGGTCTTCCAGCTGTTATTGGCCTACAACTCCCATCAGGCCCAGCCAGCACGACCAATGACAAGAGACTGTTTGGAAATGTTGTCCAAAACATTACCACTTAAAAATTCATTTCAATGACCATTATCTGAGCCTACCAGTACTTGTTCTGGTCTTGGTTACAGAGTCTCTCCTAAGGCTGACATTATGTTTTGTGTGATCTGACTGTGTATTATATGCAGCAGAAATTCTTAGGCTATCAACTAAGAATTTGTAGTACAGTCAGCCCTCCACATTTGCAGGTTTCACTTCTGCAGATTTGATTATTCACAAATTTGCTGTCACCTCTGCTGCCTCTCTATGCCATTTTTAATAAAGACTGCAAGTCTCATGAGAATGAGAAACTGCAAACGCGGCTTGTAAGTCCCTATTAAAAATCATGTGGGGCAGCAGTGGAGGTGGCAGTAAGCCTCATCAGTCACCCACTTCTGCTTTGTGAAGCAATTCTGATGCCTCAAAAGAATCCATGGTGGGTTGAATATGGTGATCATATTTTTTTGTGTGTTAAATATGGTTTGGGAGGACCTAGATTTATTCACGATTTTTTCACTTTCACAGGGGTCCTGTGTTCCTAACCCGAGCGAATGTGGAGGGATGACTATATTTGATAAGACGCCAGTGCAGTGCATGTGACTGAAATTAGGGGTGCCACACAGAATGAGAAAGAACTATTCAAAGTTATTTTCTAACATTAGATTTTAAAAAACAATGACCAGATCTGCAGCACCTGAATGTCAATTATAATTTTTGCATTCTCTCCCTATCTGTCCTAGGACGAAAATCATTCCAAACAAATGCTTTGCTACTATTTTTGGAAAACAGTGAAGAAATAATGAACTGTTAATCAGAAGTCTTGTTTATCTGTTGTTCCTATGGCAAAAGAACATTTTACAAGCTTACCTTGAGTTCTGGCTCTTCTTCATCCAGAAGTGAAATAATTCCAGCTACAAAATAAATGTCTTATTAGCCATCCCAAAAATTTAATGCATTAAAATAAATAGACTGGATACAGAACTGTCACAGTAAAAAGAAAAACTGTGATTAAGTAGTGTGGTTATGAAATTAAGAAAATCTGATTTTAAAACTTGACTGAGTATCAGTTTTATCAGACAACACAACCAAGAACTCTTGCAGAAACCATATCAAAATAACATTTCAATCTTAAGCAGATTTATTTGAAAGTAAAGCCTACTGAACAGAAGCAGTGAGAATTCAACTACCACCTTGGCAGACAATCGAAGAGGACTATATTTTGACTCCTATTATTTACTTCTGGCAATCTGTATTTTATTCTGGGGCAATAATTTATCAACAGGGGTGCAAGAGCCTCATGGATAACTCACTAAACTATTTTCATATGACTGTCCCCTAGAGTGACACAAAGGGCTAAAGTCAGGATGAAAATCCTGCATCTTTATTGCTGTTGTTCTGTGCCTTCAAGTTTCCAACTTATGGCAACCCTATGATTAACCTATTACAGGGTTTTCTGGGACTGACAGTACGTGATGCACTCAAGGCCACCCAGTGGGTCTCCATGGCTAAGTGGGAACCAAACCCTGGTCTCCAGGGCCGTAGACCAACGCTCAAACTACTATACCATGCTGGCTGTATTAGTCATTTATAAAGTTTTGCTGATCATTCCCTGTTAAGCTGTTCAATTTTAATACATGTATTCTCAAAAAGTGTCAACAAATACGGAATTTCCCCCAGTTCACCAGTCTTCTCATAGAGTTCAACTGATGAGCTGCAACCAATTGGGGATGATTAGTCCAAATCTGACATCAAGATCTCTTTAGTCTTAGATCTACCTCTGTGGAAAAGATCTCATATACTATATAATCCTTTGTCTCTCCATTCCTTAAACGAATCAAACTTATCCAAGTCCCAAGACAGTTGAAGGAGGATATGTCTGATGGGAAAAGGGTTAAGGGCCACAGTAGGTTTCCATTTCTTCCAGCACAATAATGACATCTACAGAAATGTATTTCTATTTTCTCCAATTACTTTAGGTGTGATATTTGAAAATATGAGGCTCATTTCTGCAGAGGTCCCTTTTTTCACATCCTATTTTACCCAGTCATACAAAGTATCACACCTTGTTCTTTGTATAAAAGAAGTGCAGGCCTCCAGATATTGCTGAATGGCAATTCCCAGCAGCTCTAGCCAGCACAGTCAATGGTGAAGAATGCTGGGAACTTCAGTTCAGCAATATCGGAAAAACTGAATGGTCACCAGTCCTGGACTGAAAACAGCTCTCTTACTAAAGAGCTGAAAATGGATTCTCCCTGTAAGAAGCAATTCTAGATGACTAGGTGAAGAAACTTCATGAAAGTTGTGGGGCTATTTTTTTTTTCTGGTAGCAGCCCCTCACACCAATGCATGTAGCTAGGGGTTTTGCAACCATGTGCGCAGGCTGCTAGTAAATGGCCTGGGCTACCAAAGCAACAACACGTGTTTGGTCACCTCAAATGGACAATTCCAAAAATAGGATCATGAAACCGGCCACATACAGCCTACCTACATATTGCACACACGACGTGTGGCACAGGGCATTACAGGAGTCAGGTTCTGATCACTAAGAATTCTAAATATTCCCTGTAGAAACCAGCAGAGAAGGAGAAACAGGCAAACACACAGGAAAGCGGGAACTGCTGGCCGCCTTTATGCACCTACCCTCTTCCCTTCTCCCTTGGCCTCAACAACACCCATCCTGGAAACATATGCCAGGGAAATCGCAACCAGGAAAAGAGCAGAAAACAAATTCTTCTCCCCTCAGACAGCTCAGGGACAATGACTGCCTGTCAGTCTGGCAATTTGAAGCCAGATCTCCAAAGACCTAGACTAATAGACTAACCATAGCACCATACTGCCCTCTTCATGACCCCATTCTGTGCCAGAGGTGCTCCCATCATAGCCTTACTATGTATATTGGCATCAAGCATTTTACCTTTGAAAGATATACATGTGGGCAATCTCCTGGAAAAACTGTAAGCTCACTACATTTAAATGCTCCCTAAATTTCATTCTTACTCAGCCTCGTCATTTGCAATACCCTCATCCCCAACAGTGTACACAGGTATTTAAAAAATCAGGGGTGGAAATTATGTTAGACTGCGAGTCTTAGCCTTCCTCATCAACTGAATGCCGGCTAAGGCCTTTGAGGACTGCAGTCCAACTACACCTAGAGAGCTGTGTAATTTGTCCTCCTTGTTTAGCTAAGGTAACACCTTAAGACTATGACAAAAGAAGCTAGCAAAAACGTCTCTTAAAAACCAAGCCTGGGGAAGCTTACTTGTTTCAAACTACATTTCCCAGAGTTCTTGAAGATAGTCGCAGAAAGCAACTACTATACTGGCTGGAAAATTACAGAAACTGTCATCTAATATATAAAACTCAAGGTTTGTGTCAGGCAAAGCCTTCATATGACTGGCTGCTTAAGAGGGTTCTATGGAATTCTGAGCTTTGCAGTTTAGGGAGGGGGGCTTTAAAATTCTCAGCCAGAGAGCTCTGTGTCAGTTGCTAAGGAAATGAGGCCTAGCAGCAAAGAGGAGGGCAGGGTCATGAACCCAACTTCTGCATGTTACTGACTCTGGATACAGATTGTATTGGGGAATATGGGGTAAAGTTACAGGTACTGGACAAGGCAGTTTGGGGAATTAGAGACACAAGATGTCAAATCTTTCTCACAAGTATTACCTATGAGAAAAAAATAAAATGCCGGGCAACGCCGGGTAGAGACACTAGTCCCAAATAAGAAAATTCCATACTAGTTGTAATCCAGTAGCTTCCACACGGGCTGGAGTGTGTAATCAAAAGAAGTAGTTTCCCCAGCTTTGGCTAAAGGAGGTCCCCAGACAGTGCACAAAAAGCAAAAGAATTCGGCCCGTTTTTCAACCAGGGCTCAGAAAACAGAAGGCCAGAAACGACCCAGGGAAAGGCCTGAGAGGGGAGAAGGGGCGCAAGAGAGCGGGGAGGCAGCGGGGCCGAGACCACCGGGCGCCTCCGGGGAGCCGACGGGGCCCGGCCTGACTCAGCGGAAAGCCACCGGGGTCCGCTTCCGCGCGGGGAAGGCGACGCGCCTGCGCAGAGGGCTCACCGGCTGAGGTGATCATGGCGTCGCGCGTCTGCCCACCGGCCCGGTGCTGCGGAGGCTCAGAAACGGCGGATTTCCAGGGGAAGCCTTCAGAGGAGCCGCTTGCCGTGGACAGTTCGTGACCAAGCTCATCCGCTGCTTCCGTCGCGACCTGAAGTTTTCCCGGAAGTGACGCCTTAAGAACCCGCCGGTGACGCCCCATAACGTTAGGCCCCGCCGCCTTAGCAACCGAGGGGCGGGGTCTGTCTATTGCAAATGCCTGTTTAAAATAGGTGGGAGTGATGGAGCTAGATAGGATATTCTCTCAGCGCTTAAGGCTAATTCCTGACTGAGACTTTTTTTATTGTCACCGTCTTCATTATTCTTATTATTGCTATTATTATTTTCCTCTATCACCATTTCCTCTTAACATTTCACAGTACTTCATATGTGGTCTGTGTGGCCATTTCTGCACTAGATTGTTATGGTGCTACTAGCATATTTACCTCTTTATTTGCCTCTTAAGAACTCACCAAACTGTTTTCATTTTGTGTAACTTTGCTCCATATTTCCCAATGCAATCTGTGTTCAGAATAATTTATACAGATAGTTTGGGTTTGTGAGGGACTACACTGTTCTCCTCCTTGCTGCTAGACCTCATGTCTGTAGCAACCGGCCTATTGCGCTACCTGTAAATTTTCCCCATATTCTCCAATCCAGTCTTTATTCAGAATTGTTAACATTCAGAGGTTGGGTTCCTGAGGGAATATGCTGTCCTCCTCCTTGCTGCTAGGCCTCAACTCCATAGCAGCCAGCCTATTCAACTACCTGTGAGTTTTCGCCATAGTCCCCAATCCAATCTGTCTTCTCTGGCGACGTTGATGTACTGGCTTTTGATTTTTTTGCTTTCTATAGAATTTGTGCAATGGCTTTATTTTTTTCTGGAAGCATTTTTTGTTTTGAATTTCAACTTTTAAGATTCCTCATGTATGGAACCCATACAATCTACTGTGTGAGGCGAGAAGACCTTGTAATTATGTTGTGAATGTCACTTTAATTTTTCTCACATATGCCTCCCAAAGGTTTTCTGGCATCCTTATTGATGGTAGGCCTCATCTCCATAGCAACCAGCCTGAGGCCCAAGAGCCCTCCCTAAACTGTCAACCCCAGGATTCATAGGATGTTGAAAGTGGAATAATAGCACTAGAACAGTCAAGAGCAGAAATGGCTTATGTCCTAAGGCATTTCAGGTTTGGGTAGAATTTTACCTTTTATATCTGCAGTGACTGAACAAAATATCTCTGCTGCTCTCAAACCTCCAATGGCACCTGATTTCCATTTTGTTTGTCACCTTTCAAATGAAGACTGCAAAGCAAGGCAAAAGGCTTGTCTTGTAGATCTTGGCTTGAC
Source organism: Iguana delicatissima (assembly GCA_948472985.1). Classification (NCBI taxonomy): domain Eukaryota; kingdom Metazoa; phylum Chordata; class Lepidosauria; order Squamata; family Iguanidae; genus Iguana; species Iguana delicatissima. The sequence goes on along the minus strand of CAOKZL010000566.1, from coordinate 815,459 downwards.
AGAGTTTGGAAGCATTGCCCTCTCTGAAAAGTTAACACATCAAATCAACTAAACCAAAGAACTTAACTAGAGACAGCACATTTGAAGAAGCATGGTTCCAGTTTATTCAGACAAAAGGAGCTCTCTATACTCCCCTCCATAATTTTTACTGAAATTCAAGAAATCTTTTTGATCACTCCAAACATTCTGCTCTGACAAACATTTGCTGTATACAAGCCAATATGCTGTGCTGATTCTCTATTTTCCTCCCTGAAAATGATAAAACCAGCTTAATGCTGCCAAAATTGTTAATGTTTATTGTTCGTATTTAAGGTTGCTTTGTCGTATTTTCTAAAACGTTATTATTACAAAAATAATGCAAATTTTAAAAAGTCACAAATGAAAACCTGGACATAGTGGGGCTAAGAAACATTGCAGCATGATCAAGATGTCAAAATTATTAATAAGGAAGAACAGACAAGCCAGGACAGCCTGCAACAGTTTGCTTTTGCCCGACCCTACTGGCAAGAGAAAGATTCTGCCACCTTCTCCCTTGCTGAGTTAATTGAATGCAAAGTGCTTTTGTACTTTGAACTCAGTTTGCAGCATTTGAAATAAGCTGAGGACAGAGGGAAAGTGGGAGGAGGAGAAAAAAGCTGGGATATCTTAAAAGCAGCTGGAAAAGTGTGAGAACAGAGGATTAATTGGAACTACTGTCCCTGCCAAATTGGGACAGTTGGAAAGTATATATCCCTTGTTTCTATGCCTGCTATATTTCTGTCATATTAGGCTGCTGTTTAAAGGAGAGAGAAGCAGCACCAGTGAGAACAGCTGACCCTGAAAAGTATGTCCTTCAATCTGAGTCTAGAGTTCCTGGATTTTGGATACTTTTCTCTGGTCCTCAGGAAAAGAGAGGTATTTGAGGGTGAAAGCATTGCCTTGAAAAGTGTGTGCATACATATATGCATTTTAATTAAACATACATACATGTGTGTGTGTATAATTTCAATGTATGTGAATGCTTGCACACTACATCCATCATGCAGTAGGTAGGAAAAACGGCCACTCATCTGCACACAAGATTCAAGAAACATAGGTCAGCAATTGCCATCAAAAAGTTGGAACAGGTTGTTGCTGAGCATTTTAATTCTGAAAGACATGACCTGTAGAACGGACCAACCTCATATTCCAACTTGGCTTGAGAAAAGAAAATGCTCCTGGCTGTACAGACCTGACACCTTGACACTGGTGCTAATTTAGAGAATGAGACCACCCTTGGCTTCAGCATAAGCCTCTAAATTCCAACTTAGACCTTGGGAAACCTGTTATCTGCCACTGGATGCTGTTTTATCACTCCCATTCACAGACACCACTGAGAAAGACAGAAGCTGAAACATCTTGATAGTTTGTATAAACATAAATCATGTAATTAAATCTACTTCACTTTTCTAGTATTCCCCTCAGATTCAGTTTCTACCTGAAAAACAGGCTGTTCAGTTGCTTTTTTCCCAGTAATACACAATCCCTTTCTCTCTCTCTCTCTCACACACACACACAATCACAATATGTTTGTGTACATGTGTATTTTTTCTCCTATTTTAGACTTGGGTGTTTTATTAATTTGAATGATATGCCCTGTGCAACTGTGGTTGATACTTTAGGATGCTTAATGGTACCACCAGCGGCCATCTCTTAGTTTTGACCCTGAAATTTCAGAGCTTGGGGTATTACTAACCTAACAATCCTATTTCAGACAAGCCTGATAAGAACCTGGGCCATGCCCTGGACAGCAGCGCAACATGCCAGGAGTGCCATTTTTATCTTAGGTTTACTTTTCTTTGGAAGGTTAGTGGCATTGCACAATATTTGCATTGGTTGCAAACTAGCTGTAGTGCCCAGCATTGCTTGGGAGAATCATTAACCATCATTAACTACTGTTGTGTTCATCTTTGACATGGCTACAGGGTGAGTGGGCACTGGTATCTCTCTGGGCATTTGGGCATTCTTCATTTTGTACATTAGTGTCAGTTGTTCTCTTCTTTCATCCATAAGAACTTGCTGTTGTTGTTGTGTGCCTTCAAATTGTTTCTGACTTAAGGAAACCCCTAAAGTGACCTTATTACGAGGTTTTCTGGGGCTGAGAATGTGTGATGCATCCAAGGTCTCCCAGTGGGTTTCCATGGCCAAGTGGAGAACTGAACCCTGGTCTCCAAAGTCATAGTCCAACACTCAAACCACTACACCAGTGGTCCTCAGACTTTTTACCCCTGTGACTCCCTTTATATACATGCAGACATTGCGTGTGTGTACACACACAAACCATGTCCTATCCTATGCCTGTCTCTCCCTCTCTTTCTCACAGTCCCCCTATGGTGAATGCAACCTCCATCTTAACACAGAGTTCTCGTGCTCTCTGCCTCCTTTCTTCGCTTCCCTTTCCCCACCCAGGAAACTGCCTCATGGTCACTGCGCCTGCTATTCCAGCAATGGAATATTCATAGAAGCTGAACGGGAAAAGAATTTAAAAAGGAAGCTGATTTTTGCTATGCCCAGCGTTGGAGGAAGGCATAACGAGAAAGACACTTTGTGCTGCTCTTTGGCAGAGACCATACAATCCTCAACAGTGAACACACAGGCTTCCTTTTTTTCACGTTTGATGTACTTGCAGGTTGACTTTTCTTGAGCCCCCCCCTTTATCAACTATTGTGCCCTCACAGGGTCCCACCCCACAGTTAGAGGACCACTGATATAGTTGAAAACATACAAAATATCCACACTGAAACAGAATGAAATTGTTAACAATTTTGGTGCATACTTGGAAAAGGATAAAAGCGCATAATTAAGACAATACAGCTTAAAAGCCCTTGCTTTAAGAACCTTCAGTTCTAAAAGCGCTGGAATAGAGAAGTCTTCACCTGCTGATGGAAGGACAGCAAAGAGGGGCCATTCTAGCCTCCCTAGGAAATTAATTCAGAGCTTGGGGGTAGCCACTGAGAAGACTCTTTCTCATGTCCCCACCAGCTGTGTACCTGTGAAAGTGGACTGAAAGAAAAGGCTCCTCGAGGACCTCAGGACAGGCTCATATGGGGAGATACAGTCTGTAAGATAGCCGGGATCTAAGGCATATAGGAGGTCATAGGTCCTCACCAGCCCTTTCGATTGTGCCTGGAACTATACTGACAGCCAATGGAGCTGTTGCAAAAAGAGAGTTGTGTGTGCTCCCTGTAGCCAGCCTGGTTTAACAGTATGGCTGTAGCTCTTTGGACCAGCCAAATGTTCCAGACATTCTGCAAAGGCAGCTCCACGTCAACTGCATTATGGTACAGCGGGCCCATCACATCTGCAGCTCAGGATCCAGGAATTTAACCCACTACTGATTCAAACGTACACTGTGTACCTTTGAATCAGTGGGAAGCCTGCTAGCCACCCCCTTCTGCCTTCGATATGGCGGAGATCCTTTGCAAAGCAGAAGCGGGCAGCTGAGGCCATTTTTAAGAGGGGGTTACTTTATAACTCTTGTCTTGTGGGGCTACACAGTCTGTCTTCAAGCTCACAAGGCCTAGACAGTGAACATGAGGCTAGGTTTATTCAGTAATCCCCTATTAAAAATGGCATAGGGCAGCAGCAGAGAGGGCAGCAAACCCTGGCTGCTAGGCACACCACACTCTCTGTGCTCCCCCACATCTGAAGTTTGCAGATAACTCTGCTGCTGCACTATGCCTAGGCTTATAAGCTTTGACTTAGGTTCACAGCCTCTCTGCCAGATTCATGAGGCTGACTTCAACATGCACATTTTTTGGTATCCACGGGGGGGGGGGAGTGAGGGAACCAATCCCCTGAAGATACCAAGGGCCCAATACAATCCAAATGGGATGTAACTAAAGCATTTGCCATTGTGGCCAAAGCAGGAATGGGTGCTGTTCATACAGTAGTTTTAAGTGCGCAAAAGCACTCTTGGCATGTGTGGTAGGTAAACGCTACCCCGTTTCAGCATGGTTAGGCCAGAGTTCAGAGAAACCAAAACAGCTGGTCTGCAGAGGTGGGAAACCCCCCCTCCCAGCTGCTTGCAACCCCACATGACTTTTTCTGCCACTGCAGCAAAAGCATTTTTGCTGCTTTGTAGCATTCTTGTACACCATGGATGCAGCCCAACAACATCTGTTATGATCTCAGCAAAACTGATTATTTTTTCCTCTAGTTGCTGTGTTTTCATTGGCTCAGCTCCAAGCCCACATATCAAAATAGGCATCAGGGACACAAAGGCATCCATCAAGAAGGCCCAACTGAAGTAAAGCTAGTGCTGCTAACTGAAGGCAGCCTTCCCTAAGCCCACAACCTGTAGGTGTTCTGGACTGCAGCGTCCATGATCCTTCCTCACTGGCCCTGTTAGCTAGTGTGGATGGGAGCTGCTATCGAAAACATTTCTTATTTATTAATTCAAGTTTTACCCTGACTTTTTCCCAGCAGGGGACAAGGCAGCTTACAATTATTTAAAGCAGAAGTTAGCTGAAATGTTGTATTGTCGTTTTGTGCCTTCAAGCCACTTCTGGCTTGTGGCAACTCTAAGTCAAACTTATCATAGGGTTTTCTTGGCAAGATTTGCTCAGAGGGGGGTTGCCACTGCCCTTCGCTGAGGCTGAGAAAGTGTGGCTTTCCCCAAGTCACCCAGTGGGTTTCCATGGCCAAGTGGCAATTCAGACCCTGGTCTTCAAAGTCATAGTCCAACACTCAAACCACTACATAATGCTGGCTATCAAAAATGTTGTAATTTTTTTTTAAAGTAGACAAGAAAACTATTTAAAGCAGATAGTTGTGAAGAGTTTAGAATACATTTAACATCTGGAGATTCCCAGTGTGGGGAAGACTGTTATAAGCAGTTGAGAAGTACAATCGGTTGTCTGTTTTCAGATGAATTATTTTGTTCAGAAGAAGAAATCAGAACATTAGAAAAAAGATTTTCCATAGCAATTTGGACTTTGTATGAACACTGAAAATTTGTCTATGCCACTCCATTTTCTAACACGGCAGGCAAAGTATGGATGTCCATCCATTAATTTCCTTGTTAGCCTGTAAAAGCAGAAAACAAAAAAAGGCGGGTGTGAGAGAAAGAACCTAATAACACCTTTAAGACTTGATGAATTTATTTCAGCATGAGTATTTTGTGGATATCAGTCCCCTTTTTCAAATGCATCTCCAGCATGAAGAAATGGACTGACATCAACAAAGGGCTCCTGCTGAAATAGATCAGTTAATTTTAAAGGTGCTACTAGAATTTTCCCTTCACATCCTCTCCTTGCCTCTTTGTGTGGGTGGGTGGGTATATTCCATTTGCTGGACTTAATTGACTTAATGGTAACCCCATGAATTTCATAAGTTTTCTTCGGCAAAGAATGCTCAGAGGTGGTTTGCCACTGCCTTTCACCAGGAGCGAGAATTGTGTAGCTATGCAGATGTTGCTTAAATGCAATTCCCACCATTCTTCACCACTGGCTGTGCTGGTTGGTGCAGCTGGAAACTACAATCCAACAATATCTGACACCTTAAATGACCACGATGGAAACAAATCCTGAAAGAATGCGCCTTTAAAGAAAAACTTCATGGAAGTTTCCACAGGACTATGATTCATGCATAATGTGCATTGGAGACAGATGTCATAAAATACCACACTTTAGGTTTTAATGGCATTGACTGTAGAAGGGCCACAATATGTAATAAGTGCAGAATCATAAGACGCAAGAGGTAAGCAATGCATGCTCAGCTTGTAACATGTGGTCCTACAAGGTAACTGTCCACAAATCCAGCTGGAATCTCTTTGCAATGGTGAAAAAAAGTTCAAAACAGAAAGTTTTTTAAATGTCCCTTTCTTTTCTCTCAAGTACAGGGACTCAGGACTAGGCTATTTCTTATTTTTCTTGCACATTTGAAGGCAGGGATTCCTGGATAAGACAGATAATTTTTTAAAAAATACTAAGAAAAAATAAAAAAAAGGACAAGTCAGATTTGGCAAGAGCAATGGTGTATTGCAAAATATGCTTCCAGTGAAAACACCTGTGCCACTTCACATGCTGTCTTCCAGGTTTTAAGGGTACTCCAGTGTGGCTCCTGATAGCAAGAGGTCACCCATCTTTATTTGAATGAAAGCAGGATGAGCTGGTTTTAGGGCCTTGCTCTCTGAAGGTGCAGGAATTTTCCTTGCTGCATCATTGCTGTGTAAAAACAAAGCTACCAGGATCAAATTAAGGGAAAGCAGAACTGGAAGGTGGGCATCAATGTTCTCTCTCCCAAAAGCATATCATAAGGTTTGAGCCCTAAATCCTATTACTTCCAGAAGGAGAAGGAAGGAGGTTCCTCCACTCCCAACACAGCAGCAACGGAAGGGCTTCCACCACATTCCTAAGTGTCCGTCCCTCCACGGACTTCTTCACAGTTCCCATTGGGTGCTATATTAGTCAAAGCCACACCTTCTTCCAGATCTTGCAGGGCATCTATGTAGGACAAGAAAAAAGAAAGCTGATTTAGGATGAGTTTATTAGAAATGTAGGGATCCTCTCTTATTCACAGTCTTGCTTTCCACGATTTCAGTCATCCACAGTTGGAGAATATTAAACAGAAAATACAGGCATTAGCCCCCGTGCAGCCTTCTGTCACCCAAATCCTGCCTGCCCTCCACTTTAACTGCCCCTTTTTTGGGCTATAGTTCCCAGAATCCCCCTAATAGTGGAACTTGCTGGCAGCAGGGAACACTGGATTCACAGTTCTGAGCACCATGAGGGCTAGAAACTTTATGGGCTTGAAACAAGTTCAAGTATTCCAGTGTAGCAAATGAACTATGTGACCCAGGAGTGTTCCTATGGCGAGGGGATGGCAGCATTGCCTACCCAAATAAGAATTCTGCCTCTTCAAATGAAATTTTCCTTCAATAGCCCTAGCCTTCTTGTAACTTAAAATTTCAGTTGAGCATTTAGAAACACAGTTTAGGCATCCAAAGAAAAGGGGCAGGCCATGTGAAAAGGGGGACAGCAAAAGGAAGACTTGTTATGTGTGGATGGTTTTCTGGGTCTCATTTTCTGCAGGGCTAGAAATCTGGAGACACAAGGAACATTTCACAGGGAGAGGGAATTCTTATTTACAGGGGGCAACACCCTCATTTTGTCCCCCTGCCAGACCTGTATCCCTGATCTGACACATCTGCTATATTGAAAGTTGTGCCTAGATCAGCTAATGGAAGATTTTTTTTAAAGGCTAGAAATTGTGTGTGGATTTTTTGAGCAATAAGAAATCTACTGATGCAATAGTCTGTAGCTAAGATTACTGGTAATACTAGCAGGATAATTCATTTGCCTCTGTAATGATAGAATGATAAAAGATGTATTATGCTATCATTACAGAGACAAATAAATTACATTTTCCTCTTTGATTACAGTTTGGCTAGGAGGAGTCAAAGTCCTTTCGTATTTCAGTAAGTTAGTGTTTTAGTTAATTAGCATTTACTGTTTTAGTTCAGTATCTTAGTATTGTGTTTCAGTTTTAGCTTTTACGTTTATGTCTTCATGTTAGTTTGTCTTAAAACTAAGATAAAAATAAATACTTTTAAAAAAGAAAAAAGGAAGTTATGCTGAGATAGGGCTTACTTCTCTCTCTCAGATTGGTATGGCAGCTCCCCAATCTGATAAGATGCCCTGTCATTTCCACACATGTCCACCTTCCCCCATTATAACACCACCTGTGTGTGGAAAGCTGAAGCCTTTCAACGGTTATTTATAATTCTATGGTAGCATGTTTTCTGGGTGTCTTTAAATTCTGTACACCACCTAGCCAAGTCATTATTTATAAAATTAAAGTATAATATTTATTAAGATAACATACAGAACAAAGTAATGGAGTTCACATGCAGGCCAACATTAATACAGTTCTTCAGAGTACTTTTAGTCAGTTTCCTTATATCTTTAAACACTCATATAAGCAGAAGTATCATAACCAACCCTTTGGCGACACTTTCACTAAAGGCTCAACCACCAATCTAGGTCACACTTTCTGATCAGATTCTATAATGGCTTAATTACTCTTTTGCATCTCTCTAGGCTTTCTGTGAGAATTAAACCCTTCCCACCCAGTCACCCTCTCTGGCTCAGGGACTTTACTCCAGAGTTTTCCCTGGTGAGAATTTCTCACTGCAGGACTGCTCCAAAAGACCGTCAGTATTCGCCTTTCTATATCTTCTCCTCTCAGCTAGCAGCCCTGCCCACACACTATGGGGCCGAGTTTCTCTCTTGAGGAGCTATTCTGGTTGCTCGGCATCCTGTTTCTAGGCCACACTCGCACTCCAGAAAACTGCATACCTCAGAATTCTGTCACACATGCCTAGGTTACTCCTACAGCCTGTTTGAGTGCACTTTCAAGCCATCTGTTGATCAATGGTGACCCTACAAATTTCATAGGGTTTTCCTAGGCATGAAATACTCAGTTTGCTATTGCCTTCCTCTGAAATATAGTCCACGGCACATGGTACTCCTTGGTGGTTCCCCATCCAAGTACTAACTAGGCATCAACCTGCTGGTGCCTTCAGGGTATTTAGATCCCCCCACACCCCTTACCTTCATTAAACTTGTTTGCAGCTGTATCAAAATGCCCTTTTCTTTGCTGTCTCCTTCTGCCCCACAGAAGACACTGCAAGAATATAGGAAGTTTCTGCTTCTTGGTTTCCCCTCCATCTTTGAAATGGAAGAAAAAGAGAGAAAGAAGGGAAAGAATTAAAGATAAGCTCAACACAAACCAGATAGTAGAAACATTGCTTTTAGGTATCTACAAATTTGGAAACTGAATTGAACGTTCAGACAGGTTTCCACCAGGGAAATGATTTTTTGCAATACTGTAAATCAGGGGATGGGAAAAACACAGGCCATGGATGCCCCCAGCTGTTTTCACCCCCCCAAACACCGCCCATCATATTCATCCTTTCTTTCATTCAATATCCTACCTTTTACCAGCATGGGACCCAAGGTGGCTCACAATATAAATTAAAACATAGCTAAAAAGAAAAACCAATTATATATAAAGTTTTTAAAGTAATTAAAGAAACAATCCTACTAAAAACAGCACTAAGTTACAACAGTTTAGAAGCATTTCCATCATAAAGGTCCAGCACGCCTACACCCTTCTGCGGCAGCCAGTTAATAGCCAAAGAGCCCGTCTAGATAAGAAGATCTGTGCGTCCCAATAAGAGAAGAGCAGAGAGAAGGTCCAACCTAGCCTTCTGCACGAGGGAATTCCACAGCCTGGGGTCAACCACCAAGAAGGCCGTGTCTTGTGCCCTGTGATGGTGGTAGGTGTGAGAGAAAACCTTCCCATGAAGATCTTATACTTGGGCAGGCTCATATAGAATCACTTGGTCTTTTAAACAGCCTAGACCTTAAGCTGCATATGGCTTTGAGGGTCACGACCAGGACTTTGAATTGCACCCAGAAACAAACTGATAACTAGTGAAGCTCTTGCAATAAAGACATTGTCATCAGTGTGGCTATATCCAAAAAAGAGAATAGTTCCAAGAGTGATGACCTGTCTTTTAAAGACATGGCACACTGTATCTTTGTTATGTGCCTTCAAGTTGTTTCTGACTTATGGCAACGCTAAAGTGAACTTATCATGGGATTGTCTTGGTAAGATTTCCCCAGAGGGGGCTGACTTTTGCCTTTCTCTGAGGCTGAGAGCATGGGACTTGCCCACAGTCACTCAGGGGGTATCCATGGTTGAGTGGGGATGCATACTCTTGCCTCCCAGATTCCTAGTTCAGCAGTCACACCACTCAGCCACGCTGGCTCTTTTTGGTATTTTGAGTTAACTTTGACTTCTGGCAACCCTATCCTAGGTTCCTCGCTGCCTTCTTCTAAGGTTGAGAGAATGGGATTTGTCTAAGGGTCACTGGGTGAGTTTGTATAGCTAGGTAGGGATTTAAACCATGGTCTCCTGGAGTTCAAGTTCAGCACTCAAACCACTACACCACACTTACTACCTATGTTGCTGCTGTTGTGTGCCTTCAAGTCATTTCTGAATCATGCTCAATCTTAGGCAACCCTATCACAGAGTTTCCCTGGCAAGATTTGTTCAGAGGAGTTTCTTTGAGGCTGAGAGAGTATGACTTGCCCACAGTCACCCAGCAGATTTCCAGGACCAAATGGGAATGCAAATCCTGGTCTCCAGGTTCATAGTCCAATGCTCAAACCATGCTGGCTCTTGTTATTACTTTTATTTCATCAGAATTATTTCATTCAAATTAGTCTGTGGCCTTCAATACCATCCTCAGTCACTAGGTGGCACAAATGTTAATGACTATTACAAACAGCTGGGTACTTCTGTTAGTTTGCAATTTTTATATCCCACATTTCTAAGAATAGGCCACAGAGGCATGTTGGACACAAAAATTAAAAAATATGCCTTTTGTTTTACTCAAAAGTCCCATCAACACAAATAAACCTGGGTGATCATCAGAGATGACAGGAGTTTTATCCCAAAGCACCTAGAATGGACCAGTTTGGAGAAATGTTATGGGACTACATTACGGCCAAACTTCAGTACCAGTACCCTGAAAACATCTCTAACTTTGATAGTAATCCTCAAAAGTAGATGGTTATTATTCCCGTATTGCAAGTAAATGGAGATTGAAAGAGTCTGATTCAGCTGAGCAAGAGTTCATCCATTTTATCTATCTCAGGGATGGGGGAAGTGTGGCACATACATCAGATGCAGTGCCTGGGACCCCATATTTGCAGCCTCCAGAGACCCATGGTGGCCCCTAGACCCTTTTTAACTGAAAAAAATGGCATAAAAATGTTAAAAATAAAGTCAAACAACCGGCTGATTGGCAGACTCAGAAGAGAGTCACCTCCGGTTACTCCAGGGGTGTCTGAAAAACCCATGCAGGGGGTAGGAAATGCCCCCTTTTTACAATAACATGCCCCTGATCTAGCTAGTGGGATTGGAGCATACAACTCAAACAGGCCATAACATGGCCAGTTCTCAGGAGAGGGTCTCCAGTGCATCCCTGGATGAGTCATTAGGCTGGGCTCGTCTCAGAAGCAGTGAACTACCGAACTCAGATCCATGACCCACAGAAACTAAGAGGACTGAGAAATGTGAGACCAAAGGGTGCCTTGTATTTTATATTCATAGAATCATAGAATCATAGAAATGTAGAGTTGGAAGAGACCCCAGGGGGCATCCAGTCCAACCCCCTTCTGCCATGCAGGAACACCCTCAAAGCACTCCCGACAGATGGCCATCCAGCCTCTGCTTAAAAACCTCCAAGGAAGGAGACTCCACCACACTCCATGGAGGCAATGTATTCCGCTGCCAGACAGCCCTGACCGTCAGGAAGTTCTTCCTGAGGTTCAAGTGGAATCTCCTTTCCTGCAGCTTGAATCCATTGCTCCTTGTCCTGGTCTCTGAAGCAGCAGAAAACGAGCCCTCTCCTTCCTCTACATGGCATCCCTTCAAATATTTAAACATGGCTATCATGTCCCCTCTTAACCTTCTCTTCTGCAGACTAAACATCCCCAGCTCTCTAAGTCTGTCCTCATAGGGCATGGCTTCCAGGCCCCTCACCATTTTGGTCGCCCTTCTCTGGACTTGCTCCAGCTTGACCATGTCCTTCTTGAATTGGGGTGCCCAGAACTGGACACAGGATTCAAGGTGAGGTCTGACCAAAGCAGAGTAGAGTGGTACTAGTACCTCCCTTGATTTAGACACCATACTCCTGTTGATGCAGCCGAGAATTGCATTGGCTTTCTTGGCTGCCGCATCACACTGCTGACTCATGATCAGCTTGTGGTCTATGAAGACTCCTAGATCCCTTTCACACGTACTGCTATCCAGCCACGTGTCCCCCATCCTATATTTCTGTATTCCATTTTTTCTACCTAAGTGGTCTCTGTTGAATTTCATTTTGTTAGCCTTGGCCCAGCTTTCCAATCTATCCAGGTCATTTTGAATTTTGATCCTGTCCCCTGGCATATTAGCAACCCCTCCCAAGTTGGTGTCATCTGCGAATTTGATGAGCCTGCCCTCTATTCCTTCATCCAAGTCGTTGATAAAAATATTGAACAGCACTGGGCCCAGGACAGAACCCTGTGGCACCCCGCTAGTCACTTCTCTCCAGGAGGAGAAGCAGCCATTCGTGATCACCCTTGGGGTTCGGTCGGTCAACCACTTACAAATCCAACTAACAGTAGCCCTGTCCAGCCCGCATTTTACCAGCTTCGTTGCAAGAATGTCATGGGGAACTTTGTCAAAGGCCTTACTGAAATCGAGATATGCTACATCCACAGCATTCCCTTCATCTGTCAAGCTAGTAACTCTATCATAAAAAGAGATAAGATTAGTCTGGCATGACTTATTTTTGAGAAATCCATGTTGACTTCTCGTGATTACCGCCTTGCTTTCTAAGTGATTAGAAACTGACTGCTTAATGATCGGCTCCAGGATCTTTCCGAGTACTGATGTCAGGCTGACTGGGCGATAATTATACTCATTAAATAAGCACAGAAAACTGGAAAGGAACCATGGAAGAATACTTCAGTATATGATCACAACAATGAGACTGTTATATGCTCAAAAACTGAAGAATTCAGAAACTCCTGCGGTGGAAGAATGGTTGTTAAAATGGAACAAGTTAGCAGAAATGGATAAATTATCAAATTTAATTTGAGAAAAAGACTCACAGGCTCTTGTAAAAGATTAGAAATCTTTGACAGAATTTTTGAGGGAAAAAGAAAATGATTTAATGGCTGATGGTTTGGGGAATGAATATGAGTTAGTTAGCAGAACTGGCATATGAGTTAGTTCTTAGAAAGCAGAGCAGGACTATCTTCTATATAGCAATATAGCCAGTGAAAACAAGGTTGGAAATCATTAATCTCTATTCCTACTTTTTTTTCTGTAGGTGTGTTTTTTTTCTTTTTTTCTCTGTAGTTCTGTACTCCTCCCTTTTTTTCCTGTGCTGTTTTGTTTAAATTTTTTAACCTATGTGGGAAAAACCTCAATAAAACAATTAAACATTCAAAACAGAGATCCAAACAGAGAGCCTAACACAATAGCCACCACTGCACAAAAAACAAACCAAGTGTTATCTGTTTGTACTGTGCACAAGCTATTCGGCTGTCCATGTGGCATCCATTTTCACATTCCGACTCACACAGCAGAGAACCAGGTGTAGTGTTTTGAGCACTGAACTCTAGAGACCAGGGTTCAATTCCACATTCAGCCATGGAAACCCACTGAGTTTCCACACATTCAGTCCCAGAAACCTCCATGATAGAATCACTTTAGACTTGCCATAAATCAGAAACAACTTGAAAGTGTCCAGAGAAGGGCGACCAAAATGGTGAGGGGTCTGGAGGCCATGCCCTATGAGGAACGGTTTAGGGAGCTGGGGATGTTTAGTCTGCAGAAGAGAAGGTTAAGGGGACAGGATAGCCTTGCTTAAGTATTTTAAGGGATGTTGAGGAGGGAGCAGGCTTGTTTTCCGCTGCTCCAGAGACCAGGACAAGGAGCAATGGATTCAAGCTGCAGGAAAGGAGATTCCACCTGAACCTCAGGAAGAACTTCCTCACGGTCAGAGCTGTCTGGCAGTGGAATCTGCTACCTGGGAGTGTGGTGGAGTCTCCTTCTTTGGAGGTTTTTAAGCAGAGGCTGGATGGCCATCTGTTGGGAGGGCTTTGATGGGTGCTCTTGCATAGCAGGGGGTTGACTGGATGGACCCTGGGGTCTCTTCCAACTCTATGATTCTATGAAAGCACACAACAACAACAACAAATACTTTATGTGACAAGATCTGCTTTCAATCCTCACAGACTGGTATGGCAGCTTCCCCCTACCCTCAGTCTGCCAAAGCCCCTTGCCACTTTATACCCCTCTGCCTTTCCCTTTAAAACACCACCTTTGCATAAAATGAGGAAAGCCTTTCAGTTGTTACTTAGAATGTTTAAATGATCTCTGGTAGCATGTGTCTGTTTGGTTAGAACCACTGAAAATTATTCAGCTGAGTCAACATTTATAAAAATATACTATAATCTTTATTAAAACAACAAACAGAATAAAGTATTGATTTTGTCTGTATGTCTAAGCTCAAACAGGTCTTCCGAATGTGCTTAAACAGTTTCTCATATCTTTACTTCTGCACGAAGGCACAGTTCTCTCTCGCACACACAGCCCTCTGGCTACCTTTTTGCCAAAGGCTGTTTCCAAATCTAAGCCAGTTGCTCTAAGCAGATTCAAAAATGGGTTGATTTCTCTTCTGCCCTCTCTCTAGGCTTTCTCTGAGAAATCATACCCCTTTCATTCAACATCCCCCCCCTGCCCTGGACTGTGAGACCATTTCCACACCAGACTATTATAGTGCTATTATTCCGCTTTCAACATCCTATGGAATCCTGGGGTTTCCAGTTTAGGGAGGGGCCGCGTGGCCCCTCCCAAAACTGGAAACCCCAGGATTCCGTAGAATGTTGAAAGTGGAATAATAGCACTATAACAGGCTAGTGCGGAAATGGTCAGAACGAGAACTTCTCTGGCTGAAGGACTCACCTTTAGCCCTTGCTTCCTCAAGTCTGACTACCACAACAAATCAGTGTGCCTGCTACTTATGCATTTTTTTTCCTGGGGCCTCCAACCCTCCCTTCATTCTAAAAGGGCTGAGTTTCTCTCTGGAGTGGCCATTCTGGTTGCCCAGAAACCTGTTGCTGGGCAGCTTCCCTGATACCCAAGATAGCTACTCCCTCAAGGTCCATCACACACCTATGATAGGGTCACCTAAATCAGAAACAACTTGAAGGCACACAACAAAAACAACAACAAAACAAGCAACTCATACCGTGGGGCACAGAGCTTGACAAGGTGCAGAAAAGGACAACCAAATTGATCAAGGGACTGAATCAAGAAGCACGTTACCATGTTTGGGACCGCCTAGCTCAGGGTGGAAAAGAACAGAGAAGGGGATATATGATAGAGAAATTGAGAATGTCATGCATGAGAGAAGCTTCCTTCGTTCTCACAATCAAGCTCTTGAGCACTATCACACGAGGAGCAGGATTTACTTCTTCTTTATAGCCAGGGCTGCCTGGAATGACTCAAAGGCCACCTTTAGAAATCTGGAGGATTAGCAGATTCCACACAGGAGGATTAGAGTTGGCAGCAGAGGCCCAAGTAAGAACCTGCTCATATTGACCAAGCTGATGCCTGAGCCAGAAACTGCAAAGCCGTTTTGCAGAACAATAGAACTGTAGACTTGGAAGAGAGCCCAAAGGTCATCTAATCCAACCCAGTGCCAATGAAAGATTTTTGATCTGCTTCATTTATATGCAGCTTTTCTTTAAAAAAAAAATGCTGGGACTCAAGATGCCTTACAGTAGTTCTGAACAAAAAGTGCAATCAAAACCAAAGCAGAGCTTGGAGAAGTTACTTTTTTAGAGTAAAATTTCAAAATCCCCCAACCAGCATGGTCAGTGGCCGTGCTGATGAGGGAATTCTGGTAACTGTCATTCAGAGAGGTAATGACTCCAAGCCCTGGATCAAGTCTTTAAAAAGAGAAGTTAAAGGCACTTTTGAAAACAACAAAGAACATAATTTAAAAACACATAAGGAATGAAAATGCAGCACCCAGTAGTGTTATCAAGGCAGCAGCTGGTCAACTGCCCAAAGGGCATCAGAATATAAAGGTTTCTGTCTGACAAACAACAGGGAGGGTTCTAGCTGAGCCTCTAAGCCTTAGAGTCTAAGGGCAAGGAGTCCCTGCCTTGGGAGTGCAAGCTTTAGGCTTAGTTCTCCACGGCAACTTTTGCGTGATAATGTTTTCTCAGGTTGTTGCTGTCATTGTATGTTGAAGACGCCCTAAGCCAAGCCCACCATAGTGTTTTCTTGGAAAGATCTGTTCATGGGGATTTGCCATTGCCCCCCTCTGAGACTGAGAGAGTGTGCTTTGCATCCAGCAGAGCTGAGCAGGAATTCGAAATCTGATCTCCAGAGTCCTAGTCCAACACTCCAACTACTATACTATGCTAGCTCTATTTTCATAGAATACACTGTAAAAATAAGGAACTCGGGTTGTCACTCCCCTCCCTGCTACATGACCTTGCTCCTGTGCCTTTTATGGTAACCAGACACAAATATAGCCCTTCCATTATGGAAAGAGGCGGCCTGCTACTTTTCCCAGTCCTGCCAAAGGCACAGCAAGCAAAGAGAAAAGAAGTCAGTCTGTTGCAGTCCACTGAAATAAAGAAACCTGCAAACATATGCCTCTTTTGTCTTTTGTTCATTTGTTTAGTATATAGAGCGATCTGTATTTTTTTTTCTTTTTCTTTGTGGAGGAAGGAAGGGCTCCACCACAAATCAAAACGGAGACTGTGGTCAAGTAATCAGGAGAAGACCAAGACACGGAAGGGCAGCCATGAAGGAACTAGAGAAGATCCTCAGGTGTAAAGATACATCAGTAGATGCCAAAATCAAGATTGCCCATGCCATCGTATTTTCCATTTCTACGCATGGCTGAGAAAGCTGGACAATGAAGAAAGCTGACAAGAAGAAAATGAACTCATCCGAAATGTGGTGCTGGAGGAGAACAGACTACCAAAGAGACTAATAAATGAGTCCAAGCTCGCTCTCCAAGCTCACACCAAGCCTCCACTCTCCCCAGAAGCCAAAATGACCAAACAAGATGTTATTGTATTCTGGCAATATCTGAGACAACATGACTCATTAGGCAAGACAATAAGGCTTGGTAAGGGAAAATAGAAGGAAAATAGGAGGACTCATTACAGGTGGATAGACTCAATCACAGCTGCCCCGAGTTTGCAAAACCTGAGCTGGGCAGTTGATGACCGGGGCTCTTGGAGTTTTCTCTTTCATAAAGCCATCACAAGTCAATGTTGACTTGGCAGCAGTTAGCCACAACAACATGGGGCAACTCTAGGAAATAACTGAAATAAATGAAGACTGGCATCCTACTAGTGACTTAAGCACGAGTAAGTTCCCCTACAGAAGCAGCTAAGCATCTTTGGCCACTTCTGCTCTAGCCTGTTATAGTGCTATTATTCCACTTTCAACCACCTATCAAATCCTGGGGTTTGCAGTTTAGGGAGGGGCCTCAAAGGAGGAAGCAGAGGCCTTTGAAGCCCCTTCCTAAACGGCAAACCCCAGGTTCCATAGGAGGTTGAAAATGGAATAGCAGCACTATAACAGGCTAGTGGGGAAATGGCTTTTGTCGGCACAGTTGGTCCCCCATATCTGCAACAGGTATGTTTCCAGAATTAATGCAGCTGGTAAAAAACGGGGATTATATTCTGGGCTTCACATGCCTCTCTCCACTGAGGAAGATCCGTCCGTCTCCTTCCTCAGCCAAGAGATGCACTGGGGCGGGGGAGCCATGCCAGACTTTGCGTGCCTCTCTCTGCTGAGAGAGGAACATGGTTTCACGGAGGCAGGCTTCGCGTGGCTCTCTTGGCCAAGGCCAAGCGTCTACATCTTCCTTGGCCAACAGAAGTATGGGAAACCCAGCTGTGCCTCACCATGCACCTCTCTCAGGTGGCTGGACGGAGCAAGGATTCTGAACGGCAGTGGCAGCAATAGCCTTGGAGCAGATCGCAGATAAGTAGGCACCAGTCACACAGGCATGGGAGAGCTACTGTATTCTGTTAAAATTTCCAGAAGCAGCCTATCGTATCTGTAGAACTCTCCTCCAGCACCATATATCAAAGGAGTTTTTCTTCCTGTCAGCCTTTTTCACTGCCTAACTTTCACAACCATACACGGACATCAGGAGAACTATGGCCCAGATGATTCTGACTTACAATCGTAATCAGCCACAACTGGTTCTCTTTTTGGGTAACCAGGGCATCAAAGCCAGTTATGAGAGATGCAGAGATGTTAGTCTGTCTCAGTACAAACTAAAAAGAGGAGAATAAGGTGCCATCTCGTGCCACCTGCAAAAGTGGCCACTTTGAGCACAGACTTTCACGGACTGCGATCCACTTCCTCCGGCGCCCTGATGAAGCCAGAGGCATTTAAGCACAATGACACAGCCACAGAACGGGAGTGAAGCTGGATGAAGAAAAGATTTACTGGTCGAAATCTTCTATCTGCACATTGTTTCACTTGCACAGAGCCATCGGCAGCTGTCGGGCCCCAAGAAGGGCTCCTGCGGCTGTTGCTTACTGGTGGGGAACAGAAGGAGAAGGGATGCAATTCAGGCCATGGAAAAGCAGCCGCTCTTGGTTTGGGAGAGGGGGAGAAATGAGAATCACGCTCAAATGGAATGCACACGCCCTCTCCTTCCCTCAGGAGGCCGGAGCGGCCAGACTTCCATGATCTGAATCACCCCCTCCCATTCCATCCCTGCAGTTTGCAGCAGGGGCAGAACAGCAGCAGGGCAGTGAGAGGTTTTCGGAAAGAGCACAAGGAGAAGAGAATAGTTCTCTTCTGTGGCCTGTCCCAAATAAGGCTCACATGCACTTGATCTATGCGCAAGTCACTAACGGCATGCCCGCTGGCCACAGCGACCCTGGCCATGATGCCTCAAAAGGCTGTGCAAAACGCTCAAAGTCGGGCAAGCAGCTGGCCCGTAGACGTAGAAAACAAGACCTCCTGCTACCCAAAAGTCCCCTCAAAACGAGAACCTTTCCTAAAGAAATTCTTTGCTTACACTGGCAGCTGGGATGAGGGATGGCGCATGAATAGAAGCAGTGTGCTCAGAAACCACCGTCTCTGTTCAAGCCTCTGGAATGTCTGGACATAGGGTACATGATCTCAGGCCATTTCTGCACTAGACTGTTATAGTGGTATTATTCCCCTTTCAACATCCCACGGAATCCTGGGGTTTGCAGTTTAAACTGCAAACTAAACTGCAAACCCCAGGATTCTGTAGGCTGCTGAAAGGGGAACAGCACCAGAAGAGTTCCAGTGCAGAAATGGCCTGAGAGTCTTTGCAAGTCGCAGAAAGAAATCAAGGAAGCCTTGGAAAGTGTGGCAAGTTGGCACAACCCGTCCTCCGCATTTGCAGGCCTGACATTCACAGGTTCATTTGCGAGTTTCTCCAGCCCCTGCCCTCCCACCTCAGGGGCTTCTTTTTGGGGAAAACCTTCCCTCTTGGTGGCTCCAGTCAGGCCGCACCGCCCTTTAAAAACCGACCTCTTCCTCTCCCAGCCTCTGCCTGGCCCGCTCAGGATGGCTCTCTGCCCAAATTCTCAGCACCACGAACTTTGTCCCCGTGCCCCCCACATACCCAAGGAAGGAGACGGGCAAGAGGGAGGGCGCACAGGGCCACCGTGCCAACCATCTCTTTTCCCAGACCCCGTTCAGACCCCGGCTGCCCATTCAGCCCCCTTCCCACGGACACGCACGTTTTGTCATTTGCCAATTTTCCACTTCTGGGGGGGGGTCCCCGTCCCTAAGCCTGGCGGATGTGGCGGGTCAAGCGCACTCTCCCATCTGGGCGGGAGGGGGACACCCGGCCCTCCCCTCGCCCCCCGCCGGACAGCCTCAAAACTGGACAATCTGCGCCTTCAAAGGCCCCTCCGGAAGCTGCTGCAGCCCCCGGGATCCCACCGACGTTGCGGGTGGCGCCAGGGCGCGGAAGCCGCCCAGCGCGGAAGCGCCTCCGCTCCTCACCTGCCCGGAGCTTCAGGGCGGCTCTCAGCGCCCGGCAGGCGGCCTCGCGGGCCTCGGCGGCTCCCTGCGCGGCGCCGGGGCGGTAGGCGGCGGCCTGGAGGGTGTCCCGCAGCCCCGGCCGCCGGGGGTCCGCCTGCCCCGCTCCCCCCGCTCCTCCTCCTCCTCCTCGCCGCCGCCGCCGCCGCCGCCCTCGGAAGACCTGCCGCAGCAGCGCCTCCAGCTGCGCCCGGGCGGCGTCCTCCGCGGCCGCGCCCGGCTCGGGGGCGCCCGGCGGCGGGGCGGGCCCCGCGGGGCACGGAGGCGGCGGCGAGGAGACCACGACCACGCCGACCACGGCGGGGCGGGCGGGGCGGAGGCGGCTGCGCACGTCGCGCAGGATCTCGCGCAGGCGGCGCCGCTCGCGGGCCCGGCGCGGCAGGAGGAGCAGCGAGGCGGCGCGGAAGAGGACGAAGAGGAGCCGGCAGGCGCGGGGCCCCGGGCGCGCGGCCGGCGAGGGGGCGCCCACCCGCACCCGCACCCGGCGCGCCCCGGCAGGCGGGGGCGCGGGCGCGGGCGCGGGCGCGGGCGCAGGCGCAGGGCGGCGCTCCCCCGGCTTGGCCGCCGCCGCTCCGCCGCCGCCGCCGCCGCCGCCGCGCGCGTCCTCGCCGAAGAGCTCGCGGGCGAAGGTCTCCAGCAGGGCCCGCGGCGAGGGCGCCCCCGGCGCGCCCTCCGGCCCCTCGCCCACCAGCAGCAGCTGCTGCCGCCCGCCCGCCCGCTCCACCAGCGCCCGGAACTCCCGCAGCGCCATCGCCGGGCCGGGCCGGGCCGGGCGCGCGGCTTTTCCAGGCCGAGGCGGGGGCGGAGGCGCCGCCGCCCCGCCCCGCCCCGCCCCGCCCCGCCCGGCTCACCTTCGGCCTCGCCGCCGCCGCCGCCTCCAGTCGGCAGGCTTGGGCCCCCGCAGGCTGCGGGTCTGGCCCTCGCGGAAGGAAGTCCCCGCGCGTGGAAACGTAGCCTGCTCTCTTTCCCTGACCCGCTACATGTCTGCTGCGATGCAGGGACCCAGCGTCGAGCAAGTACTCTGTAGCCAGCGAAGAGGGAGAGAGCTCAGTCCTGTAAATTCTTTTCTCTTTTTTAATTGAGCTTTTGTTAAGAATTTTTCAAAATCCAATAAAAATTAGATATTTTAGAGAAAGAGAGAAAAAAGAAGAGAAAAATAAGATTCAGGAAGAAATGCAGACTTTGCTTCCACTTTTCCTATGCGATAATCACCCCTCTCTCTGTAAAACTACGGCACTTGATTCTGATAACTGAATCATTGCCAACTTGGTGTTATGTTCCTTCAAGTCATTTCCAACTTATGGCAAGCCTAAGGTGAACCTATCATGGGGTTTTCTGGGGCTGGGAGTGTGTGACACACCCTAGGTCACCCAATGGGATCCAATAGTTGAGTGCGGAGTCAGATCCTGGTCTCCAGGTTAATAGTCCCAACTCTCAGACCACAACACCACAATGGCTGTCATCCAACAGCACCCGGTATTCCCAGGTGGTCTCCCATCCAGGTACTAACGAGGCCAGGCCCTGCTTAGCCTCTGAGATCAGATATGTTCAGGGTAGTATAGCTGTCAATACCAAAAAGTTACCAGATAATTTTTAATTTTTCCATGACAAGTGTATGAGGGGTTTCCAGTCTTTTAGAAATGTCTGCAGTGATTTTTTTCTAATCAGACCAGATTGTTTGCCCATTTCTGCGAGGTCATTCAGTTTCAACAGCCATTCCTCCCTGGTAGCTAATAATGAGTTCTTCCACGTTTGTGGGTACAACACTCTTGTCGAAATAGCCTTCCCACGGCTTTTCTAACTTTTCATCCTCAAGTCCCAAAAGAAAAAGCTCTGGCTTTAAATGAACGTTAACCTTTAAAATCACCTGCTTCAGAGTATGTATTTGAACCCAGAACTTTTTAACCTTTTCACTTGTCCTCCCGTTACTCTGATTTCTGGGGTCCCATGTGGGACACCTCAACGTGCTCCAATCAATGGGGAATGAAAGCTAGCCAGAGCACAAGCGATAGCAATACGAGAAACAGGGCAACCTAGCGAGATCTTTAAACCCAGTTTTTACAGGGTCAGGCCGAGCCAAAAACCAAGCAGAATTGTCTAATGAATAGATTTTATTTAAAAATAAGTCCTTGTGCACGTTCACAGTTATGCACTCACACACTCAAGACCTAGCAAGAGAGGAAATTTGATAGGGGTTTTTGGAGGGTTACTGTTGAGGTATACTGTACCTGGTCCTGAAGTCCGGAGTCGGAGACAGCAGCGGAGCGAGAGAAGAGACTTAGCATGTGGAGGGCTGGGGGGATAGCCGGACGGAGCAACGTGGAGCCGAGAGTGATCCGGAGTGATCCGAGCAATCCGAGGAACGGCTCAAAAACTGGGTCTTTTTATAGGAGAAAATGTACCCTCTCCCAGGGAGAACAATAGGTTGAGGAGCTAAAGCAAAGCTCCAAACTGTTCACGTCCTTTGCACGATGGGGAGAACAAAGCTCCAAAATGTCAAAGTTCCTGGTCTGATTGGATTTTGCCGGGGTTGTCAAAAGCCGCAGCGGTATGCAAATCGTCCTTGCTTGACGGGCCGTTTGTCAAGCTGGCTTCTTGGGGCAGAGGACCCTTTGTGTAGTTTAATGTGTGCATGTCTGGAGGACTCCTGGGGCTACGTGACAAATCATTTACTGGCCTGACCGGGTTTTTCCGGATTTTGGCCGTTCGGCCATGCCTGCCTGCGTGCTCTTCCGGGGGACCCTCTCAGGCACGTGGAGATATAATTTAATATCAAATTGTAGACCCCGGGATAGGGCTAACTACCGCATATGGTAAAATACCCCTTCTTGCTGTACACGTGTTGTACAAATTCTAACCTAATGCATACTTTCAGGGAGAACTGCAAGTATCCCACAGCTCCTCCTCCCAGGTACACCTCGTGGGGTTGTAAGACTCTTACCTGATACCCTGATGGTTTCTGCTATCTTTCTATCAGGCACTTCAAAGTAATAAAACACTTGTTTTAAAATGGCAAAAATGTGAACAGTACTTTGCTACAAATTTGGAAGACTTTTTTTAAAACTACTGTGCTTGAAAATGGTAGTTGAGTTCTGGCCAACTGCAGTTGTATTATTCCTGATTTGGGGCCCCTGGAGGGTCTCAGGGATGGACAGTTGGCCTCCAGGCCTGCTGAACAACTCCGTGCTTAAGGTAGAGAAATGCAAAGCTTGTAGGTGTGGCTGTAGTCAGCGGGCAAGGCCACTCTCCAAAAGAGGACAGCTCGGGATTCCCATTGAGACTACTTCTGAGTAAAAATGGGTCTGATGAGAGCAGTTTGACAGTGGAATCCGCTGCCTAGGAATGTGGTGGAGTCTCCTTCTTTGAAGGTTTTTTAATGATTTAATATATATAAAATATTTAACCTGTTTTAACCAAATATTAGTACATATTTGCACACCTTTTAATTTCTTCTCTTCATTTCCAATCATTCTTCTTCCTCTCTGGCTTCCTAACTAGATTGTTCTTAAGATAACAAGTTAGCTGAATAACTGAGGATCCATTTCCTTTCTTTGAATACATCAGGTTTCTACTGATAATACCTCTATATATAACATTGAATTTAGTACTCTTATTATATAATCATATTATTTATATTACAGATTATTAACATAAGATCAGTAGAATTCGTATTTCTCTTCATTTATCTCACTCTTCATATCTCTTTCTTTAGTCTATAAAGCTTGCCACCATCAAATCTCCCCATTTGCTTTTAATAAATTGTATAAGAGGTTCCCATTTTTTAACAAACTTCCCAAGAGAATTCCCTCTTATTAATGTTATCATTTTGTCCATAATTGCCATATCATATAGGTTTTTGAACAGAGGCCGGAGGGCCATTTGCCAAAGAGAGTGCTTTGACTGAGTCTTCCTGCATGGCAGAATGAGGTTGGACTGAATGACCTTTGGGGGTATCTTTGAACTCTGTGATTCTGTGATTAAGAGTATAAGGGGTTTCTGGAGGAGGTTTTTTATTGGCTTCTCTTTAGCATGTGTGCATCCTGGCGATATGGACCGTTTTATGGACTGCCCTAGGAAGGCATATTCTTCTGGCACATGATGCAACCTTGCTGAAGTCAAGGCTTGGTCCTTGGATGGAAACCCCTCTGTACAGAATTATTCATTCAAATATGGTTGAAGATCATGGAGTATGTTGGTGTGTGCCTTCAGATTGTTTCTGATTTACGTTGGAAATGTGATGGAAGTTGGAAATGTGATGGAAAGACAGGGTCTTTTTTTCATATTGTTACCCTGTGAATTGGGGGTCCCGGGAGGGGTGCCCAAATAAACAAACCTAGCAAAGATGGGGAAAATTAGCTGGAGCCCTCTCTTGGCTACCGAGAGGCAGGGTAACGCAGCAGGATCTTTTACCCTATGTCTGCAGCGTCAGGTCAGTGAGGAGGCAAATGGTTCAAACAGCAATTAAGATTTATTAGACAGTTATTAAAGAAAAGCACAAACACACTCCTAACTAGGAAAGGAAAAGAGAGTTTCGAGGGGAATGGGGGATACGCCGCCTGTCCTGCAGTCCTGGAGAAGCCGGTTGTAGAAGAGGAGACCCGGCGTGGCGGCCGAGGGGAATCTCCTGAACCGAGCGGCAGCAAGGCAGAAATGAAGTCCAAGCGATCCGGCGAGAGTTCCGAAGAGCTCTCAGAGCGGGGGATTTTTATAGGGGAAAGAACGACCGCAGGCTAGGCTGGTCTCGGGTGAAAACAATAAGTTTTGGGTTGGAGACAAAGCCGCCGAAAGGTCAGAATTTGCATGCTTGAGTTAGAGTCCGAATTGACAATGGTATGGCCGGTATGTAGATGCGGCTAGCCCGGCAGTTAAGTACCCAGCTCGCCAGGGTGCCCTCTCAGGGCAGAGGGTCTCTTTGTGGTAGCGTGCATTCGTAATGAAGGTGTTTGTTTCGGGAGGTCCCCTAAAGCAGATCTGGCAATCTCTGGCTTGGTTTGGCGGGAGCAGCAAGTAGTAGCCGTGCCTAGCTTCATGCTTGTTCGGCGGGCCTCACAAACACTTGGCTGGTGGCAGAGCAGGGCCGAATTGCAATATCAAAATGATATCTTTGGGTCACCAAAGGCCAGGCCAGGACACGGTGATAACAATATGTGGTGGACATGTAAGATAGCAAAAAAAAAAATTGGAAGGGGGTACATGATGAAATTCAAAGAATTTGTAAACTTTGAAATGAAAGCAGAGCTTTATTTGTTAAATATGCTAGGGCAACAAAGGGAAATAAGAAGTCATCAGAAGATATTATTATATTTAATAACTGTGGTGAGGTTGACATATGCGCAAAACTGGAAAGAAAAGAAATATATTGACATAGAAGAGTGGAAGTTAAAAGTTCTGGATATGATAGAGATGGAAAAATTAGCATTTTCTTTGAAGAACAAATCTGTCCAGAACTTTGAAAAAGAATGGAAAGGAGTATTGGATTGGGTAAGGATATAAATGTATAAGAAATCAAAGAAGAAATAATGTAATCGCTCTTTTCTCTGTAGAATGGAAATTATGTTTGTATGCAATGGAAATAAGCAATTTCAACTGGAAGACCCAAGTGCAGGCGCGGGGGTTATTTTTGAGATTAAACTTTTAATAAGAATTATTCCAAAAAAAAAAATTGTTTCTGATTTACAGTGACCCTAAGGCAAACTAATCATGAAGTTTTCTTGGAAAGATTTGTTCAGAGGAGATTTGCCTTTGCCTTCCTCTGAGGCTAAGAGAGTACGACTTGCCCAAGGTCACCTGGTGGGTTTCCGTGGCTGAGCAGGAATTTGAACCTTGGTCTTCAGCACACTGGACTATCACTGAGGTATCAACAGGATGAGTGTGGTCAGTGCCGTGGCCTTCGAGCAGGGAGACCCACGTTGAGATTCCCACTCAGCCACAAAGTGCACTGGCTGACCTCCAGCCGCTCACACTTTTTTTAGAACCGTAGAATCCACTGTGCTCCAAGGCTGTCCGTTCCACTGTTAAATAGCAGCTAAGGAGCGGGGTGGAGAAGGTTCTTAAAGTTTAGCTGGAATCTCTTCTCTTGCAATTTGAATCCTTTGGCTTGTGGTTTCTGGTTTGTGAAGCAGCAGAAAACAAGCTTGCTCCATCTTCTAGATGACCTCCCTTCAGATATTGAAAGATGGCTCTCAGATCAGCTCTCGGTCTTCTCTTCTCCAAGCTAAATGTATCTAGTTCCTGTGGTTCTACGAACTAATTATGGGTTGCACTGAGATCCTTGGAGGAAAGTCCAAGATTTTCCATACATTGGCTCAGTCATTTATCAGAACTGAGAGTGCAGCTAAGAAATCAGAAGCAGACTAGGACTTGGAAGGGCAGCTACGAAGGAACTAAACAAGATCCTGAAATGTAAAGATATATAGTTGAATGCTAAAGTTAGGATTGTCTATGCCATTATATTTCCCATTTCTGTGTGTGGTTGTGAAAGCTGGACAGTGAAGAAGGCTGATAGGAAGAAAATCAATTCCTTTGAAATACAGCACTGGAGAAGAGTGTGGATACCTGGACTACCAAAAAGGCAGATTAAATGGAGAAAATCCAGCCTGAACTCTCCCTAGAAGCCAAGCCGGCCCCTCCTGAAACTGCAAACCCCGGGATTCCATAGGATGTTGCAAGTGGAATCATAGCGCTATAACAGCTGAGTGGTGTTATCACTGTGTACTGGCCTGGCCTTTGGTAACCTTAGATATCATTTTGATATCATAATTCGGCCCTGCTCTGCCACCAGCCAAGTGTTTGTGAGGCCACCGAACAAGCGCGAAGCTAGGCATGGCTATTATCCGCTGAGTCATATTTGTTTACACCAAGGCAAGCCAGAAACTGCCGGATCTGCTTTAGGGGACCTCCCGAAACAAACACCTTCATCACGGATGCTTATTAAAACAAAGAGACCTCTGCCCCGAGAGGGCACCCTGGCGAGCTGAGTGCTTAACTGCCAAGCTAGCCGCATCTACATACTGGCCATACTATTGTCAATTCGGACCATAACTCAATCATATAAATTCTGACCTTTCAGAGACATTGTCTCCAGCCCAAAACTCATTGTTTTCCCCCAAGACCAGACTAGCCTAGGGTCATGCCTTCCCCTAATAAAAACGCCCAGTTCCGAGAGTTCCTCGGACTTCGCTGGATTTCCATCCCACCTCGCTGCCGCTTTTTCTGCGAATTCCCCTCGGCCGCCGTGCTGAGTTTCCTTCTCTTCCATTGGCTTCTTCAGGACTACGAGAAAGGTGGCGTATCACTCATTCCCAAAAAAACTCTTATTTCCTATTTCTTATTTAATAGTGAGGTTGTGATTTCTTATTAACTTGCCTACTTGCTAATAAATATTATTGTTGTTATTCCAACTGTCCGACTGCTCACTGACCTGACACTGTATACATTGGGTAAAAGATCCCTGCTAAGTTACCCTGCCTCTTGCTAGCTAAGAGAGTGCTCGAGTTAATTTCCCCATCTTGTTTGGTTTGGTTATTTGGGTGCCCCTCACGGGACCCCCAAGTCACAGGGTAACAATAGCCTTAGGCAGGAAGCATTGAATTTCTCAAGAAGTCCCTGTACTGTTGTTGCATCTGGGAAAACTCCTAGTCACTGTATAGGGAAAACTTGCTAATTTTAGTCCAAATGAAAGAGTTTTACCTTTGTTGGAGGTAGAAGCCTCAAAGAGTTAAGTCCCCATTAGCCCCTTTGTTACCCTGTGTGCTGGGGGTCCCGGGAGGGGCACCCAAATAACCAAACAACAACAACAAAAGATGGGGAAATTAACAGGAGCACTTCGCTTAAGCTTAACGAGAGGCAGGATAACTTTGCGAGGATCTTGTAACCCTATGTATACGAGGTCAGGTCAGTCAAGCAGTCAGGCAGTTTTAAAATAGTAAAAATGATGTTTTATTAACTGACAACAGAAAAGACACCACATTCATGCAGCTAATGGAAGAATTAGAAATAAGGATTTTCAGGGGAAGTGGGCGATACGACACTTTTCTCGTAGTCCTGAAGAAGCTGAAGACGGTAGCGAAGAAACTCAGCATGGTAGCCGACGGGAGCTCGCCCGACAAAGCGGCAGCAAGGCTGGATGGAAGTCCGGAGCGATCCGAGGGAGCTCTCGGAACCAGGGGTTTTTATAGGGAAAGTTTGACCATAGGCTAGTCTGGACTTGGGAGAGAACAATGAGGTTTGGGTGCGAGCCAATGTCTCCGAAAGGTCAGAATTTAACATGATTGAGTTAAGTTCGAATTGACAATAGAATGGCCAGTATGCGGATGCAGCTCGCCTGGGCAGTTGAGCTTCTAGCTCGTCAGGGTGCCTGCTCGGGGCGGGGGGCTCTTTTGTGTCAGCGTGCATCCGTAATGAAGTGTTTGTCTGGGGAGGTCTCCTAAAGCAAGATCTGGCTGAGTCTGGCTTGCCTAGGTGGAGAAAGGAATGTTTCAGCATTTAATAGCCATGCCTAGCTCCGTGCTTGTTCGGGGGCCTCGCAAACACTTGGCTGAGGGTGGCAAAAGGTGGCCGAATTGTGATATCAAAATGATATCTAAGGTCTACCGAAGCCAGGCCAGTTCACGGTGATAACACCTTCTTGGTAAAGTTTTCCCTGTAACATTGCTAATATATTGCTCATATGTTACTTCAAAGCTCTAGGCAAGTCCAGGGGCCGCATATAGATTGTGGGACCCTCCTGGACCTACATATATACTAAAAAAAAAAAAAACCAAAGCGACTAAAACCCACTTGTGGTTCTCAAAAATTTGTATTGTTTTTTGATGTTAAACATTACGGGGGCCTTGAAAACTATTGAAAAAGCCGGTTGTACCTGGAGCCTGGGGATTCTGGAGGTGTTGAAGGCCGCAGAAGTCCTTGGGGAGGCCACATTTGGCCCCAGGGCTGAACTTTACCCACTCCTGCTTTAAGGGAAGGTTGCATTACCAGTTTCTCACTAGGATTTCCCCCCCCCCAAATGTTTAACTTCCTCTTGGCTCCCCGTTACTGGCACCTTGTGACCTAAGCCCCTGTGAACATAACCTACAAAGTACACACAAACCATGGTATTTATCTTTCTTTATTGATTAACTGCTTCCAAGGCTTTCTTGTTTTCCTGCACACTGACAAACAGACATGATCTGTCCTGTACAAAAAGGTATAAAGTTAGCAAGAGTAATATACAAGGCTTAAACGTGGACATTTGCATAGTGGAGTCACGGAAGAGGTTTCCAGCTTCTTGCTTTACAAATGGACCTGTTATTTTAGTGGAAGTTGCTGGCTCACAAAGGGCAAGATGGGCCCCAATCCAAGGAAATCCAATTATGATTCAGATCCAGGCTCTGCAGTACAAGCGGGCCTTTGATTCTGCCTTCCTGTTTTTGTTTGCTTTGTTTCCAGTGGGATTTGAGTCATGATTAACTTTTGCTGGATCCAGGCCTTTGTGTCTTAACCTGCCCAGAGGAGCCATGTATACACATACTGAAGTCATACATTTTGTTGTACCTCCCAGTTATGTCAACTCTCTCCTAAGGTTTTTTTGGACGTGTTTCTTAGAGGAGGTTTGTCCCTGCCTTGCTGGAGAGGGTGTGACTTGCTGACAGCTGACTGGGGTTTCAAACTCTTGTTGCCATGTCCTACCACCTCTCCTATAAGATATGCGATTTTCATAAATTGGACTTATTGATGACTGGAGAACGTGGTCAAAGTCATGCTGACTGGAGAACGTGTTTCGGGGTCAAGTTGACTTGAGACATATTCAGGGTCATAAGACTAGAGAGGATTAGTCAGGAAAACCCAGTGCTGATGGGTTTGTGCTAATCCTTTTATCACTCTGGGCTCTTTGCATCTCCAAATACAATGAAGGACAAACTGCCCAGATTAGTGAGCAATCAGAGACCATCCCTCAGTCATATCCTATGGAGATCTTCCCTATACACCCTACCTGACTGAACATTAAGAGATCGTCACGTGTCCCATCAATGTTTTGTCACTCTGGAGTTAAGCAACCAGCCCATTCCAGACCCCTTTGTCAATCCTGTGGGAATGCCATTATGGCTTTGTCAACATGCCCCTTCAGGGTGTGAAATATGGTATACAAACTCTACCTTTGACCCCAGCCATTTGTGGTACGTGGGACATTGTTGTATGTGGTACCCCAGACTGCCATTCCTCAGACACTGTCTGAGTCTCCCTTCCTCAGGACTGGTAACTATCACCCTTTCCACCCAGTGTCTCTCTATCCAACCTTTCTTGCTTTACTTTCCAATAACCTCATCAGTCACATAGGAATGTGGGGTGGGGGAGGTGATTCGCCCTGGGCAGCAATGTTTGTGGGGCATCCCGGCTCGTAGCCATGGCCCCGTGCACCCTGGCCATGCCCTCACGTGGCCTGGCCATACCCCATGCACCACAACCCCACCCCTGCACACCATAACCCCCCTCCTCCCCCCCCCCACACACTCCAAGCTCCGCCACTGAGCCTCATACGGTTCTTAAGAGTGTTTGATTTCTCATATGTTTGTTAATTCAAATACAACGCTGTGCTAAGTGTAACAGGAGTCCTCTCTACAGTTAGTACTGGTGTATATAGGTAAAAAGATCTTGCTGTTACCCTCCTCTCGCAGGCCTCCTTTGAGCTATAATTTCCCCAAATTCTAAGGAGATGCTGGCATTGAAGGAGGACCCCAGTGTCCCCCACCTCTTAGGGTAACACCCTTGTCTCCCCACGTTTCAGGCCAAGACTCAAACCATGACAGCACCCTGGCTTTGTCTTCAAGTCAACTTCTGATTTTGACAACTGTGTCCTAGGGTTTTCTGGGCAAGATTTCTTCAGAGGTGGCTTGCTATTACCTTCTTCCGCGGCCAGGAGAATATGACTTGTCCAGGGTCACCTGAGCTGAGCAGGGATTTTAACCCTGGTCTCCCAAACACTCAAACCGCTACACCACACCAACTCCTAGTGCCTTCAGATTGACTCCGATTTGTGGTGTCCCTACTGTAGAGTTTTCCTGGTGAAATTTATTCAGAGGAAGCTTGCCACAGCCTTCTGAAGAATTTAGCCACTGGTCTCTTTGTTACTGCCAAGGACCTGGATAAAGGAGTTGCCTGGGTCATTAAGATGCCCTAGAATATAAAGGTGGAAACGTGATGAAAAGACAGGGTCTTTTTTTCGTATGTGGTGGACATGTAAGATAGCAAAAAAATATTGGAAGGGGGTACATGATGAAATTCAAAGAATTTGTAAGCTGAATTTTGAAATGAAACCAGAGTTTTATTTGTTAAATATGCTAGGGCAACAAAGGGAGATAAGAAGTTATCAGAAGATATTGTTATATTTAATAACTGCGGTGAGGTTGACATATGTGCAATATTGGAATGAAAAGAAATATATTGATATAGAAGAATGGGAGTTAAAAGTTCTGGATATGGCAAAGATGGAAAAATTAGCCTTTTCTTTGACGAATCAACCTATCCAGAACTTCGAAAAAGAATGGAAAGGAGTATTGGATTGGGCAAAGACATAAATGTAGAAGAAATCAAAGAAAGAAATATTGTAATCACTCTTTTCTCTGCAAAATGGAAATTATGCATGTATGCAATGGAAATAAGCAAATTCAACTGGAAGACTTAAACTTGGAAGTGTGGGGGGTTATTTTTGAAACTAAACTTTTAATAAAAATTATTTAAAAAAAAAGATGCCCTAGAATATAAAAATGAGGCATTGCACCAATTATCAGACATACTAATACACATGCCATGTTCTAACAATCCCATTTAAGCTATCATAGATGGAGCATATAGGTTCTGGGCTACCTCAGGGATTCGGGATATATTTTGCTATTGAACACCAATCCTAGAATGCCTATTTTTTCCCCACCTTAAGATCCCCAAAGATAGCCAGTATCGTGTAGTGGCTTGAGCATTGGCCTATGACCCTTGAGGCTAGGGTTCGATTCCCCACTAGGCCATAGAAACCCACTAGGTGACCTCGGGTGCATAATAGGGTTGCCATTTAGACGGAAACTACTCGAAGGCACACAACAAGATCCACAAAGGGCATCATCTTCCCTGTGGCTGCCCCATTGTTTCAGCTTGCAACTCTGTGTTGGGACTTCTTTCTAAATTTGCCAACTATTTTTTTAAAACCATTTGTACCTCTAATTCCATTTTATCCACATGACTCCACTGATTTCATTTTAAAAAATTAGATTCCTTTGACATAAAAGAAGAGAACGTTTTGGCAAGCATGGATGTCAGGTCATTATATACAAACATACCACAAGATTAGATTTTACATATAATAACCTCATTAGAAAAGAGAACTGATAGACATAGAATCATAGAGTTGGAAGAGACCCCGAGGGACATCCAGTCCAATCCTTTGCCATGCAGGAATACATATCAAAGCATTCCCAACACGTGGCCATCCAGCCTCTGCTTAAAAACCTCCAAAGAAGGAGGCTCCACCACACTCCAAGGCAGCACGTTCCACTGCCGGACAGCCCTGGCCATCAGGAAGTTCTTCCTGAGGTTCAAGTGGAATCTCCTTTCCTGCAGCTTGAATCCATTGCTCCTTGTCCTAGTCTCTGGAGCAGCAGAAAACAAGCCCACTCCCTCTTCAATCTGACATCCCTTCAAATGTTTAAACCTGGCTGTCATGTCCCCTCTTGACCTTCGCTTCTGCAGACTAAACATCCCCAGCTCCCTCAGCCGCTCCTCATAGGGCTTCATGGCTTCCAGACCCTTCACCATTTTGGTTGCCCTCCTCTGGACATGCTCCAGCTTGTCGATATCCTTCTTGAGTTGAGGTGCCCAGAACTGGACACAGTATTCCAAATGAGGCCTAACCAAAACAGAATAGAGTGGTACCATTACCTCTCTCGATCTAGACACCATACTCCTATTGATGCAACCAAGAATCGCATTGGCTTGCTTGGCTGCCGCATCCCACTGCTGACTCATGTTCAGCTTGTGATCTTCCAAGACTCCTAGATCCCTTTCATATGTACTATTATCCAGCCACGTGTCCCCCATCCTATATTTGTGCATTCCATTTTTTCTACCTAAGTGTAGGACCTTACATTTCTCTCTGTTAAAATTCATTTTGTTAGCTTTGGCCCAGCTATCCAATCTGTCAAGGTCATTTTGAATTTTGATCTTGTCCTCTGGTATATCAGCAACCTCTCCCATTTTGGTGTCATCTGCAAATTTGATCAACATCCATCCATATCATTTTTGAGCACACCAGTTGAATTGGCTTTATGTAAAAACTACTTTAGATTCAATAATAACTTTTGTTGCAAAATTAAAGAGGTGGCAATTGGGTGCCCCATAACAGCAGAAGTAGTTAACTTGTACAAGGAAAGTTTTGAAAAATATTTTATTTCTTCTGTCGATCCTTATTAAAAAGATATAGTTAGGTGGTACATATTTATAGGTGATGTGTTCCTTACTTGGACAGGAAATCAAGAGAGTGTGAAAGACTTTTTCAGGTAGGTCAGCTCTGTAAATAACATTCCATTTGATACTGTCACTTTAATGAGATACACTTTTTAGATGTTATTATTAGAAAAGAAGGAACAAAATTATACTCTTCTCTCTATTCAAAAAAACAAACTTACTGACCGAAATACGTATCTCAGGTCTGGCAGTTCATACCCTAAAACTTTAAGAAACTATCCAATATTTAGTGAGTTCTTAAGGGTTAAAAGAAACTATGCAAGGGAGGAAGATTTTTTAAAAAGATGAATCAAGGTGACTCAGGCCATTTCTGCAGTAGGCTGTTATAGTGCTATGATTCCACTTGCAACATCCTATGGAATCCTGGGGTTTGCAGTTTCGGGAGGGGGCCTTTAAAATTCTCAGCCAGAGAGCTCTTGGGCCTCAGGAAACTACAAACCCCAGAATTCCACAGGAGGATGTTGAAAGCAGAGTAATAGCACTATAACAGTGTAGACTCATTTCCACACTAGACTATTATAGTGCTATTATTCCACTTTCAACATCCAATGGAATCCTGGGGTTTGCAGTTTTGGGAGAGGCCGGCTCGAATAATAGCGCTATAACAGTCTAGCATGGAAATGGCTTAGGGCAGACATGGCTTGAGAATCTGAGCTGGTTGCAGAACTGTTTTGTTGTTTTTTATTTGTACAACACCATGTACAATAATGGTGCTGCGTAAATCAGTCATAATCTATATCGATAAGGTAATTGATCCAGTCTAGAGAGAGCCAGCGTGGTATAGTGGTTTAAACGTAAGACCATGATTCTGGAGGTTTGAATCCCCACTCAGCCATGAAAACCCACTGAGCGACCTTGGGCACGTCATACTCTCTCAGCCTCGGAGGAAGGCCACTTTCTGATGAAATCTTTCCAAGAAAACTCCATTATAGCTTCCCCTTAGGCAGTGGCGGAGCTTGGAGTGGGAGGGGGCAGGGCTACGGAGCGAGGGGATGTGAGCACTGTGCATGGGGGCTTGGCCAGCGCACGCAGGGGCATGGCTAGAGATCATGACGCACCAAAAATATTGCTGCCCAGGGCAAATCGCCCCGCCCCACCCCACGCCCTTACGCGACTGCCCTTAGGGGTACCATAAATCAGAAATGATGTGAAGGCAGACAACAGTAACAATCTGGTCTAGAGTCTAGCCTGAGTTTTAAAGGAATTTTTTAGGTGCTGAATCCTGGCCTTTAAATAGGTCCACCAACTTAAGGCCATTTCCGCACTACACTCTTATAGCACGATTATTCCACTTTCAACGTCCTATGGAATCCTGGAGTTTGCAGTTTCGGGAGGGGCCACTTGGATAGGTTCTTTAAAGTTCATACTTAAACCCAGAGCTGACTCTTTAGGGACATGGAAACCATCAGCCGCTGCTACAGTTGGCAAGGGGAGAGAGAGAGAGAAATTTTGACTTTGGCCTGTGCTGCCACCATGCAGCCTGGATGAATGAACAAGGCCCCCAATGCAACTTTTAATTATTGGTGACTGAAAAAGTCTCACTTGTTTAAAGAACAGGTGAAAACTTCAGCTTATCATCTCACATTCTGATGCAAACCAGGTGCAGCTGCTGTCTCACTCCAGATCACAACTTAGGAAATGTTAAATTTTTAGAGTAGAACTATCCTAGTCCTCACCCCATCATGGCTACTGGCAGTGCAAGGTGAGGGTTTTTAGGAGTTTTAGGCTAAAAGAAGTAACTTTTCCAAGCCTGTCTTGGACTCATCTGTGCAGTTCAGACCACAGAGACCAAGAGCAGATAGAATGCAGAACAGCCGCCACAGAGAACATATCTGACAAGCTACAGACAGTCTCTTCACCTTGAAGGTTAAGTCTGGGGGAATAATTTCTTGTTCCCAGGCTCATTTGGAAATGATTTGCCCCCATGAACAGTCTTTTTCCAAAGGAAACAGGCTGTGTGTGGATGAAGACGAACATTTTTAAATACAGTCACTGTTTCAGTCTCTGGAGTAGCCAGATCGATCAATTTCAGTACTACCTGCTAAAGGAACCAATCTTTCAATGTGTGCCTTGTTGATCTTGCCAATATTTACCTGAACAAGAGGGCAAGGTCTACCTTCTCTGTCAACATAGAGCCCCAAGCAGAACTAAAAGGAGAAGTTTTGCGCCTCTGAAAAGAAAACATTCTGAATACAATCAGGTGCATGAACTCAAAGTACATAATCAACACTCCCTGATCCCAGAAATGGCTTTCTAGTCATAGAAACCTTCATGGAAGAGTGGCAAAGTACACACTCCTTGCTGGAAGCAAACTGCTGCGAACTACACTGGACTTTCGTGACCAGTAATTGTCATATATGGGGCAATAACTGAAGCTTGTTGTTTTTTGGGGTTGACCACAACTGGCCTTGGAATTCTGGGTCAAATTTTTTAAAAAATGCTACCAAGGTCCGTTTATAATTGGAAAAAAATGCAATGCTTAGTAATAGCCGGGCACTGTCCAGGTATAACCTCAGTTAATGAAGCAGATGTGTTCTTCTTTAACAAAACAAAACGGTACCAGAAGGCAAAGTAACATGGAAAGAATAGGGTTAAATTCCTACACCACAACAAAGTAGAGCAATTCAACTTACGTATTTCAACAAACTTGTTTATTTAGAACCAATAATGCACAAATGAAATGAAACAATCAAGTAAGCCTTACATAAATAACGTATTTTGGATCTTTTAGATACCACTTGAAAGCTTCTTCCAAAATGTATTGCATGATGATGTTTTCTTTCACTAGCCTCCACTTTTCTTATGATTTCCATTTTGATGGCCAAACTTGCAGATTTTTTTTTTTTTTTTTTGAACATGATGAGGGGAGTTACTGAAGTAGGCTTATCTGCTGTCTCTTTTTCTGCATTTTGCTTTTATGTTTCCTCAGTAAGGGATTATGAAGACGGCTGCTGTTTACCTTGCTTGTCACAGGCAGGTACACGCAGCTACTGTAGGACTGCCTACAGCAGAACCCCGTTCTTCCCCTGCTTAGATTTTATTGCATTGCATACACTGACACAACCCAGCTCTAAAAGTCTGTTTCTCCAGTCCCCCTTCACCATCTTCCCAGTGCCACTGCCACTCCATTTCTACACAGGATTCAATACAAGGACACCCAAATTATCAAAGCTCAGAGCGGAGGCATTTTTTCAGATACCCCAACCATCAGAGACGACTGTTAATATTTGCTGTTACGCTTCTCTTATGTGTCTACTGGTGTATGTGCTTCTTCCACTTAAGAAATTCAGGAAGCAACAGGAAAAGAAAGATGAGGCTGGAAGAGGAATCAAGCAAGGAATGTGGTATATCCGGGGAAGGCTAAACCAAGCATAGACTGTTCTCTCTCTGGGGACCAAGGTTTATGGAGATAATGGGACCACCTGATCAGGAAGGGGCCACAGTTCAGTGGGAGAGTGCCGGCTCTGCTGTACAAACCACCAGAACAGGTGATGTGTGTAAAAGCACAGCCAGACAAATTTAATGGAGACTCATGGCGAAGGAGCTGGTTTGTTTGCTTATTTTTTTCAGTGATTTCAACCAAGAGATTAAAGATTGCTAGGATTTCTATTAGAAGAAAAAAGAACTGTGTGCATTGGAGGAAGGGTTGGACAATGGAATCTAGCAGCACCTCTGAGACTGACACACATCAATATAAGTTTTCATGAGCTCCCGTGTCCTAGCTTGAAAGTTCTAAAGACCCTGGCCCCTGACCATTTTATATTTAGGGGTGTCTTTGCTCATCAGTTCATATCTCCCGCATCTCCCACATAACACTGACAGACTGGAGAGCACGTACAGCTCCTGTAGGCCTCTGTAACTCTGTGCAGGGGGTGGGTAAGCAATTTTGAACAGTCCCGGGAAAAATCTTCAATTTCCAGGAACCACTTCAGGCC
Source organism: Iguana delicatissima (assembly GCA_948472985.1). NCBI lineage: Eukaryota > Metazoa > Chordata > Lepidosauria > Squamata > Iguanidae > Iguana > Iguana delicatissima. The sequence goes on along the minus strand of CAOKZL010000566.1, from coordinate 778,374 downwards.
ACACCAGCCAGGAAACAAACACAAGTCACATCTTGGGAACAGCAATGCCTGACGAGGTTTTTTTCTGTGGGGGGAAATAGAGGGCAGAAAGGGGGCTGGGGCCTGCTCTGTGTGAAAACTACTGCTCTTGGCCTCCAGCAGGGAAAAATGCTTTTAATAATGGGAGAGCTCAGGGTACCCCAGTCTGCAAAAACAAGACTTTGGGGGTTGTGTGTGGCCCATGGGCCACACTTTGCCCACCCCGCCTTACTAGCCGTGTGACTAACAGTGGACACAGGCCCCTTCTGGGACTGCATGCTGCAAGGTAAGGCCAGTAGGTGTTTCTCAGGTGTTTTAAGTCATTTCAACATGTCATGGGATTAGTAGTGACCTGCAGCTATCATCTGAGCTTCTCGACAGAAGAGGTCATTCATTGGGTCAAAATAATTTGAAACAAAAAAATAGGCCTAAAGGTGCAGATTACTGTTAGAGGGTGGGCTCTTGGCCATGACATTCAGCACCACTCCTATTGAAATCAGAAAGTCTGCAATTTAGAGGTGGTAGAATGGCTCCCCCTCCTGGTAACAGAGCTAAAACAAAGCTGCTCCTCTGCAACTTTGATTTGGGATGGAGCATTTGGTAAATCCTGCAATATTTGTGTGTGTGGGGCAAGTCAAGTTCCATTCAGCCCACTGTAAAAATGTATGCATTGTAACTAGCTGAACTTATTATGACCATTTGCCTTAACGCAAGTGCATTTCTCATGGTTGGTCCTTTTCCGACTGGATTTTAAAACTAGCTCCCAAGGACCACCAACTGTACCATTAGTTAGGTAGGTGATTCTATCTGACTTTGGCCACATGGCATCTACGAACAGCATTAAGAGTTGAAAGTTGAGGTGGACTGACAGACTGCCACCCAAGACTCCTCTCTCTCAGGAGACCAAGGTTCTAGCTTTTTCCTGCTCCATCCCCCAGCAGAAACACGGAGCCCTGTTTCCACCTGTATATACCACCAACAGAGTACGGTCCTTCTTGAAACGCAAATCAGTTGCTCTGTCCAGAGCCACTATCCAAAAGTTGTGCTTCTTGTTATGTGTTCTCAGCTTCCTTTCTGCATAGATTTTGAGCCTGTGATTTTTTTTTATACTTTAAATATGCATGTTTAAGCATCTCCTTTAGATCCATCATATTTCACATCTGTCATATTTAGTTCAAATATGCAGAGAAAGGAGACCCAGTGCGGTATAGCAGTTTTAGCACTGGACTACAACCCTGGAGACCAGGTTTCAGTTCTCTGTTCAGCCACGGAAACCCATTGGCTGACTTCTGGCACCTCACATACTCTCAGTCCCCAGAAAACCCTGTGCTAGGCTCACTTTGGGGTTGCCATAAGCTGAAATTGACTTAAAGCCACAACACAACAACCACCACCACCAATGTGGAGAAAGGCAGAGGAGAAATCAACACAGGAACTTCAATTGGACCTACTAGAATAAATCAGTTCTCCCCCCTGTTAGGCCACTGAAATTATGAAGTCCTGGAAAAACCAGAATTGAGCTTTTGTGTGAAAGGACCAAGAACTAATTTTAGTTACTGATGCTGAACATGAAACCCTGGGCTTTGGATGTGTTTTGAGACAGGCTGTTGTTTAATTCCAATCATCTCTTGAATCTGGCTTTGGCTGGTGCACATTGGGTTTCTAGTAAAAACAACACAGATCCAGTAACTCTGGATCCCACCTTGAAGGATGGGAAAGATTAAAATCTACAATGAACTAACATGTTCCTCAAGAGACACGAAAACTGATTAAACTGGGATTACAGTTAGCAACGCAGAGTAGCTGGAGGCTACCTTATTTCAGCAGTGTACCATGGGAAATCTTCAGCATCCTAACTCCTCACAAACAACCTTAGGAGGAACACTAATGGTGGAGACTCTCATGAATACGGGTTACATCTTTATTTTAAAAATAAACTGCCACTTTAATGCCTTTGGCAACAACAAATAATTCTCTACTGCCTTTTAAGAAAATTAATCACCGCCTTACATCTGAAGGACAGGGATAGATAACAAAAGGCAAGATAAGACCAATGTACAAAAGTGGAATATATTTTGATTTTTATTTTACTCCAAATTTAGACTCTGGATGGGTACAGCATCTACAAAAGAAAAAAAAAAGAACAAAAAAGGAAAGGTTAAGATTCACAAGGGACAACCAGAGAAGAGTCTAATGAATAGCAAACAAAACCTACTATTTAAAAGATTATCTTTAAAAGATCTCCTTCAGAACTGCTAAACCTACATCATCTTACAGACTGACACACATTTACTCAACACAAACTCTTCCTGTACACATCAGAAGTGTTCTAACTCCCTTGGTCGTTCAAGAGCACAGAGAGAGCTACTGCATTTTCAGTTGGCATTCCTAAAAGGCAACAAAAACATCTAACCAGAGGCCAGGAGGAAAAGAGCATCTTTCATTCTGCAACACGGCCTCAGAACACAGGGGCAATGGTCCCAGTTAGCAGCATGTGCTGGCCAGGTCGTAACACCTGAACCTCAGGAAGAACTTCCTGACAGTCAGGGCTGTCCGGCAGTGGAACATGCTGCCTCTGAGTGTGGTGGAGTCTCCTTCTTTGGAAGTTTTTAAGCAGAGGCGAGATGGCCATCTGTCGGGAGTGCTTTGTCGGTGTTCCCGCATGGCAGGGGGTTGGACTGGATGGCCCCTGTGGTCTCTCCCAACTGTACATTTCTGTGATTCTATGAACACCAACAACTATAATCAATACTGCTGGGGCAAGTGCTTGAACCACAGTTCAGACATTCCTGGGAATGTGTGCTGGACTAAAGCTCAACTGTTCTTCCTTGTTCACAGTTATTTTTACAAGCAGCACTGGGAACAAGTTAGATTGGGAGTTGTGCTTGACAAGAGTCCAGCAGTGTTTAAAGCAATTTATTAAAAGCCATGGAGAACCATTTTTGAAACATTCTGTGCACGTCCACAACATAAGAATTTAATTCCTGATATAGTCCCAGCGTGCCCTACCAGCTGCCAGCTCCAGCCTTCCACATTGTGAAATAAATTAAGTATAAGACCTACAGCAACTATAGGAAAATAGCAAGATATAAAGTACATGGATCCTTAGCTTCTGACAAAACCTCCTTACTCATTTTTTATTTGCTGAAAAAAGAATGCACACTCTGTCTTTCTTAAAAAATCCTCAAGACAAAACATACAGTTGTTCGCTCAAAAGACCACTTCTCTCTTCCCTCTGAGATTTAGGCACGCTAAAGACACTCATAGCTCTAGTCCTCACCACTCGGATCCTGTGTCCAATGGCTTTGGCAGGCAGGTTGGATCGGAACTTTGCTCGCACCATGCCACTGTTTCCATGGGCACGGGTCACCTTCCCCCAGATTACTCGGGTCCTGTTGGGTTTGCCACCCGGAGTCACTGTGTTGCTGAAAAAAGAAACAGGTAGACCATTAGAACTCTATCACCTTCTATGCTTGGACCAAATACAGGAACACTTCTTGCCTTCTGAAATTCTACAGTTGAGGTACATATGTATGTCTCCATAACATATGGTCTCTTTATGAAGCTATTGACTCCAGATGTGAGCTCAAACTACAGTGACTTAATTGGTCTTACAGAATCAGAGAGTTCAAGGTAGGGTTGTTTATTTGCCTGCTTTTCTAAAACTGGGACAGTATTGTAATTCTGTCAGGAGGCTGGGGAGCAGGGGCTTCAGCAAGCACAAGCATTATCTCACTTAGCCAAATAGCCAACAGAATTAGATCACTCAGGTGAGGAAATCATCACCAAAATTTGCTAAAAATGGCATCAATGAACAAGAAGAAAACCAGACACAATACATTTAACTCAAGTCTAGTATCTTTAAAGTTACTCTGGTCTGAAAAAGCAAATCAAACAAAACCACAGGGATTTTTTTAGCTTCACTGATGAGGCCAGCAGGTGTGTGTGCAGGGGGATCACTGCTGAGTTGGAAAGGTATCTTATTAATTAACTTCCTTTTAAAAAGAGGCCAACATAAAATCACAGCAGTAGACAAAACAAAGGCAAATATCTTAACCACCAGGATTGGAGCTGTTCAGTTGCCTAGAACTTTTATTTCATCATGTGAGGAATTTTCTCCACTTTAGCCTCATGACAACATCACAGGATTTATGTTAGATTACTTGTCTGTGTAGTTCAGTATCTGATAGATGCCTTTCCTCCACTGCCTCAGATATAAGGATTTCTCCAAAAACATGCTACTCGATCTTTCTCCCTGAAGATGCTGGGAACTGAACCTGAAAACTACAGCACGCAAGATATGGGTTTTAGTACAGACATAACGTTAAAAGGTATGTTACATGGAATGGGAGTAGCTTGCATGGGATCACCCAGCAAGAGCCATGGCTGGGCAGGAAATAAGATAAAAACCTTCCTGGTCCAGATGTTTCACTTTCTGTTGCACTATGACTCTCTTGGCCCATACCAACCAGAACCTGAAGCCATACTGCTCTAAAAAGGAGCAATTTGTTACTGTTGTATGACTTCAAAATGTTTATTTCTTTTTGTATATTATAAATATGCAATCTTTCTATAAATAAAGAAGATGTCTAAACGTACGCTGTCCCTGAGGAGAATCTACTGGGGATTTTCTTGGCAAGATTTCTTCAGAGCATTTGCATTTGCCTTCCCCTGAGGTTAAGAGAGTGTGACTTGCCCAAGGTCACCCAGTGAGTTTCTGTGGCTAAGCGGGGATTCAAACCTTGTTCTTCAGAGTCATGGCCCAACGCTCAAACTCCTACACAGTGGGCCCTCTGTATATGTGACGGTTCTGTTCCAGGAACGCATATAAAAGAAAAACCATGAATGTTTGTGTTCCATAATACCTAACAGCAGAGATGTGCATGTGGACGATTCTGCGGGCATTTCGCTGCCATTTTAGGTATAGGAAGTGACATGGTCATGTTCACTTAAAATTGCAGAGATCACGGTTAAGCAGGGCCCACTGTACCATTCTACTACAGTGCAATCTGATGCATCAAAGAAAAACAAACCCCAACTTTAATTTTCACACACTTCTCCCATTCATTAGTGTTTAAATGCAAAAAAACCAAGTGCGTAATGACTGGATTTTGTTCTAGACTCGAGTGCCTACATTTTCAGACAAGTAAAACATTCCCTCTAAGCCACAGCAAAAGGTTAACACTAATATGATTCAAGGAATCATATTAGTCAAGCAAGATTCAGGTGTAAAGCACTTTCCCTCAGTGACCAGGAGCACTCACTTTTTTGCTTTGTACACATAGGCACACTTCTTGCCTAAGTAGAATTCTGTCTCATTGCGGGAATAAACCCCCTCAATCTTCAGAAGAGCTGTGTGCTCCCTCTGGTTTCGGAGGCCTCGCTTGTAGCCAGCAAACGTGGCTTTGGACCACAACCTGGGGAAGAAAGCGCACACAGAATTAAATCCCAGCCGTGCCAGCACAACACATTACAACACAAGGCTGCAAAGCACCTGCAGTTCCATTTGGATTGAACATCTTATTTGGCTCTGATTAAGAGGTGAAATTCCATAACGCTAATAAATTTTAAGGTACGATAATACTTTTGCAGTTTGTAAGACAGTGCCACCACATAACGCAGATGACACAGTGAAACTCTCAACAATAAAGCACCTATGTAAGGGATGCACACATTTGAAAGGATATCTTGTGAGTATGTGCTTTCAAGCGGCCAGTCAACTTACAGAGACCCCATGAACTTCATAGGGTTTTTTTTAGCAACACCCAGAGGTGTTTTGCCAGTTCCTTCCTCTGAAATACAGCCTACAGCAGAAATTTCCAGAAAATACACTCCCCTACCTGCCAGTCATGGTATTGCTGGAAGTCCTGTCCCCAGCAGGCCTGAAAGAAGGAAACACAAGGAGCAGTAAGTTGACATGTGCAGTGTTCATAAGCAGCTTAACAAGCTTGACTGACATGGAATGCACAATTCCTGCTACCACAGAAAGCTACCAGAGATGAAGGTGGCCAGATATCCAAGATCCAAGAATTAACAACAGAATTGACTCCACCTAGGAAATTCTCTTGTCTGGGGTTTGAATGCCCCATTTACTGTTTCCCCCATCTGCACTCATCGTTTAATTCACGCCCACAGGTCTCCCACATATACCATAATGCCATCAAAAACTTACTTACATTTACACAGATAAAAAAGCTTGCCAGCCGCTAACATAGGCTCAATAAAATGTTGGGGAAAGCTGGGTCCGAGCCGTGCACTTCCTATACCACTTCTCTACTTTTATTTGAGTCAATTTAGCACTTGAGAACACATGAAGGAGATGAGGCAGGACGAGCAGCCCTGCTCTGCTGTCCTCTTTCTTTTATTGTTTTCACTGTCTTTCTTGTACTATTAATTAAGTTCTGCAGTTTTACATGCCCCAATGACTTAGACACCTAGAAATTATGAATGCAAGGACTGCATCAACATGGAAAATCAGCATACCTGTCCTTCTCCTCCTTCCTTGCATGGTCATTAAAGTTAAACTAGGATTCAAGCAAGCAAGCAAGCAAGCAAGCAAACAAGGCATGGCTCTGAATTAGCAAGGCATGGCTCTTAGTTTGCAAGACTGGGACAGGGTAAATGCCCACCTTTCTTATTCACAGGGTCACCATAAGCATAAAGCTGAGTTGATGGCAGATAACAACAAAGCCTTACTGGATCAGGTCAAAGAAACAACTAGTCCAGCATATTAATTCCAACAGTGGTCAGCAAGATGCCTCTGTGAAGCTCACAAGCAGGGCCCGCCAGCAAGCAGTGTTCAGGTAAGTGATCTATCAACACAAAGGTTCCATCTAGCCATTGACACCGGTGGCAGATCGATTGCCATGAATGTATCCAATCCATTAAAAAAATACAACATAGCAGTTGTTGACACATCTTGTGGCAGTCAATTTCTCTGACTTTAGCGCACACAAACATAATGGTATTACGGTACTTAGAAAACCTTTTACCATACAATAGTCTTCTGGAACAGAATGGGCTTTGTCCTATGCTGTTACTGCAGACAAAAGGTATGAAAAGAGCTTGGGGAAAATCACTCTTTGGATGACAATTCCTCAAATCACCCAGAACCCTGCAACTATCCAAACTCTCAATATTAATTGTTGCACTATTTTGTGTGCGCGCATGCATGTCTTCAAGTTGACTGCTGACTTATGGCAACCCTCTGGATTTCAGAATTTTCTTAAGCAAGGAAAACTCAGTTTTGCCAGTTCCATCCTTTGAAATGTGACCTGGTATTCCCTGGCACCTGGTACTCCCTAGTCTCCCATACAAGTTCTAAAAAAATACGGTGAGAGATATGTGGCACTCCAGACATTGTTAAACTGCAACTCTTGTTAGCACTAGCCTGCGTGGCCAAGGGTAGAAGCTATGGGAGCTGTAGTCCAAAAAAATCAAGAAGGTCAGATGGCCTCTCTTTCTGTATTACTGTGTTATCACCAGAGCCTGGTGAGAAACAGCTTTCCATTACCTCAGTCCAGTCCACTAAAGCCCCTTTTCACTGGAAGTAAAATCCAAAGGGCTTTAACACACAAAACAAACACTGTTTTATGGAAGTTTATTTAAGTACTTATATAACCTGCATGAATCAAGACAAAAGGGCAGAAACCAGCCTACTGCAAGACTCAAGACAGTCTACTTTGCAGAACAGGTAACACAGCTCAGAATAAGGATGCATAATAAAAGCATTTTTTAAAAAATAAGGTTTGAATTTGGTTATTAGTTATGCTAGCTGAAAGGTATCTTCATGTACAGAATCAGGAATGTTTGAACACCACAAAATAAGGATAAGTGGGGTGAGGGAAAGATGGGAGTCTGGAAACCATGGCCCATTATGAGGAGCAGCTTAGGGAGCTGAGTATGTATAGTCTGGAGAAGAGAAGGTTAAAGGGTGACGTAACAGGCTTGCTTAAACATCTGAAAGAGTGTCAGATGGAAGATGGAGCAAGCTTATTTTCCTCTACTTGAGAGACTAGGGCAAGGAACAATGGCTTCAAACTATGGGGAAAAAAGATTCTATCTAAACAATTGGAAGAACATCCTGATTGTAAGGCCGTTTGACACTGGAACACACTGCTGCCTGGGAGTGAGATGGAATCTCCTCCTTTTGGAGGGTTTTAAACAGGCTGGACAGCCAGCTATCGGGAGTGCTTTGACTGTGCCTTCCTACATGGCCGAATGGGCTGGACTGGTCTCTTCCAACTCCTGTGACTCCATTCATTTCATGCACTGCTAGATCAAACTAAAGGCCTATATAAACGAAGAACCTAAACTGAAAGCAGTAAAATGAACCGCTTTCTGGTCCCCACCAAGTGATACGAACAGGCACCTTGCCTCTGGTCTTATAAAACACATATCCGTCTTGTGGGCCACTGACAACCGTACTCCCCACGTACATGCCCAGCCCTCTACCAAAGCCATCCAAGCTGCTGGCTATCAGTATATCTTGCGGCATCGAATCCCAGTTTGCTGGGTCCCGTTGAAAACGTCCTTTTTAACATCTGTCCCATACCTCCACCCAGTCAGCTCCAGTGGGTGAGCCCCGGTTCTAGCATTATGAAATAAAACCTTCGCTTTGCTTTCTCCACACCACGTACGCTTCTGCATGCTTCTGTCCTAACTTACCCCGCAGTCGGCTGGGGATCACCGCGCTGGGCTGGGCAAAATATTCGGTCCAAGACAGCAGCGCTGTTTTCTGTGTTCCCGACTTAAAGGCAGGGAAACCTCAGCATCACCAACCAACCATAGAGACCGGCCGGGGGCTGCCAGAATTTCTCCCCCACCCGCACACGACGAGGCCTCCTTCCTTCCAGGGAACGCAAAGGACCGCGATACCCCCGCCGCGTCGCAACCGAGGGCCCCTGTGGCGCCGGCCAAGGCACAGCTTCGAGGCCTGGCAGCATCCGGCCCGCATCCGAGCCATCCCGCCGCCGTCTGCCACCAGGCCCGGCGACTTCACTAGCCCACCCAAGCCTCGCCCGCCCGTCCGACTCTGAAGACGTTACGCCCCCACCTTTGGTGGCTTTCGTCACAAGAACCGCGCAGCCCCCCTCCTCACCTCAGCAGCACCGTCCCAAGATGGCGGCGAGAAAGAGAGAAGGCAGCCGCGTTGCAAGCTGGGATAGAAAGCGCGAGGACCCCTCCCCACCGGCTCTGGTGAGGTGACTACATCATTCGCCTGTCTGAAACCTCCCAACGGTCTTTTTAACCGGCGTTCGCGTGATGTGGCCGTTCGCTTTTAAACAAAGCTTTCCTTCTGTTCCCACGCATCTCTGGGCAACCCCTCTGCCTTTTGATATGGCGAACGAAAAACTTTAAAAACAGGCTTCCGCTAGATACAGGCTTCCCGAGGGCCTCTCTTGATGGTCAGTGGTAACCATGGCGACGGCGGCGTTGCGGCCTGAGGATCACAGGTGAGTTTGTTGCCGTTCTGTTGCAAAAATAGTGTGCAGACTTTGATGTCCCACAGAATTCTTCTCCAGGTTGGAAAAGTGCAAGGAAGAAGGCCAGTTACTGTGGAGATTTTGATTAAAAAAAAAAATCTCATCACTATAAATACATGATAATCATGAAAAAAAATGTGACAGCAAAAAAAAAAAAGTCAAAGAAGTAAAACAGGAGATAAAGGCTGACAGCAGCAATATAGGGAATATAGAGGTCTACGGCCCCTTAAAGGCTAGCAAGTTTTATTTGGCATAAGATTTCATGTAATGTGGCTGGCTGGTGCATTTAATGAAGTGGCCCGCAGTTCATAAAACTTTACGTTAAATAAAGTTCATTAGTCTTCAAGGTGCCACAAAGCTCTGTGTTTTTTACCAGAGTGGAGTAAGGTGGTGATTCTCTTAGAAACTGTAGCAATGGTATTAGCCTAACTTTTTTTAAAAAAAATCAGAATTCATAGATGTGATGTAAAAAATAATAATGAAACTCTCATTCCCAAAGCTAAAAATTCCCTCCCCCCCCCCAATTTGAATCCAAAAGGCTTGAGATGTCCATTCCTTAGAACCAAGAGGACGCAAAGGATGAACAGAGCTGTGACTCCATCCTGTTTTTGTTTTTTTTAACACCTTGGTGAGAGAAGAGAGCTTCCCCCTCAATTTGCAACTGTTAATTACATTCCTTGTTTAAGGGAACAGATTCTCTGAAGTAAGCAAACACCTACGTTCCTGTTAGTTGAATGTCAGATGCTATCTGAAAATGATAAACAAATTGGGTCAAGAATTTTCTTTAAAAAAAAATCAAATTTGCTGTATATGGTTACAGTAGCAAGCGTTAACTTTGCGAAAATCTAGAAAATCAAAAACATTCCAGATATGGACCAAGGGTTATTAAGGATAATAGAAATGAAAGACTATGACTTACTTACCCATTATATAGTCGGAAAACAAATTTATAAACTGGGAGAAGATTGGAAGCCAGTAATAATGTCCTTAAATAAGAGATGGGGTGTCAAGGCTTAATATTTTATGTAAAATATATAGGTATATTTATACTCCAATTATTATTTCTAAATGGTGCATCATATATTCTGCATATGGAGAAACTGAAATGTATATATAGATGCCATGTTTATTCAATTACTTCCTGACATAGTGTAAAATGTGTATAGATATCTATGGTAGAAATGTCATGTAAGGATAAACTGGGAAAAACTCAGTGAATTCAAACTTTAGATTTCATTCTAACTAATGATAAATAGGGAGTTTTGAGAAAAATGTGTGAATGTGGTTCTTAGTTGATGGCAAAAGGAAGTCGATAACTATGTTCTCTTTGTTCTTTTTCTTCATTTCTTTTGTATCATTTTTTTCTTTTCCCCGCTATTTCAATTATTTTGTTTTTCTAACTATGTGAACTTTTATTCAATATATTTGCAATGTTTTTTTTTAATAAAAAGTAAATTAAAAAAAGAAAATGATAAACAAATTGGTACAATTTGGAAATGTTGATAAGATGCCAGACAGAGAGGATGTGCTTTGAACTAAGTGTTAATTGTTTTCTGAATGTTTATATGAGGAAACCTACCTGCTTAATGTATATAAAGCAGGTGCTGGAAAATATATTTTGTCTCTCTTTGGACCTTTACGAGTTGATGTTCTAGTTCTGCTGCAGAAATAAACCTTGCCTTTTCTTAACTCCTTGCTCATGTTGTTTTGCTAATTTGGGATCCTGCTGCTGAGCAACAAATCTCACTCTTGTGATAAGAGCTGTGTTAGTCTTGACCGGTATCTTGTAGGATCTTGTAGCAGCTTTGAGAGTTACTGAGAGGAAGAAGTTGGTTGCATAAGCTTCCATGGACTTGAGTCTACTCCATCAGATGCATGGAGTGAAGTTCCTAGGAGCAGACCTTTATAGCTAGAATGAGCTAGTTGTATGTGTGAATAGAAATGCAAAACTTGTAGGTATGGAGATGAGGTGACAAGTTCATTTTTAATGATGGTCAATGATTGTTGGGAGACAAAAACAGGAGGAATGGTTTCCTGGCCCACTACACATAACACCAGTCAACTTTCCAGCCTCATGAGGGCTCTCTTGGCCAGTTTATCACACCTTTCTGGTTCCCAGCCAGCATCACACTACATTCCAATAACTCTCTCCTCCATTCATATGGCTATCTACTCGTCTTGGCTTTAGGCAACATCTTTGCTCTTTTGCTTAGCACACTCAATAGACTGACAGAACGAATTTTTAAAATGCTGCACATCAAAGCTTTTGAAGAGACATACAATAGATTGAAACAGATGTTAAAAGGTACAGTAAAAAAAATAAAAACATCAGTGATTTGATATGTCTTGGCAATGTAATGCATGTATTTCCAGTCTTCAGATAACCACACAGAGCAACAACTGCCAAATGGGAAATGAATTTAATAGATAATTTAAAAGAAACAAAATAAATTTGCACATCAAATTTATTGCACATTCGTAGGTCATTTGCTCTCTGTGGTTTTTCAAATATGGTAGCTGAGGCTTTATTCAAAACAAAAACGATTTGGATCAGTGGAAGAACACATCTGGGTTTGGACATACAACTTGTGCTAGATGGAGTTGAAAGATCATTCCTGCAGTTTAGGAATGCCCCAGGACCTGACTCTGCTCCTGGTGATGATTATGGCCGGGGGGCCTTTTCTCAGCTTTTGTCCAGCAGCAGCCTGTCCTGGATCAAGCACATCTAGTCACAGTCTTTCACGTGCTGATCAAATTCATACTGGACTACTACAGTGTTCTCTACATGGGACTGCCTTTGGACAGTGTTAAGTGTTGCAAAGAGTAGCATCTGGAGTAGCATCTGTTGATTGCTTTCTGGTACATATTATGCTGTCCCTTGATTTCTTTTGTATTGGCTTCCAGTTCATTTCCAGGCACAATTCAAAATGCTGGTTGTTACCTCTGAAAAGTTGATCCAGGATGTCTGAAGGACAGCCTCTGTCTGCTCAAGCTCACTCATAGTGCTACATTATTTGAAGCCCTGCTATGTGTGGTACATAGATTGTGGAACTCCCTCCTGGAAAATGTTTGGTTGGCTTTCCTTCTCTGAAGATTTAAGAGGACAGGAGATACCTTTTGAAAAAATTCTACTTATCCTTGAATCTGTTTTAACTCCCCACTTTGGTCAATTGTATTTAAACAGACTCAGTTTTCTAGGCCCATTTTGGGTTGATGTTGATTCAGGTGATCTTTTGCTTTTATGTCACCTCTATTGTATTTTCTGATTTTAATCAAGAATTCCCCTTGAGGGATAAAAGGGAGAGTGGAAATGTCCTAGCATGTTTCCATTCTCTGGAATGCCCTTCCAACTTAAGTTAAGCAAATTGTATGCATTTCTTAACTAAAAAAAAATGCAGTGGCTGCATGATCAGAGATAATATGAAAGTCTTGGACTCAGATCTGTTTACATAAACTAAAAAGGTGTCTTCACACACACACACTGTTCCTACAGGACTGCTCATGACATGTTCATGGTATGAAAGCCTTTTTAGTCATCTTTACTTCTAGGAAGAGTTCAGCCTCGATTTGCTCTGAGACCCATTCGTTTGTCTCTTTAGCAGTGCATGATATTGGTATAACTCTTCCCCAGCACCACATCATGATCCTCCTTCCACATTCATGGGATTGACCTTCCTGAATTTAGATTATTTATGAAGTGTGCATGTGCCTCCCCCAGAAAATCTCCACCACCCATTCCCTTGTATTTTGCTGGATGCAGAGAAGGAAGGCAAGCGCCTGGACAAAAGGAAGAGGAATGGGCAAGAGGAGGGCTCATGTGAGCCTTCCTTCTCTGCTGTGGAACCCTCCTCCCATTCCCTTGCCTCTGGCCATGGTGCTGAGAACATGCACTGAGGCAAAAGGCAAGGGAATGTGGGGAAGCTCACAAGAGCCTTCTGTTTCCCCTCTGGAGCTCCCCATTCCCTTGTCATTGGCCCCAGCCAATGTCGTCAAGATACCTTTTGGCTTATGATGACCCCATGAAGTTCATAGGGCTTCCTTAGGCAAGGAATACTCAGAGGTGATTTGCCATTACTTTCCTCTGAATGTAGCACTTGGTATCTTCTGGTGGTCTCTTTTCCAAATACTAACCAGGCCTGACCCTGGTTAACTTCTGAGAGCAAGTGGGACCTGATGCCTTCAGGGTATTTAGGCAAACTTCTGTTTACTTTGCTGTTGTTATTTGCTGTCAAGTTCACTTTGACTTACAGTGACCCTCTCATCAACTGCCCTGCTCAGGTCTTGCAAACTTCCTTTATTCACTTGATCCACTGTCTGCCTCTTTTCCTACTGTCTTCCACTTTGCCAAGTATTATTGTCTTTTCTAGTGAATCATGTCACCTCATGACCAGAGGCAGAGCTTGGGGGGCAGGAGGGGGCATGGCCACAGTGCATAGGAGCGAGGCCATAGGGCGTGGGTTGTAGCTGCGGTGCGTGGGGGCATGGCCAGGGCATGCGGGGCATGGCTATGAGCCAGGATGCCCCAAAAACATTGCCGCCCAGGGTGAAGCCCCACCCCCTGTTCCTATGGGATTGCTCATGACATATTCATGGTATGAAAGCCTTTTTAGTCATCTTTACTTCTAGGAAGAGTTCAGCCTCGATTTGCTCTGAGACCCATTCGTTTGTCTCTTTAGCAGTGCATGATATTGGTATAACTCTTCTCCAGCACCACATCATGATCCTCCTTCCACATTCATGGGATTGACCTTCCTGAATTTAGATTATCTATGAAGTGTGCATGTGCACCCCCCCAATTCTCCTCCACCCATTCCCTTGTATTTTGCTGGATGCAGAGAAGGAAGACAAGCGCCTGGACAAAAGGAAAGGGAATGGGCAAGAGGAGGGCTCTCATGAGCCTTCCTTCTCCCCTGTGGAACCCTCCTCCCATTCCCTCGCCTCTGGCCGTGGTGCTGAGAACATGCACTGAGGCAAAAGGCAAGGGAACGTGGGAGAAGCTCACAAGAGCCTTCTGTTTCCCCTCTGGAGCTCCCCATTCCCTTGTCATTGGCCCCAGCAAACAAAAGTCAAGGGAATGTGGGGGGAGCTCCAAAATGGCATGGAGAATTCTGTGCCCTGAACCCTTGCAAAAGTGGAGGGGCCACTGTACTTGCCTACTGGACTTACCTATCTGCAGTGTTCTTCAGACTGTCAGGAAAGACACGAGGTGCTTCTGCCACACATGCTTAAATGTGAAGGACCCTTCCTGAAACATACAGATTTTTTTCCCTACTTCCTAAATATTTGTATATGACTTTTAGATGGATATCCTAAACACACTTTGTAAGAAGGAAAGCCCTCTGAACTTTCTCTCAGTGGAGGTTTTTAAACAAGTTGGGAGGCCAGTCTTCTAGGGGATGGTTCAGAGGTGAATTCTCTTTATTGACTGAGAGGTTGCACAAGATGACTCTGGCTATTCCTTTCCATGTCTACAGTTCTGTGGTTCTATGAATAAACTAGCACTTACTTCCAAATAAACGTTCATAAAACTGCTAGGCTGCAACTCAAACAGCCTGTTTCCTTTCAAATGCCATCAGTTGTGCGCACCCCTCTTCTACCCAGAAGAGGGCACTGCAGGCTAGATCAAAATATCTTCCTCTTACTAGCAATTCTTGACAGTAAGAGGTGTTTGACAGTGGAATGTGCTGCCTTGGGGTGTGACAGACTCTCCTGCTTTGTTTTTTAAACAGAGGCTGGATGGCCATTTTTCAGAAGTGCTTTGATCGTGTCTTCCTGCATCCTGGACTGGATGACTCTTGTGGTCTCCTCCAGCTCTCTGATTCAACTGATCCTGAGGCTAAGAACCAAAAAGGCAAGGACAAGTGTGGCAGGGAATTGGCTGAAGTTCTTCTAGCAAAAGTTATCACAGAGGTGGTTTTGCCAGTTCCTTCCTCTGGTTGGTGGTGTCCCATCCAAGTACTACCCCAGGGCTGACTCTGCTTAGCTTCCAAAATAAGATGGGATGTGGTGTCTTGTGTGTGTTTGCCTTCAATTTGCTAGTTGACTTATGGTGATCTCATGAATTTAACAGTGTTTTCTAGGCAAGGAATACTCAGAGGTGGTTTTGCCAGTTCCTTCCTCTCAAATGTAACCTACAGTGCCTGGTATTCATCTCCCATCCAAGTGCTAACCAGGGCTGAACTTGCTTAGCATTGAAGAGTAGGAGGGATCTGGTGCCCTTCGGGTATTTAGGGTATTTCTTTACCAGCAGCATAAAAACTCCCTCAACCTCCTTTGCCTTGAGGCCAGCCAGGAAGCCGCCTTTAACTGGAAGGCTGCAATTGCTGCAATTGTGTCAAAGTGGAAGACCACGGCGTGGACTCCAGTGCTCACAGGAAGTGAATGATGCATGTGCTGGCTCTAAGACATAATTAAGACCCTAATAATACCTTTTGTGTAACATGATATCCTTCGATTTCACTTGTAAACAGTAATAACACCATTTACTGTCCACCAGCCACGGGTGTTGTTCTGAGCTGTGATCTGTTGACAGGAAACGGCCCTTCTGCTCCCTGCTGTGTTGTCATTTTTCTCTTCTCGATTTTGCAGCTCTGCTGTGTGGTGTTTTAGTCTTGCTCACACTCATCTGATGAGTTGTTGGTGCTTTTAATTAAGGATGTGAATGCACCATTATTTTGTCCTTGTACACAGGGATGAATAATTACTGTAATTTTCTTCACACTGCAGGAGAAAAATAAATATTTCTGCACCGCTTTCTCAGTTCCCCAGCATCCTGAAGTGTTCCAGAGGAAATAGTGTGGGGTTTTGTGCAGAACCCACGTTTCCAACCCAGAAAACATTGTTTCTTGCACAGAAAACCCATTTTCTATGTTGGATTTTTCTTAATGCCACAAAGACATATGTTTCTCTGTGCAGAAAAATCCTCCAGAACATCTTGGGACATTCAAATATTGGGAGAAAACTGCACGCAAGTCTCATTCCTCTACTATTCTTCCAAGGGGGTTTCCTGACTGTCAGGAAACCCATTTTTCAATTGCAAAATGAATAACAGAGGATATTGTTTCCTTATTCTTAGAACTGGTATATTGCAGAACCTACAAAACATTTGTTCTTAGAAAGGGACTGTTTTAATTGAGGCTATCAAGTGGATTTAGCTGCTTCTGAAATAGAGGAGAGACCTTAGGATCTATATATGGGTTGGGTTGGTGGGTGGAGAGGATGGGTTATGTTTTAATTGCTTTTAATGTATTTATATACTGTTGTAGTACCACCTCGATCTGTTGGGAGAGGCGGGATATAAATAAATTTTATTATTATTATTATTAGTAACTAATTACTTTTAAACAGTAATGCTTACCCATCCAGTGTTGCACTCAAGTGGCAACTCTTTTCTTTTTTCCATGCATTGCAGTCATTTTCTTTGCAACAGCCTGCCTTGCAGTGGCTTTGGATTCAGGCAATACATCAGTTGCTGTATTTTCTATTTTGTATACTACTGAAATGCAGCTATAAATTAGAGAAAAAAGGAGGAAAGAAGCATCAGCTTCACTTTCTGTTCCTTAACTTTCCAGTAATCCCTCTACAGCAAAGATGGGGAATATGTACCTCTACAGATGTCATTGGATTGCAGCTCCCAGCATTTATTAAACTGCCTGATGGGACTTACAGTCCAACTGCATCTGAGGGACTCTGTGTTGTCTAATTCTGCTCTGGAGTGCTATGAGGAGGGGCGTGGTGACAGCTTCAGTGTGCTGTCAACACTATGCTGAAGGTTAGGACAGGACTTAGGAGTGTAGTGGAGATATATATGAGGATCCCTTTTGTACCCACGTAGTATGCTTTTTCGGTTTCATTATACTTTGGCCACTTGTTTATGTTTTTTCTATCAGGCTGTTTTCTCCTTGATGCTTCGTTCTGACTTAGATGGCTTCATTCCCAGAACTAGACAGGAAGCTTGCACTCTCAACCTTATGCTGTCTAACACACAAACACCCTACTTTTTGCTCTTAACACACTGCTGTCCATAACATTCAGGCCTCAGGGGATTAAAATTGGGCAAAATATAAACCAAATTAACGTTCATCCTGTAATAGCAGCAATATGGAAAAATGTCCAGCTTAAGTGGTTGTGTGAATGAGGAAGAAGTGGGTAGAGCAAATCTTTCACTATTATTTATTTATATATACTTCATTTGTCTAATGCCGTGTCGGCGTCGGGGCGGGGCCGGGCAGGCTAGGGGGGTCTCGAGCCGGGGCTCACCCAGGAGCTTCAGTCAGCAGTCCCACAATAAACAAAGGCGATCCTTACAGCGGATAAACGTAGGAACAAAAGAGAGGGTTTCCTCACAGTACAGTCAGCTGGCTGGCAGGGCTTCTGGACAGGAGCACGGCGGGCACGGGTCACGGCACGGGCAGACGACACGGGGATTCCCAATGGTTGTTGCCCCATGCTGAACTTGGCTTCCTTCCGGCCTTAAGTAGGCCCCTGGACTGGCGCCGGCCAATCCAGGAGCTCCCGCGCAGCTGAGAGCCCTCAGCCGGCCTCACAGCTGAGAGCGATCGGCCAGCTGAGAGCTCTCAGCCTGCACCCGACGCTCCAGCAGCCGGCGGGAGCGTCGGGCAGCCTCCTTGGCTTGCTGTCGCTGTAGCAGCGTGGGGGGGAGGCCGACGGCCTCCTCAGGATCGGGTCCCCGGGCGGGCGGTGCCTCAGAGTGGTGCCTGGGCCCCGCCCTTCCCGGGAGAACGCCTGAACGGCCTCCCCTGGCGATGGCGGCCTCGTTACCGGCCTCAGCGACGACCGGGCGGGCGTCCTCCGCGGCGGGACGCTCCGCGGCCTCCTCCTCGGCGGCGGGACCTTTGGTGGCATCCGGGCGGCCGTCCTCTGCGGCGGAAAGCTCCGCGGCCTCCTCTGCGGCGGCGGGGGCCTCGTCGGCATCCGGGCGGCCATTCCCAGCGCTGGAGGCCTCCGCCGCAACTCGCGAGGAGACCGGGGCGTCCTCCGCCTCAGGAGCCGCTTCCGCGGTGGCCTCCGTGGCTCCGGCAGGGCCGGAGCCCCTGACATGCTGTTTCTCCTGGAGTTAGGCCCAAGGTAGGAATCAATGAAAATCCAACAATAAAAATTTTAAAGTCATTTTAAATCATTACATTAAAACATTATAAAATTATTTAAAAAGCATACATAAGTTTTTTTAAAAAAGCACACACCCCAGTAAGAAGCCTCCCATTACCTATTAGGAGCCTGTTTAGACAAAATACTGTAGTCTTTGGCCATTTCCACATTAGATTGTTATAGTGCTATTATTCTACTTTCAACATCCTATGGAATCCTGGGGTTTGCAGTTTAGGGAGGGGCCTTGAGGCAAACCCCTAAACTCCAACCCCAGGATTCCATGTGATGTTGAAAGTGGAATAATAGCACTATAACAATCTAGTGGGGAAATGGCCTTTGCCTGCAGGTGAAAGAAGAGCAGGGAGGGGGCCAGCCTAACCTTCCATAGAAGGGAATTCCAGAGGGTGGGAGCAGCCACTGAGAAAGTTCCCTCCCTCTTTCTCATCCTCACCAAGCAAGCCTATTATGGTGGTGGGACACAGAGAGTGCCATGTGAGCGTGTCGGTGGGTGGGAAGGGATGGTGTGATGCTGTATGCTGTGGTACTCAATCCATGTCCTCACATTGGGGGGAGCAGGAGCTTCACTGGTCTATTCTTCACTTTAGCTGAATATTTTCTCTCTGCCATGGCTCAGTGATAGCTGATGTTCCTAATTCCTGACCACTGTGGTGGTTGCTGTGACCTCCTGAGAATGGTCCCTTCCCACAGCTCAGGACCAGAACTGTTTCATATCCCTGATTTGTTTCAGATTATGGAACACCTGTATTTGCATATACATTAAATACAGTATTGTACAGGAGATCTCCAGAGAGCCTGAGAATGAACAAGCAGGAGTACCACAGCCACCACTTTGAGCAAAGCACGTTGCTTGGATTCTCACCATTTCACAGATCCCTGCATCTCTCCCCAGCCTTGTGTCTCATTCGTTTGCTACTTGTGTTGCATATGAGACGTGAGGCTGGAGAGAGACTGAGGATCTGAGAGACAAAAGAACAGGAGTGCTGCAGCTGCTGCCTCAAAGGCAGAAGCAGACGGCTAGTGGCAAAAGTTCTGGGTTTTGGAGGTTGTTGGATTTCTCAATAAGAAGTGATCAATCTGTACACGTTCATGGCATGAAGGATTAGCCATGCAAGCTAAATTGAGAGCTGGCTCTAGGATTTTCTCTGCCCAGAGGGACCCTAATATTGGAGCCCTTCCCACACGAGCTCCTTCACGGCAACTTCTTTTCAGAACTGCTCACTGCTTGCTTTCCACTTCTCTCTCTAGCAGTGAGCATTGTTTCCTTCCACCATCACTGCCCTGTCTCTTCTCTTGTCTAATTCTCCAGCATAAATGAATGTTGCTACAAGAGGCCCTTCCGAATCCCTGACCATAGAGGCAGAAAGGTTGGGAGGCAGGAGGGGGACCGCCATTACTGCCTCAACCACCGGAGCCAGTAGTGGAAACCAAGACCCTTTCCACACGGGACTGTTATAGCACTATGATTCCACTTTCAACATCCTATGGAATCCTGGGGTTTGCAGTTTCGGGAGGGGCTGGCCGGCCCCTCCCGAAACTGCAAACCCCAGGATTCCATAGGATGTTGAAAGTGGAATCATAGCGCTATAACAGTCCCACGCAGAAATGGCCCAAGTGGAGGAAAGAAGAACCTGTAGCAGAGAAGAAGGGAGTATCTAGATCCTTCTCATTCCTGACTTGTGCACACACTGGAAGAGACCCAGAAGGGAAAATAACATGGTGGGATCCAAAACCACGATACAACAAGATCTAAATGGTGGATCTCGTGCCAGATGGCGGACAAGGCAAATACTAATGTCAGCCTTGCTTCAGTGGTCCCTGGAGACTGTAAAATTATTTTAATTTGCAAGCATGAAACACGGTTTCTTGATGTGGCAGGTCAGACCTGGTGGGTTTGTGTTCTGATTCAAGAAGCTCAGCTCAGCTTTTGGGCAACTAACCTTAACTGCTAATAAGGCTTGGGAAAAGAGCCGTAATTATGCTGTCCAAAAGAGAAACAGTGGGAAGAGCCATCTCCTCCCCCTGTTTTTTAAGTGAAAAGAAGGGAGATCAGCTGCACACCTGCTGCCTGGCCCATCTTCACTCCACGTGGGCCTACTAATGGCAAGTCTGCAAATATATCAAGATTAATTTTCTGCTTCTTTGGGCTTTAGGCAGCTCCATTCCCCACTACCCGCCCACCCACCCACCCAGGGCTGGTGATGTAGAAGGCAATCGCTCCAGTCTTTCATGATGGAAATTATGTGCCTGGGAGTCTAAATCTCTTTAATTTCCATCCGGGTGGATGGCTCCCTGTTAAGCACGTTGACAGGCTTTGCCTGATCCATTTCCAGAAGCTGCCTTATGAACCAGCTGTCAGCTGGTGAAGTCTCTGCTGGCCTCCTGCTTGAATAGTCAAGGGCCATTAAAGACTGCCCATGTCTGGTGATGTGAAGAAACAGGCCAATGGATCAATGTGGACACACAGCCACCCTCTGACCCAGCCAAACTTCCCAAGCCTGAGTTCCCACTTCTTTCCAAAGGGATGATCCTGTCCCACCATTTGGAAGGCTGAACAAGAGAAAGAAGAGCAGACACACTGTGAATCCACACCCGGATCCCAGGCCTGCTAACTGCAGAACAGCTAAAAAAACCCCATAACATCTTTAAAACATTTTGTTCTGTCTGCTTTTGGATATTAAGCAAGATCAGTTGTGTTAGCACTTGGATGGAAGACTACCAGAGAATACACCAGGGATCTCCAGGAAAGTCTCAGAAAATATGTTACTTGAAATGAAGAGACATTGCTGCCTGACACAGTTGCCAATATATGGTTCAGGTCCAGTCTATTAGGCACACCATGGCCATTTCCGCACTAGCCTGTTATAAAGCTATGATTCCACTTTCAACATCCCATGGAATCCTTGGGTTTGCAGTTTCGGGATTCCATAGGATGTTGAAAGTGGAATCATAGTGCCATAACAGGCTAGTGCAGAAATGGCCCGTATCTCCCTATGTGAATCTGTCTGGGCCATGAGATCCTCAGGAGAGGGCCTTCTCTCAGTCCCACAACTATTGCAAGTGCTGTTGGTAGTGATGTAAGAGAGGGCCTTCTTGGTGGCTGCCCCAAGACTCTGGAATTCCCTTCCCATGGAGGCCACAATGGCCCCATCTCTGCTGTCTGTCTGTCAGCCAGCAGGCAAAGATATTTTATTCTGGAAGACTTTTCAAACAGAACTTTTTTAAAGCAAGGGCTAAGGCTCTTACAGTGTTTTTAGACTGAACTGTTTTAATAGCTTTTTTAACTTTTAGTGGTATTTTATCTTTTTTAAGGCATAGTTTTCAATCATTTTCATATTGTCAGTAATTTAATCCCATTTTAATGTTCGCTATTTTGTATGTTTTTAGCTGTATTATTTTTAAATTGAAAGCTGCATTCAGTCCCAATTTTGGGAGAAAGGCAGGATAGAAATAAATACCATATTTGCCAGCGTATAAGACGCACCCTATCTGCTAGTGTATAAGACACACTGGCATATAAGATGCATCCCATTTTCAGACAGTATTTTTCAAAGTCTTATACACCAGCAAATACAGTAAATAACAACAACAACTAATCGCTGACTCAGCAGAGGACAGCTTTTATATGTTCCTAATAGTAGAAAGATTTCCAGATCAAAATCAAAGCTCTTCCAGATAACAGATGAAATGAATGTGGAAAGTGGTCCCAGAAAAGACTGGTTGGTGCCCTCCTTCCCAGAAAATGCCCGTTCTTCAGAGGAAAGCTGTAATGGGCCAGGAGTCAGCTTCTTCAGGTGAACAGCAGCCTTAAAAGAGGACAAGCAGATGGAAGCACACCAGGAGCTAATCAGGCTGGGATGAGAGCCAGCTGGCTCCAGCCTCGGTAAGGAAGGCAGAGGGTGGTTGCTCAATGCCATGTGGGTTTGCTGGCCCATGCCTTCCTGTGTGCTACAAAACCATCTACCCAGCCACATAGCACCAAAAGTCTAGTTTTCATTTATCATTCTACATACTATTTTCATCTACATCTGTTTAATGGTCAAGATCAAGAATGTCTTTTCCATCATGGCACCTAGTTAGTGGAATACTCTACCTTGCCAGGGAGAACTAGAAAACAGTGTTTTCTCTTCAGTGGTTCTCAGTCTTTGATCTTCTAGATGTTTTGGACTTCAGCTCCCAGAATCCCTGCTCATTGGCCATACTGGCTTGGACTTAGGGGAACAGATATCTAAAGAATCTGGAGAACCAAAGTTTGAGAACCACAGCTTTAGATGACAGGCTAAGACTTTCTTTTTCCTCCAAGGCCTTTAATGGATCCTTATGATTCTGTATTTTATCTCATAGATGTTTACCTGATTAGACCAAGAACAGATGTTCTGCTGGCTGATTGCTGCTTTGTCAGTTTTATTTAATAACATTTATGGACAACTTTTTTTCTGCACTAATACTGGAATTTCTAAATCCAAAAATAGCATATAGATATTTTAAATAATCTTTTTTGTAATTATATTTATTTCTTTTCTCTGCCATGAAATGGTAACAAACCAAGCAGTGTACAAGACCCCAAACCAATAAAACATAAGAGTACAATGATCTTGAAACCAGACTAATTTAAAGGGGGGAAACATGGAGTAAGATAAAATTTCAAGCAGTACAAACTGCACATCAGAACAAGTTCAGTAGTTTTCTCTTGGTCTTACTTACTTTCCTTATCTATTCTGTTCCTTCTCTCTTTCTGTTCAGAAGATGGTTGTATTTCTGGTGAAATTCAACTTAGAAACCCTGTTGTGGGTTGGAGTCTTACATGAAGAGCCAAAGAACTACATTTTACATGCTGCTAGGGGCCAGTAAAATGACACCACCTGGTTCTATTTAGGAGGGAGGTCATGTTTCTGAACCTCATATTAAGCCATTTGGGTATGCCATACTTCTAGGATTTCTGAGCATTCTAGTGGTTCTTCTTCTTCCTCTTCCCCTCGTCCTCATCAGGGAAACCACATAGCAGTAGTATGAACAGAGGATGGGGGCTCTGTTATAGAATCATGGAATCACAGAGTTGGAAGAGACCCCAGGGGCCATCCAGTCCAGCCCCCTTCTGCCATGCAGGAACCCACATCAAAGCACTCCCAACAGATGGCCATCCAGCCTCTGCTTAAAAACTTCCAAAGAAGGAGACTCCACCACACTCCATGGAGACAGCAGATTCCACTGCTGGACAGCTCTGACTGTCAGGAAGTTCTTCCTGAGGTTCAAGTAGAATCTTCTTTTCTGCAGCTTGAACCCATTGCTCCTTGTCCTAGTCTCTGGACCAGTGGAAAACAAGCCCACTCCCACCTCGACAGAGCATCCCTTCAAATATTTAAACATGGCTCTCATGTCCCCTCTTAACCTTCTCTTCCGCAGACTGAACATCCCCAGCTTCCTAAGCCTCTCCTCAGAGGGCTTCATGGCTTCCAAACCCTTCACCGTTTTGGTCACCCTCCTCTGGACATGCTCCAGCTTGTTGACATCCTTCTTGGACTGAGGTGCCCAGAACTGGATACAGTATTCCACAGGAGGTCTAACCAAAGCAGAATAGAGTGGTACTATTACCTCCCTTGATCTAGACACACCACACTCCTATTGATGCAACCAAGAATCATGTTGGCTTTCTTGGCTGCCGCATCACACTGCTGACTTATGTTCAGCTTGTGATCTATCAAGACTCTTAAATCCCCCTTTTCCTCTCTAGATCCCTGTTGTCCTCTATAGGACCCACTGTCATGCTCCAAAGCCAGAACTCAAGTGCAAACACAGTCAGGATCCTCCCCGACAGCGACAACACACAGACATGAACAGGACAATAGTTACTGCAGCTCAGCATAGGCAAGAAAGGGAGATCCCATGAGGCTCCGAACACTTATATAGAGAAGATGTATTAATTAGGCAAACAGCTGGGAGAGGCTGCTGGCTAATAAATACAAGAGATGGGGTGGAGGAGAATCATAGAATCATAGAAATGTAGAGTTGGAAGAGACCACATGGGCCATCCAGTCCAACCAGAGAAGTCCATTGCAGACAACTGGAAGCAGCACATTCTTCTTTTGGATCTTTGGCTCATGTTCCTGGAAAATCTTGACCCTCGCTTTGTGTGCTGACTACGCTGCTGGATACTCTCTTGAACTGACACTCTGAATTTATTACTGACTTGGACTGCTGAAACAAAAATGGTAGCTGACCGATAAGTTTTTGTAAACTTGGTCTCTGGCTGCTACTATAGACTGAACCATGGCTAGCTTTCTGGACAGGACACCTCTTTTAATTCTGAAGAAACTGTCCTACACCAAATGGGATACAGAATTGTTGTACTCTGAAATGTTCCCTCTTCAAAGTCTTGGTGAGAGGTGTGCGAACTAAGGCTGGGACATGACATCTTCAAAGCATGTGCTAGCCCAGTCTTCCCCAGCCTGGTGCTTTCCAAATGTTCTAGATTACAGTCCCCACCATCTCTGACCACTGGCTGAAGTTGGTAGGAGTTGTAATCCAAAGCATCTAGAAAGCACCACCTTAAGGAAGGGTGTACTAACTGCTGAAATGCCCCTCCCATCACAGCACTTAGTTTGGTTAGTAGCTGACTTTTAATATTCTGTTGGCTTTGTACATGAACTATGCCTTTCCTTTTGCCTAGGGAGGTTTTTTCGAAAATGAAGGCACCGGAACTGCCTACCCTGGATGCTGTCCGACAGTCTGCTCCCCTAGAGGACTGCACAGACCAGCTTACCATCCTTGGCTGTATCATGCCAGTTTCATATGAGGGCAGGAAAGACATCAGTGATGTAAGCACCACACACCCACTTCTGATGGGAAACTCATGCTCTTTCCCACACAATTTGGAAAAGAACGGTTCTGCCCAAAGTGTAATTCTGACTAGTAGCAAGAGCCCAGTGGTTGAAGGAGAACTGACAAATTTATTGATTATTCTCTGGTGTCAGAAAAGAAAGTGTCAGATCCCAGCATGAAAGGAAGGATTAGAGAAGGCCTGGGGAGCATGTGGCCCTCTAGATGTTTTCAGTTTGCCAGTCGCATTGTCCCTCACCCTTGGCTGAGTTATCTCAAGCTGATGGGAATGACATTTCAACAACATTCGGAAGGCTACAGGTTCCCTACCCTCAGATTAGAGGATGAGAATTTCAGAATGCAACAGATTACACTCAGGAATCTCTTCTGCATACCTGCTACCTTTATTCAGTTTCTCAATAAATGGGGCAGGCTGCTAGGTCAGTGGGAGAGCACATACGTTGCATGCAGAAAAGCTCCAGGCCCAAGCCCTGATGTTGCCATTTAAAGGGATCAGGTAACAAGTGATGAGAAGGACCTTGCCCCTGGGCTTTGCAGTCAAAGCTAGGTTAGATGGAGCAGCAGCTTCAGTCAGAATAAACAACTTTCATATAGCCTGGTTAAATAAAACTCCTACATAGATTTTATTGAAATTAGGAGAATCACTGATATAACAGATGCAGCTGAGGAGATTAGGAGAGGGACTAGAAGAAATTATGCTCCAGGAGGCCAACAACCGTTTTGATGGATAAGTCCAAGAAATCCTCTGAGGCTTTGCGATGCTGGCTAGACAAATACTTCTGGAAAGTCTTCAAGGAGGGCCTGAAAGCAACAGCCCTGCAGTGGTGGTTGCCTCCAGCAACTGCTATCAACAGGAAAAGGTGCATGTAATCCCATACGTGCCTCTCTGTTGCTTTGTTATAGTTGCACTGGGCTCTTTTCTTCTGTTTTTGTTCCCCTGGTTCACAAGTGTTGTTGTTGTTCTTGTTCCTGTTCAGCTTGATGGCCAAGAGATAAATGCCATTCTTGAAAACCAGAAGTTGCTGAGCACTAAATACAAGAACCTTATGGAGGCCAGGGCACAGAGCCAAGCCAAAGTCCCCATTGAGCTGGGCAGGATCACGGAACTTGGGCGACGGCTGGAGGACACTAGCAGGGATCTGAAGAGGTCAAACCATCTTTTCAGCATGGCCACGAAACAAAGTGCTATCTCACCAGATAACCTCAAGAAGGTTCAAGCAGATAGGTGAGACCTATAAGCCTGAAAATGTTTCCAGGAAGCCCCACAAAAACCTCAAAAGATAGTTTGCTAGAGCAATATCCTATAGCCCCATGGGAACTCTTAAGCAATCTCAGCTGCTGATTGTGATGGAAGGTAATTTGTATAGAGATATAGGCTGTTGTCCTGTTACATGTCTTCAAGCCAACGTATGGCAATCCTACCTTAAGAGTTTCTGAAGGAAGAATAATCTTCCTTCAGAGGAGATTTGCCATTGCTTTTCTCTTAGGCTCTGTATGTGTGTCTTTGTCTGTGCGTGTCTGTGCCAGTCACCTGCCCAGAGGCTTTCCTTGAGATTCAAATCCACCAGGTGACCTGAGGTTTAGGCCAGCGGTCAAACCACTACACTACGCTGGCTCTTTGGCATATAGTTTACAGTTGCAAAACACTGTTCTTTGTCAACAAAGAGCCAAGTCTTCTTCTCCTCATTCTTCTGCAATAAAGAGGGTGGAATGGAATTAGCTAACAAGCCTTAAAAGAGTGAGGTGAGAGGACACAGAATTCTCATGCCCAGATTTTTTTAAAAAATTCTCAGTCCACTAGGAAGGCCAGTTAAGTATTTTGTGGGTTGATCAACAAAACCCAAAGAGCACTGCCCCCCCCCCCAGTGAGTCCAGGGTACAGACACAGGCAACTTCCACGAGAACGAACAGGAGCCACACATGAGCCTGATGGTTTATTTTAGCAAGCCTGAAATATTTCAGGAACGTGGCTTGCATCCCGTAGGTCTACCTGTCTTGTTCTCTGCTGACCTCAGTGGTGCAGCAGATACACCTCATGGGAGGACTACATCACTTTGTGACAGAGCTGTCTCCGAGCACACCTCTCTATTTTAACATGGGTGTTTTGACTTCTGTTTCTTCTACATGTCATGCATTTCTTGGCCCTATACCTCAATTGGTCCCTTTATTTTCATTGACTGACTGATTAATTGTCCCTTTATTGTTATGGTTGTTCTGGGCTTACAGGCTCTAAGCTGGCAGCCCAAACTCCTTTTCTTTTTCTTGCTGTGGTGTGGCTTAGGGTTGACAGGCAAACCTGGATTGCCCAGAAGGTCATTTCTGAATGGGAAGCTCAACTCTTATCTGCTTCTCAGATGCTACGTGACTGATCTCCCCGCCCCTGCTGATCTTGCCACTTAAAAGCACAACCACACAAAAGCCATCAGGCACAGGGATACCTGTGTGTGCATGCTAATGTGCCTCATCTCTTCCCCTTCAGCTTTCTACCCTCCACAGCTGAGGATGTGGGACTTCTGGGCTGATGGCTCTCACAGTCAGTCTGCTTGAGAGCTTCCATTACCCTGAGAATGCACAAAGCCCACCTGAGGCATCTCTGTGAATTTTTTCACTCTGGCCTGCACTTCCCATCCTGGGTTTGGCTCTCTCTGGAAGCCAAGACTGCTCCTCCAGTCTGGCTGGCTGTGTGTAGGAAGCTGCCTCTCTGCACATGGATAGATGCAAGAAGTAAGGAGGTGGACAGCTGTGGGCCCTGCAGCAAATGACTGGGAGTTGCTCCTTTTCCCTTGGCATGACCCCTTTCTGTCCTCCCCTGGCAGGCAATGGGCAAGTGACATCATTGAGGACACGACGGATGAACTATTGACGCTGGGAACCTTTCGCACCCTGCATTTAGCTGTGGAGAGAGAAAATGCCAAGAAGGCCAATATCCACGACCTTGTCCTGAGGTGAGAGTTTTTTCTAGAAAAAGAGGCCTTATGTTGGGTTAGACCATCTAACTTGGTCTCGTTGACTCTGACAGAGAGTAGTTCTCTAGAGCCACTGGCAGAGGAATCTTGCTCATCTGTGCTGTATGTGTGCGTACACCTTCACATCACCAATCAGCTTACCCCATGAATTTCATTGGGTTTTCTTAGTGAAGGAATCCTCAGAGGTGGTTTGGCCAGTTCCTTCCCCTGAAATAGAGTCTGCAACACCTGGTATTTGTTGATGTTCTCCCATCCCAGGGCTGATCCTGCTTAGCTTCCAAGATCATGTGGGATCTGGTGCCTTTAGGTTATTTAGGCCTCTTCTCTGTGTAGCTCTTTTTAAATGGAGAAGACAGGCCTAAGTCTTTCCTCTCCCCCAATTAGAGGATCCCAGAATTGTAGCATGGGAAGGACCACTAGCAGTTCTGCACTCCAAACCCTTGCCCAGGCAGGAAAGCATAGGATTGCCACTGGTTCTACCACAGCTTCCATCAGTAAAAAGGTAACCTGTGAGAGATTCTGCATCCTTAGATATGCAGTGTAGCCACAGCCAATCAGAGCTAACGATCAGATGTCTACTGGATTTGGAGAGGAGATGTATTTTTTATCTGTATCTTTGTTTTGGGAAGAGGGGTATAACTGTGGCAAGTGGACTTGGTGGTTAAACCACAAAGCAATTCTGTTGCTCTCAGGTGGTGGATTTTGCCTGTTTTGAGACCATTAAGTTGGGGCCAGATGAATATTGACCTCCAGATGTTCTTGGACTGCAGCTCCCAGCAGTCCTTAGACAACATAGCTGACAGTGAGAGATCACAAGAGCTACAGCCCCCCAGAAGTCTGGAGAGCAAGCCCCATCCAGTCTTGTGCAAGGGTCAGACATACCCTGTTAAGTTAGGCCCTTCCCCATACATAGGGTTGCCAGATAAATATGATATATTAGTGTTGTGAGGTCTGCTGTAGGATGTTCCAGAGAACAAAGTTTCTCTGCAATGAAGCTTGAGGTGCAGTGCAATGCAGGGGGTGTTCTGGAGCTGGCTTCATCAGTTCGGAGCAAGTGGGCTCTGGCAGTGTGCTCCTGATGGCAGGCACGACAAGTGAGATTCCCTCTGTCCCAGCAGCTCATTAGGACACAGTCTGTCAGGGAAAACAACACAAAGAGCTGGTACAACCCACATGTCTTCTTTTGTCTTGTTACAGCCATTTCTGCACTAGATTGTTGTAGTGCTATTATTCCACTTTCAACATCTATGAAATCCTGGGGCTTGCAGTTTAGGGAGGGCCTTTGAGGGGAGAGGGCCTTTGAGGCCCCTCCCTAAACTGCAAAGCCCAGAATTCTACAGGATGTTGAAAGTGGAGTAATAGCACTGTTACAGTCTAGTG
Organism: Iguana delicatissima; assembly: GCA_948472985.1. Lineage (NCBI taxonomy): Eukaryota > Metazoa > Chordata > Lepidosauria > Squamata > Iguanidae > Iguana > Iguana delicatissima. The sequence continues at coordinate 748,562 of CAOKZL010000566.1, read as the reverse complement.
CAGAATGACCCCAGATGTACAGATGCTCTGCTCCTTCAACTGATCAACCAATGTTCCATCAATAGATACTAAAAATGAAAGATGGTTTCCTTGTACCTGGAGATTCATCACTGACTTGGGAGCAACTTACTATTCAGTGCATGAAGAGGGGTAACATCCCTCTTGCCTGCAGGGTGGGAGCAAGGAGGCAAGAAGAGGCAGCTTGAAATGAGGTTGTGGGGAGAGATGGGTATTTCTCGCTGGAGGGAGCTAGAATGCAGGGTGCAATCCTGCCAGAATGCCTATTTGCTCCAGGGGTGAGGGGGTGGTATTTGATTTGCAGGAGTGCCTTTTAACCTCACCTGTGCTCATTTGTGTATTTGCAAATAGGAAATGTTACAGACTTTGTCGGTCTCTTCTGTCTTCTTTTCCCAAAGGCAGCCAGGCCCTGAAGGTTAGAGCAGGAGGGGACAAAGTGAAGTCTGTGAGCCCTATGTGGCCTCCCCCAGGGCAGTTTTTATTAAAAAAATAAAATATTTTTGTCCCAACATTTTCACCATGTTTTGGCTCCCCTCAGAAGGCCTTTCCGGCGCCAAAAATGGCCTGGATGCCTAAAAGCATGATGAAAATGGCCTCACAGCTCCTGAACGGCACTTGGGGTGGTGGTGCAAAAATTGGGTTTCTTTGCAGGGGAGAAGTGGGGTGTCCATTCCCACAAGCTCTGCTGGTGAGGTAATGCAGCTCCCTGGCCTCCCACTGTTACTTTAGAGGCTTCTTCCCTTCCAAACAAGGAAGTCAGAGCTGCTTTCCCTGAGCTGCCAGCCAACAAAGCAAGGAGGCATTCTTTTCTTTTGCATGCTGGATACCTGCCAGGGAGTTCCCTTTCTTTACAAAGGCTTAAGCAACAACATCAACAACAACAGCATCCTGCCTTGCTGTGTGCTTTGAGACACTGTGGGAATTTTCTCTTCCTCCTCCCCCTTTCTCTTCCCTTCTAGGGAAATGATGGGAAGGAAGAAAGTGAAGCACCTCCAGAAGCAGCTCAGTGACATCAAGAAAGAGAAGGATTATGAGCTGCAGGTGAGCCTGAGACACTGATCTTCCCTTAAGGCCCTTCATTTCATGCTGAACTGAAAATAAATGACATAACTGCCCTTTCGAGGGCCCAGCAGAGAGTGCAGAAGCCTACCGAAGTGTGCATAAGGGTCTCCTCGTTCTTGGGGTCCAGCTCAACCTCGGGTGGTGAAATCACAGAATCTTAGCTGGAAGGGGCCTCAAGGGCATCTCAGCCAACCCTCTACCAATGGCTTGTGTGCATTAGAAATCCTCATTCAGTTCCTCTGCAACAGGCTGTCCTGCAGTGACTTCAAAAGTAGGCAGCCCTTCCCCCAACACTGAAGATGACTGAATAGGATTTTTAAATGCTGTTTAAAGCAGTGATGAGTCAGCCTCTAAATGCTGAAGTAGAACCTCTCTTTGTAGGCCTTGTTATCCTTGAGAGGTCCAATCTGTGTTTGGACTATGGTGGGTGGATGGGTGAGGGGCCCTGCACAGGAAAATCTCCTTGATTAAAACTAAACGCTATTCTGGACAGCAAATTGGACACCTTAGAAACTTTGATCTTCAGCCGTTTTGTGTTTCAGCTCTCAGGAGCCTCTAGCCAATATGGCCAATGATGAGGGATTCTGGAAGCTGAAGTCCAAAACCTAAGGTTGAGAACTACTGCCCAACAAATCTTGTGTGTGGAGTCTACCCAACATGCCTGAAAAGAAGAGCAGAAGTAAGAATGCACCTAAAGGCTGATCAGCTTTCTAAGGGATGTAAATCTTCATAAATTTCATCCTCTTAAAATAAATAATTCTACCATTTTTCTCCTGTCCAGCGAGAAGACTGTACAGATTTCAAACATTATTTGCATTTCAGGATATATTCTGTGAAAAATATATAGACAAGTTTCCTGTCCAGAAAAAGTATTTTCTGCACAGATGGCAACACTTCTATGCAGAAAACAAATTATGTAGCTCATACATTCCTGCTCAGAAAACACCATCTTCTGTGCAGGAATCTTGTTTTCTACATGGACATAGTATTTTCTACACAGAAAATACCACTTTCGGTTCATCAGTGTTATTTTCTGCAAAGAAAATACTACTTTCTGCATAAAAACCCATGCATTTTCCACGCAGATTCTCACCTGTTTACTGTTCTCCTTGTCTGGGTTTTCCAACACTCAAGAAACCTGTTTTGCAACCACTTTTTTGGATATTTTTAAATATTCTTGCCATCCCTACCTCTGTACCACTCTCATCAACCCTCACTCTTATTTCACAGAACCGGAACGAGATGGTGGCATATCTCAAAGACCAGCTTCAAGAGATGAAAGCTAAAACAGAGATGGAGTATCGCTACGTCAAGAAGGACAGAGGGCTCCAGGTGGCTCAAGTGCAGAAGAAATGTGCTGGGACTGAGAGTGATTTGCAGAATGAAATTGAAGTAAGTTCGCATGCTGTCCTGGACAGGTACAGTGGAGGCTACAACTGGAGCCATTTCCGCACTAGACTGTTACAGCGCTATGATTCCACTTTCAACACCCTATATGGAATCCTGGGGTTTGCAGTTCAGGGAGGGGCTGGCCGGCAAACCCCAGGATTCCATAGGATGTTGAAAGTGGAATCATAGCGCTATCACAGGCTACTGCGGAAATGGCCAAAGAGGTCACTCCGGGGAAGGAAAGCATTTTTAAGACTCCAGTGGCACAGGCAGGTTAGCAACAGGGAGCTTTCAGTGCTCTCAGGTATGTACTTAATGCAGCAGTGGGAAAAGTGCAACCCACAGCGTTCATGCAACCCCTAAGGCTGTTTTTGTGCCCCCTGAAGTATATTAAACAAGTTTTTTAAAACTTGTATTCCATTTTGTGATGGGCGTTATTGCCACATTTTGCTTTTCTGGGCCATTTTGTACATAGGAGGGGCCTTTTTAAAAAGAGGAACTAAACAGGAAGTGATTTCCAAACACTTCTTTTTGAAAAACGCCTTCTCCTGAGCCCAAAATGCTGGGAGGGGGAGCTAAAAACATGGTAGAAATGTCGTCTGCATCTCCTAGAGGGCACCTGGGGGAAATTTTAAAAATATTTTTTAATAGCTTTTGTGCTGGGGTGCAATGAAAAAGTGTAGTCCTTCAAAGTCACTTAGGGGGTTAATGCAGCCCCCTACCTCTCACAGTTGCCCTCCCTGATTTAATGGCTGTATCTTCAACAGACTTTTTAATTGTCAGTCTTCTCAGCACATTCATCTCAAAGGTGGTCAGAGAACTGGCCTTTTCAAGGCTCCAGCCAGCTGGTATAGTACCAGAGGATTGTGCCAGGGTTTCCATGATTGGCGTCTCTTTGCACTGAACACCAAAGATCAGACGAGGAGCCCTGCCTGCTGAGAGCAACCTCTGATTTCCAGGTGCTTCTGGGAAGCTCACAAGCAGGGCTGAAGGCAGCAGACCTCACGTCACCTCTGGTCATGATGAGGGAGACCCGCTTGGCCCTCACCGAGGGCCGAAGAATGGTTCCTGACTCTGCCCCCTCTGCAGCTGCCACCCCCTGGTCTTCATGCACAGCAGGAGCTCTGCTACTGAGCTGTGTTCCATCCTCCCCAAATTTCAATTTGGATGCTTTTGTCCACTCTCAGTCTGGGCAGTCAGCCAATGATCAACTGGTAACGGCTGGCAGCAAGCAGCAAGCAAGAGTTCCAAAATGTGATTCCTTATTTTCATCTAGTAGGAAAACGGACTTGAAACAAATACAAAGCATAACAACAAGTCCCAGAAATATTCATAAATCAAAGCACAGTCAATACAATCCTAAGTCAGAGGTCAGAGACATGGCAGAAGAAACAGTCAGTTAATCACTGACCAGTTCTGGAGGGGAATGGCTGGGCTTTTATAGGTCCGCAGGTCACTCTAGCTGGTGCCTTGTTTGCTATAAATTAATTGAGATCTACATATACTTTCCTTTTGGTGTCTATGCTCGGCAAAGGTGGTATAGGTGAGTTATCTTCTGTGTCAGAAGGGGCAGGACTCTCTGCTGGCATTGGCGCTGCCCCATTTTGTATCTGGGGTGGGTGGTACTGTTTGAGTCTCTGAGTCAGAGTCTATGTCTAGGTCCTGAAAGCAGCGCATGACAGTTTTGATCTGGGGTGAGGAGTCTGTGTAGCCCAGATGTGGGCAACTACATGGGGGTGGGTCAAGGCCCAGTTTCCCCACCAGGCCTCCCTAGTGGGCTGCACCCCAACAGCAAACCCAAATACCTCTGTTTTCTTCAGTGGTTCCTCTCAAAGTGGAGACAGGAAGTGATCCTGCACCACTTCCTCTTGCCTTTTTGAAAGCACTGCAAAGGAAACTGGAGGTATCGGGGGGTAGTATGGAGTTCTCTGAATTTATGGGGATTAGGCAGTGGACCTTTGGCCATTTCCACATGATACTGTTATAGTGCTATTATTCCACTTTCAACATCCTATGGAATCCTGGGGTTTGCAGTTTAGGGAGGGGCCTTTGAGGCCCTTCCCTAAACTGCAAACCCTAGGATTCCATAGGATGTTGAAAGTGGAATAGCACTATAACAGTACAGAGCACAAATGGCCTGTGTCAATCTCTCTGACAGCGAGAGAGTCCAAATTCTATCTAACCAGCAACAAAGGATAAACCTTATAACTTCTTCTGTGTCCTCACTGTCTCTATCCTTGCTACATACAGCAAAGTTGATATAAGATCTTTACATAGGACATTTTCATTTGCTTTATCATGAATTTACAAAAGCAATAAATAGCTTTGCAACCATGTATTTTGACTACTTATATTGTTAACCCAAGCAAGAACCTCCAGCCAAAATGGAATTATTCTAGGGCAGCAGAGCCACATGGGTTTCAGTATGCCAACATTATTACATCTCCCCCAACATCCCTCTGCCAAATCATTCTTGATTACCCGTGTAATCTTAAGGGACCCAAACATCAGTGAGGTATCGCTTTAACAGCAACCTCCTTTACTGTTGCAGACAGCAACTGATGTGGGAGAGATCTCCATATTCTGTCCCATTTACCTGCTTTAATCTGTACTCCAAGCAGAATCCATACTTCTCAGGCATCCTTTAGTAGACCCATGTTTAATTTCAGTTATCGTTTCATAAATCTCAGAGACCTGTTCCTTAATTCTACTGTAGCTATCAAGAGCAACATGTTTTAAAAGCTGTCCCTCACATGTAAGAAAGAAAGAAAGAAAGAAAGAAAGAAAGGAAGGAAGGAAGGAAGGAAGGAAGGAAGGAAGGAAGGAAGGAAGGAAGGAAGGAAGGAAGGAAGGAAAGAAAGAAAGAAAGAAAGAAAGAAAGAAAGAAAGAAAGAAAGAAAGAAAGAAAAAGACAAGACAAGACAAGACAAGACAGACAGACTTCTTGTTGTCGTTTTTTTTTTTGCCCCAGAGCTCTTCTACATTCTCACTGCTCATGTATATCTGGTTTCTTTGTCCAGCATCCTCACTTCCTGCTTGTCAGGCTCACTGCAAGCTTTTTGTTCCTTGGTGGCTGTGCAATCAAGCTGTGCCAGAGGTGGGAAATTTCAGGACTCAGTTTAGAGATTCTATCTGCAGATGATGCTTGCACAAATATACTAGGGGCAGCTCCACCCAGATGTCTTAGGCCCCAGACAGATCTTTATTTAACAAGGAAATAGGTCTGAAATTTCTTGTTAGCTAAAGGCCTCTCCTGAGCCAAACAATCTTGGGAGGTGGTTTTGAATCATAGAAACATAGAGTTGGAAAAGACCACAATGGCCACGGAGTCCAACCCCCTGGCATGCAGTAACAAACACTCAAACCACCCCCAACAAGTGGCCATCCAGCCTCTGCTTAAAAACCTCCAAAGTGGTGGCTCCACCACACTCTGAGGCAGCATATTCCACTTCCATACAGCTCTGACTGCCAGGAAGTTCTTCCTGATGTTTAGGTGAACTCTCTTTCCTGTAGTTTTAATCCATTGCTCTGTGTCCTAGTTTCTGGAGCAGCATAAAACAAGCCTGCCCCATCTTCAACATGACATCCCTTCAAATATTTAAACATGGCTATCATGTCTCCTCTTAAGCTCCTTTTTGCCACAAAATCTCCCCTCTCTATAGATTGTGTGTTTTGAGTAAAAATAATTAAAAATAATAATTATTAAAAATAATAATTAAAAATTGGGGCAGGCCTGCTGGAGGGGCCAGAGGGCTAGACAAATTGCCTTGGAGGGAGGGAAGAAGGCCACGCTCTCTCCCCACCATCTACTGTGCTCAGCCTGACACCAAGAGGCATTTGATGGATGGGTTTCCTAGTTCAGTCTAGAGAGGCACCATCTTGGAGCATATTTAGCTCAGGGAAGCTTCTCTTTTTCTCATCACAGAAGCTGAGGAATCAAATAGACCAAGAGATCAGGGTCCACATGGACATTGAGAATTTCCTCAAGCAGCAGCAGTTGGTGAGTGGTAACCCATTTCCTGGTTCTCCTTTAGCCTTTTACTAGAGAAACCACACTCATGAGTGTCCTCTCTGTTACTAGCTCTACCTCCTTGTTTTTCAAAGATAGCTCATGAGTTTAGTTTTCTCTTCCAGTCTACCTGGTATTAGTATTAACCCGTCTGTATTTTTAAAGTTTGGTACAATTGACATCTTAACTATGTTTGTGTGGAGTTTTTATAGGGTGGGCTGTCACTGGTTATCAAGTTATCGACCCTAAAATGGTAGGCTCAGAATTTGCTGTAGTGACCAACCTGACACTGGACCACACCTGGGTATGGTTGAGTAGCACCTGTGTAGGCCAGGCTGGTGGAAATTTGGTACAAACAGGATGCTCTCTCATATAAAAAAACAAAACAAGATCTTATACAAAACAGAGAGCTATTTTATTTCAACACTCCATTCCATGGCAGGAGTGAGCAACATCTGGAGGTTATGAGGACACAGTTCCTCCCTGTGGCTACCATACTTATGGTAGTGCTGACAGCAGGAAAACTTTTCTTTTCTTTTCTTCCTTCCTCCACACCTTGGCTGGAATCTTGTGGGTGTCCTGTGCAAGCCTTAAGTTCTCCTACAGGAGCAGTTGAACATTTTTGCCAGCTGCAAAACATCCACTTCAAGGCTGAGTAAGTGGAATTTTACATCCTTGTGCTGTTGCGGGCACACTTGTGGCTGCGTGTTGTGTTGGGCATTAATTTGCACCACATCACAAAGACTGCACAGCACAACTAGTGTGCAACTGCATATCCGGAGATTTATTGTATTAATTCCTGATGTTTTACAAGGATGTTTTACAACCCCTCTAGGAACACAATTCCGCTTGTAAATGCAACATGCAGGAAGTGCATTGTTTTATAGGAAAAGACGTGTCCTGGGAAATGCACGGTGCTGAGTCTTTGTGTTTGTGAATGTCCCAGAGCATAGAAGAGAAGCTGGAGTACTGGGTGGACAAGTATGAGAGGGAAACGGAAGCGAAGCAGCAAGAGCTTAACTCCTTGAAGTCCTCCAGAGCAGCTGACCAGGCTGCGCTACAGGAACTGGCCCGGCAGGTAGGAAGGAAAGCAAGCACCACTCAGAAGTATAAACCATCTCTACAAAAAGACAGTTTTGAAGGAGGTTGACCTGTTAGGCTGTTTCAGCATAAGTGGTGGAAGAGGGGAGGGATCTAGCAGCACCGTTGAGACTAACAGATGTGGTTTTGAGCTTTTGTGACTGCAGTCCACTTCATTAGATTCATGAAGTGATGCCTCTGCAGGTACATATATACATATACAAATGGTTGTACATACACAAAACATGTTGGTACGACTGGCTTGAATTCACGAGAAAAGCTACAAATGCATATAACCTGGAGTTATGCATCCATAACTGATTTGTATTCATGATCCTTACATATTCATGATCATGGCGCAGTAGTGTGGGGAATACAGAGGGGTCGTTAAAGCCTCCCAATCCTGCCTTAACGGGCATCAGCCACCGCGAGTGACGAGGGTCTGTTCTGCTGTCAGTTGGGATGCAGCAGAGCGATATTTCTATCTACCTCTTGCCAGGGATCTCTGGTGCGAGAATCAGAAGCAGATCCCTGTCCCAATTCCTCCTTGCAACAGAGATTGCTGGTGGGAAGGGGGTGGAGATGTCAGTCTGCTGTGTTGTGATTGACAGGAAAACAGACTTCCTCACTTGCAGCAGCTGACGCCCAGTAACGCAGGATTGGGTAAGTCGCACTACTTAGTTTTAACTCTTCTTCGCAGCCATCGTTAAGACAGCTGCTTAGATCAGCTGCTTAACATACTCAACTAAGTAGCTAATCTAGAATCTTGGACAATGTCTTACTCACAGAATCACAGAATCACAGAGTTGGAAGAGACCCCGGGGGCCAACCAGTCCAACCCCCTGCCGTGCAGGAACCCACATCAAAGCACTCCTGACAGATGGCCGTCCAGCCTCTGTGTAAAAACCTCCAAAGAAAGAGAGTCCACCACACTCCCAGACAGCATATTCCACTGTCAGACAGCATTGACCATCAGGAAGTTCTTTCTGAGGTTCAAATGGAATCTCTTTTCCTGTAGTTTGAATCCACTGCTCCTTGTCCTAGTTTCTGGAGCAGTGGAAAACAAACACATTCCTTCTTCGATATGACATCCTGTCAAACATTTAAACATGGCTATCATGTCTCCTCTTAACTGTAAGGAGTAACTGTAAAGAGTAACTAAAGGGACAAAGATGGGAAACTGGCTTGCTTTAAACCAGCATGCCAACATATTTTGTATTTCTATTAAATTTGAACCCTACTCCTTTCTGTCTACAGAGGCTGAACTTCATGCATGTGATGAAGGGCGTGCAGGATCCAACCATTAATTGGATTAGCTGACCACCAGTTATCTTCCAATTCTTCCAGTTCCCATGAATACAGTTTAAAATTACATAAGCAGCTACGTAGATCAGTTTTCTAGTACAAAATTAATATGCTGCCATGCATCCAACCAGAAAGGATTTACCATTGGGTACACCCACATCAAATGGGATTTTAAGGATTTCTCTCTTACTTTTGGGGAAAATAATATGCAATGCCTGGTGAGTTTCTTGTTCTGTTAAAAAATATTCACATTATGACACAATGTCATATTGTCAATAACTTAATTTTTTAAAAAATAAAGGATTTCTTTCTAAAAAGACATAGTGGTGTCCAGTAAAGCCAAAATATCAATTCTTTTGCTTGCCAAGATGTAATTTTAAATCTACACAAAAGCTAGGTATTGAAGATAGGGCAATTTTCTATTGATCAGCCTTATAGGACCATGCAGGTCTTTGTGTTAATTGATTCCGACTTCAAAGGCATCAAATGACATGTTTTCAAAGGAGCATTTATAAGCAGGGCAGCGTCAGAGAATACACGCTGGCTTCATTGTTTGAGGATATCCTCAAAGCAGGTTCTAGACAAATACGCCTTTGCAATTTTGCAGTGCCTGGCATGTGAGCAAGCGATCATGGAGGACCGAAAAGAAAAGGAGAATGCCCGGAAGAAGATAGAACGGGATGCTCTGGAGATGAAGAGTATCCTGAAGGTAAGATGGACTTACCTCTGTGCGCTCTGGACCTCTGCTGGCCTGAGGATGGGTGAGAGAATAAAACCTCTACCTGCTCTCATGTCTTCTGTCTCTGCCCCAAGAGCGCACATGGGGCCTTGTATCTGCTTGCTTTATTCTACAGTAAAAGCAGGGAACTTTTTTTCCCCCTGTTCAGGCATGTATGCCAGGGCGGGAGGGATCACCTGCTTTTCCCTTTCTCTCTGCCCCCTCCGATGCATTTTTTGACAGTCACCAGTTTGAGTAAGGGTCATTTGAGGTTTCTGTACAAAACTACCCACAACACAAATCCTCCTCCTTAGCCGAGCATCTTCTGCAGAACAAGATGTGGGGTTGCTCTTAAACCAAACTCGTGTGGCAGAAGAGGCAGCCACAGCTTAGCGTCACAAAGAACTGTCCTAAGAAGAAGACTCCTGGCCCGACTGGCTGCAAGACCGGCCCGAAAGAAGAGGGGAAGAAGGAATCCACACAGTCAAGGTCTGAAACCCTACTGAAACTATCGCCATCTCTACAGCATCTCCAAGCCAGCTAGTCACCTGGTCCCTTCTGAAATATATTCAGTGCTCTGAGTATTTACATAACGGAGCATTACACATATATCAAAGGTGGTTAAAGGGTGGCCTTTAGGGCCCCTCAGGGGTCAAAAAATGTTTTTGCAAATTTTCCCATTTTTTAAAAATGAAAAAAAAAAGCTTTTACTCCAGAATGCCCCAAAGTGCACCATATGGAGCGTGGAGAGCATTTCGCCATATTTTAGAGGCCCACTGGGCCCACCCCAGTGGGTAAAAAAGCAATATTTGCAAATTTTTTCAAGGAAGATTTTTTTTCTTTTTTGGTGTTGAAATGCCCCAAGATGTTTACTAAAGGCGTGGGACACATTTCTACATTTTGTGCCCTGTTGGGCCTATTTAGGCCCAAAAATTATCTTTTTAAAAAAAGTGAACAGGAAATGATTGTGCTCACTTCCTGGTATAAAAAAAATGCCTTTCTTGGGTCTAAAATAACACAGGAAGCCCCCAAAATATGGAAGAAAAGTACCCTACTACCTAGAGGGAGTTTGGGACAAACCTTTTGATTTTTTTTTTTGAGAGCAGGTGCCGTGGAGAGGTGTGGTGGCTCTCCAAAGTCTCTGGGAGGGGGCCATGTGGCCCCTAGCCTTCCACATTTACCCACTTCTGATATATATTAAGAAAAGATTTTTGAAAGAAGAAAAGAAGGTAAGATCTCCTATGTATTGGATCAGAGTGACACTGCTGTACAGTGGGCCTCGGCATCTGCTAGGGTTTGGTTCCAGGACCCCCTGCGGGTACCAAAATTTGTGGATGTTCAAGTCCAATTATGTACAGTGGTGTAAAATGGCACCGCTTATATAAAACGGCAAAATCAAAGTTTGCCTTTTGGATTTTTTAAAAAAATATTTTCAAGCCATGATTGGTTGAGTCTGTGGATAGAATCCGCAGATATGGAGGGCCAACTGTACTAGAGAGGGAAGAAACGCCAGTGGGAGAGAAAAGCTCTCTGAACAGTCCTGTGCTGGGGTTTGTGGAGACCGAGAGACTAATCCTGGACTTGTATGCTTACTGTCTGTCCTGGATGCAACAGCTCATCTTTCTGATCTGCATTGCAGGGATTTCTGCAACAGATGCCCGTCGTTTCCCAGTCAAGGCTTCCTTGGAGTGTGTCCAAGTCAGGTCTTTCTGAGGCTTGAGCTGGCAGCAATGAGATCAATTGTGGGCATTAGATACCATGCCTGACTTAGGACAGACAGGCAGCAGATGGAACACTGGGATGCGGGCCAGGCTGCTTCATTAGAGGGCTGAGGCAACCCACAAATGCTGGGCCTTTTGCAGAGCAGTCCTTCCTGGGAACCCATGATTAGCCAAGCGTGCTGAATGGCTGGAAAGGAAAGCAGGCACCGAGCGCTTCTCTCTCATACACCCCTGTCCTCTTCCTTTTTTCAGCTGCAGGCCTGGTGGAGAGGCATGATGGTCCGTAAATTCCTGGGTCCTTACAAGAATCTTAAAAAGATCTTTGAAGAAGAGCCTCCAGCCAAAGAAAAAGGAAAGAAGGGCAAAGGAAAGCCTGGAACAAAAAAAAAAAAATGAGGGGGGGGCAAAGTACATGCCCCGCAACCATCAGATTCATGCTACACTTTTTTGGTGAGAGGGTGGTTTGCGAGGGGACAACTGGATGTACTTACTAAGGGGATCAGCAATAAAATGCTGAGCACTTAATTCTACAATACTGAAGTGGGCTGATCTTAAACAAGATGGTGCTCTTTTTCACTCTAACAACCAACCATGCTTATCTTCCTGTGAAAGTGAATGGGTGATACAAACACGGGGAGGCATTTTGCATCAGCTACTATGAAATACGGCACAATTTTGTGCTATGTTTTAATAATTTAACGAACAGAAAAATGAGGGAAAAACATGGACGGAAACATCTGATGATTTGTACTATGTTTTCCCCCCCAAGGTTTAGGGAAGCTGCAGCCAGCAGAGTGTTGATAGCTGAGTCTCAGTGGTCCTCTCCATAGATTTGCATGAACTTGTGAAAGCCATTTTCCCATATAATAAATTAACAGCAATAAAGTAAAAGATTGTGCTTTGTTAAATGACTTGCTGAAAATTTAACTTTTGAATTCCACAAATAGTTAACTACTCAACCAGAAGAATGCCACTGGTGATAAGGGCCTTAGCAAACGATTAAATCTGCATTGTGCATTCAGATGATAACTCTCTGAGCAGACGAAGCACAGGACAGGACTGTAACCGTAACTTCATAGCTCTGGAGAGCAACAGCACAGCTCCGCAGATATGACCAAACTTGTAGGGAGCTGAGCCAAGGTATCCTCTTCCTCCATCTGCTGGGGTGCAGCTGACCAAAGATACTTGAGGGACTGGACAGATCTGCCACAGAACAAACACTTCTATTCACAGAGGTAGGTTTTAAAGCTTTAGCCTTTATTTCGGATCACCCAGGTTTGGAGTTTATAATATCATGTGCACTAGAAATTGACCGGCAGCATACAGGCAATTTAAAATGAAGTACATGATATTATGACATTATACTCAATACTCTTTGAAAACTATGGAATGTATTTACAGACATACAAATGCAGGAAAGAACGTCTTAAAAATCCTTTAACTATGCTACTAATTACACGTTTACAGTCTGCAGAAACAACAAGAGTGAAGTCTTGATCCTCTGGAATTTCTGCCAAGTGCCAGCCCAAAGGGGGAAAATGAGCGCGTGAACCGGAGTGCGCTGAATGTGGGCAAGATGTACGTAATTAAACACACACAGATGAACCACGAAAACCCTAAAACAAAGCCTTTATAATAGCACCAGTCAATTACTGAAGTCATGGCAAGGTTCCTTAAAAGTTCTGCAGCATGGGCGTGGCAGGAATAGCTCTGGCACAAGTCCACTTAAAGGGGAGGTCAGTTTTGCAAGAGCATCCCTTAAGACACATTTACTAAACTTCAGAAGAGGTCTGTACAGAAGCTGTGCCCGAGACAATGCTCATCAGATGAAGCAGCAACAAAAAGAGAGTCCTACACTCTCTGTCCATTCAGTGCAGGCCTCCTTCCGTCAAATGTGCAAACAATCTTCAGGACAGGCATAAGTTACAACATCTGATCCAGCAAGAACTTCAGTAATCTCAGAGCCTTTTGGGGAAGCAACACGTGCCTGCCTTCTGTGCTGCTACTGGATCTACCCTTTCCCTTCTGTCATTATGTGGTAGAATTCAGCAGCGCAAGATGGCCTGAATCGCTCGGGTCAAGTCGAGCGCCTGACTCCACCAATGCTCACTGGGCAGCTGTAACTTGCCTGCTAACCGTCCTCCGTGCCACCGAAAGAAACGCAATACCCTTTCATTACTCCCTATTCGTTGACCTGGAGAGGCTGCAGGGCTCAAGGGCACAAACATATTTGTTACCCCAATGGAAGAAACAGGGACTCAGTTATTGCTGGAACCTTGGGTGAATTGTACTCTTGCAAAATATGGAGCTCCACATGTCAAGTTCTGGAATGAAAAACTACTTGGCTGAATATCACTGGTTTTTACAATATTCACAGTTGGCTTGATACCGGGGGGCGGGGGGAGGGGATAGACAGGTAACAAACTAGAAGGACCTTTTTTTAAAAAAAAATAAGCCAGCATTCTCCAATCTAATCTTGTTCAGAGGTGTTGGACTGCAACTCCCATCACGCCCAAGCGAATTGGGACCCAGGTTTAGGAAGGCTGATATAAACTTAACTGCAGGCACTAAATGCAGAATGGGAACACTGCCCAGAAGAAAAGGACAATCATCTATTGTTGCTTCAACACAGAAAATAGAATTTTATAAATGTTTCTTTAAAAACTTATTTTCACTGAATACAAGGAAAAATTGCACATAAATATAACAAAACACAAAAATTCCCAAGCCATGTAAAACTTGCAATGGAAAACTCAAAGTGTGGGTTTTTTGTTTTTTTGGTATAATACACCTTTTAAAAGATCTATGTTTTCTTTCATGCTCTTAAGATCCATCTGAGGGGTGAGCTTCTGTCATCATGAAACCAGAAAACAGAAAAGTCAAATCAAAACAGTTAACACATAACTTAGCAACTAAAAGAAGGAAAAGAGAAAAACGTGTCCCAGTTTCAGCATGTTGGTACTCGCCTGCATAGGAGACGTGAGTAGTGGTTTGTGCTTTTGATTTCAGGGCAGCTAAATCCTCCGCACTGCTCCGTGCCCAGCTGGAAGAGCCCTCACACCAGTCCACTGGCACGACTGACCCTCTTGCAGGGAAGCCCCGGCCCAGTCCCACCTGCAAAGCCACTGCAGCACTGCGTATAGAAAGTCGGACGTCTTTGGTACGTTACTGATTTCTTCTGGGTCCTCTGGCACGGCATACTGTGAGTCTCTGATCCTTACAAGTTGTGGGCCTCGACCAGCCACACTGGTAAGGATTAAGGTGTGTGTTTTCATCCCCACTTGGCCAGCCCTGGACTGAACTTTTGCAGCATTAAACACATCACAGTGTTCTGGGATTCCCCCCCCCTTCAGCTGTGTAGATTCTAAGCTGACCTACACATCTAGGCTACACAGGCCATGTCTGCACTAGACTGTTATGGTGCTATTATTCCACTTCCAACATCCTATGGAATCCTGGCGTCTGCAGGTTAGGGAGGGGCCCTAAACTGCAAAACCCAGGATTCCATAGGATGTTGAAAGTGGAATAATAGCTCCATAACAGTCTAGTGCAGAAACGGCCATAGAGTATTCTTTCCCAAGCCAAGATAATACGCAGGCCAAGCCACATAAGGCCAATGGTATTACAGTATATTAAAGGTATTACAGTATATTAATGTGCCATTTTTGGTAACCAGGTTGAAGCTCCAAAACTGTTCCACATAAAAGAAAAAAGTGCAGGAGTGTATGAACAAAATACTAACCCTTCGTGAAACATCCATCTTAGAGAAGCTTAGTCAGTTTTCTTCCCTCCATTTTGAGAAAACCTGGCTTGTATAAACCACACCCCAGAATATATGTGCATTAAATGGGTTGCTGAGAATTGGGAAAGCAGAAAGAAGGTACACCCATGGTGCAAATCAGGCCTTCTAAATTCAGAAATAAATACACTACAGAAAGAGAAATGAGAAGAATCCCATTACACTCCTTCAGCAACCCATGGAAGAACCATATTTCACTGTCCTAGTTACAAGTAATTGAGGCTGCAAAGCTCTATATCGCACCCAACAAAGAGAGCAGGATGAAGGTCTTCAGTACTTCTACTGCATCTGATGTCATCCTTTACTTGTTACTACCTTCTCTGCAAAATGGTACCGACAAGACACTGAACACCACGTGTCAATGGGAGAGACAGTCCTGTGGTTTTTAAAACACTTTCAGGGCCCCAGGCAGCTCAACTAAAAGAAAATGGTTATTTCAACCGTATGCTACTGCTGTGCTTAAAAAAAAAAAAAATCTTCATGAGCTTTAAATCAGCAGAGGGGTCCAAAGTATGACACATGTCAGGATTAAGAGGTCTCTCCTGACACAGGAACCTAAGAAAACACAATTCACCTGAAAGGGTATCAAGACAGAAATGGGTGTGGAGGGGAAGGCACAGCTAAGTTGTTGGTTCTCTTTCCAGATTCCATAATGTTCAGTTAAAACTATTCTGTCACTTCCTCATCCTTTCAGCTCATCACAAACCTTCTCTCATTTTGTGGCTGGTTATAAACACATACCGAACCTATCTATTCCCCTCCCTTTGCAAAGTATTTTGAAGTCCTCAAGGAGCTATACCTTGAACAGTGCTTTTTTTTCAAGCACTTTCATGTCCAGGGGAAGATTTAACTTCTCCAGGTGGGCCCCAGCACCCACTGTAATGGTGGAAGGGTGGCACACTGCTTCCTTGCCACCTAGAAAATGGTGCTTCTCCTACATGATTATACAGGTTATCTATTCAGTCAGCATTCTGACTGCCCAATGGGCCATGATCCTTCTTAGTGAAGGAATCAACAGGGGCTTCATGCATGCCTGCCCGTGCTCTGAAATTGTCTCCAATCTAAAGTCCTGTTTGAAATCAGAAGTGGGTGGGAACTGTATCTGAAATGTATCACAGAGGGAAGACGAGACATGGTTCTTGAACCTGCCAAGTGCTGTAGACTTCCTCCCAGGGCAATAATATCCTGGAGGAAAATTCCAGAAATGGCTCAAACCTGTATCTGCCACAGCAACAAGGAGCTGGAACAGTGACGCTCAGGGAACTGGGGCCAGATTCAACATTAGATCCCATTCCAACTCATTCAAGTGCTTGTTAGCAGACCCTCTCTTTTGAAATTTCTGACATCATTTTCAGCCTCATCTGCGTATTTTGGAAAGTTACCTTTTTTTAAAAGCACACAAGGGAGACAATCACCAGGGTCCGGAGTAAATGGGCTGGGAAGGGATGAGTGCAAAAATGGAAAAGCTGCCCTAGAAAAGCTGTGCAATGGAAAATTCCCTTAGATGTTACTCTTTCAAAGCTCTAAAATATCTATTTTAGAGCAATGTCACGCAACCCCTGTTGTCATCAACGATCTATTTCCCTCTCTGGTTAACAATGAAAGTCAAGGGTTCTGTTAACTTCTAATGAGAGTGGTATCTGTTGGTTGATTCAACTGTGCAAGCCAAATTCATACCAGGAGTTTCCCTACAAAGCTGACAAATTGTACAGCCATGTCATATTTCTTGGTTTGCCACAGAGCGCTGGAGAAAAGTCCCCAGTTAAAGGGGATTCCTGTACAAAATCTGTTTGGAATAAAGTTGAAGATAATCTACTAGATGCATGCTTCGGAAGGACTGGTGGAGGAGTGCAGGTAAATTTGTGTAGGTCCAACCTGTCAGGTGAGAGGGATGGGGAAAAGTTGGCCTATAGGCTGCATGCTCCCCACAATCTTTTTCTGACTAAGTGTTTGGGGTTTCCTTTAAACACAAAAATGCCCCCCCAAATTGCAAAAATGCAATTTTACATTCCCCTACTGGCTGTTTATAGGCCCACGAAAGGTCTTTTTTTAAAGCAGGAAATCATTTCCAGTTTACTTCCTGCTTTTCAAAAGGACTCTCCTGGACATAAAACAACCTCTCTGGCCTGTCTCACTCAAAAAGGCAAAACTTCACTCTACAGGATGTGGGGGTATTTCCAAGTAAAATTACAGTAAAATAGAATCTGGAGGTTGGTGGATGCAGTGGAGGAAGTACGGCTCTCTGAGGCCCAGTGAGGGGTCTGTGCAGCACTCCAGTGTATTTGTCCGCCCTGCGCTTGATGCACGTTAGGAGCAGGCCATGTTGAATCAAAGGAAAATGCAAGAAAAACATGTCTCCCATCTGCTTTAGCCACCCTAGGGATCTTGTTTTCCAGCATTTATGTTTCCTGGAAAAGGGGTCACTCTCCTTCCTCCATCCCCCACCACCCCAATTTTGCCATGGTCACATTAAAAAATAATAATAATAATAAAGCCAACAGTCAATGAATTTCTGTCCTAGTTCCCTCCCACATACTCACCCGCCCCAGGAAAACTCACTTCACAGGGATTTCTCCTTAAAAAAAAAAAAGAATTAAATGGAAACTTTTGTGGCCTCCAAAAAAAGTGGAGAAATGAAGCAAAATTATTCCCATTAGGAATCCCAGATACAGATTTCTTTCTTCCAACGCAACTGCTGCCCGTGTTTGGGCCAGCAGTCTCACATCCAGGAGTTCTTCGGCTTGGCCAAGGGGGAAAAAAAAATAAGAAGGTCTCGGGGGTCTTTCTACACAGCAGCCAAGTGCTGAGGCGGTGGTGGCTGCTGGTGCTGCTGGTGCTGCTGCGGTTGGTGGTGATGGTGCTGCTTAGGAGGGGCCCGTTCCAGAAGCGCCTGTACAGTCTCTGCCACCCGCGTCAACCCTCTCTCTTCTAAAATATGCAGAGGCAAACATAATCGCTCCTATATGGGAAAACAGAAATAAAAAAAGAAGACATAAAGAAAAACAAAAACGGATGAAAACTAAAAACAGGAGAAACAAACAAACAAAAAAAGAAACTCAAATTAAATGAACACGGCACATGTTGAGAACGGAATGTTGTGGGGGGAGGCGGCCAAAGCTTAGTGGCGGAGCAACACAGAGCATGCAGAGAGGTTCAGTCCACAACACTCCTGATCCCCACTTGGGCAGAGGTGAGAGGCAAGGCCCTTCTCTGGCTGAGATCTTGGGGAGCTTCTGCCAGTTTGAGGAAATCAGTCTTGCGCCCCACCGACTGATGCTCCAGGTACCTTCAAAAACCTGTGTGCTCATGGAAGCCTGTGGGAGCACAGGTCAGCAAAGAATACGCCAACCCATGAGACAAAACGGTGGTAACCTGAAGCCAATCAATTCCAGAAAGGGATGGTATCATTTATCTGGGCAATTGAATTCAATCACCACGTCAAGCTCCCTGCTTCCCCACATACCCAGCCTTTGTGTCTGGTTTCTGTGGGTTTATACCTGAGGAATTGCCTGAATACTAATTTTTTATAAGCTGCTCTAGGGCCTCTTTTGGTTGAAATGAAAGGTGAACATTTCTTGAATAAATATGTCACCTGGAATGGCACACAGGTCACTTACACTGAAAATTACTTTTGGGTTGATGTGGTGGGGAGTATCTACAAAAGGTTAAGCCTTGTCCCCCCACTGTCTTTCCTAGTGTCTAGGAAAGACAAGGATCACACAGTGGGGCAGTGTTAGGTGATGCAGTGCTTCTCTTTTGGGGTTCTACACATGGCCAGATTTGAGACAGAATATAGACGGAGGAGCCCAAAGATAGAAGAGAAATGCAGAGGAAAACAGGGCAGGAGAAAAAGAGAGACAGTGAGTTCCCTTTGCCAGGATAATGTGGATGTGTTTGACAGAGAATATGGTTAGCCTGGGTCCCAGTGAAGAACTCTGTGGTTCAGTATGGCACAGAGGAGTGTAACTAGGAAGTCTCCCACAACCACCACCCAGAAGGAACCTTCACTGTTTCAGAACCCAATGTTTTGTTCCCGGACAGATGCAAAGAGGCATCTACAGTGGGGGCCGTACATAAGCTAAGAGCTCACTTGTTGGGGAAGCTGAAATGCTGACTCCTCTCTCTTGATGAGAGAGGTCTCTGCAGATATTAAGATGTTGATTTTGTAAAGGTCAATGTGTGAGCTAGGATTAAATCACATGGATCTTTCTCAGATTTCTGTCTTTGGAAACTGGCAAAAAGGGTTCCTTGCGGAGCAAGCTGTGACAGAGGCCATTTCTGCACTAGACTGTTATAGCACTATTATTCCACTTTCAACATCCTATGGAATCCTGGGGTTCCTCTTTAGTCAGATGGCCACAATGAAAAGGACATTCAAGGATGGTGCCAATGACTGGAGCAGCCCAAAATGGGGACTGTTAAGGCTGTAAATACTGTGTCCAAACTCTTAAGATTACCATGGCAAATATGTCTGCACCAGTGGGTAAATGCAACCTAGGTTGCCTCACAGGTGTGCAGGATGGAGCTTTTTTGAAAGAGAACAAGGTTAACTATATCAGGATACCTTAAAAGTAGCTGCATGGCTCTTTGAAAAAAGTCTAGATTTGGTGGAGGGTGCTTGGCTCTGGGTGAGCGATCGGTTCTTGAGAAAGCACTTCTGGCAAGTCTACCAGAATCCATGGGATCCACAAGCCCACCAGGAGGATTCCTAACACAATGGGTGTCATGGTCCATGGAAGACCAAAGAATCACTCAAACCATCTCCAGTCTGAAAGCACTGACTACTGAAAGGTGTGGGCAGGGAAAGATAAAAGCCATTCCCCTGATCATGAGGCATTAGAGGGTCTGGGGATTCTGCTCTGTGGGTTTGTAGCCTGCAGAAGAATCTGGGCAGTTTGTAAGTCATCACAGCAGTGTTGGAAGGAAGCATATGAAGACAGAGCACAACCACCTGAATCTATCTGCTGGCAGCTGAATAAGTCTGGGGTCAAGTTCCCTGGCTGCACTGAGTTGAGGTGGAATTGGCTCATGTTAGAATGGAGGACATCTAAGCTGCTATGGCAGGTGGAGCTCACATACTGGAAGCCACTGGAGGTCTCTTTCTGAGTCACCTTCTTGGTTTGCACTGGCATCTCCAGTGCAGGTCAGGATGGAGCTCTACCACAAGATCTGGAGGCGGCATCACGCTAACATGATTGTTTGCCTGTGCTTTCTTTTTTACACACTTGAAGGAGGGCTCCTTCCCATGGCCATCAGTGCCATGAGACAATACCAGGAGGAGATGGGAACTGAAGAGGAGATTCAGAGGGCAAAGGCAGATTTATTTACTTATTTCTGTATTGCTTACAATAACTTGAGAAAAGGGAGAACAATTAAAAGAAAATCTGAAGGTGCAAAGGAGAGTAAAAAAGGTGCTTTGCCACCAAGATGAGAAATCTGACACAACAGAGCAAGTGCCAAGAAGCGGTAACTCTGTCCCAGGCAGGAGTCAGGTTGCCAGTTCCCTGCCATGGGTATCATCAGGTGGGAAGAGGGGCCACATATAACATATGCATTCATATATCTATTGCGAAGCTGGTTGACCTGTATGTGTACCTACCAATAGGTTAAGCACCGCTGCAATGTATCCATTTAATTGCTATAATTGCTAACCATTGCTACAATGTATCCACTGAGAGGAAACAGGCTGGGGGGAAGTTTAAGTGGAAAATTAAGTGTGAAGGATATTATGAGAACAAAGTGGTGCTGATGTAAGAAAAAGGGAAAAGAAACCTGTCAACAGTTGTTCAAGGCTAAGGAAGCCTGGGAAAGTATATGATGGCTGTACAATTTAGTTTTAGCCACTTCTATGGAAGTGTGCTGTTGGTACCCATGTTCTCCAGTAAATAAACTGCTGTTAACTTCAGAGTGTGGAGTTTTTTGGAGTGTGGGTTACCCAGTACATAACAAAAGGCAAGGACAATTTGGAAGGGAGAAACTTTTGAGCGCTCATTTCAACCAAAGATCTTGTGATATCTGTCTTTCCAGTGAAATCACAACCCACTGTGGATGCCTTTGCATATTAACTTGGGAATCCTGCCTTTCACTTTTGAGGTGTTCTGGTTGCAGAGAGACAGTGAAAATGCAAGGGGCCCAAAAGTTTTCAAGGACAAATGAAAAATAAAAATACTTTTCAATATTCATTGTTTCTACATCAGTATCACAAACCTCACCCCAGTTCCTCAAGCGTCACAGCTGAAGGTAACCCTCTGGCCTTTATTCTCATGAGAAATGCAACATGTAGTCTGGTCTTTCATGCTCATGAAAGAGACATGCAAATGAGGTGTGCTGCATGCAGATCAGCCAAGACCCTCCTTTTCAGAACACAGTCCCAACAAAATGTTCTTGTCGCTCAGGTCTGGACTGAGGCCGTTCCCGCACTAGCCAGTTATAGTGCTATTATTCCACTTTCAACCTCCTATGGAATCCTGGGGTTTGCAGTTTAGAAAGGAGGGGTCTTTGAGGCCCCTCCCTAAACTGCAAACCCCAGGATTCCATAGAGGTTGAAAGCGGAATCATTGCGCTATAAGAGTGTCGTGTGGAAACAGCCTGAGCAGCCAGTAGTGTGTGTGTGGACAAACAGTGAACAATAATAAGCCAGCCAGACTCTGTGACAGGAACTTTATTTAATCAACACATGAAAAAAAATAAACAAATCCCAAAACAAAACCACACACGCACAGGCACACATAAATAAAAGATAACTGTTATAGGGGGTGGAGTAGGGAAGAATACTGGTTTCTTTAAGTTTTAGCTAAACCAAATATTAAAACTATATTTAATATGGAAAATTTGCTACAAAGAATACAAGCATAACACATGAACTGGGGGTGTGGATACTTCAAAAGGGGTTCCATCAACTGGAGGATACAGCCAAGCTAATGACAAATGTTTAATTGCTTCTGGCTAAACAGGATCTGGTTTGTATGGTCTCCCTTTGAGTGAGTACACAAAGAGACTGGTGGAGGGGAAAACAAAGAGTAAGGTACAGTTTGCTTTTCCTATTTCCAACACACACAACATCCTTTCCTCCCTTCAGCCATTACACAGTTAAGCAATTCACATTTCATTAAGCAGCCACATTATTCTCACAGGCACTCTCGTTGCTTATAAAATATTCTCCAAAAGGTTCCCATTTAGAAACAACTTTTCAAAAATATATGAAGTCAGAGTTTCAATACATTTTTATATACCTAACTGAGGTGCTTCGCCTCCCTAACCAAAGCAGGATCAATACATGAAAAATGAATAAGACCTGGCCACTTCCACCTCTTGCCTGGCCTTGACATGCTACTGATTCCAGAGAGGGCCAGAGGCAAATTGTTAAAAATACTTTAAGCATGACAAGTTGAATGCTTGGGATCTGGAATTTCCCTGATGTCAAGCATTCCAGAGCCAGGGTGTTCAGCACCACACAAGAGACTGAAGGGATTGGCTATACTTAAGAAAGAGCTTGGGAAAAACTCTCAGACTGTAATACTTAAGAGTAATTAAATCTGATTTATTGCGCCAAACCTGAGAGAAGTTACTGAGGTGAAACACTGTGAACTGTGAAAGATATTTGGGTGGTGTAAAGATGTTTGTTCAGTGCCATTCACAGGTGAAAGGGTACCTCCATTTTACTGCCAAATTTCCTCTGGACCCCTGCAAAAGGCGCCAGGCCCAGTTCTCATCTTACATAGCAATAGAAGATGCATATGCATGTAAGCTTAGAGTTGGACCTCAGCTCCAATGCTGCAGAAGATTCTGGGGCACGCTTCTCTACCAAGACATAAATCTAACTGTTAGTCTCAGCTAAAGCTGATCCACTAACTATTAATACGTTCATTGCACTGAATCCATAGTTCTGCTTTATCTGGGACTAAAGACTGGATTTATTGCTGAAACTGCTTCCTTCAACCACATGGCGCCCCACAGTTTTTACAATCATACAGATGACACCAGCTGAGACTTGGGGCCCTGTCACATGGCAGCACTATGACTTCACTTTAACTGTCACAGCAACACCCTATGGAATCTGGGCTACGTGCTCTGGGGAGGCAATGGAGCTCACTGGCAGAGAATTTTGAATACTCCACTAAACTGCACTTCCAGGATTCCACAGAATGAAGCCAAGGTAGCTGAAGTGGAAACAAAACGCTAAGATTGTGGACTGTGAAAGGGCCCTTGGAACAGGGCCACAATGAGGATGAATCAAAGGACTCAGACAGCTATGAGCCCAACTATCACCAGCCTTCTGGACTGGCTAAGGACAATCCTACTATGAAAATCCTACTTTGCAGGACTCCCAGCAGCATTTTGATTCATTTATCCCTGGACCTGGGCGTCTTTCTGGTCTCTTTCTCTTTTGTTCTTATACCAAACACCAGCAGAATGCTCCCCCACCCCCAAGAAAATGGAAAGCATGCCAGCAGTGGACCACTGTCCAGTCAAGCAAGGCAGGAAACATTATCCATTTTTTTCCAGAAAGAGAAAAAATTAACACCTAAGTATAAGAAGAAAACTAACATTTAGGAGCAAGACGCATGCAAGGGTCCTACCTATCACATGTGCATTTGTGGGGCAGATGGGAGGTCATTATGCACCTCTCCTCTACTAAAAAAGTCGGCCCCTGTCTTAATTAAGTCATGGTGGGGAGGTAGGGAGAAAGAATTGTGATGAGCATGGAGCTCACCAGGTGGCCCTCCTGCACTGCCAGTAGGCAGGGGTGATTTGGAAAACAGAACCTGAGAAGATGGAAGGCCTCAATGTTGTCTCACTGTAAAAGCTGATAATGCTGAGAGAGAAAAAGCCTCAGGTGGTAGGAAAAGAAGAAGACCACATTGCAAGTAGATAGGCTTGATCAAGGCAGCCAAGCCTCGTCTTGCAGAACCTGAGCAGGGCAGCTGAGGCCTGAGACTCTTGGAGGTCTTCTCATTGCACAGGGCTGGCACTAAGTCAAACCCTGCTTCATGGCAAGCAAGCAACAGGAAAGCCTCAACAAGGGGTTATCATAAACAGAATAAGTACGCCCCCCTGCACCATGAGGAGTCCTGCAAAAATCAAGTGCCCAGTCTGAACAGCTCTTGAAAAACATGCCACCTAATTGCCATGACACTCCATGGGCTTCTCTTTCTGTGTCCAAACCTGCCACTGAGTTACAGGGAGGTAACACAGAACAATGGCACAACACTGTGGGACTGGCAATGTGTGTGAAAAACCTGAGAGCTAACCCTCTGCAGCCGATTATTCCCAGGCAAGCTGAAACCTGCTCAGCTCTTCCAAGCAAGCAGCTGCCATTCTGTTATTAAGGAGAAATGTAATTCTTGATTTCCAGTATGGGCAAAAAGGGACTCTTGTGCTGTTGTACATTCAT
Organism: Iguana delicatissima; assembly: GCA_948472985.1. Taxonomy (NCBI): domain Eukaryota; kingdom Metazoa; phylum Chordata; class Lepidosauria; order Squamata; family Iguanidae; genus Iguana; species Iguana delicatissima. The sequence goes on along the minus strand of CAOKZL010000566.1, from coordinate 724,067 downwards.
TTATTTATTGAATTTATACCCTGCCTTTCTCCTGGAATGGGATCCAAGGTGGCTACAACCCCTGCATCAGTGTTTTAAGAGGCTGCATGGGCAAATGTTACACTTAACCCGTGTTTGAGCAAACAACGCAAAAAATGGCTGGTACTCTTCCTACCTGAACTAATGCTACAGTGAGTAGAAAGCTGACATGTGCTTCCCTACAGACCAGAGTGATGGAGAATGGCACCCATTGAGACCTCGGCAGCTTCTGTGCTCAGCTACCCTGACCAGAACTCAACTGATCAATGCACACATTCTGTGAGAACAACAGAGTGCCATTTAGAGAGTTCCTTTATGCACACAACTCTAATAATCCTTGCCTTGTCCTATATGTCAACCTCACAGTGTTCAACAAATAGTCATCTCCTCTCTGTTTTATCCAGAATCATTGTCCGGAAATGAACAGAAAGTGGAGAGGACAAAACATGTCACAAGATGTTAGTGCTGCAGTTATACCCTGGCCAGAACAGAAGTTAAGCATGTATTTCAGGACAAAAAGGAAAGAAAGGGAGATCAATACATATCTAGAAGAGAACAAATTATTCAGTACGGGCCTGTAAAAACAAAGCTCAAATAAGAGCTTCACATATGGCTGGACTGTTTTAGGGCATGGCTAGGCAACTGTGGTGCTTCTAGACTATAACTAGCATAATTCTGCACATCTGGCAATGTCATCTACGATTGTTGGGGGCTGTAAGCCAAAAGCATCCAGAAGATCACAGCTGCCCAGCTGCATTTTAGTGCTTGACTCACAAGCGCAGGAAGCAGCACACACTTAAATCAAAAAGTGCCTCTGCACAAAACTGACTTCTATGCAAAATTCACAATGGTCCTGCATTTCCCCTTGATCTGCCAATTGGACTAGTAGGGATTAGCAAGGCTACATATATGCTGCAGCATTGTGGGAGCAAAGAAAAGGCACAGAATGAGATACTGTGTGGATCATTCAGCTTCCTGAGAAAACTGACTTTTTCTTTTTAACACAAATTGCTAGCTCTTATGTCCGTTAAGATATATTTAGAAGCATAGTGAGAAAGACTGCTGAAATATCAGAAGGTGGCTAAGTAAGATTCTCTGTGGGTAAGGCTTTAGTAACCGGTTGAGCCTTTCTAAGGACAGCAAAACTAGAATAAACCCTCAAGAGCTGTTCAGATCCATACCATTCATGTAAGGTTGCAACATTCAGCTCTTCTTAAAATAAAACTGTAATTCTTAGCACAGAATTCCTGCTTTAAAGTGGGCATCTTCAGTGATCACTTTAATGTTCTTGCCTGGCTTAGTTTTGTCTTCCACAAGTGGACAGAAGTGGAAAGTGTTATGATTTCTGAACTGCAGAGTAGACACTGGGTTGCCCTATTGGAATTTGGCATTCAGTGGGAAGGAGAAGATAAGTGTAGCCAGACACTCATCTTAGATTTTAAAAAAGCGGACTTCTGTAAACTTAGGAAGCTGCTGGCTGGAATTCCATGGTCAAGAATAGTGAAAGGGAAAGGAGTTCAGGAGGCATGGGAGTTCCTTAAAAAGGAGATACTGAAGGTACAGTCTAAAACTGTGCCAATAAGGAGGAAAAATGGAAGGCATCTGAAGAAACTAGAATGGTTGACTAAAGAACTCTAAGCTGAGCTAAGGGTTAAGAGAAACATGTACAGGAAATGGAAGAAAGGGGCAACCACCAAAGAAGAATTTAAGCAAATAGCCAGGAGATGTAGGGAGGAGGTCAGAAAGGCTAAAGCACAGAACGAACTTAAGCTGGCCAGAGACATTAAAAACAATAAAAAGGGCTTTTTTAAATACGTCCACAGCAAAAGGAAAACAAAGGAGACGATAGGGTCGCTGTGCAGAGAAGATGGTGAATTACTCACAGGGGTAAGAGAAAAGGCAGAACTACTTAACACCTTCTTTGCCTCAGTTTTTTCCCAAAAGGATACAAGCACTCAACCTGGCGGTTGGGGAGCCGGTGAGGAAGCAGAGGAAATGAGGCACGAAATAGGTAGAGAGGTGGTACAGGAATACCTGGCCACACTGGATGAATTCAAGTCTCCAGGGCCAGATGAATTGCATCCTAGGATATTAAAAGAGCTGGCAGAAGTCATTTCGGAACCGCTTGCTATAATCTTTGAGAAATCTTGGAGGACAGGAGAAGTTTCAGCAGACTGGAAGAGAGCAAATATTGTCCCCATCTTCAAGAAGGGAAAAAAAGAGGACCCAAATAATTATTGCCCAGTCAGCCTGACATCAGTACCCGGAAAGGTCCTGGAGCAGATCATTAAGCAGTCGGTTTCTAATCACTTAGAAAGCAAGGCGGTAATCACGAGAAGTCAACATGGATTTCTCAAAAATAAGTCATGCCAGACTAATCTTATCTCTTTTTATGATAGAGTTACTAGCTTGATAGATGAAGGGAATGCTGTGGATGTAGCATATCTCGATTTCAGTAAGGCCTTTGACAAAGTTCCCCATGACATTCTTGCAACGAAGCTGGTAAAATGTGGGCTGGACAGGGCTACTGTTAGTTGGATTTGTTATTGGTTGACCGACCGAACCCAAAGAGTGATCACGAATGGCTGCTTTTCATCCTGGAGAGAAGTGACTAGCGGGATGCCACAGGGTTCTGTCCTGGGCCCAGAGCTGTTCAATATCTTCATCAGCGACTTGGATGAAGGAATAGAGGGCATGCTCACCAAATTTGCAGATGACACCAAATTGGGAGGGGTTGCTAATACGCCAGAGGACAGGATCAAAATTCAAAATGACCTGGACAGATTGGAGAGCTGGGCCAAGGCTAACAAAATGAAATTCAACAGAGAGAAGTGTAAGGTCCTACACATAGGTAGAAAAAATGGAATACAGAAATATAGGATGGGGGACACATGGCTGGATAGCAGTACATGTGAAAGGGATCTAGGAGTCTTCACAGACCACAAGCTGAACATGAGTCAGCAGTGTGATGCGGCAGCCAAGAAAGCCAATGCAATTCTCGGCTGCATCAACAGAGTATGGTGTCTAGATCGAGGGAGGTACTGGTACCACTCTACTCTGCTTTGGTTAGACCTCATCTTGAATACTGTGTCCAGTTCTCTGCACCCCAATTCAAGAAGGACATGGTCAAGCTGGAGCAAGTCCAGAGGAGGACGACCAAAATGGTGAGGGGCCTGGAAGCCATGCCCTATGAGGACAGACTTAGAGAGCTGGATATGTTTGGTCTACAGAAGAGAAGGTTAAGAGGGGACATGATAGCCATGTTTAAATATTTGAAGGGGTGCCATGTAGAGGAGGGAGTGGGCTTGTTTTCTGCTGCTCCAGAGACCAGGACAAGGAGCAATGGATTCAAGTTGCAGGAAAGGAGATTCCACCTGAACCTCAGGAAGAACTTCCTGATGGTCAGGGCTGTCCGGCAGTGGAATATGCTGCCTCAGAATGTAGTGGAATCTCCTTCCTTGGAGGTTTTTAAGCAGAGGCTAGATGGCTATCTGTCGGGAGTGCTCTGAGGGTGTTCCTGCATGGCAGGGGGTTGGACTGGATGGCCCATGTGGTCACTTCCAACTCTACATTTCTATGATTCTATGATTCTATGAGAAAGGGAGAACAGGCAGTTGGCCCAAACACTACATTAATCCAGAAAAGTATTGTCATAGGCTGCCTTGGGAACTGGTAGGACTGTATGGTATGTGGGTCAGAAACAAGAGAAGAGTAACAGACCTAGCTCAGTGTAAAGCAAAGGTTGGTTGCTTCGTCTCATACCCTTGTGAGAATTAAGTCTGGCATTTGGAGGGAAAAGTCCCAAAAGCAGCCAACTGCCCATCTGAAGTGCAGCAAGATCCGCCAGTGAACAACTTGACACATCTTATAGAATCCACAATGAGGTATTTCTTGTTAGTTGTAAGTCTTCCCATTTAGGAAGCAATGGACAGAAAACATACCAGGTGCTAGTGAACCTAATCTGGGAACTATTAACGGATACAATGAAGTTAGAGTAAAGTATGCCTATATCTTCCTTGAGACAAACTTTATGCATGCAGTGTTTATATTCATATCTTTACACACAGAACCAATTCAACAGATATCCCCTCGCCCCACCAGTACATATTTGTATTTGGCTAAAACAGTTCCTAGACTGACATATTCTTAAAAATAATAAAATACAGGGAAACTGTGTTTTTTTTGTCAGTTGTTTAGCCCCACGCCACACCCAACTTGTGCAATGGCGCATGAAGGATAAGTACTACAAAGGCCCGCATGGACTGAAGGCTGCTAGGCTAAGACAGTTCTGTCATTGCTGCCCTTCCAACCATACCTCCCCGGCAAGACAAGAGGGCAAAATGTTTGTGCTCTGAGATCCACCTTAAAAATAAAGGTGTCCCTGAGAAAGGCAAGAGCTCATTGCATGGAAGGCTAAAGGCCAAAACTTCAGCCTGGATGATACCTGAGCTAGATACACTGTGCACAGTCAAGAAGCTGGCTGGGACAACAGGACCCCAAGGGGAGATCTTGATCCTACTTCCTAAGAGAAACAGGCCAAAGATGGTTTCATACTGGTGCTGATAAAATCACCCTGAACACTCAAGCAGAGTTTGTATTCTGTACAGGTGGATATGCTTGTGTAAGCAGAGAGTCTGCTATGAGGGGAATTTCTAAATCTGAAGATTCGCTCTCTGTTGAAGAAAAACCATCAAGTTCCCAGCTCTAAAGGGAGCAAGAAAAAGGCCTGGAAACCTGTGGAAACTTTTCAGGTGATACCTTAAAAGCCAGAGAAGATTGACCAGGATTCTCAGTAGTCAGGATCTCTGTGGGCTTCCTTACTGACTCATCCCTTTAATTCTCCCCTGCTCCCCTTTAAGTTGAGCACCAGTAGATGACCTGGACCTTAGCTTGTAATACATTTCATAAAGGAAATGTTCACTTTGCTACATATTTTACAGGCCAGGATGTCTGTAAGCTAGATTTGAGTATTTCATCAAACAAAGAAGTGGCTAATAGTTTGTAGATACACAAATTACAGACAGAGTGAAATAGGTGCAGCTCCCTGAACAGTAGTGACTATATACTGGGAAGTGAAAAGAATGATATAGAGTCCTCCCTCCACATACATGGGTTTGACCTTGGGAAATTTGATTATTCACAAGGTACGTGTGTGTCCTGCCCTTTCTCCTCCTCCAGGTCCCTTGTGTTTTGCTGGTGGCAGAAAAGGAAGGCAAGCACCTAAACAAAAGGCAAGGAAAATATGGCAGGGGCACGAGCAGATCTTCCTTCTCCCCTCTGGAGCTCCCCCTCCCATTCTCTCATCTCTGGCCTTGGTGCTGAGAACTCACGCTGAGTCAAAAAGAAAGGGAATGGGAGGAGAGAAAAGGCACACATACACCTTCCTTCTCTCTTCTGGAACTCCCCTCCATTCCTTTGCCTTTCACCCCAGTGGGCAAAAGGCAAGGAAATGGGGGGACCATGGGGTGAATTACTCATGGTTTTTCAAGTTTTGTGAGGGTTCTGTGCCCCGAATCCTTGCAAAAGTGGAGAGACCACTGTACAACTACAAAAAGAGGAAAATAAGCCTTTCAGGTCTAAAACACCCAAGAAGAGCCCTGAGGTCTGGTTTGAGAAATGCTCCCTGAAATTCTTCTTGGGTTAAGATCTACTAAGAAACCACAATAGCTGAAAAATATAAACCATATTCAAGTGGCACTGCTGTATTTGTGCAAAGATGGTGAAGAAAATGTGAGGTGGGGGCAGCACTATTTTTCCTAGTGCTTTAATGTCACCAGTAGCTGAAGGCAACAATCAGAGCTTGTACAGGCAAAACCATGGCTAGCTTACTGGTACAAGTATTTGCTCAAGCTAGCTGCCTGAGAGAATGGCAGAGGGGACTCATAAAGTTCACTTCTCAATGGCTAGAAAAACATTCATGCTGGTCCTTTTCTTACCCAAGAAGGGTAGAAATAAACTTCCATGAGTCCCTCTCTTTTAATGTAGACCATTCATCTGGGTAATTATTGGTGCAGTTAAGACCATCAGAGTAATATCTGCACTGACTCTGAAGGCAATCTACCATCTTATTCTCTCCTACACAACCCAGCCTGCTTTGTAAACACAGTGATGCTCTGGAAACAGAAAGGAATCTTGCAAAATCAACGTGTCTTTGGGTGTCTTTTGGGTCTTTGCCTGCACAAAGCAAGACCTCTGACATACTGTGGCTTTTGAAGAATCCTGAGGAATCTCCATGTTTTGCTCTTAAAAAGACAGAGATATTCCTAACATTTAAGTGCTTAAGCGATTCCTTTGCTTAAGACAAAAACTTCAAAAAGCATTCTGTAGTTTAATTCTTAAGAAACTAGAAGAGGTCAGAACTGAAAATCTTATCATGAGGAAGATTTTCCTTCAAGGTAGCACCCTAGTTCTCTCCAATCTCAAGAGTACTAAAGACTAGTTTTCTTTTATGGTCCACTCACCTGTACCCTGGAAACTGAGGAGAGAACTACTGTTTCACAAAAATACCCACAACCATGCAGTTAGAATAAATAAATGTGTACAGGGCTTTTTCCCTTCCATTTTCAGCAAGTATATCAATCATATAAAATGAGCTTGAGGTGTTTTAACCATACAGGTTTTTAGATTCTTGGCTTATTTAGCTAACAGGAAACTCCGACTGACTAGATCACAGAGTCTTTTCCACATCAAACAGAGCAGGTTGCTGGTGGATTAGGAAGAACATAGACATACAAAATTCTCAACTGAAACACAGACCAATTACCAACCGCTTGGCAGAGCTGGAGCAAGTCCGTGGCACCCACTGAGCTTTAGTTAGAGGAAAAAGACCCAGCGATAGAACACACAGAGCATTAGCATCAGAGCACAGTAAAATGCCGCAAAGCCACAAAGCTGGGTGGAAAGGGAGGCAAGACTGGGTTCTTCTGAATCTGCCCCCAGAGAAAGAAGAGATTCTACTGTCCTTTTAATGCTGAGGTTTAGCTGGAGAATGTCAGAAGGGGAACAGAGACTGTCCTGTCCAGGGTGTGAGCAGGAAGGGAAAACAGACAGAAAAAAAATTAGCGTCAGTCTTAACAGCCATGCAAATATCCTGCAAGTAGTCAAGAAAGCCCAATATGCCATCCATTCTTCCACAAAGGAGCTTTCAATTATTCTTCCATTATTTAGGCACGACTATTCAATAACAAGGAAACAAAGAATGAGAAACTATAAAAATGAAATGTTACCAACAGGCCCTTATTTTGCAGGAAGACATTGTGATTCCAACTGGGACCCTTTTTTCAGAATACTCCCAGTGCCATGAGTGAAATACCCATGTAGACTTTTCTGATTTTTGCTCAGTAATGCAAGGCTGGTCTCTGAATGTAGCATCCCGCACAGGTATCCATTTGCCACCTCCTTCTTTTTTAAAAATGAAATTTTTGGACTTTCCACTTTTCTGCCAGACATACTAAAGGATGGCTGCAAGGCCCAAAAGTTCTTCTTCATTAATTTGTGCCCATTAAAGCATATAACCCAAACAAATTTATGATAGGTCAGTGGAAGGAGAAGTGTGGTTCTATGCAAGACACTACCTTTAGAGAACAACAGGGTTTTAAAAATATCTAATCTGCCCTCTCCAAAGGTAAGTATTTCTACATAGATCCATATTTAGATACTTCTCTTTTCAACACACAAATTCAACAGAAGGAGGCACATGTCCATACTCCAGCTATGTTTGGCCTCAGAAGCAACTATGTAGCTTGGGCCAGCCTGCAGCAATTCTGTAGCCTTCTGGCAAAGCCAACAGATCACAGCAGTGAATGGGATGACCTGATTATACAAGCACTGCACATTTTTCAGAGCTCCTATGTGCACCGAATCAGAGAGCATCAGTTCTTAATATTATATCTAACAGATGAAGAACTCACATTCCCTGTGACATGGAATATGGGTTTTGTTTCCTCTGCAGAAATCATGTGTATTCCTGATTAAAAGACAATTTTTAAAATCAAGCATCCTCAAAAGTTGCTGGGACCTTTGTTCTTGAGAAGAGCTGAACTGCTGCTTGATCAACCTTTCCTAGCCCTGAGTGGATTAAATGCTGGATAGATCAATGCTTCCTGTGAATTTCTGGATCAATATAAGCACATCTCTGGTGTCAACCTCCTTGGAACCTTGCTGTGCCCATCTCCTTTGTCTGCTCTTTCCGAACTGATGTACCCAACCTGTGGACCCCGGATCGTTGCCCCCACTGGCACTCAGTGGCCCTATGCTTATCAAGCATAGAGTTTGCCTTCTCTACTTTCTTGAGCAGAGGCACTCAACAACCCTTGTATCTTATGCACTGACCCTAGATGCCTGGCTGGAACCTATCTGGCAGAGGCCAGCCTGTGTTCACTGTTCCTTCTGTCCTGTCTCCACCCAAATTTAAGAGAAGTGGATTCTCTCAAGACCATACAAAGAATAAGCAAGTAAAATTGGTTGCATAAACTCATTCTAATCCAGTCAGTTTTATCTCCTCCTTAACTTTTCTTAACACTATCAGAGTGTGGAGAGGCTGTTAAAGACTGGAGCAAATTTTGGTTTGGTGATGTATAAAAACAAGGGTATGTGGTACTTTGTTTCCGTCTCCAAGCTGTCAGGATGACAAGAAAGAAGTAAGATAAAGATAAGGAACTTTGTTGTTAAAAGATGTCATGGGCCAAATGCCTGGAGGACAAAGGGAGAAAAATCATTTACGCCAGCTATGTTCTAATCCCAGGGACCTCCAACTGCCAAACTGCAACTTAGAATTCACTTGGGGCCCCAGTCCTCCAAACCCTGCCCACTCCTCTGATCTTCAGAGAAGCTTGAGATTATGGTTGCTATCAACAGGAAGAAATGGCAGATGCATGGAAGGGGGAAAACTATGAAGGTGAAGGACCATGTTGGGAAACCAAGCTGGAGAATAACTAGTAGTGGTCTGCATCTATATCTCTTTGAGGTCAGGAAAGGAAAGGAAAGGAAAGGTGACCCACCACCACAAATCAGGGGAGGTGGATGTCAAGGGGAGGATTTTGGTTCAAGGTTTTTACAGCAGGTCTGAAATCTATCAACCAATCCAAGATGACGGCACACATCTTTTGTGTACAGCTCTCATATACCATCCAATTCATGGGTGGGCATCATGTAGCTCTTCAGGTGGTGTTTGACAGCAACTTCCAGCAGCACTAACTGGAAAGGCCCAAGGTTGATAAATGTTGAGAGCTGAAGCTCAACAGCATGGAGATGGCCACACTATTCCTACCTTGATCTATAAAGTGCTTCTCATAACTCAGCATACAAAAATCATAACAACCTAGTGATTCCTTGCCAAAGCAGTTATTTGTAACAGAACTTAGCTAATGATTTAGCAGGAGGAATGGTCCCCGTGCAATATACCAAACCATACCACTGGAAACATTCAAGCTAAGAAACTGTAGCACACACTCTCAGACACATTTTGGCATCATCTGGGCTGCCATGAAGGGCAGTGAAGAGAATTCAGAAGCGAAAGAGGTTGACCACCACCACAGGACGGGCTGAGCTGCCTTAAAGCTGCCTTGGAAGAATATTTGCTTGAAGTCACCATGTGTGCAGCAGTTTGAAAGATAAAGTGTCAAGTCCAGAAACTGTTAGCACAGTATTCTAGCAGGGATGTTAACAGCCAAAGTGAGAACCTATGCTTGGATACCTACCCTCAGAGACCAGATCAAATGTCACAGTATGTAGGAGACCACTAGAAAATGTTTAGAATTTTCACTTCAAATTCTCAGAACAACAAAAACTTGGATCAGTGACAAGAGAGAAATCTTTGGAATCTGAGCAAGAGTCATCTGAGATATAAGCAGACCATCTCCCATTTCCTCTTAAACTGCTGAATACACAAATTGGAGCCTTCTTTATTTTACTTTTTAGTGACCCTCAAGTTTCTCTCCAGAAACAAAAGCATCACTAGCAACAATATTATGGGATCTCTGGCATAACTCCTCAGGACATTCATATGCCTGAGGGCCTGGGAATAATTAACAGCATCATGAATGATGCTGAAAGAAAAGGGGTACTTATGTTACAATTTTCATCAGTCTTCTTTGAGCAAGTACCATAAGGTGGAATACACAGATATTAATCAGGTTATTCATGCTGCAAAGATACAATTATTTGCCACCAGTTTTATACCATACTATATTCTACAAACAAGGGTGCACCTCCCTCACAAACAGAAGACTGAACCTATTTGCCAAGCTGGTATTTGGGAAGAAATGGATATTTCCCCCAAGTTGCTTAAGTGTGCTGTAATATGCAGGGATACGGTTTCTCCTCCTATTATGCTCTCTTTGCCTTGACTCCCTCAGCTGTCTATTTCTGAACAGAAACGTTCCTTCAGATAAGCACTCAGCATTCTTTGACACTACCCGCTCGAGACAGTGCTATGAAAGGTTGAGCTCTTGGGAGGTTAGCAAGCATCTCAGTCATACAAGATGGGTGCATGCAGCATAATTAAAAAAAAAATATTGGAAGGTTTTCTTTCTTACCTGAGGCACACCAATCTTCCGGCAAGCTTCTAGGAAATTTTCCACATTGCGTCTACACTTGGCCATTGTTAATTTAGGCTGCAAGAGAGGAAAGATACATGAAAACTCTTCACTAACAGTTTCTCATGCAGAATTCTTGAACATTTGTCAGGAGAAATTTTAGACAACTATTTTTAGAAGAAAAGTAGTGGGACAGAAATTGATGAAGGATGCGCATTTCCTTCCCACATCTCATGAATACTCAACTCTTTACAGCTGGTGACCCACTAATCCTTTCCCTTACTGCTTGTCTCCAGTATTGCTCTTTCCATGCACACTCTTGTTCAAATTCACTTCTTGATCCCCTTGCTGGTAACAACTTCCAAAAGAGAAACCAGGGAAAATATGATATGAAGGCTTGACCGTACTGATCTACTCCTGGATGTCCCCTCACACTGCACTAAAAAGAACCTGTTTCAAATCATCTTTTTCGCCAGAATTGACAACCGCTGGAAGCAGGGATTCTAAGTAGTGGCTCTTTCTATCTTGAAAATATTGCACCTTGGGAAATCTGTACAGCCAATTCTCTCCTCATTCCTCTTCTTACATCAGCATTTCAAATACAGCACCCTACTTTTTGCCATTCCACAGTCTTACTTTTTTGACTCGTTTTATGTTTCAGCACTCCTTGTGACAGTTTTAGTGTTGTTATGCTTTATAAGCCACTCAAAAAAGTCTTTCAACTGGAAGAACAAAACACTGAAATGGACAACTAAACAGGTGCAACTTCTGTCAAGGTGCCACAACATTACCCCCTGAATACTTACAACAGCTGGTGAGGGGACATGAATACTAGGGACAGAACGAGGCCGAACGTGATTAGCTAAATGGCAAAGCACCACGCCATCAGTCAGTGCTGCTCCAAGATCACTGGGCAAGGACACTTTCAACCGTGACTCAATGTTCTGAAAAAGGAGAGCCAGTAGAGACAGATGTTTAGACTTTGTTGCCGCTGAAAGGTGTATTGTCAAGAAGGAGACTGGAAACTGTGACAAAGCCCAGAAGTCAGAGGCTCTAAAAAAGCACACTCTATACGCACGGTAAGAATGCAGAAAGGAGAGGACTTGGCTGCTTTTTAAAGGCCACATCCTGCACTACCATTTGCATTTTGCCAAGTGTGACAGAACATTTCCCCTGAAATTAAAACAATTAATGTGGAAAAGATTTATGCATATAATGAGGTGCCATGCATAAAATCTAGATACGCCAAGAAACTAGGAGCAGGTCAATATGAGTAGGCATGTCTAGAAATGCTTCCAATGCTATTTATTGGTCACAGGGTCACTCTGCAAGAAAACTTGGGTGCACAAAACTGTAACACAGTCCACTTACACAATTTTGAGACTCAGCTCAGTAAAATGTTTTGAGTCAAGGTGTGCAAATGTTTTAATCAAGAACAGCAATTACATCTACAGTATTTCTCAGGAGTAATTCAGAACAGCATGAGCTTTGGAAAGCAAAAAGCTTAGCTAAGCTGCATTTTAGTCTATCCTTCCTGGACTTGGAAACTGGCATTATTACAGATGGCTGTGGACCTTCGATCCTGGCAACAAATTTAACTTAAATGATGGAGACAACTGCATGAATGGAAGCCACTGGTTCACATGGATGATTAAAAACAGTAGGATTAGAGCCTCTGTCCTCGAATCAAATTCTGTCTCTTTGCACCTGAGCTATTTGTGATCTTCCTAAAGCATATTTTTCTCCTCAAAGGAAAAACATAGTGAAAACACACCAATACATGCCAATCTGACCACCTGAATCTTCACTGAAAATAGAGGTTTTCTGGACTGGGCTCTAATTGCCAGGTTTCATCTGGTCTGTGCATTTGCAACCGACATGACACATACACATTCCAGTGCAAGAGCAGCCAATAAGTTCAGAATTAAAGGCTACTGACCTTATGTCCTCCTTTGAGGCATTTGTCTGGCTGACAACAGAACTCAACTGGAGGAACCTGGCTGAATATACAGCCAGGTAATGATTATATTCTTTAACACAATGGAAGGATCTTTGTTACATACTTTCCGCAGTTGCTCTATCAGCTCAGCTTCCTCTTCCCGCAACTTGGAACTATGGTTTTCACAATGGTCTTCAGAGTTGTTAGCTGGTGTCGATGCAGAAGCTGCTGCTGCTGCTGACAAAATAGCTAGAAATGGGAAAAAATAGAAAGGTCAGTAAAATAACCAAAAGAGAGTTGGAACCGCTTCTTTTTTAAAAAATATTTTTATTAAGGATATATGTAAAGTTACAGCAAACACTGCTATCAGAAACAGACTAATAGGAAACTACAAACAATATATAATAACTAAATAACTGACCTAAACACTAAGTCACAATTCTGACACAAACATGCAATAAAAAATACATAAAAAAGAAAGCAAACATACTACCAAATAAATTATAAATCCATCTAAAAGTGACTTCGAACTATCTTTTCTGTGGTTAAGCACATATATTCTACAGTCCCACCTCACTCCTTATAAACTGGTTATTACAACTCTTCTAATAGTCCACTCAAACTAATATTCAGAACCAACAGTTATCATTTCACCTTCTTTTTTTCCTCAAAAAGTCTATCAGGTGTTCCCAGTCTTTCAAGAAAGTTGCCAATGACTTTTCTCTAATCAAAGCAGACAATTTATTCATTTCTGCTAATTCATTCACTTTTAATAGCCAATTCTCTTTCAAAGGTACAGCATTGTTCTTACATCCCTTGGCAGCAATAGTCTTGCTACCCATTGAAGATGCGGCTCCACTGAATGTAGTCTGAAGGAGTTTAGGAAGCCTTATTAATAACCTAGAAATGGCATTCCTGCAGCTAGGTCTGTTCTCTGTCTTTACTACTTGCATTTGTCCACAAAAGCTTATGCTAGAAATGTCTTTTTTTCAGTTAGTCTCAAAGGACTGGACTCTTTCATTTTCTTAGTACTTGGCTATGTGCACAGGTAGCGTACCTACCTTGCTGTCCAACCACTTTGAATAACCAGTGTCCCTAGTTCTTGAATGAGGCTGGTGTGAGAACAGAACTCAAGAGATTTACTCAGAGTCACTCAGGACTACAGAGCTGGGAAAAGGCCTGTTAAATCAAAATCTTTTTCTAACTTCTCTTTGTATGCCTTTTGAGGCCATGCACGTCATTACTGGAGAAGCAGCCTTTTTTTAATGCCAACCCCCAAACCATGGAACTTTCTCAATATACACATTCACCTGTCACCATTGCTATCATTTTTTTAGGTACATCTTATTTTACTTACTGATTTTATTCAGTTTTTAAGATATTTTGTGGTTTTGTACTTTTACTGTGCTATCAAGTTAGCCTATATTTAGGATAGCTATATTTGGGATTTTCATCATTGTTTTAAGGAATCTCTATAAACTGCACTGAGAACCTTTTAAACTGAACAGTGGGTATAAAGCTTCTAAATGAACAAAGCAAGCAAGCATGGTACTACTTTAATTTATGGTCCTCAACGGCCGAGCAGGTGAGTAGCCATTCTGTCACTTCCCGAAAGAGCATCATCATGCAAGTTGGAGGTGGGAGGTTGCTCCTGAATTTGGATGAGAAGTCCTCTCTTACATTCTCTCATATGAGCCTGCCTGACATTTGCGATCCTCAGAGGAGGCCCTGTTGCCTGTCCCAATACCTTCTGAAGTTAGATTGGTCGGTACGCGTGACAGAGTTTCCTCTGTAGCAGCACCCCAACGCTGGAGCCCCTTATCCAAGGAACTTAGGCTCGCCTCATCTCTTTTAAGCTTTTGGTGGTCAGTCAAACCAGTGCTGTTCTGCATGGATTTTAATGTGTGAAATTCCTCTGTTTTGAAATTCTATTTTAGGACTGTTTTCAAACTGCTTTTAAAGTTTTAAAAGAACAATTTAGTGTGGTTTTTAAAAAATATTTTAACTTTATATTGTTTTGTTTTTATTTTATTTATTTTTTTGCCTCAGGAGCCCTCATGGGCCAGGAGGTGATACATTAATATCTCAAATAAATAATGAAAATAAAATAAATGATGTAACACATAATGAGATTACATTTGGATGATGGAACAGTCCCCACGCTTCCATCCACTAAACTGGGAATTATGAGTGCTTTCAGAAGGGTAAACAGGAAATGTTACCCAATGTCACCCAACCAACCAGAGAAATGTGGATCCTTAAATCACACAGTTAGCATTCACAAACAATAGATACAAAAAGACTTGGTCACTACAATTTTAAAGGTGGGATCCACACGACTGAATGTTCTTCTGTATGAAAAAACCGAGTACATGAGGGAAAATTATTCTAGGCCTAGTTTCTCTCACATATGTTCTCTTCCAAAGCAGCAGGATATTTGTTTTTTAAACACGCGGAAGAACATTTGGTTATATAGGCTCCTGCCTGCAGTCAGAAGCGGTGCAGCCCCAACACAAGCAGAGCACTTTCATTTGCTCTTTGTAAGAGCTAGGACAAAGCCTCTGGTCAAACAACTGGTTGACTCAGATGCTGAGACTACCTAGCCATGCTGTTGTACATCCAAAGCTGCGCTGCCCACCTTTGGTTGTATCATCCCTTGCAGCATTTCGAAAAAGGAAGCTCTCAGGACGCTGAGGAGGATTCCTGTAGGCAGGAGGAGGAGCAGCAGCAGCAGCAGCAGGAGGGCCAGTATATGGAGCAGAAAGATGAACTGAATGCCAACATGCAAAGGTGGAAGAGGAAAGATCTTATTTATAACACGGTGCAAGCATAGCATAATAAATTAGAGGAATAAAAATAATCACTGTGAGAACCACATAATTTAGAGTCAAGGATTTTAAAGATGTGAGATAAGGACCAGCTCTTTCCAATACATTTGGGAACCATACATGTTCCTTATATCCCTCTATACAGAATTCTTCTCTATTTTAGCACTCCTGCACAATCTAAATTAGCCTTCCCTAATCAAGTGTTCTCCAAATGTCTTTGACTATAGCAACTTGAAAGCACCAAAAGAGCCTGATTTCCCCACAAAACATGTGACTCTCAGCCCAAAACTGAAATTCACTCTATGACTGTCCTGTAACTTCTGAACCCACACCAATGAGCTCAGTTCTAATCAAATGATTCCCACAGTTGTAACATAATAGTGTCTTTATCTTAAGTTCTGGTTTTCTACAGGACTGTCTCTTTAAACACAAACATGGTAGGTTTATCAGTGGGAGAAAAGCCTGCCAGTCACAATTTAAAAACCACATCAGTAGATTACAAGGATGAATTTCACTTGGAGATAATTCTTCCATTTACAGCGTGACTGTAACAGTGCCGTAGCAGTACTCAGAGAATCAGAAAAATTCCCAGAAGATAATGTATGGTAAATACTTTGAACATTCAGAAGTGCTATGTAAATGCTTAAGTATTAAATAAAGATCTATGCTTGTTATATACTCAGCTGCATTGTCTCATCTTGACAGACAAGCGTAATACTTTAGGCAGCCCATAATGACACCTGTTGCGATGTTTATAGTGGCCCACAGGACCTGGCCAAGATCCAAGTCTGCTCAGCTTGCTCAGTGACAGCCTTCTCAAAATCTCAGTGATGACCCTGCTTTCCCCCTTCTCCCCTTTCTTTCCCAATTACCTGTTTGGGAAGCAGGTGAATTTGGTGAGATAGTAGTTCTGTCATCACTCTGTGGATAAAAGAAAGAGATGAGGAGGCAGCAGCAGTATATTACTCAGATGTTTTACTAAAATACAACAAAACACATACAGAATGCCATTTCAGAAGAAGAAAGGTAGAAGCAAAAATATATTGGGGCGGGGATAGCTGACTGTCTATGACAAGGATGGAGAACATGCGGCCTCCCAGACATTGCTGGGATTGCAACTCCTGCAATATCTCATCATTGCCTCTGTTGGCTAGAGCGAATGAGGCCCACTGTCCAATAACTTCTGGAAGGCCACATATTCCCTGTTCCCACACTTAAGAGGGGGAAAAACATACTATACTATAAAACTTTCTAAAAGACCTGTCATAATGCTTCTGAAAATATAGTATTAATTCAAATAAGTGCATCTGAGACAACACCCACAAAAGGAAAAATATTCCAATAAGCCAGCCATCAAAAAGCAAGAAATTAAATGTTGCAAAGATGAGGCAGCATTTCTGAATATAGGCAAGACCTTCACCAAAGCCAAATAAGTACAAAGCAAAAACTTAACTGCAGAGATCTTTCCAGTTCCACAATTTAATCGCCATTTTAAAAGACTTCTTATTACTGACCAAGGTTTCTGTCATGTTCATATAAGATAATCATGTTGATCAAGGGAAGTGAACTTGTCAGGATGAGCATATACACGAGAAGGACTTTTCTGCTCAAGTTACAAAGATAGCAGCTGTTCATTTTGTAAATCAATTAAGCTGCAAGCATTTAGATCCTCTGACAAAGCTCCCCGTATTTCCTACTTGCTATACATTTAATGGAAGAAGACACATCTGGCTTCAAATTTAAGAACAGGTTTTAGAAAAACTGCATGCAAACACATATTAGTGATCTACAGATACCTTCTAATGACAAATGAGAAGTCACCAAAGAGAATCAAACTGTAAAACCACCACCAGATTTGGGGGGGGGGCAAGTGCTGATTCTAAGACCTAAGAAGTGTTAGCCATGGAATCAGTTTCTGCTTTCATCAAGAAGGCAAATCTAGGGTGACTTGTTGGAAGGATGTCTCAAAACAACAACCCAGAATTGCCTAGATGCCTATTAACCTTTCCAAAGGTTTCTAGGTCAGGCTTCCTTGTTTGAGGAATCAGAGAAGAGACCGCCTTTCACTATCATCACTGGTTTGTGCCCAACTTTACAGGTGCTACATCTAACAGCAGCTGTACTATAGACTCAGCACGGTGCAGTGGTTTGAATTTTGGACTAAGACACAGCAGACCAGGGTTCAAATCACTACTGAGCCACAGAAACCAACTGGTTGACCTTGGGAAAGTCACAGTCTCTCAGCCTCAGAGGATGGCAATGGCAAATCTCTGAATAAATCTGGCTGAGAAAACTCCACGAGAGGCTGCCATCCATTGGAGATGGCTTGAAGGCACACAGCAACAACATCTTGAAGCAACTGTATTGCATGTTCACCATTTATTTTTGAATGAAATTATTCCAATGGAATATTATAAAGCCACAGAAAAGGACTGAAACATCCAATCATTTTCAGTATGAAAAATGAAAGTTGTCTTCACTACAGAAGTCCACAAAGCCTGGGTTCCCCATCCTTGCCTTAAAAGGATGTGGAAAGTCTTCGTTTTGAAGGAAATCAGGCCAAGAACGGGGACTCCGTCATCAGACAAGCAGAAAATATACAAGGGAAATCCAGCCAAGACAGTCACACACACCACATGCTTGTCACCTGGTTGAGTGTCCCCGGCCTCCTTTTAATGGTGTTGGTGTTATTGTCAATCTCAAACACTAAGACAGGCTCAAAGCCATTCTGTCAGGGATGGTAGAGAAGGGAGAAGAGGGGAAAGAGAAGGAGTAAGGTGGAGAATCATGTGTAGAAGACAGAAGGTGCAAAGAAAAAGAAACACTCTTGGTACTCTTAGTATGGCACACAAAGATATGAAGCTGCCTTATACTGAGTCACTCACTGGTCCCTTTAAGCCCAGCAATAACTACCCTGACAGCAGCTCTCTAAAGTCTCAGACATGAGATCTTTTCAAAGCCCTCTAATGCACCATTTTACTGGAGACACCAAGGATAAAACATGAGCAAAAAGCAGGTGTTCTACCAAAGACTTATGGTTCCTTCTCAGTACTTGAACTAAGGTTGCTTATAAAAAACACTGACTGCCTTTCTTGAAACTATCCTTTAGATCACATTTGCCTAAGGCTGCTCTCGTGCCAATGTGGTGCAGCGTTACAGTGATGGGAACCTGATTCACTTCGTCACTTGGCCATGAAGCCGTTTGGATGACTTAAGGCGAGTCATCAATTGGTAGCCTAACCTGTAATACAGGGCTTGTTATGAAGATAAAAACCTAAGAAAAAATGACCATGTATGACCTTGAACTCCTTGAAGGAATGGTTTGGTATAACAGAATAAAGAACCAATGTCAAACCACAAACAACCCCACCCTCACCAGGTCTGTATAGTAGGAGGCATTTCTGAGGACTGTTGAAGCATTTGATCCTCAACATTCCATTTATTACACTCCCTGAAATTCAACTGAATAATTGAAGCCTCTCATATGTGCAGCAAGCTAACACATTACAGGAAGCCCCCAACTTTTGACACCCCCATTATCTGATACTCTTTTGATGCTTCTAAATTAAGGATAAGTTCCATTAACTTGATGGGAGTTCTGCTCTTTCCTCAGTTTTTCTTGACTGTGGAGGCTCACCTGGGACCACTTCCACGTGTGCACACTGTCGCTCCCAAGTGAGCCTCCACAAGCCCTTCAATTTTCCCAAACACTTCGATGTAACCCTCCCAAAAAAACCCAAAAAAACAAAAAAACAGAGAGAAAAAACTTTTTCCCCATAAGTTCAAAATTTCCACAAATCTTACACCGCTAATTCTGTCATGCTAAAATGTTCACAGTAAGTACAAGCAAAGACTTTTCTATTTGGGTGAGCCATCAGCAACTGCACGCCTGTTACAGCCAAGGTTATAAAACTGATGAGCAGAACTTTTAACATTTTACTGCTCATTTATTTTATTAGTGCGGTGTTTTCAAATTATTCTAATCGGTGCTTAACTAGTATAGTGAATTTAGTTTGTATTTCAACACATATAATTTAATTGTACTTTGATTAGAATCTGTTTTAATTATACTGTAAATCTTCTTTCTTCCCAGCTGTGGGAGAAAAGCAGGATAGAAGTCAAATAAACAAAGAAGATGTGGGGAGACACATGGGAGAGCAGAGAAAACAAGGCACAAGAAAAGTAACTGCAGACAAGGCAGTCAAGTCAAAGAAAATGTATTATTGGCTAGTTACCATGGTGAGTTTCAAAGGGAGATACCATAAATTGGTCCGATAACAAATGTCACTGAACAGATTTCTTTTATCCCTAATGAGATTTTGAAACATCACACCTATAAACAGTTTAAGAAAGCCATCTTCAAATGCCCCCAGAAAGCATATGTTTTATGGGAAACCTCTGACCAGGCAGTTTTCTCATCTATAGTTCTAATGAAACCTAAATAGATGTAATTGCACTTCTTAAATTCATCTCTTATTATTGCCAAGATTTCCATTGTTGCCCTTCCCTGTCTTCATTCCCTCCTCACTGTTGTAGCTTAGACAATAAGATCCTTCCATCTTGCTTCAGTGAGTGCCATATACACTGATAGAACCTGAAGTCAGTTTTAATCCTGATAGCTTAAGTACTAAACTGAGATGAAACAAATGCTACATCTCTTATGCTTTCAATTATGCTTAAGCTTATTTCCAAGGTTCTCTGGTGATTCTGAAGAGTTGAGTTCATTAATATGGGCTGTCGTCAGCAGCAAGAAGAGCAAATATTCTCCTGCCTTTCTTGTTTTCTGACAGTGAACTATCCCTAGCCCTTGAACTTCCCTTTTGCTTAGAGTGGAGGAAGTTCTTAATCCCTGCTAGCCTCTGCTGAGACGGTAGCATCTTGCCAGCTTCATATCTCTTCAGCCCTGGCTATATTTTGAAGCAGCCATGTTGGCTGTGCTGTGGAACTGCTGGAGAGCAGAAAGCAGTCTCACTCTCAAATCTACCCGCAAACTCCCTCCTTCAGCCACATGAAACTGTTAGTGCTAATGGCACTAAGCAGGAATTGATGATAATGAACTGCACTTCACAGCAGCCAAAAGCAACAAATACTTCAGAAACAAAAAATTCAGGCACAGAAGCAAATAAACGAAGCATACAACAAGTGTACTAAAAAACTCAGATGCAGGGGGAGAAAAAGTTTCAAACCCTCTTCTATCTGCACACCAAACAAACAAACAAACAAACAAGTATGCAAACAAGCCAAAGTGCTGTGCTGCTGTATACAAGGGGCAAAGGGGTTGTTTCATACTGTTTGTGAGATCAACTTCTGTGTAGTTTCCTTCCACAGAAGTTAAGATGAATATTCAGAGTAAGAGAAAAGCTGCCTTGGGTAACTGGGCACTCTGATGTAATAAGGAAAGTGTCAAACAAAAGATCTTAATTAAAGCTCTACACAGCTATTATGTGGTGAAAGCTTTACCCCATATAAAAGCAAGAATAATTCAAAGGAGTCCAAAATAGATGTGTAAACCATATGCTAAGAACAGCTGGTATTGTCCAAGTCCCACCCATCTCAACAGTGTTTGTAAATGCTGGATTGTTCCCAAAAAAGACAAACAGGGAAGCATACAAAAACATACTTGAGACTAGAATATATGACAGCTAACCACAACTGTTAGAAGAGGACAAGAAGATAATCTAAACCAAATAATTAAGTCAAATATCATAGCCTCCACCCCACACAAATCCCACGTTCACAGGGTTTATAATATCAGGTAGGCAGGGAAAAGTGAAAAGAAGCATCTTACATTTACATTTGTAAGAATGCTGGAAGAAAGGAACACAAAACAGCAACTCCAGATGACAATATTCTGCACAATATTTTTGTTACAAACTGGCTAGCTTGCATATTACTGAAAAACAATTATTCTCAACTGTCAGAAAATTCTCTAGTTAGAAAAGATAAAACGCCTGTTTTTTTCTGTTTCTAATGCTATCTTTAGAGATGTAACTTGTTCACAGAAAAGTCTCAACCAAGGGCCAGTGCAGATACAACACTTGTTCCACAGCCTGTAAGGCTATGAGGTTGTTGGCACGACGGTTCTTCTGGCACAATTTGCCCCAATCTTAAGGTTTAGATTGTCACCAACTTCAACCAGAGTCAATACTAATCAGGATTCTCAGTAACCCAAACTTAGGAACCCATTTGCTCTCTTCTTCCTTCTATAGATTTTTTAGAACTTCCACAGGAAATTGCATGTACTAGCTAAGACAAAGAGCGAGTGATTCTGGTGATTTCACATTTAGCTCAAGTTTCACTGTTCCAAAACAGCACCGCATGCGAAAATTTAAGTATATAACTGAAAAAAGAGTATAAATAAACAAATACACTGGAAGCATGCAAGTCATGCAAGGGAAAGCAGGCAGAGCAGGAGAGTTTTCTACAAACAAAGACAAGAAGGTGGATTTCAGTAACTATTTTTAGGATATCAATGGTGGAAGGAAATAGCATAAAACATGGAAATGGTGCAATGTGGAATGTTGATGGACATTGAAAAAAAGAAGGCCTCACACTGCAGAGAAGTATAGGGATTTAAATAGTGAGGCAATAGCAAGGGTTTAGTCTTGGTTAGAGACTACCCACATATTCAGGTGGATCACCATGAACCATTCAGATGGCTACTTTCCAAAACCACTACAGAAATACAGAAAACCCTCTCACAACTTCCCAGGAGGTCTTCAATGAAAGTCTGCCACACATGGTTTAGGCAAAGTGGATCCTGCACATGGATATAGGGACTAGACGATATGACTGATTACATACTTTCCAAATTGCTATCACATTTTCATCAAGGATATAACCATGCTCAACAGGTGACCAGAGGGGTTGCATTTGGGCACTGTAAGGAATGGGTTATCCACATCCAACAACAGGGCAGACTAGGTCCTAAGATCCTGCTTCTGGGATTATCTCTTCTACAGCTTGTTCACAAACCACATTTTAATGAGTACACATTCGTAATGTCATTTCAATCAATGATCCCGTGACCAGCAAGCAGTATGTTAAAACTGGAAGCTCAGAAAAATATCATTACGAACATTACTTTAAACCAACAGCAAGGAGGAGGAAAAGAGACTTAGTCCATTTCTGCACTACAATGTGATAGTGCTATTATTCCACTTTCAACATCCTATGGAAGGGAGGAACTGGTACCACTCTACTCTGCTTTGGTTAGACCTCATCTGGAATACTGTGTCCAGTTCTGGGCACCCCAGTTCAAGAAGGACATGGCCAAGCTGGAGCAAGTCCAGAGAAGGGTGACCAAAATGGTGAGAGGCCTGGAAGACATGCCCTATGAGGATAGACTTAGAGAGCTGGGGATGTTTAGTCTGCAGAAGAGAAGGTTAAGAGGGGACATGATAGCTATGTTTAAATATTTGAAGGGATGCCATGTAGAGGAAGGAGAGGGCTTGTTTTCTGCTGCTCCAGAGACCAGGACAAGGAGCAATGGATTTAAGCTGCAAGAAAGGAGATTCCACTTGAGCCTCAGGAAGAACTTCCTGACAGTCAGGGCTGTCCGGCAGTGGAATCTGCTGCCTCAGAGTGTAGTGGAGTCTCCTTCCTTGGAGGTTTTTAAGCAGAGGCTAGATGGCCATCTGTCGGGAATGCTTTGAGGGTGTTCCTGCATGGCAGGGGGTTGGACTGGATGGCCCGAGTGGTCTCTTCCAACTCTGCATTTCTATGATTCTATGAATCCTGGGGTTTGCAGTTGAGGGAGGGGCATTTAGAATTCTCAGCCAGAGAGCTCTTTGGCCTCAGTAAACTATAAACCCCAGAATTCTACAGGATGCTGAAACTAAAATAATAGCACTATAACAGAGTAGTGCAGTTCGGAAATGACCTAAAAAACAAGTTTCAGTACAACTTCCGTTGGGCGTGCATGTAGTGGGGAGAGAGCCATGTTTTATGCTATGTAGAGCAATGCAGAACTACTCAATCTGAGCAAACCACAAAAGACGTGTAACTACGATCTAGGAGAATGACACATAAACAGGCCACTGCGTGCAGAATTCTTACCACCAGCAAGGCACTATCATCAGTGTGCTGAGACCTTCTGGATGGGAAGGGACACTGGGGATGTGGGAAATATGGCAATGTCAGAAGCAGAAAACACCACAACACAATATGCAGACAAACAGA
Organism: Iguana delicatissima; assembly: GCA_948472985.1. Lineage (NCBI taxonomy): Eukaryota > Metazoa > Chordata > Lepidosauria > Squamata > Iguanidae > Iguana > Iguana delicatissima. The sequence goes on along the minus strand of CAOKZL010000566.1, from coordinate 700,566 downwards.
GACATCTGGAATTGGTAAGGTTCTTTACTCAGAAGGCACATGGCAGTAATCAGTAAACCGTAACTGAAACAATAGGGGGTGGGTGGGAAAGAATCCCATTAGTCTTTTAATAATCTCTGCATTCAACACATCTGCAACTGATTCAGGAGCTATTTTGCTTTCAGTTATTGTCTCCAAAATCAAGCACAATTCAGTATTCAAAGCTGTTCAGTGGAGAACAAGGCAAGACTTAGGAAAGAACACACGCAGGCACAGCTTGGGAGGAACTGAAATAAAGATAAAACAAAAAGAACAGAGCTATTTGAAACGAGTCCAGAGTCAGGAAGCACAGACTACTGGAAAGCACTTTCAATGTATTTCTGCTATATTGCATTACATTTTGTGATTTAGCACATCACAAAGTAAAAATTTATTTTCCATTAATAAAACAAGAAAATCTGGAAATACAAACACCAAAGGGAGCGGGGGCTGAGAATCAACCAAAACTATGCTTTAAGGCATCAATATGAGGCCCAAGAGCTGGCAGTGCTGCAAGTGTAACATCGTTGCTAGAATTCCACGAAAAGAGCATGCTGCAAAGCCAACTTGTTCAGCTCTGAAGCAAGTGTGATGCCATGAAGCTGCAACTACACAACAGCAGAGACTGACTGCTCAATAGTATTAAGCAGCATAAATGTAAACAGACTTGTTGTTCACTCCCAACAGTTTTTAGTAGTGACTTTAGAGGTTCAGGTGGGGATGCAGCTACTTCCGAATCATGAAACGGGTGAACAGCAAGAAAAAGAAACACCAACATCACCACAAGTGCTTTTTACATTTCCAGCAAATTATCAGGTCTAATTTCACTATTACTATTTTAAGATAACATTTAAAAACATCTAAATTGATTTACTGTATTCGCTGGCGTATAGGAGGCACCAGCATATAAGATGCACCCTATTTATACGCTGGAAAATACTATTTACTGGCTTATAAAATGCACTGGCGTATAAGACACACCCCATTTTCAAACAGTATTTTTCAGGAAAAAAGTGAGTCTTAGACGCCAGCAAATAGGGTATACATACTTACTTACTCCATGGAAACGACAGACTACAGAGACAAATTTACAGTCCAAAGTGAAAACAGTGAGTTGAGGAAAAAACAGAAGTTTACAAGACAAATACAAAATAAAGACAACTCTGTGATAGCAGAGTAGTCAGTATTTTTATTTTAGGTCAGTTCCATGGGCTCCAAGTGGAGTTCCCCTTCCAGCAAGTATACTAGCAAACACAGGCCTGAATGACAAGTTATTTCCCATAAAGATCATTAAAAAATTACAAAAGGCAGCTTACTATTTTTCATTCTTACCTCAGTATCCAAGGTGCTTTGCTTCTGGGGACTTTGGGATGCCTTTTGCTTTAGAAGGAAGAAAAGGGGTTTTAGAGATACGAGCATACTCATTTCAAACAGGAGAGCCAAAGCCAAAGTGATAAGTTTTTGTTATTATAGTCAAAAGGAGAGATGTGTTTCTCTGAATGGAAAGTATTGCAAGGGATAAACTTTTTTCCATAAATACAGGCAATTCTTGAACTGAATTTAGTAACCTGTGAACATAATTCATCTGCTTAGGAGAAACAAGTTAGAGTTGGCATTATATAAAGAAAGCTTGCTCTGTGTAAACAGAAGAAGCACTGAGGAACAAAACATAGTAAGAGTCTGTGTGTGTCCGCGCATGTGCACACATGTTCTGAATTGCCACTTTAAATACAGCTCATTTTCAGTTTGAGAAGGCAGAAGCTGATACGTGTATGTTATGTAAGTAACTAAGTAAGAGGCTCCTTTCTGTAGGTCTGAGGGTGTTTCAAAGGATATTTTACAAAACCAGGATTTGTTTTTCCCTAACATCAAAGTATGATGAACCTGAGGTAGCTCTGTCAATTTTGGAACAAAGCATATCAGTGTTCTTTCACATCTACTACGAAGATAGTTGCCCTATGCTATTTCAGTGTCATGATGTTATCACTACAGAGCTTCTCAGTGCAGAAAGCTGGCAAAATTCTTAACATATCACACTGCCCATTTTCAAAATTATTATTGAATTCCACCATCTTCTGGACATAAGTTGAGGTAGCTGTGTTATTCTCCAGTCACAAGCCACCACTGGAGTAGTTCACTATGCAGCAAGGTGAAAATCCCAAAGAACAAACATAATGAAAGCAGCTAAAGAACAGGTTAATTACCTGTAACTGTGGTTTTTCGAGTGGTCATCTGTGCCCTCATACATTAGGAGCTTTTGCGCTTGCGCGGTAGCGTTCGGAAGATTCTAGAGCTCGATAGTTTGGCGGGAACCCCTCCCCCATGCCGGTACTGTGCATGCTCAGCCTGCTGAGCAACGGTCACTCCTCAGTTCTTGGTCCGCCGAGTAAAGTGGGACCTGAAAAAGAGGGGAAGGTTGGGCGGGCATATATGAAGGCACAGATGACCACTCGAAGAACCACAGTTACAGGTAAGCAACCTGTTCTTCTTCTTCGTGGTCTCTGTGCCTCATACATTAGGAGACTGTGTAGCTTACCAGTAGGATGGTGGGTCAGGTCCTACAAAACAGAAGCCAGCACAGCACATCTGAAACGAGCATCCCTCCGGGACCGGCAGCCCAGCTTGTAGTGGCACACGAAGGTCGATGGTTGGGACCAGGTCGCCATACGGCAGAGTTCTTGCAGATCGACTCCTCGCAAGAGGGCTGCAGATGTCGCCACGGCTCTGGTGGAATGAGCCTGAAGGAAGTCTGGAGGAGGCTTCTTGGCAAGCTCATACGGCAGGTGGATAGTCTGGGCCACCCACTTGGAGAAGCGCTGGGTGGACACCTTGTGGCCTCTTCGACGCCTGCCATAGCACACAAAAAGGTGCGGGGTCTGTCTATAAGAGGAGTCCTGTCCTTATAGAATGCCAAGGCCCGACGAACATCCAGGGAGTGGAGGGACTGCTCCAGAGGTGTAGTCGGGTCCGGGTAGAAAGTGGGCAGGATGATGTCCTGGCTGAGATGGAAATTGGACACCACCTTCGGCAGGAAAGGGATGTCAGGCCGAAGGATCACCTTGTCCCTGTGAAAGACCAGGTACAGTTCGTCACATCATAGGGCTGTCAGCTCTCCTGCCCGCCTGGCAGAGGTGACAGCCACCAAAAAGGCAGTTTTCATGGTGAGCAGCCTGTCATCTGCAGTTGCCATCGGTTCGAAGGGCGGTCTTGTCAGCTGTGACAGCACCAACGATAACGACCACGGCAGTAGCGGCGGTGATATCGGCGGGTAGAGGTGCTGCAGGCCCTTCAGAAACTGCTTGACGGTACCGTGGCGGAAGAGAGCTGCCGATGGGGATCGTGGCGGTTGGTATGCCACAATAGCAGCGAGGTACACCTTCAGCGATGGGAAGGCCAGGCCCTGCTGTCGAAGGTGCAGGAGAAAGTGGAGCACGGTAGGCAGGTTGACCGGCGCCACTGGTTCCCAAAGTTCCTTGGCAAAGGCAACGAAGCGCCGCCACTTGTAGTGGTAGTTGTGGCAAGTCGATTCTTTCCTGGCCACGGTCAAGACGTTCCCGATGATGGGGTCGTCTACGGCAATATCCTCCAGGCATGGAGGGCCAAGAGTGGTAGGTCCGGGTGCAGCACAAGACCGTTGGAGTGGGATAGGAGGTCCGGTACCATTGGGAACTTGAGGATCCATCCCCAGGAGGCCTCAAACAGGGGCCTGAACCAGTGCTGCCTTGGCCAGCACGGTGCCACAGAACGACGTCTGCTCAGTCCGCGAGGATCTTTGACATCACGCAGCCGAGGGGGGAAAAAGGAGGAACGCTAGAGGAATCCCTCGTTCCACTGAAATTGGAACACACTGCCAATGGAGTGGCGATCGCGGCCAGCCCTCGAGCAGTACCGACGACACTTCGCGTTCTCGCTGGTGGCGAAGAGGTCGATCGTCGGCTCGCCTCATCAGTCCCGAACCATCTGGAAGGCCTCGTTGGAGAGGGACCACTTGTGATGGGATGAGGTGTCCCTGCTGAGAGCATCCGCTGTGGTGTTCTCCTGCCCAGCCAGGTGAACTGCCACCAGAGGAATCCGGAGCGAGACGTACCAGTTCCAGAGGTCGAGAGCAATGTTGAGGAGAGTGGTCGAGTGAGTCCCTCCCTGTCTGTTCATGTAGCAGACTGCTGTCGTGTTGTTGGTGAGGATCAGCCTGCAATGAGGTGACAAAATGTCCGCAGAGCTCTGGAGATGGCTAGTAGCTCGAGAACGTTGATATGGAGGGCAGTCTCGTATCCGATCCACCGACTGCAGACTCTGAGGTTGCCGGAGTGTGCTCCCCAGCCGAAGAGTGAGGCATCCATTGTCACCATGACCGTGGGGTTGTGCTCCCGGAACGGCATGCCCGACAGGAGGTGGCTGTAGGACTGCCACCACAGCAGGGATTGGCGCACCTGTTGTGGCAGCTGGTAGTGGCGAGACTGGATGTCCCAGTGCAGATCGAAGGCCCGGACGAACCAGTGCTGAAGCGGTCATGCGCGCAGTCTGGAGAGGTAGGTAACGGTGGTCGTCGAGGCCATATAGCCGATGAGCTGTTGGATCCTCCTGGCCGACAGCGTCTGAGCATGAAAGGCGGTGGACACTGCCCGACAAAGCGTCCGCACCCTGTCCAGCGGTAAGTACGCCCTCACTGATACCGCATCCAGGGTCACCCCGATAAAGTCGAGAACCCTTGTGGATTCGAGGTGGGACTTCTTTGGGTTGACCCAGAGTCCAAGCCGAGTAAGAAGAGTCAGAGTCCTGAGTATGTCCTCGTACAGTTTCTGTTGGCAGGACACCACCAAGAGCCAATCGTCCAGGTAGGGGTAGACGGCAACGCCTTTTGTCCACAGGAACAACACGACGGGAGCCATGCACTTGGTGAAGACCCGTGGTGTGGTCGAGAGGCCGAACGGCACCACTCGGTATTGGTAGCAAGTGCCGTCAACAGCGAAACGCAGATACCGTCTGTGCTGCGGGTGGATGGAGATGTGGAAGTAGGCGTCCCGGAGATCGATGGAGTCGAACCAGTCCCCTCACTGAAGGAAAGGCAGGATCGAGGGTAGCGTGACCATCTTGAACCTCTTGGGGTGGATGTAGTCGTTCAGCCCTCTGAGGTCTAGGATAGGCTGCAGGGTTCCGTCCGTCTTCGGTACGGTGAAGTACCTCGAGAAGAAGCCGGTGGTCTTGGCTGAGGATGGAAGTGCCTCGATCGCTCCCTTCTGTAGAAGGGACTGGATCTCTTCCAGCAATACTGAGCTGGCCGGGGTGGAGTAGTAGACCCCTTGCGGCGGAATATCCTGGAACTCTATGGCATATCCCAAGCGGATGATGGTAAGTACCCAGGAGTCTGTGGTGATTTTCCGCCACTGGGTGAGGTGTCTGGCCAGGCTCGGTTGATGTCGAAGGTTTGCTGGGAGGGTGAAGATTGGTGTCAGAGTCCTGTGCAATGCATCAAAACCGTGACTTCATCCCGGACGAAGACTTCTTAGAAGAAGAGGACAGGCATCTTTGAGGAAGCCTCCGTGTGGCGGATGAAGTGGATGGCCGGGACGCAGTCGATCGCGGTGACCACGGTTGATATGTGGAGGAGGAGGAGGCCCTTTGCCACGATGGCCGAGAGCCGAAGCTGCGGTGGGACTGGGCCGGCTGGTGCCCATCTTCTTTGCCGTCAGACAGGCTTTGACAAGATGGTCCATGGCCTCGTCTGTCGATGTGTGGAAGAGTCCTTGGTCATCGAATGGGAGGTCCTCAATCCTTCGGTGGCTGTCTTCCTGAAGCCCCGATTAACGCAACCAGGCATGCCGACGAAGGGCCACCGCGCCCACCATCACCCTCAAGGTAGCCTCTACGGTGTGCCTCGAGGAAGCAATCTGTTGGTTGGCGACTGCAACAGCCTCACCAAAGAGGTGCGTGGCGGTAGCGCGGGACTCCTCCAGCAGGTCAGCGAGGAGTGGGGTGAGCCGGTCCAGGATGTTACGACGGTAGGCAGCGAGGCACGCCATCGTGTTCAGGGTCCTGGTCACCAAGGAGAACACCAAGTAGAAGCATCTCCTGAAGGTGTCGAGCTTCCAGCCTTCACGATCCGATGGGGTCATATGAGCTCAATTTCCACCCTTCGTCTGGGTCGACTCGACTACAATTGAGTTCGGCACAGGATGGCTAAACAGGAACTCCACTTCCTCTCTCTGTGTCTTATAGAGGTGTTCAAGCCTGTGTGGTGTAGGTTGTGCTGAAGCCGGCTTCGCCCACGGTTGGTTCATGGTGTCAACCAACGTTGGTAGAAAGGGCAGCGGCACAGTAGATGGCAGGCGTGTCTCCAGATACTGAAATACTGGATCCTGCGCCGCTGGAGCCGGTTCCGCAACCTTCTGGTCAAGGGTTGCGGCCATGCGCAGGAGGATTGCCGAGAACTGCTGCACATCCTCCGGTGCCGACTCTGGACCCAGTTCTCCAAATGCCAGCAGAGACGACTTGTGAGATGACGGAGTCGACTCTGAAGAGTCCGAGTCCAACTCATACGACTCCGAGGATGGAGTCGGAGATCTCTCTGCTGCTCTCTCCTGGGATGGCTTGCAGATAGAGAGAGCCACGGTCACTGTTGGGGCAGCGGGCTGCGCCCGTACCGAGGTCGATGCTGTGGTCGGAATCGGCGTGACCTGGAGGGGCACCACCGAGGGCAGTGGGCGGCCTGTGTCATCGACGTCGCCAGTCGCGTTGCTTGCGCCACAGTGGTTTGTGGCATGGGACACGTCGCAGTCGCCGCTGTCCTTGGAGGAGGCGACACTGCCCTATAGTGGGGTGAAGGCTCCTGGGACCTCCGATGACATGGTGAATCGGACCGACGAGGCGATCTGCTGGGCAACCTCTCACAGCGGGAGCGATGGACTTCCCTGGAAGGCGAACAAGACCGGTGTCGCGGTGACCAGTACTGTATGTCGGGGTGGTACCAGTCCCTATATGATGGGGAGTACGAATAGAACGACCCGGGGGCTCGTGCCAGAGGTGCTCCTGGCCATACCTACCAAGGTAGGAGGCAGAGGTATAAACAGTGTCCCCAGAGTAGGGTTTCTCCAGGCGCATCTTGCGATGTCGTGGGGATGGAGGCCTGGCTCTCTGGTCAGGAGAGCGGGAGTCACCGTGTCTAGAGGTTGGCCTGTGGGCAGGCAAAGGCTGATGTCGGACCACAGCCTCCTCCCAGTGGTCGACCGATTGACGGTGATCCGGCGGGGTAACTGCAGCCGTTAGCTCGGGCGGTTCCGAGGGCGAGACCTCCACGGTCTGCTCCTCATCAGACACCTCAAGGACCTCTTGCTCCTCCAGGAGCTCTTCTGGCTCCCCAGTGAGCTGGGTGGGCTGAGGTGTCAGGAGACGAGTCTCCTTTTGAGGGGAGCGTCTCTTTTCCTTCCTCCCCTTCTTCTTCTCCTTCCTGGTGTCCTGGGTTGGAGGACGCTTCTTCTGAGCCAGTGTAAGTGGCTTGGAGAAGGTGGAGGTCTGAGAGCCCGCAGGATCCTCCCGCGCCAGAGGAGTTAAGACCTTTGGAATCCTTGGGAGCTTCATGATCAGTACCGAGCCCGGTACCGACGAGGTGGAAGGTGCAGCAGCCGCCGCCACCGCCAGTGAAGAGGTCATCGGACGAGAGGATTTCTCGGCCATGACACCATGGGCCTCGGACTGTTGAGCACGCAGGGATTCCTCCCAACAGTGAGACTTCAGTCTCGCTGAGCGGTTGCGGAGGGTCTGGTGGGTAAACTGCTTGCAGACAGGGCAGGCCTGGACGTTATGGTCCTTGCCCAAACAGAAGAGGCACCCATGATGCTTGTCCGAGAGAGCGACCTTCCTTCTACAGGAGACGCAACTCTTAAACAGAGCCGACATAGAATATGTCCAGCAAACAGAGAAGGGGGGGGAGTCAACAGAAGCAGTCCAAGATCCAAAACCATAAGTCAAGCCAAAACCAGGTTGGAACCAGAAGCCGAAACACCAAAGCCAAATCGTAATCCGAAATCCAAAAACCGAAAACCGAGTCGAAAAGCCAAGAATGAAGCCAAAAGAAGCGCAAGCTACCAAAGAACCTTCTGTTCGCAACAGTGGACAAGAAAGAACTGAGGAGTGACCGTTGCTCGGCGGGCTGAGCATGCGCTGTATCGGCATGGGGGGGGTTCCCGCCAAGCTATCGAGCTCTAGAATCTTCCAAACGCTACTGCGCAGGTGCAAAAGCTCCTAATGTATGAGGCACAGAGACCACGAAGAAGAAACTAATTTCATTTCCAGGAAAATGCCAGACACAGAATAAATGGAAAGACTCACCAGTTTTCAGAAGCAAGAAAAATGCAGCTTGTATCTTAAGTGTTTCTTGGCATGGGAAGTAGCTAGTTATAGGATTTTAACAGGATCAATGCCTAACAGAGACCCTGGTGAGACCCTGCTTATGTATGGGAAAATGAATTTGAGGTGCGGCATCTCACAGTGCCAATTGTAAGCCCTACCAAGGCACATGGACCACTCCTGCAACTTCAGCCTCTACCTCAGGAAAGGTAAAGGCTACTCTGAGAGGTCTTTGCATGGAAGTGAAATTGCTTCTGTTCAGAGTATTCACTTCTATTCAGACTTGCTGTGGTCATAAACCAGGCTAAATCTATGTAGATGTACACAGTCACACAATCACATGTCCTGGTACAACAGGGCCGGGGCAGGGATGCCCTGCAGCTTCCTTCTCGGATAGAGCTGGGTGTGGGGGGAGGGGAGAGAGAGGGGGAGGGAGGGAGAGAGCGCTTGCACCCTACAATTCAGTAGTGACATTTGCATTGCTTTACAGTGTTCACTTTGGTTTCTTAAGTGCGTCAGACCTTGTTTTACTGCAAGACTGTATGCTGCTGTTCTCTCCTCAGTAAAAATGGATCCTTACATAGACACAAGAGAGGGAATACACTAAGGTCCTTGTACACAGAGCAAATATGGAACTAATGTCATCATCTCTATCCTCAGAAGGTCCTTACTTTGACAAAGTCAAGCACAGCTTCCCTCTGGATCTGTTTCGTCCTCCTCTTCTTCTCCTCCTCGTACTGTAGTGCAGCAAGCTGGGCTTCCCTCCGGGTCTGCTCAACTAAATGCTCACGCTTTTTGTGTAGATCTGCATCTGAATGCGAGACCTGGAACAAAATGGTTTCAGAACATGAATTTTTTAAAACAAAGCAACCAGCCACATGCAAAGCAGAAGGCAGAATGTTTGTGAACGTGCAACACAAATGCATGTGTATTACCTGACTGTGACTGTTGGACAGTGACGACGTGCAAGATGAATCACTGGAGCCTCTGAGGGGAAAAGATAACTTTATAGGAGGCAGAACATAACATTCTCTTTGACTTCACTGTACACAATACTATAATATAGTTAATACAGACTGAAGAATAAAACTTTTCTTCCATTATTTACAGATGTGTAGCCTACAGTCTCCATATAAATCAAATAAAGAAGGTTTCAGACTGAAATATTTCCAGAGAAAAAGCTGTAGCGTTGGATGAATTGTTCCAAAGGTGTTACAATCAGGTCTTCTGGACTCATGGGCTATTCATTATTCAGTACTGGTCCAAGATCCTACAAGCCACAGTCACTGTTCTCCTTGGCTTCAGCACTTGGACTAGCATTCCGCCATCTCCCATCTAGAACAAATTATGCTACAGTTGCTCTACGCCTGTATCTCCACACCTCATATTACACAACTAGAAGGAAGGCTGAGAACTTTCTTAACTTATTCAAGTAGTGAGGTGTGAGATTTTGGGTGGCATGGTATCTGAGTGAAGAATTCACAGGGGTCCTTGGCCAAGTGAACCTAATACACTCCAACTAAGCCCTCACACTTCTCCTGTTTCCCACAATGCCACCTCCTATCAGGAACAGAGCACACAGTCAATGGATACCCTGAAATTACCCTTATGCATATATGTGACCTATGATAAGGTAGTCTCCCCTGTTACATAACCTTTGTTGCTAAGACTGGCCTTCTGCACCCATAGCTTTTAATTCCACACAGAAACCCAACAGGAGAAGTGGTTGTTCATGTAATAAAAGGCTCAAGAAGTTGCATCACTAAACCCCAGCAAACAGACCTTTTGCAGCCTAGTTCTTCTCTTTCCAAACCATAAGACCTCAAGAAGTCTGATTCCTGTACCCTCCCCAACTCATGCAATCACTACAATAAACCACTGAACTCAACTGCAGCAGTAAAGCCTTCAAGAGAAAAGCCACGGGAAACACTTCCAACACATGCTTCCATGGCAACCCAGGAACAATGTGCAAAAGTATGAATGCATTCACTGACATGGGATTTCCGTATCTTTTGCTTAGGATGCTATAGTAACCAAGCAGCAAGGCTTCACTGCCCTTTCAAGTATAATCCTAACAACTTGACTTAATAAGTTTATCAAGCAGAATCTAGAGTATGCCAGGACAAAACGATACAGTTTGTTTTCCTTTGGCTGTATACTTCAGATGTCTTTGTTTTATAATGTCTGCTATTTCTGGGTTATTTTTGTTTCAGAAAGAGTGAAAGAATTTGAATATACACAAATGCCTTTCACTATGCTCAGTTCCTCTGCACACAGTCATCACAAAGGCACCCTTTTGGACATTCCAATGGGGGTCCTGGTAAGAGCTATGCTTAAAGCTTGATTCCTCCTGGTTATTAACAGCCACTATGGTCAGAAACCTCCATCTAGCATTTGCATGTAGAACTCAGGGTATTCCAAAAGGAAATAGGTCAGTCTAGAATCCAAGTTCAAGTTTGCGCAAAGTAATTATGGCATAAGAATTCAGCAACACCCTTTTTACTTTGAATACCTCCCTCTCAGCAAGGCAGGGTTTTTAAAAAGAGTTATCTATTAGAGAGCAAATGGGTTTCACTGTGAGTTTATCATTAATTGACCAGGGAAGCTCAAGTCCCGTCATTTTTATTTTACTGATCACGAAGGCTATCACAAACTCATTTGTGCTCTTTGAAGTGCCACACCATGCAGGACTCAAGGAAACCTAAAAAAGTTTACCTGCCATCATTTCCACATCATTACATTTGCCTGTATGGCCTGAAAACAATCCACAGTTTGTTCTCACAATGGTGGGGTGAGGCACTCTTCCATAATTCATGAAATAAAATCCCAGCGACCCAAGATACAATTCACCCAATGGAACCTAATTAAGAACCTCATTTGGAATAGCAAAGTATTAGCATTTAAATCTCTCTCTAGTTTTCCTGTTCTTATTACAGCTCAAATTCCAAACCACGTTATCATTTACATCTTAAGTCTGGGACCTCTCCATTCCCTATCTTGCATCAGCAACACTCTCACCACTTTCCTTCTCTCTCTCCCTCTCTCTCCCCCTCCTTTCTCATTCTACAGATTTAACCTCTTGGGCTCTGCTTATCTATGTCTATACAGTTATCATGGCCATGTATACCAATCCGGTATAATTATTCATGTCTTGCTCTATTTGGTAACAAAGTAGTATTTGTTTCATCTAAACTCTGGTCTGTAGCCAGTTGCTAATTTCCACTGGTATAACAAAAAGGGCATTTCCCAGTGATGTTTGGTAACTCTCTGCCTGAGATCAAGGATGCACCAACAGATGATATTTCTCCACTGTCATATGTGACTGAAGACATATATTTATACTACGCATACAATGATTATGCCACGGACAATATGAAATCATCTGTGCAGTCATTAGGGAATGTCATGCACCAGACATACGCAACGTCATGGCAGTCACAGGTGTCCCCCGTTTTCCCCTCTTTTCAACTACAACCGAAACCCATACATTTGATGTGTGGTCTGCTCTTTGATTCTGAAAGGAGAAAACTGAAAAGGGTCGTAAGAGTGCACCACTGAAAGGTGACTGCACTGCTTTTTCTCTCAGACTGAAAGAGAAAACCTGCACTGAGTTGACTGAGATAAAAAGCAGCACAAATACTGTGTAAGAGATGCACCATGAATCTCTTAGAAATTGTGTGTGGTGCATTTTATATAGTATTTGTGACCACATGCTACTTTTTTTCTCAATTGCCTTAGTGCCATCTATTTGTTCAGCCTGTACACAGGTTCTGTTTTTTAACGATTTCCACTGTGCTGTGGTCCCCAATCTGTCAAATGAGTGGGGGAGGCCTGTACACTGATGTAGCTAGCTTTCAATTACAGACTAATGAAACCCAGACTTCATTTTAAAAGGGAGAAGGCTGTTTCCATCACTTCCTTACCTCTCTGCCCGCTCTAAGTAGCTCCTTAAAAGTTGCTGCCGCTCTCTGTCATGGGTCAAGCTCAGACTTTCGGGTCGTTTCAATTCATCTGCATCCCTGCAAGTAGACATTTTCAGAGGGAGGTGTTACTGATCCAGAGAAAAGGGATGAAAGAAAACTAAAGAAAGGTTACAGCTTCTTACTTTACAAAACAAATCCTGGGTTGCAATTTATTTATCTAATTTACATCCCATATTCCTCCCAACATGGGTTCTACATCACTTTACTACAAGATTAAAACAAAATAAAACTAAAATCTTGATGATGCAAAAATTAAGAAAAAACAATTACCTAAGTTTTGATTTTAAAAGAATCACTGATTAAACTGTATAAAATCATTCAAAAACATAATAAGAACAACCACTAGTGTGAAATTGCATAAGATTATTTTAAAACATAACAATAATGACAAAAAAACCCTATTAACTATTAAAACCAAGGCAACAGAAAAAGTTCATGCTTGGCGTGTCAGCCAACACCTAAATTCAGAATACAGCATCAGCTGTTATAATCAGTGGCATTTTCAAAAGATGGATGACGATGGGATTCCTCCTCAAACACTGGAACTTCCCAGTGAGCAAATAACAGCTAATGGTCCTTAACAACAATTATTTGGTTAAGGGATCATGGAATGAAAGAAACAAACAGTAGGGCCAAGTCTTGTTTTAATAGTCTACTTGGACAAGGAATGCAAGGTCCAAAGCACTGAAAAACTCCTTGCATTTAAAATTCTAAATTGTACTAAAAAAAACCCCCAAAACTAGGATGTGAGGGCAATCTGGCTGCAACATCTGTCACCCCACTGATTGCCCCCCAAAACTAGGGATGGAATGAATCCAGAATTTTTCAAATCCAAATCTGGATCTAAATCCCTGGAAGGTTCTGGGAATCTATGAATCTCATGAATCTCGAATGCTTCAAATCCTTTTTTAAAAAGGGGTTTAAAAAGAAAAAAGAAAAGAAAAAGAAAAAAGATAGCTGGCCTTGCACCCCCCTGCGGCCTAGGGCCCATTCATAATACACAGCTGTAGTGCTAAATTCCAATTCAACTGCCATGGGAATACTCCATGGAATCCTGAGGTTTGAGGTATAGAGTCTATCGCCTATAGCCTTTAGAACCCAGGGAGCTCCTCTGGAGCCTCTGATTCCAGAGGACGCAGCTGTGACAATTAAAGCAGAATAATGCCATTATAACTGCGTAATATGAATGGACCCCTGGTTTGTACGTCCTTCGAAATCTGCAACAGTAACAAAGATGCAATGGGTGTAGGGTTCAGAGCCAAATTCCATCTCCTCTAGAAGAGTCCCGGTTCAGTCTGGACAAGTCCCAAGTCTTCCTCAAATCAGGTTGATACAGCTTAAGATTCAGCCACATCCAAAAAACATCAGTATCAGAAACACTAATTCCTTGAGAAGTATGTCAATATTAAAATTTCAAATACAGCTCCCTTGAATTGGGTGCTAATGTTTTACTTGATGGATGAGATCTTATGTCCACATGGATCCTGTGTCTGCTGGGCAGCAATTCATTCGCTGGGGGAGGTTGGAAGGCACCTGGGCAGCATTCACTTCTGCAACCAGGGAAGAACAAATGTTCTTGCCTTCCTGCATCCTGCATCTCCAAAGAGTACACTGCAGATCTGGAAGGCTGACAGCTGATTTTCCCACTCTGAAGCATCCAGATGATATCCAGACACTTTACACCCTCTTCCAGCCACTAAATGAACCCCCCCCCCAGCCACTAAAGGGAGTGTCAGGTACTAAGGAAGAACCTGCCTTTTGCACCAGGCTTACACATGGAAAAAGCATTGCATAAGGCAGTACTAGAACAGCCAAACCAAAGAATCAAGACATTATCACTGCCAATGTAAATGCTACTTAACAATATATTAGGTGCAGCAGACCTCTGGAAACATAGAAAACTCCTGTAGAGTTCGCTGGCCCTGCAAGCCCGAACAGGGGGAGGCCACAGGACATGCAGGGAGCTGGTGATCTTTGGCCCTGCAAGCCCCTGTGGGCCTCCTACAGAGCACCGACAGGGGCCATGGGACATGCTGGGAGCTGGTGATCTCCAGCCCTGCAAGCCCCTGAGGGCCTCCTCCCGTGCGCCCATGCAGGCGGAGGACCCGGGACATGCAGGGAGCCAGTGATCTCCAGCCCTGCAAGCCCCTGCGGACCTCCTCCAAAGCGCCCCTGCTGGAGGAGGCCCAGGGACACACAGGGAGCCAGTGATCACCGGCCCTGCACATCCCTGCGGGCCTGATCCTGGGCGCCAGATTTGAAATATTCGGTTTGCCTATTTTGGCACCCAGAGTCAGATCCCTGAATCTTGAATCCTTGCCAAGGATTCAAGGATTCGTTTGGCCCACCCCTAAAAAAACAAAAAACAAAAAACAAAACCTGCTTCTTTGAAGAAAATTAACTCCTCTGCTAGGTCTCCATACTAAATCTTCAGCTGAAGGCAAAGTGAAGAAGACCATGCATCAAAGCTTTACCACTAACAGGGAGCTACCTAATATAGTCTTGCCTTCTCCACTTCACTGAACACTAAGAAGCTTCAGGGCCAGACTTCTACAAGTTTAAATCTGTCATGAGAAATGTGCACTGGAAAGACTGCATCTTGGAAATTTATTCATAAGCAAACAACTTGATCATCAGAGAAGGAGCAAGCAAGCATACCAACAGACAATGACAACCTGTAAAACAGTATCAGCTTCTCACATAGCAAACATCATACAACATCAGATTTGCCAGGAGTGCTGAAACTTGCCCCTCACCCACTGTATCCATGTGCAGATCCTAGGGAAATTTAAGCCTGGTTTGAATTATATCATGTATTGCACAGTTTAAGAAAAAGCTTCTTAAACTTGTGTGAATTTGAGCTGATCTATTTTTGCGCTGATAGCCACCACAGATTCTGTTAGCGTGTGCCAATTCTAGACAGCGTCCCATTCTTATGCCTTTTTCTAATTTAAGCTTCTCAGATCCTGGGGTGAGAATCAGCATCATCATGCCCATTTTTGGTTAGGTAATTAAAATCCTACAACCAGTGCTCAAACTCTTTAGAAGTGGATTTACTTTACTTTAATAGTCCCTGGGCTGTACAGATCAGGTATTAAACTGGAAAAAAAACACCAACCCCTCTCCAAAAAGACTTGCATTTCAGGGAATGTTATTCTATAGCATTCCATGATGAATAACAATCTAGCAAGCCACATTTTCTGCTCTAGCAAAATTGGTTGGTTACCAGTTCTAAAGCTCTACATGCAAGGCAATGCTGCTTATACTTATTAAATCAAGGAATAATATTGTTATGTGTGGTGAACTTGCAAGAGACACAAATAATTTACTGTATAAGACTAAGTAATATTGCATTAAAGTATCAATAAGATCATTACATTAAAAATGTGGCACATTATAATCCAGCACACGCATAACGGTCTTTATGTCATGTTCCTTTTCTCTTCTTCTCTTGTCTGTAAATTGCACCCCCCCTACACACACACACCCCATGGTTCTGGAACATCAACTATGTACTGAGACCAAACATGATAGTAATTATATGAACAGGATTCTCTGCTAAAATTGGAATACTGTAACACCACAAATTCAGAAAAGTGCCAGTCATAAAACATATTTCATATGCTGTTGCATGGTTTATCCTGGAGTTTCTTAGAACTCTGGGTACATGAAAGAAAGTTACTAACCTGTTATGGTGCAAGTATCTTCTTGCATCTTCTGACCTATGGCATTCTCGGATAGGTACTAGTTTCACCGGTGAGCCCTTAGGAAAAGAAGATACAGGATGCAAAAATAATCAACATTTTCAGTACTCTGAATGGCCCAACACCAGTTGCTGTGTGCCTTCAAATCATTTCTGACTTACAACACCTTGAGGCGAACTTCTCACAGGATTTTCATGGCAGAATTTGTTCAAAGGAGTGTCACTTGCCAAAGGTTAACCACTGGGTTTCCACGGCTGAGCGGGGATTCAAACCCTGGTCTCCCAGTGTCTCAGTCCAAAGCTCCGACCACTATATCACACTGGCTTTCCCAACACCATTACTCTTCCCCAAATTAAGTTTGCTATTACCAATAACTAGTCAAATTGCTCTTTAAAATGTTTAAAATTGTTTTACAATAAAACAAAAGTACTCAAGAATAACAGATGTGAAGCATTTGAGAAGAAGCAGACAATGAAGTGAACTTGCAGTACATATAAGTTAAATAAAAAGCTCACTTCAAGTCTTAAGACAGAAGAGCTGCCTACAGCCTCAGGTAGAGCTACATACGCTATGGCTGCACCACAGCTGTGATGGGAAAAGGCCTTATCAGCTTGGGAGGCCAGAATGGCTTCATTTAAGTGCCAGGTAAAGAGGCTGCTGCTTATTAAAATCTTTGTGGCCTAAATGATTCACTCTAAAATACTTATGCATGTGGTTTTAAAATATTTTTAAACGTTTAAACCTATTTCAACTTAATGTGTTTAATATATTTTAGTTTATTTAATTTTTTAAAAATTGTTTTAATCTGTTTCTGTTAAATTTACTTGTAAGTCGCTCTGGTATAGGGAGAGGAAGAAAATTTATTTTGCTAAATAAATAAGTAAGTAAAAAGCATCAGTGGATGTTGAAAGAAACAGTGCAGTATTTTAATCTTTTTTTTCTTCAGCCCTGAGGATCACATCTTGTGGCAGCTGGAAGAGGGGGAACAGAGGTTACACATGTGTGCGCACATACATATGCTTCCTAAATGTGTGCATGCATACATAAATGCAGGTATACAGTCTCTCTTCCCACTCAAAACTCTCCCCAAGCCCTGCACTAGCCCTACATCCCACAGAGATTGCTGGAAGTTGTTCAAAGAGAAACTAGCATTCCACATGTGGCAGGCAGGTAAAAAAAGTCTAAATTTACAGCCCAACTTTTTAGAACTATTTGACGGGTAAATCACTGTACCTGACCACTTCAAATGCTTTTCATTTACCATCCCTTCCCTGCTCTCCTACCTCCTTTTTGTAACCGCCCAGTTTTTATGTCCAGGTCAGTTTCACTGACATCTATGCATATGTGTGAAACAACAAGTGTGAATGAAATACATATTACAGAAGTTACTGTTAACTCATTAGGGTTTTATAAATGGAGTCAGTCCCAAAGTGAGTTAGGGTAATATTTGGGAGGAGTGAGCTGCTTCTGCTACCACTAGAAAACAACAATTCCAGAAGCCAAGGACTTGTGCTGTTATTTCCACAGTCCAGCTGATCAGGAAAAAAGCAGGTAGGGTCCCAACAGGTACAAGGATCACCCAGCAGGTAGCTGAGGGATAAATGAAATGGTGAGGAAGGCATTCCACAATGTCTCTCCTCTCAGACAAAACAGCTGGTATTCTTCAGCAACAGCTAAGAAGGAAAGGCAAACAAGAGAAAGGGCAAAACCATACTTTAGGAAAGTGGGCTAAGTGAAATTTGGAACAAATCAGAGTCTGAGGTCCCTGCTAGTTTTATAAACTATCAGAACCTGTATAGATGTTTAGTTCACAGAAGGATTAAGATGAGCTATGCACTATTATTTAAAATGTACTGACCAACTTTCTGCTACAACAGGCACAAGGAAATGCGTGAAGTCTGATGGGGCCGCACTATACTGTCACCAGGCCTCAAAGGGCTAATTCCTCCCCACACAATTTGGAGATGCATTTTATTTTTCTTACTCAGAATGTCTTCCTGTATCCCCTTGCCACTGCCTTCCTCCACTATTGTATGGCTACAAGAGATTTGTTCCAGTTAAGAAAGTAGGGGAAAAAACCCTCCTGAACCTAAAACAGCCCACAGGGAGAGAACATGGAGGGGCTGCCCTCATGTCACCCACAGGATGTTTTGAGATGTTCCAAAAAAAAATAAAAATGTTTACAAGCTGAGAGGCCCTTTAAACAAATTTAGGGGGCATTTACAGCCCAGGGGCCAACTCTTCCCAACCCGTGGTATAATAAGGCTCATTTATATTAACTGAAACAGTAGAAAAGAAAACAAAAGTTCAGCAGTCAGCCAGTATTCACCAGGTTTAGTAAGCTCCTGTGCAGACAAAACAGTTAGCCATGGCCTTCACACTAGTTAAGGACTGGGCACAAGCCAAGATACATCCAAATTAAGTCTGCAGCACTGGCGTGCTAAATGTTACTCACACACAGGTTGAACCGCAGCCAGGGAAGTTAATCTGATTCTTGACTTGTAAGATGAATCTGTCCAGGGACAGAGCTCAGCTCAGTAAGCAAACTATGGTTTTACTCTATGTTAAAGCTTTTAATCAGAGTTAAGGCAACATATCACAGTAATCCCTAACCACAGCTGCATGTTAGCTTCTACTGAATCTTAAGGGTAAGGGATTTCACAAAGACAGCATCAGCACTGAGATAAACCACCATCCAACTAAGCTCTCTTATGACCCTTTGAGCAGACTATTTGCAATAAATTATTCAGTTGTTCTTAGGTATATATTAAAAAATACAATTGTAACTGAATATGGTTTACTTTCATAACTATCTATATTTGATTTTAATAAGATTTCACATTGGTAAGTAAACCTGTTTTGTTTTTTAAAAGGGAACTTTATCTAGACAGCTTGTGGGTCTTCCCTTGAAGTATGCCTTCAGCAGCAATGCCTCTCTCCTGATTCATTACTGGGCTTGCAGAACTAATATAAGGCCAAAGGAAATCTGAGCCACCACAATTTGAAGAATGGAAATTGAGGGAAATATAAAGGACCTTTTTAGCCAGCCACTGAACATGCAGTAATTAAGCCGGTCCACAGACATGGTGATATTATCCCACAGTGCACAAAAGCAGCACATTCAGCCCCTGGGGAAGCTCTAATGCACTCAACCAGAAGATCATCTGGGTAATTAAGGAGCAAGTCTCACTGCTGCTGAGCCTTAAGAGAATAATGGTGGCTATGTTGGGCCCTTAGTGCATACGTGGGATGTAATGTGGACGGGATTGTTGGGGCCCTGAAAGGCTCACCAGAAGACAACAATAAGCCAACAAAAATGAGCTTTAGTCCAGCTCCGCATGACAAGCAATGTATGAAGGCACAGGCTGTAATCTAAGCACAGGGTGCATTGCTTAAGTAAAGCAGAAGATTATCCCATGCAGGCTGCCTGGGCCACATGGGAGGCAACCTGCTGTTCAAAGCCTCCTGTTACACTTACATTGAAGAACTGGGATTGGAGGCCACAGAGGAGCAAACACATTACTTGAACGTTTCCTGAATGTGATTTTAGGCTTATTAACAGCTCCTTCATTTCCTACAGCACAGACGGTCACAGCAGGGGCCAGTTGTCCCCTCGATGTACTCACAACAGTTAAAAGACCAAAACCTAGGTGATGTTTCTCCCACCTTCCCAGGCCATATCAATTAGTTTGAAAGGAGATGCACAAAGCACACAAAAGAAGAATCAATATCAAACTGTACAGTGTCATTAAGCCCCCTTCCAAATTTTGCAAAGCCCCTTCAAAATCAATCAACTTATCTTTAAGCACTGGGCCTTTTAAATGGTCAGATGGCACTTTAATAAATTTATAGAAGTATTTGAGGGCCAGCATTGTATAGTGGTTTGCATGTTGGACTATGAGACTAGGAAACCCATCTGGCAACTCTCTCAGCCTAAGAGGAAGGCAATGGCAAACTTCCTCTGCCTAGAGTTGCCAAAAAACCTTAGGGCAGGGCTGCCATAAGTCAGAGTTGCTTGAAGGCACACAAAAACAACAATAGATGTATTTATCTCCTATTACATACTGCTCCCAGATTTTAGGCTGTATTAGCACAAGACTAAAAACAAACACCAAAAAAGCATGCTGGCATGATCTTCCACACTCACAAAATCCATCAAATCCTCAACTGCCTCTGTATCAGCTCAACTGTATTAATAAGCATGCCCAGATATAAGTTCTTACAAGCACATGCCTGATTCACTGAATTTATCCAACTAAGGAGCAACCACTGAAGAGGTTTTTCCATGTGTCTCCTCGTCTTTTTTGCTGAGTCGTCAAAATAATATTGAAGCACACAATTCATGTCAAACATACGACAATCACCTAAGCCTTTAGCTGCCTGTAAACAGTTTCTACTAGCCTAGGTCAAACTAGCAACTCTTGAAATGGAAAAAGAAAGTGAAGCAGGCACTCCACAGTTATTTGAGAGGCACATAAGGAGTACTTGCATAAACACACTCAAAGACCTGCTGATATCAGTTTAGGATTATGAAGTGATTGCCTCAGAATGGACCATGCAGTACTGATGTTCCTAACCTACTGGTATTATCACTATTTCTTGACACCCAACTGTCTCACAAGAAGACTCCAAAGCTAACATGTAGCAAAAAGTAAGGTTCATTCAGAAATATCTATTATCACCCAATTTAGTGCCATAAAACAAATCTGACCTAACGTTGGCTTTCCCGAAAGTGTCATCTACCAGCGATCATTCTAGCATGCTTGTGGTTATAATGTCTAGCTGAACAGTTTCTATCCAGCTAAAAATTATATGTTTCTCAACTTGAACTTCTTTCTTTCACTTCTCCGTCACCATCCCTTACTCCTTGGGTATCATGTTTTAAATTCTGATTGTAAGCCTGAGGTAAAGAACTCTTGAACTACTTATTTTGAGAAGGTGCTCTGGAAGCCTCTTTGGCTAAACAGTTGGGTATAGATGACTTGAATCAGGGGTAGGGCTGCAGGCTCCCCATGGACCAGCCTTTTTTGAAAAAAAAATGACTATTGTTGCTCCCAGCTGCACTCTGGGAGAGGACTTTTTCCCAACAGGAAATTTTAAAAAGGCCTCTCCTGGGCCAGAAACAGCCTAGAGAGTGCAAAAAATGTAGTAATATCCCCACCACCACTACTGGGGTTGCTGGGACATTTAGGGGTAGCTTTCCTCAGGGGCAGCAAAGTGGGTTGCCCTCTAAGGTTCTCAGGACAGCAATGTGGCCTCATAACCCCCTACAGTTGGCCGCCCTTGCCTTGTTAAGACTTCTGCTTTCATCAGCCCTAACCACTGGCCATATTGGCGGTGACTGATGGAAACCTGAAGTCCAAGAACATCTGGAGCAACATGGGCCTGTCTTCCACACTTAATCTCATGTTCAAATAACAGGAAATTCTTTAGCACCACAGCAGGAGAATGAAAATGTGGTTCTGTTATCTGGACCTAATTTGTTACTGTGAAGCTATGAATCTAATTATCCGAAATCAAGACACAGCCTCCCTTTTCTTCTCTTTCTTGGGAAGGAACTCCTCATTCAGTCTGACCCACAAAGTAATGGGAAGTTCTAAAGTGAAAACGCTGGTGCAACGAAATTAGCTTGGACATCTAAATTGTAACCTTTCAGTTCAAATATCACAGGGCAGACTTAAAACAGCACAGTTCTTAAAGATACAAGCAGTACATTGTTCCAGCTTATATTCTAAGTATAAACCCCAAAACTGGCTGAATGTCTTTATTTCTTCAAAAGACAGAAAAGCCATACTTTATGGATGCTTGACCTTTACTTTTGCCTTCCCTTGGGCATCAGAAATTGTCAAGATAGCACACTGGGTGGGGTGGCCTTGTGCTAAAGGGCCAAGAAACCTCTCCCTCTATGAGGCATAGTAGATGGGTTTGGCTTCATACTGAGTGTCCAGTTGCTAATGATAGAATATCTGATAGAGGTCCAACACACTAAAACAGAGAATGCAAAAAGGAAACAACTAAAGGGCAATCATGACAAGCAGATCAGAATAACATGGATTTATGGATGATAAAGTGATAACTGCACACAATACCATGCTATTAGATATCCATTATAATAATACCAGCTAAGACCATCATTTTAGCACCACTGAAAAAAGACACATTGCTTTTTCTTCTCTGTGTCAAGTGTGTGAAACCTGTTAGCTACCTCAATCTTCTGGGTTGTGTAACTCAAAGTTTTTATTCCACTCATAGTTGCCTTAATAAGGCAATCAATCTGATACTGAGAAGAAGGTCTCATTATTGCCCATATTACATTACTCTAAAGTAGAAACCACACTTCACTTTTAATGAAAACAACTGTATCCATACACCTTTCAAGTACCAAGAACCATTTCACATGGAAGTGCAAATATAATGAAGCAACGCATAATAAAGTACCCTACTTCCCTCTTACTCAGCAGTGCAACAGCCCTTTCCACTGGTTTTAACCAAATCTAAGGGTTGCACAGGTGCCAGCATTGAGCACAGTTTAGTCTTAACCAGGATTTGACAGACTAGTGCCTGAATTCACTGAGCCAATGGGACCCACACCAGTGCAGACTTACAGTTCAGCAATCAATTAACTGCGTCTCTTGTAGTTGAGACTAGCAATTGGATTTTGGCCTAAAACTCAGGATTAAGAGTAAATGTTGGTGAAGTCACAGATGAGGACATAATGATGGTTAAAGCTGGCTTCAGAAGGGGAAAAGGAACCTTGTGTGCAAGGCTAGTGGGCATACACAATCCCTTCACCACTGTTTAAGGACTGGGAATACTGTATCTTAAAGAAACACAAGGTGGCTCTAAGGTTGGCATACTAGGTGGTCCAAGCCACACTGTGCAATACTGAAGGCCAACTAAGAAACAGCAATAAAGTTGAACCATAAAGAGGAACAAAACATGTATTTGATATTTGTGAAACTCTCAGAAAAATATAGTTGGAGAGTTCTGAGAATTTTCAAGGAAAAGCATCATCGTAAACCAGGGGAGCTACCAAAAGGGCTCCTACAGACCCTACTTACTGATTCAGCTCCCAGATTATTTGTTGATTAGAGAAAGCTGGACACTGCAATTGGTCTTTCAGAACCAATTATCACTTGAGGTTTATAGCAGTCAAAACTAGCAGTCTCTACAGTGGTCAAAACATGAATTCTGCCTGGAAGACTACAGGAGGCCAGCCATATGAAAGAATGTCTTGTGTCAGTTCATCCATATGTAGCACTGGAGATGCTCAGAGAACTATCCAGTTCAGTAAAGTTCAAAGACAACTAATAAAAACACTAGAGAAAAAGAAACATTTACACAAAGGATTTTCGCACCATGCATACACACAACCAACTGAAAAGGAAGAACCACCTCATGGGATATCCTCCGTTGTTCAATGTATGCCATGAACTGTGAGCTGAGGCTGTCTGATTCCATGCACTTGGGTTGTCTCACCTCTTCCTCCTCCTCTTCAGTAACACAGCTGTCAATGAAGTCGATCTGATCCAGATCATGTTCCACTTGACACACAGGGAGAAAAAGACCATCATTAGATAAGCAGCAGGAGGGAGAACAACAGATGTCATACTGGGACTACAGCCTCAGCAATTTCAGTTACGCTTGCAGGGGTTCCAAACAAGTTTCACAATACCTATTCTAGATCTGGTCATGAAATCTCCTGATTGGCCTGTTGAACCAGATATCAAAATGTACATTAATTCTTTATAGACAGTGCTGACTGGAAAGAAGTTCCAATTATTACATCTTAAACAGTGAGCCATTTCATACATTTGAATATATTATAGACAAAGAAAAATCTTATCACCACTGAGTTTTTATTACCCATTAAGATAAACAGAAATGATTAGTTTACAACAAATCTGCCTTGAATTATCAATGAACTATAAGTAACAATAATAGGCTGTGGTAACCATTTCTAGTGACATAATCTGCAGCAGCAGGTTGAAAAATCTATTTATATGTGTACTGCAAAAAGATGTCTGAGTCTAAATTTACTTGTAAAGTTAGAAACCTTGGAATCAGTTTCATGAATTGGTAATTAAGCTGTATACATTAACATGCACAGAGATACCAGACCAACCAGTATGGATCTGCAAAATGATTTCAAGGAATGGACTTTGGTTAGCAAAAAAAATTTAGCAGACACCAAAGATAATGCTTGCAGCTGGCTTCTGTATAATATTACTGTGTTTGCTACTTGCAAATAAGTAATGTGAAATGGAGGAAGAAAAAGGGTAAGGCAAGGGGTATAATTATAAAAGGGAAAACTGAGGCACGCACACACACACAAACACATATGTTCAGAAGCATATAAAAACTAGAACAAGAAAATAAACCACAAAAGGGTCTACTCCCATTGACCTTGCTACTCATTAAGTTAGTTAGGTCATTTTAAATTCATTATTTCTCCTGTATCTAATAAGGCTTTGCCATTTTTGTGTCACAACAACCCTGGCGAAAATACTGCATTTGATCTAGCATCCAGAACTAGACCCAATACTAATATTATGAAAAGATATTTTATTGAAACTGGGTTTTTAAAATATATTTTATGTCATTTTAATGTATTTTATTGTTTTAATGCTTGGAGAGACTAAGCCTTGAAAAGTAGCTGTGAAACCGACTAAAAAAGTTAAATGCATATATTACACAAAGTTGGGGAGCATAAGGAGGTTTTAAAAAGTGTTGTGCTACACAGGATGTCCAATAGATTCAGTGTCTCTTAGTCTCCTATTGTGTTGTGTCTTGTATTTGGGAGAAATGTAAGAAACAAATCCAACGAATTGAAAATATACCAAGGTGTTCTGAAGGAAGAGAATATCAAGTCTGACTACAATAGACTAGCTAGGACCACGCTAGTCTCCTCCCTCAGAAGGAGGAGATGGTGTTTCTGTTACCAGATACTTCGAGGTGGCATCTGAGGGAAAGGAGACAGCAAAGCTACACCAAACGTTACCTGGTTCTTCTCCCTTCTAAGAACTGTCACCTGCAGGTACCATAGTTTACAGCCATACTGAGAAGGAAAAGAACACAGAACCCCCCCCAATACACTTGCTGAAATGTTCTAAATAATCAACCACCAACCAATTATATATAGAAAAGGATCTTATAGGCCCTTTAACATTAATTGTGAAAAAGAAGCTGGTAGCATAACTTTTCACAGACTGAAGTGCATCTAATGAAGTAGACTTATGTCCATGAAAGGTTATGCTACCAACTTCTTTCTCTCTGTTAATCTCAAAGGTGCTACAATATCCCTTTGCATACTTATCCAGACTAACACAACTATGTCTCTGAATTCCACCATCATGTTTTATATAGTCCCTCATCATCCATACCATGAGCCTCGTCGGCTTTTAAAGTCATAAGGCAACATAAGAAGATTATAAAAAGATAAAATTACTGACAAAAAAATAACTTGTTTAATTTACATAGCTTTAATAGAAAAATCTAGTCTGAGGCCATTTCCACACTAGAGTGTTATAGCACTATTATTCCATTTTCAACATCCTATGGAATCCTAGGGTTTGCAGTTTAGGGAGAGGCCCTTGAAGTCCCTCCCTAAACTGCAAACTCCAGGATTCCATAGGATGTTGAAAGCGGAATAATAGTACTATAATGTTCTAGTGCGGAAATGGCCTGAGAAACAGCTCTGATTCTATGTATACAGAATCTTCTGACAAAGAGATTAGTCCACAGAGTGCACCACTCTTTCCACAGTCACACACCAAGCAAGCAAGCAAATGTGTAAACAGAATGAAGCTATTAAAAATGAGTTCCATTTACCTCCACCATTAGTTACAACTGTGTTCCCTCTGTGGTCCTGGTACTGACTTTCCCTTTTCAGTCTCTGTTCTTTTGTGATCTCTGCCACTCGTAAAGGAAGATCTGAAAACTCATCTGTTGGCTTAATTCAAAATAAAACAGATGATCAAGAAACACACTCTGACCTTAATGTGTTTTTTTAAAAAATCAAGCTTGGGAACTTCAAGACCTTAATCAGTTCCCAAAAAGAGCTCCTCACTTGGGTAATGTGTACGTAGCCAAAACCAGAACTCAAGCAACGTTTATCAGACTTGTCTTGAATTTTTATACTCCTTTGCCTGCAACTGCTAATATTCATTTCTAGGCAAGTGAAGGTTTCATATTTTGGCTTGAATGACTGAGCATCTTTGGGTATCTTACTGAATCTCAGGGACAAAAAGTACCGTTGGGCCTCCACGTTCACTAAGGTTAGGGCACAAGACCCCTGCAAACGTGGAAAAACTGCAAATATCAAACTGTGTGCCTGTGGGAAGGGAGCCGAGGCACGGTGGGGACAATGCACACACACAGTGCAAACCAGAAAAGAGAAAGGAGAGGGATGGGATGGATCAGTGTGGTGGCCCAATACTTCCTCTCTCTCATCCATCTCCTTCCTTGGGTGTGGGGGGCACTGGGAGACGGTTTGCTTCGTTGAGAAATTGGGCTGCGATCCATTCTTAGTTGGCCAGGCAGTGACTAGTGGAGGACGAGGGCCAAAGGCAGGTTTTGAAAAGGCTGCATAGCCTGATCAGAGACAACAAGAGGAAGGTTCCTCCAGAAAAGAAACACCTGAGGTGAAGGGGGCAGGAGTTAGAGAAAATTGCAAATGATCAAATTCATGCAAGTGAAGCCTTCATGAAAGTGGAGGGCCGATTGTATGTTTAAAAGTGCTGGTAAACTACAGATCCACAAATCAAACACACTAAATAGTTCCGAAGAAGGCTCCATGCATCTGAATGAAAAGCCCTAGTGTAAATAAAGTGCATTACCCCTTTCTGTGTATTTGTATAGCTGGACAGCACTTGATTCTCATCCAGTATTCCCAGGTGGCACCAGTAAATGACAATACAATTCTGCATTGTCAACTGAACTACTCATTTTCAGGCCTCTGTAATTACAGCACTAAACACTGGTGCTACCTTTGAAACACTTAATAAAGTCCTAAAAATTTACCCAGACACAAATGAGTATTGATCAAGGAAAACTCTGCAGTCTAGATTTTATATATGTTTGATGTTTGCTACACCTTTTGCTCAGGATTGGGACTAAAGGTGACTTACAGTGTGACTGAGAAGCACAGATAGCTAAAAACATTACAATTTTTTTAAAATTTAAAACGTAAGCAAACCTACCATAATTTTAAAACAGCAACTGGATTAAAAACATATTAAATAGGGCAGGGAGGGCGCTTACACCACTTTTAAGAAGCCCTGCTGAAAGCCACTCATCTGTTTTCCCACAAAACCACATGGGAACAATTTAAGACGGTAAAATGAGTTGCAGAGTTTCTGCTGGAAGGAAATTAACAATGATACTACACATAAGTTAATGGTTACTATGTTTGTGTTTGCACATGCATTCTATTTCTTTCAGTTCATCAACCAAACATACCATGTTTTAAGCAATGGACAAAGATTAAAAGAATCCTTCTGGCTTGTAGTTTTAAAATTCCTTACAAGCACTACTTTAATGTGCTACACATTATGTATTATGCACATTAGGTACACATAATGTACTCCACATGCACTAGTCCAGCCAGAGCCTGTAGGACTATTCCTGACTTATCATGCTGGTTCGTTAACAGACAATGTCAGAGTACCCCAGTCCAGACAGAACAGGGCACTCTATATTAACACAAGACAGGATATCCACGTTGGAGAAGAACAAGAATGCAGCCACAGGTTTAGGAATCATTGTCTACTGTAAGACCACTGGCTAGGTCATTTTTAAAATCTCCAATAAAAGAAAAATATACAAGATATTTAGCTCATTCTTAAAATTCTGTGAAGCACAGAATATGAAAAATTCACATCTACTGAAAGGAAATCAACAGAACAATTTACCAAAACACAATTATTACCACTTCTTTTCTGAAACTTCCTTTAAATTTTTCTCCCCCTTTAAGTTTAGCACTGTAAAATGAGAAGTAGCATAAACAATGCTACTTACAAGTCCCTCCCCAACCGTGTTTCATCAGTTTATTTTCAATCTGAGATGTGGAAAAGACACCCTGGCCTCTGTCCTTAGGCCGCTGTAAAAGAAGCGTTTCAAAATTACACTCCTCTGGGTTTTAACAACTAAGCTTTCTGCCACTGTTGCGCCTTGTTTTCTTTCCCTTTCATATAATTAACCTCTAAACAAAAGCAAACCAAGTACACTTACTTCATTTCCTGACCACCGTTTGTCTCCACTGTCCACACTATTGAAGCCAGAATCCAATGCTCCATATGGTCGGCTGGAGTACAGTTCCTCATGGCTGTCAGGCACATGAAATTTTAAGTTATTCCACTGCCAAAGTAACTGAGAAATTCTCTGGGAAAGATTAGATACCAGACAGCACCAGGGGACATATTCAACCTGTTAGTCATAGAGCACTTTCTATGCACAACAAGGTCCTGCTAAAGAGGTCTCATTCTTCCAGGCTAAGAAATGTTCCTTTCTGCTAGCCAACTGCGTGCTCCTCCAGCCCTTGATCTCTAAAGCATTCATTTACACGACAGCATTCAAGTGCTTCCGAACAGCACAGCAAACCATCTTAGCAAATATACCTCTTCAGTGAACCAAGATCTCCCAGTCACTGCTGTATCTTTGCTGCCCTCCATGTTTTCTTTCATTCTCGCCCATTTTAAAATACGACTATTATCATGCCTATGATTTGCACAAATCTGGGACTAAAACATTAAAACTACAGCAGCTTTTAAACAGCTGTCTTGGACTTTCTGGAAGAAAAATAAGATGGGGCTGTAGATGAATTAAAAGGCTCTGCTGAAAAAGAACGGCATCTCTTCCAACTTCCTAGCTTTCCTCAGAAGAATCTACAAGGTATTATACGTATTGGCAACATACTGCCTTATCTAAAGGCAAAGTACTCCTTCACTGAATTTTTTCCTTCACATTTGTATTCAATTGTATTAAAATGCCATGAAGTTAATTTTACCTGAAATAAGATAATCAGAGTTTTGTCTGAATTTGGTGGTGGGGATAGATGGTCGGAAGGAACTCAGTATTTTGGTAAAATCACAAGGCTCCCTGAGATGGGATTGGTTGGACTTTCAAACCTCCAACCTGAAAGTTTGCTTTATGACCCCAAATTCTTCCAAATGCATGTGCTGTATTCTACTTGAACATCTGCTCAGTTAACTTCATTCTATGCTTTCTCCCCTCAGGCTTGAAGGGCTACTCTAGCCCTTGGAATATTTTTGAAAGAACACTAGCAAACGTTCTGCATTTCAGATTCTTTGTCATTCTGGCCTACAGCCACACTAGAATAATACCCAGTCTCATGTCTGTGTTGGAAACGGTTAGGGCACAGGCTTCCCATTGATTTCATTAGAGCAACAACCAATCATCAAGTGCTTTGCAGGGTAATCAGATTATTTATTCAGTTAAATTTCTACACTGGCTTTCAAGTCCAATGCTGAAGGTGGTTTGTTAAAAAAAAAACTGGAACATGTTTACATTCAATATGGAAAACACATGGCAAACAACACTTCAGTGTTCTGCATTAATACTCTATAAAAAGGCTTCAGACGTATTTGAAAGCAGCCCCCGAGGAAACCACATCTTGCTTTCATCCATTAAGACTGACTATTTTACTGCCATCGCAAGATGCAGACATTACATGTGTGCTCTTAGGGGATGAGTGAGAGGATACAGAGCAGAGTGTATGTACACAGCAGCCTCTCCACCATTCTACATATAAATAAGTGACTAGACAGTTCAATACCACGGGCATCCCAGACTGTATTTGGAAACCACCACGGACAGCAACAACAACAAAAAGAGACTCATCTGACCCACAGCAAATGATCATTTAACAAAGGATTGGCTGTCTAAACTGGCCCTTGAAGCCCCAGGGAAATCTGCAGCGAGACAGCAATAATGGGCAAGTCGGAAGTATAGCAAACAGATGGCTCCACCCAGGCATTGCTAATTGCAGGTCATTCCATGGCTAGTTGTCACTTTAAAAATCAGAGAATTCTTCCCCCTTGGGAAATAGTTTACGAGTTTGCAATTATCATTATTACTTATGGGGTACCATGTTTACATACAACACGAGGCTATGAGATCACTGCTCTCTAAACAAGGCAGCTCTCAACAAAGGACTATTTACACAGAGTGAGCTGCAAACATCAGTACTGCTATACCGTAGTATATTTCAAGACAGATGACATGAAATGAATTGCATTTCTATTTATTTTTATCATGACCCACCTCAATTCTCCTCTGCATCTGTGTGCAGCTCTAGGGCATTCTATTCTGCAGTGGGGCTGATGACAACAGAGGTCAACACATGCAACTATTTCCAAAAGACTGTTTCCGTGACCAGACAAACAGGTCTGCATGTGTACTCATATTGCAAGATAGCTGTGAGAGCAGGTCTGACAGCCAGATAGCAACATCTCGTAAGGTCTCTAAAGCTAAATATTTCTAATCTTTACAATGTCTGAGAGGTCAGATGAACAAAATTTCTCTATCAGTTATGTGGTAGTGCTTTCTCCAGAATTCACCACCTTTTACCATGACTGTCAAAAGCATGAATTATACAAATGTAAGTAAATTTGCTTGATTCACTTATCTACATATTGCTTTTTCATTACAGGGTGGACATAGGTCTTCGTGTGCTGACTAGGACATGGGGTGTTTTAATGATTTTAAATCTACTCCTGGTTTAATGGTTACTAGATATTGCAAGTGTTTATGCTTTTATCCTTTTTTATTATCTAAATGTATATCACTTGTGGAGATTATTATAAGGACAAGATATGAAAGTTAATTATAAAAAAGTGGGAACTGACATGAGAAGAAATGAGGCGGGCAAAGGATGCCTTTTCATCTTTTCTTTTGGCTTTAAGACTTACTTTTCCCGGGTGAGCATCAATGTCACAACAAAACAGAATGCTAAAGAATTCTACCACGCTGTGAATGAGCCAGTTAAGTGCTGCTGCTGCATGCTGGACCAGCTAAACAAACTACAAGTATGGTTAGTTCGATGGGATGTCTGAACCCAACTGGAGATGGAACTCTAGGCTATTCCTGTCTTAACAAATCAAAGCACTACCTTTTGCTGGGTTAACATATCATACTAAGCCAGGGATGGGCAAAAACTGCAAGTCAGGAGGATGCTGCACAAGAGAAGGAAAACTGAACATTGAATAATGAGAGAAAGAGTGTGTGTGTCTGTGTGTACACAAATAAACTCATAAATATGACAGACAAACTGAAAAAGGTATGGGCCATGTTGCCTTCTTCTCTGTAGAGCACAGCAATCAGATCTCTGATATTTACAGAAAGGAAAGGAAGGAGAAGGGGAAAGAGAAAGCAAGGAATCCTTGTTTATTCCATTTACAACCAGGTAATACAGACTGTCTCCCTGAAAATCTAATACTTTTTTTCAGGAGTCCAGTTTAGCTACTACTATGAAAGCAGCCTCCCTGATCATTCTTATGTACCAAGATCAAAGATTCTTTGTTAAGGAGTGGATCTGTTGAGGTTGCCCTTTGTGCTAATGTGTCTGCCACCTCTTAAGTACAATGTCATAATTCTGGAGGGGCGGAGAAAAGAATCAAACAGGTGGAGGGCATTTGGGAAAAGTTATTGGGCAAAAGTGATGGACAAGAAAACATCTTCCTCAACACTGCTTGTGCTCTCTTACACACACACACAGACCACCAACCACACAGGCTTTATCAAAGAAAAAAAATGAGACTTGAGAAAAAGGGAAAGACAGTTCTAAAAAATGCCCATGACGACTCCACATTGAAATACGTTCTCTGATGTGCGGTCCAAACTAGACAAAGAACTCTTTGACCTACCGGGCAAGTTCCCCTTTTTTCAGACTTTGCATCACTCAGCACTACATAACAGAAACACAAGCTGCGCACCTAGCACTCATCAACTTAATTTAGCAACTTATAATGCAGCTGACTGCATAGGGATGTACGTTACCAGGCTAAGCCAGTAGGAGAGCAAGCCAAAAACAACACAGCCTGATGTTGGGAAATGAGGCATTTACATCTGTGGTTAGACCACAACCACTATATAATCCTGCACAAAAAAATTAAAAATACAGATTAACATTAAATAGTGATCCCCGCATATTATAACGAAAAACACCACTGTCTTAAAACAGAAAACAAAAGGTAAAAATTCTACAAGCGCTCCTTTAAAAACAGTGAATATCAAATCTATGCTCACTTACCAAGAGCCAAAGCCAATTGGCCGTCTGTCATAATCAGGGAGATCTGGGGCTACCTTGCATGCTTCCATATTCAGATACTTAAATATATGGACTTTTCCTTTTATGCATATCTAGAACAAAAAATGGTAAGGTATCAAGGATGTTTGAAAGAGACAAAAAGGAACAGTCTTATCACCTGCGTCTCCAAGTCATCTTTATGTATTACATAATGACAGTATGATTTATATAATCATATTTTAATCATGAGAGCCAGTATGGTATAGTTAAGTGATGGACTACAACTCAGAAAGACCAGGATTTGAATTACTACTCAGCTACAAAAGCTGACTGGAGGGCTTTGGGCAAATCACACACTTGCAGCCTAAGAGGAAGGCAATGTCAAACCTCTGAATTTGTCTCACCATGAAAACCTCATGAAGAAATTGCTGTAAGTCACTGTTGATTAGAACAACAACAACAACAACAACATTAATCAAGCAGCAATCAGTCCAGTAACCCAGACACAAAAACCCTCAATAAATCAAGTGACTGGAGAAGAATGGTTTTGGTTGTTGTTATTCTGGGAAACCATAGCTAAGCTGCTGAGTTCTTCAAAGGAACTGTTATAAATGAGCACATTTTCTGGGTTTTTTTAAAGACTAATATTTGTATCCCCACTTCTTTAAAATCAAAGAATACCAAAGAGGCAGTGCAATTAAACATTACTGTAACAACAGAAACAACATTTTTATAGTAAAAATCACAACCCCAGTAAGTTAATTGGTTTCAGTTTCCATTTCAGATGACTGCAGCACTGGGAAGAAATTTCCAGTCTAGCACTTCCCATGGTGCTTGCAGGCACAAAGCTAGTGCCTGATTCAGGTGCCTTCACAACAAAAGCTAAAACCATCAGCTGCCAGAAGGTGTTAACTACCTTGAGATGTCCTCAAGTGAGTTCTGGTGCTGTTGTCCCTCTTCTAGAGATAATGCTGGAGGGCCCTTGCTGCTGAGATCCACAGCCTTCATTATTACAGACTACTTTTTTTTATAGTCTGTTTTGTTATTTCAGGACTTTAAGACTGATGGGCCTCACTCTTTTAATTCTTTACCTTCTTTACTGTGATGTGTCTTCAGCAAAGGGAAATACTTCTAAACAAATAATGCCATTTATGGCTCCACTAACAAAACCAATACTTCAGTTTTCCAAATACACAAGTAGCCCTTCTGTGACTCATTCTCATCAAGCAGTGGACTGGCACCTTTTGCACTACAAGATCCCAACTTACTATTCCTTTTTCTGTTTGATGAAGACTATATATCTCGTACTCAAATTTTTACCAGATGGAAGGCAAACTTCAGAGGAAGGAAGGGGCAAAGTCTTTTAGCAACTTGTGAAAGAAAGCCCACAAAGAGCACTAAAGCACTATTCCCTATTCTCTAGCCTACAGCCCAGTGCTTCTGCTCCTCTCCCCACCACAGCATTCAAGATTTTACTAGATGCTTCTGCCATGTTTGTCAAACTTTACCTTTCTTTTAATGATGATGATGTTGATGATGTCAACATTTCCACTACACTAATTGTTGTACTGTGAACCAGTTTCTACTCAACTGTCAGGCATGCAGAGTAGAGTTTACATGAAAGCTTCTACTGCATGTACAGGAAGGATGGGTTGCCTGTGACTTCGGGGGTGTGGGGGAAGGCCTCCCTAGTGCTTTTAAGGAACCTTCTGGTAGAACAGCAACATACTGCCACCATCGTCTTATATTTCTATCTGATTAGCAACAGTAACACTACAGGCAGCATCCAAGCTTGTCACAGACTCTCTGACATTCTTTAAATAGCTTGCCCCCATCTATGAACTTAATTCTTATGCATAGCCTCTGGGTTCTCCAAATTCCATACTATACTGTCTGCAAGTATATTCCCAGCTTCTGCCATGTTCTTCAATTTGGCCACCTCCTTCTCCATAACAGCTTTGCCTTACCTTACTTTGATTAACTGCAGAAACATCTCTTCTGTTCAGCAATTCACACACTGCATGTGCTAAGTACACGTGTACATAGCTTATATGTAATAACAGTGTACTGCATTGTTTTCATTGTGTAATTTATTCACGTGCACACAAAGGCTTATGAATCACTCAGAGCAAAACCAAAACCAAAACCAAAACCAAAACACATCACAATTTTTAAACTTCCCCATTACATTGCTTAAATACTATGGTGTGATTAGCTTCTACAGATCTTCAGATTGCCAGACTGAAAACTCTCCTAAGCAACTTGTATTCAAAGAGAACATGCAGGTCTACTTATTCCATAATATTTTCATAATAATAACTTTCATAATGATTGTGAAATGATTATCACAAACATTAGGAAGCAGAAATTAAGCTAAAATGTAAATATACATGTTTTCTGTATTGGACTACTTTCACACATTAAGCAAAACTGCATTCATGCCAAGTTCGACGTTTTAAGCATTTAATTATAAGTTACCTGCGCAGGGGGTGATTGGAGTGGGTTATTATCTAGGGTGATTGTCTGTAAGTGCCTGAGGTTCCTGTAACAAACTGGGATCGTTGTGATTTTATTGCAGGAGAAATCCAAGCGAATCAAAGGCAAGTCTGCAAGCTCTGCAGTACACATATGTAAAAAAAAATGTTGAAGTCAGTCAACCAGCTGTAAAAGAAACATGGCATTTGCACGTAACACCAAGGGTATGAAAACAGAAGCAATCACACATTTCTCTACTGTATTTCTTACCTTCAGGTAAATGTACCAAGTGGTTTCTTCTGAGATTCAAGTCCCGCAAAGATTCCAGACTGCCGATCTGTGATGGAATTGTCTGTATTTCATTACAACTGACATCCTGGGAAACAGAGGAGGGATCAGTTGCTTTAATAAATTTCACTTTGTTTACTGTGTGTGCTTTTGTATGAAAGCACCATTTTATCAACTCAAAGTCTTCATCTATGAGGTAATGAGGCAGGCTCACTCCCTGCTTTGGAGATGGCTGATAGCAGTATATAATACTCCAGCTCAGTCTTCAGTTCACAGGAATGCAGGTACTAGAGCTGAGAGAAACTTTAGTCTGAGATTTTGAGATGCTGCTGCTGCCAGTCTGGGTAGACAACAATGGACTAGAAGGAACTGTCACTTGAATCAGCATTCAATCTATTTAGATTGGTTGAGCATTTGACTAACTGATCTAGCATTCACTTACTTCACTCCAAATATATATATTTGTACAGATGTAAATGATGCAAGTATTTGTACAGAGGCAACTGATACAGCTCTCAGATACAACCCAAAAAATTACTAAAAAATCCTGCCTTTCTACTGAGTTACATTGTCTAATTCTTCTAAGGAAACTGAGCTAGAGGGGTAATGGATGCATAATTCTGTTTTCACACATATCCAAAACAGTAAGAAAACAAGTACCAAAAATGATACTCTTCCACGCCCAACTAGTGACATACTTTGGAAGCAAGACTGTACAGCACAGAAACACATATTAGATTACATAGATACATCTTGCAATGTTGTTGTATATTTTTGTAATATTAAACCTCAAAGTTTATCTAAGACAATCTATAAAATGTGCCTAAAAATGTAACATCGAAGAAGCATTCCTGAAAATTAAAATAACAAATCCGTAGTTGTTTAGTGGTTCCTTCTCCTGTGCCAGCTATACATACAGACAAAACATAAAACATTTTCATATTTCCAGTTTCCAATTTATCTTCTAAAACAAAAGAGTGAGATGCAGACCTATCATTTCAACAGGAAAAAGTCTACTGCTGCCTTAGTCCAATGGCTCACTTAGCCCCAGTAGGTGTAGCTTCCCACATCTCTTCAAAAGACATATGGGGTTAAATCTCTGAAGGTCCTACAACAGATAAAATCAAAAACTCTCTAAAAACTAATCTGGAGCAATATATAGATGTTACTAGAACAACTTTCACATTCTGTCTAGAATCCAACCTTGAAACAATCTATAATTTTAGTCACTACCTTCCAGTACCAAAACAATGACATCTACAAACTGCACTTAGGACAAAATCCAATGATTCTGTCAAAAGGATGAATTATGCTCAATCAAAACTGTGTTCTGTCTCTCCTCAGTGTGTTAACATCTCAGTTTTTAAACAAAATCAGCACTGGCTTTACCAACTGACCATAATGCTAAGACAAGACAGCAAAAATCTGGCACCTATCCCAACTAATTCAAGGAAGGCTGAAGAAAGCAGTACACTGGGCTTTAAAACAGTGCGCATCAATAACACCCTGTCCCCTCTGCAACTGTGTTAGAAACGGGGTTTGTGAGACACAGAGCATAGATAACCTTCAACTATATAAAGATATTTGGGGTAGAATACTTATCCTGATTACTGAACATATGGGCAGTTGTTTGCACCTATCCCTGGTTACACGCCATCAATCATGAAAGACATCTGTTTAGCGTTAATCAGATGGGACAAAAAGCTGATGCTTCATCTATAAAGACCGAAAGAATTAAGCAATTAAATGTTGAATCTAGTAGTACACTTACAAGCTCCATCAGGTGTCTAAGCTGTCCGATTTCTTCAGGTAGGGAGACCAGTTTATTATTGCTTGCTATCAAAACTTTCAAGGGTAGGCTGCACAAGTGAACTGGCAGTGTTGAGAGCTGATTCCGGCTGTTCAAATAGGGGGGCACAAAAACAATAACAGTCAGAACAGGAGAGGAACATTAGCAGTTCATATGCAGAATGAGAAAAGCAAACCACAATAATGTGAAAGCATAAGAACACCACATCAGTTTCGGCACATGAGCTCAGCACCCGAAATTCGCTGATTGCACGTGCTGTGTCTAGTCCTGCATCTTGGGAAGGGGAACCACGGGCAACCTATTTTCACTAGATTCAACTGAACTTCAGATGCCGAAGTACAGAGCAGTATTTTCATTCACTCATTTTTCAGATCTGTTTATGCTATAACAAAGTGAAAGGCAATATCACAAGAATATTTAATCTTTACTCCGGGCAGCACAAGGGTTCCACAAGAACATTCTTCTTGCCCCCCATGCATCTGCCAGTGCTGATTTTTTAAAAGAGAAAAACGATTTGCTTCCTCTACGCCTTTTCTGATCCTGAAGGTAAAAAGTGTCCCACATGGGCATTTTATATTTCTCAAAGGAAACCTAGGAGGCCGTATCTAGACTCTCACCTCTGTTTCTGGCTCTAACAGTAGGCAACACTCATTTCTGAGTTACTTAACAAACTGGATACATGAGAAGGGTCACTTGTACTGGGGTGTGTGTATGTGACCTAAATATGGCACCAAATTATGAAATGGAGCGGGGAAAAACAGATAAACCATGGCAAACATATTTCCATCCGAACATTCAAGAATCTTTTATTGAAATACAATCTAATGGACTCATGGAGATTCACCAATCCAGGTGAAAAAGATTATACTTACTATTCTCCAAGACATCATACATAATTAAGACTGGATTGCTTCCTTATATCAGCATCTCTTGCTTTGGACATAACAGGAATTGAAACTGGGCAACAAACTATTTCAGACCATTCACCAATATTCTTAGCACTCAAAGAACCAATAAAGAGACCAAATACTCCAGTGTGGAGAATATCAGTTCACTTGCTTATACACACCCCTAATGTTCATAAAATAAGAAATGAAATTATTCAATGTTTTAACCTGAGTGAAGCTAAAGAAATGTCCAAGGCAAATATCTAGGATGCCATCAAAGTGGTGATCAGAGGTATATGCATTAGCGAGACTTCAACTATCAAAGAATCACAAATATCGAAAAATATAAACACTGGGAACTGAAAAATTAGAAAAGCATCACAAAAGACAAGGAGAAATCAAAGTTTACAAGCAACTTTTATGCAAAAGAACAGAACTGAAATGTTTAGAAATTAATTTAAAAAATCAGCCTCATTACTAAACTTAAAACAAAAGGAAATAAAAATTCTAAATTGTTAGCACATGCTTTAAAATAGAAGAAACTACTATCAGCAATACCTCTGATGAAAATCGAAGACAGAGATCAAATCTGGGGCACAAAAAAGATAGGAGCATATTTTAGGAAATACTTTGAGAAATTATACAGATGTGATTCTCCTCTCACCCCAAAAATCCATATCTTTGTAGCTTACAAAATACTAAGAGTTCTGAAAACCATCAAAACATTTTAAACTCCCTATCTAGATTGAAGAAATAAATCATGCAATTTGTAGACCTTTTAAAAAAAGGAATTGATGGTTTTACTGAGAGTTTTACAAAAAAATTAAAGATTTACTAATACCAAACCTTCTTGATTTGTTCAGTGATATCTTGGCAGAGGGAGAAAGTCCATACTCTTTAAAAATGTAAAAAAAAAAAATTGCTATTAAAACCATGGAAAAGCCCTCATAAACTTGAATCTTCTAAGTCAGTATCATTGGTAAATCAAGTTGTCAAAGTATTAACCTCCATCACAGAATCTTAACTTAATACATTCATAACTAACTAGATTAAAGCTGATCAAGCAGGTTTTATATGCAGAAAACAGATTTCAGACTTCATCAGACAGATGCATATAATACATTTCTGCAAACAATCTAACAAACCTCTAGCAATTATGTCACTGGATGCCCACGAAGTATTTGACAGACTTGAATGTCTTTTTAGCTGAAGTCATACAAAAAATGGATATGAGAGAACTATTCACTTAATTAAAAAACTATACTGGAATTCAAAGGCACAGATAAGATAAAACTCGTATGAATGAGAAGAATCTGGTCTCAGAAGAGGAACTAAACAGGCCTGCCCTTTGTTCCCCCTTTGCTATAGCTTGGAAACCTTTGCGAAATATATACATACCAATCCCATAATGCCTCATAACAAGTACAAACACTTCAATTTCCTCTGCAATCTCTCTCAAATGACAAAAGGAAATAACATCATCTGACTAGTGTGGGATTCTGGGATGCTTCTGAGAGTGAGGTGGGGATATTTCTGCGTGTTTTCACAAACTTGGGATGTTTTTTGTGTGGCTTTAGGGTAAAACTGCCTGAAAATCATGCTGTTTTTTAAAAAATGGGGTG
This sequence comes from Iguana delicatissima, assembly GCA_948472985.1. Lineage (NCBI taxonomy): Eukaryota > Metazoa > Chordata > Lepidosauria > Squamata > Iguanidae > Iguana > Iguana delicatissima. The sequence continues at coordinate 661,169 of CAOKZL010000566.1, read as the reverse complement.
GCTGACTTTGGGGGACTGATGGAGAACTTTAGGAGCCACCAAAGTGGGGTCTCAGGGTGGCATGCAGCCCATGGGTTGCACTAAGCTCATATCCGATCTGAAGTCTCACTCTGTATGCCCGTTTCTCCTATCTTGAAGGATGGAACCATATAGCTAGATGCTAGTAGCATTAGGACTAAAGACAGTAAGAATCTAAAGGGGAAAACACAGTCTAGCTGGGCTTCCGTACAACGTTATCTTCACCCAAACAGAACATAAAAGAACAAACCAACCAGTAAATATAAAAAAAGTTGAGCACAAAACAGAACATATTAACAGCTCAAGAGAAACATAAAATCCACAGCAGAGGAAACTAATAGCACTCTCTCCCCGCAAAAAACTGTGTTAAAATTCAGGTGTGCCATTACTGAACTGATGCTTATGTTTACAACTATTTACACTAAGCAAGTGCAAGTGACAGAATAGTGGTTGCACTTTTTTTTCTTAAGGCTAGAAAAAGAAACACTGAACTCCCTTGAAGGTTTTTCCTTTTAAATGGAAAGAGAACACCCTGGCATGGGCTCATCCAACTCATCAGTTCTAGAATATACTGCCACAATGACATCTGATACGCTGAAAACTTCAAATCCCTCAGCAAGAACTGTTAATGCTAATGGTCAACAGAACTAGAATGTAGAAAGTTACACAAAAACAGGGGTAATGTAGTGAATCAAGAAAAGCAGTTACAGGAAAAACACCATCCTCTTGACTTCAACTATAACTGTTTGAAAAATTGGCAGTCAGAAACCATTCCACACGAATCCTTCAAAGAACACACATTTTGAAACAAGCTGGATCAGCAAAGATGCCCTCTTCCCATTCAAAAAAATATGCCTACCATTTTTCGTGCAATGGCTACTGAGAAGAGCATTCACACTCTACTGTGTAGGGTTTTCTTTTCTGAAGGTGAATCTAGAATTGTACCACTGCTGCAACACTTGCCTCCCAAACATTGCTTTAAGACGGCTTCTAGTTGAGTCTGCTGCCAGGCCACCAGCAACTCTCAGAGGAGCTGATTCTCATAGGCAAATGCAACACAGTTCCTCTGTCTAAAAAATATTTCCTCCAAACACAGGGTGGAAGTAAAAGGACTTTTGATTTCCTGAAGACTTTGGTACAAATAATGGACAGGTAGGGAGCCAGCATGGTGTAGTGGTTTGAGCACTGGGCTATGACCTTGAAGACCAGGGCTAGATTCCCTGCTCAGCCACAGAAACCCACTGTGTAATCTTGGGCACATCACAAATTCTCAGCCCCAGAAAACCCCATGACAGGTTTGCCTTTGGGTCACCATAAATTGGAAAGGACTTGGAGGCATGCAACAACAGGAACAATATCAAAAAACAACAACAATATCAAAAACAACAACTATACACATCTGGCACCTGCAAACATCCAGATAACGCCATTCTATTAATTTATTTTGTTTGAAGTCAGGACAAAAGGACAACAAAATCAACTCCAGAACACTGTAGGAGTCTTGTATTAAAGCAAATTAATTTTTGAAAACTAGTGCTCAGAATCATGCCACACTGTAGAAGACACACAACACTTTCTTAACAGAGAAGGTTCAGCATTTTTCATGATCCATCACAGTCATCAAAATTTGTGAACATTCACAAAAAATATATCACAAGGCCTTTTGTGATCAGAGTTCACTGCTCAGTTCCTATACAGTAAACCATGGACCTCAGAGTCACTGAAAGACTAAGAAAAGATGCCTCCTCTTAAGGAACTACTTCAGACAGAAATATTTTGTCAGTAATTGAAATCTGCAGTACCAAAGAATTATTTCAACAACTGTCAAGCCAGGAATGGGTGCTGGATAACAAGTTCAGGAGCACTGGTAATAACTACAGAGGTGTTCCAGGGCACCTGGGCATTGCAGGTATGATCTGAGAACCATACGTTTACAGTCTGCAAGCATCAGCAAATCACTTGGGTGCATTCCCTTCCCTCAACTTGATCATCTCAATTACTCTGGCAATGAAAGATGTAGGTGGAGAAGCTTAATCTTGGCCCTTCTGATGGTGAGCTCTGTTCAGAATTCACCCTATCCTCCAGCCCGTCTACCATGTCGTGTATCATGTTACACCACGGGACAAAGTCATGATGACTGTTATATTTGCCTCTATACTCTGACACCAGTGGGAAGTTGAATGTAGTGCTCTAACTGAAGTTTAGAGATTTTAACAGTTCTACCTTTGAGATTAAGGGGAAAGAATAGCCCATCCCCAAGATACTCCCTTCCATTGAAGGAGAATGGCTTTAACGCTACCAGGGGAAAAAAAACTATTCTTTTTAATGAAAGAAATCTGAACTTCCCACTACAAAATCCTCTCTTCAGGCACTAGGTTGCCTAGCGTCAATGGCAGCACACAATAATATTTTGAAACACACAAAAAGAGGAAGTTGTCCTTTGACTCACACCCTTTTTTTTTTTAAACTCATTGTAAAAAACAAAGGAAACCAGGCACAACTGAACTGGCCCAACTACAATGCCAAAGCAAACTCTATGACCTATTTTTACATTGTTTTCATTATCTTAGCTACACAAACATCACAAAACGCTTCTTGAAATAATACACAGCACTATGGAACTCACTATTTAATATGCTAGAGCACATTACAACAAAATCAGTGGAGATTCAAGGTTATACCAGACCACATGCTAAGAAGACTTTAAATAAATATGAAAAGGAACCTAAAGGGCAATTTTCTGACTTTATCACCATCCCACCATATCTGCCCAGCTGCAGCCCCCCATACATCACACTCCAAGAACAAGAACAATGACCTGAAAAGTCAGGACTTACCAAACAGCCCTTCAATGCAATACAGGGAGATGCTGTCAGCACAGGAAATCTGGAATGTCCTGCCACGCTGAAACAACTCCTTGAATCACAGCCAACATTTTTATTTGAATTTAGCCCCTGTAATGTGAGGTATGGTTTGCCTTTCCCACAGACAGTCTCCCCCAACAGTGCATCACTTTGGCCTGATGAGGGAAGAACAGCATAATGTAGGATGCAACTAGTATTATGTCTTGGTTACCTGATATTCAGAAATGTTAATGACTGCAAGTTCAGAATGGCTTCTGGAATATAGCGAATGCAATTCTGGTACAGATTAAGGCTCTCGAGGGAAACAAAAAGACATGCTTCTGCAGGCAGCTCTGAGAGTCTGTTCCGTGACAAATCTGAAAAAAAAAAAAAGAAGCAATACACAGTGTGAGACTGAATGCAGTGAGATGAATGGAGTACAATCCACCACACAATGGAATACAAACAGGACGCATGTGGCTAAAAAAAAAATCAGTGCTTTGTAAAATAGAAGCCAAGAAGGACAAAAAAAGTGACTCAACGCAGATTATCCAACCAACTGCCAAACTCCTTCAAAATCATACCCCTTTCCTTGCAACAACAACATTTAACTGTCATAGTCAGTTTCTAAAAATAGTTACAAATGTTTTCTGAATTGTGGAGAGGACTGCAGAAAAATGAGTTTTAGAGAACCATAATAGTAGAAAACAATGACAAAAAGGAATGTAACAATTCATACAGGCACAGCATTCATATACACATCTGTGTACACTGGTCATGCACCAGCAGCAGCACACAGTCCTCCGTAAAGCAGAAGTATCAGGAAGATAGGAGACACCTCCTTCTGTACACCAAGCAGAGAAATGGGAACTCCCTGCCTTACTGGGGGGTGGTAGAGGGAGGTTCCATCTACAGTAAACAGTGCGGAAGCAGAAACAGGAACGTGCAAAAATAAAAAATAGAACTATCAAAAAGAGTATCATTTAGGTAAAGGAAAAAAAGAAGGAAAGTTTGTCTTGACAACAGTAACATTAAAAATCCATCTCCAAAACTTTAAAATATACTATATTTTTAAATTTTTATTGAAATACCCCTATTATAATGAAAGAAGACTTTAAAAACCAAAACGCTGATTATCAGAAGGGAGATAGTTTGCAAACAAATAAGAACAATGGAACTGGCACAACAACCTAATACACGAACATTACATGTTAAAATTTCAATTTGCTGAGCATATTTTGACCCTAAAGTCTTTCTCAGTGAGAAATCAACGGGGCCATATTTTTTCCTTGGATGAATTCCACAAGACCAGTAATTCAGAGCCAATGTTTTTACCCATAAGCAACAAACAGAACTCCTCAGGGAAGAAACTGCTTCAACTCTAAATACGTTTAGGTTTTGTCGTATCTTAAAAAACAGACTCTGGCAGTTCCTGGTCTCTGATTCTGACAACACCAGATGATCATTTGTATGTATGAATGTGCCTTCAAGTCACGGTGATCCCACGAATTTCACAAGGTTCTTAGGCAAGGAATAGTCAAGAACTGCTTTCGGCAGTTGCTTCCTCTGAAATACAGCATTGGCAGTCTCCAATAGAAGTAATAGCTTAATGTTTCTTAAACCAAAAACTTGTCCTCATCAACTCTGATTCCCCTTTATGTTTTTTGCTTTTACATGCATGTACTGCACACATGTGTGCACTGTGCAGTCCAAAGAATATGTACACTTCATGAGCAAAATGTCCAATATATTTGGGAAGAAAAGGTAACAGTAGAAATACAACAGCTTAGCAACTGCATGTACCTAAAATGAACAGATCTGCTTCTAAAATAACAGAGGGGGTCACCTGGCAACAGCACATCCCAGTCAACTTATCTGTTTGATGATTCTGGGAAAGCAGTGGAAGTAATCACAAGTTCCAGATGAGTTTGGATCCAGAGTAGTGCCTCAAGTCAGGTCATCTGAGGCTCTCTCCAGCAGACAATATTCCACTGACGCATAACCCTGAGATGAGGTGGGGAGGTAAGGAGGTGTACGCACCCAAGAAGGTGGACACCTGTGTTTATAAGAAAGGGTGTGTGCACATAAAGGGAAAGAGGCAGTTGAAACATCACAGGAACAGCTACAGCAAATCCACCACATCTGAGGGCCACGAAAAAGAAATCCACTGCCCTTACTGGCGTATTTCTGAATTCTACAGTGTGTGGTTAATCTTAATTCTGACTTCTTTTTTTAAACAAGTCAACTTTGTAATGTGGAGATATGTATTCTGCATAAGCTTTAAATTCTGTACCCTAGATTAACTGTCATTAACCAAAGACTCTCAAACTTGGTTGATTTTTTTAAACTACATTTTACAGAATGTCTTCTACCTGCTTAATTTTTTAAGACCTATTGCAGACTACTATATTATAAGGTTACTTTATAATCAGGCTGCAACTGGGCTCACCTGCTTAAGTTACACACTTCTAGCGCTTGCTTTGTACTTGTGGAATTAGGCTGATTTGTACTGACCTGACCTAGACTATATATTTTTGGTAGCAAAGTCTTGCAAGCACATGCAAAAGGGGCATGCAGCTTTACCTATTTACTGCAGTGGTAAGCCTGGCCACACATATCCTGAACCACATCATATGACTGGCGCTGAATCATAGCTTCAGTCAGAAGGGATCCCAACAGCTATTTAGTCCAATGCCCAGCCAGTGCGGGAATCCACTGTCACATGGAGATCTGGGCCAGTCAGGGTTGCTCTTTATTCTCCCTCCCTGCAGGAGCAGCACCCTTTTATATAATTACCATCCCCGGCTCCCTCTCCACACTTAATCAGCCATCTCCTTCTCTAAGCCCACAACCCTTGTGGATATAGGGCAAAGGATTTTCAGGTTTATCCTAAATGAATGTGTCACTTGTGCTAGTGTGTGTAACTGAGCTCAAATTAAAGAAACACTGTATGGAGGCTGCTCTTTAAAAAACAGAATAAAATCTTAATTAAAAGAACTAACACGGGAAAGGTATTGGGTAACTCAAAAGAGAAATGGACATCCAGGCATTCACAGGCAAACACTCTCCTATGTTAACAAGCCTTTAACTTTTCTCCCTCCCTCCCTCCCTCCCTCTGAAGCAACTCCTTCTCTAGACCCTTTTCCCATTATTTTTCTGTTCTGCTGACTCGTCCACCTATAATCTGGCTATAGTTTGCTGTAGACCTCTGGCTAACCTGGGTTCTTTATAGTCAGAGAACCAATCAAATTAAACCCCCTCTGTTGCTAGGGTGGCTCTGCTGGCTATGCCCCCCTAGGGTTTGTCACACCCACCACTAAAGCATGACTGTGAGGTGGCTCTCCAGATTTTGTCTCAAAAGCTCCACTGAAGGAGATTCCACAGACTTCCAAGGTAGACTGTTCCACTGTTATACAGTTCTTAGCATCAGGAGGTTCTTCCTAACCTCTAGCTGAAATCAGAATGCTGTGGTTGTGTGCCTTCAAGACATTTCCAAATTACGTCTACCCCCAATGTGACCTTATCATGGGTTTTTTTTTTGAAGCTGAGTGTGTCTGATGCGCCAAAGGTCACCCAGTGAGTTTCCATGGCCTAGTGGGGAACTGAACCCTGGTCTCAAGGACAGTAGCCCAGTGCTCAAACCACTACACCATGGTGGCTTTCAAAATCAGAATACAGTGGTCTTATTAGCATGGTGTAGTGGTTTGAGCATGGACTATGACTCTGCAGAAATGACCTGAAGGCAGACAAGAACAAATTACTTCACCTGATCAGAACACTGTGTTTCTGCTGATGCAGGCCAGAACAGCATCAGCTTTTCTTGTTACCTCACCACGCCGCTGATTGACATTTAACTTGTAGGCAGGAAAAAACAATAAGGGACCAGCTGGAGGGAATCAGATGCTTCTACACTAGTGCACAAAGCACTGGAAATAACGAACTTGAACTTTTAACACAGGAAGGCAAATATTATTTCATAGGCATTACTGAAACTCAGTGAAATGAGGTTAATAACTGGAAGATAGTAATTGATGTGTATAACTATTCAGAAACAATAGACTGAACAGGAAAGGATGACAAGTAACATTTTATAAAAGAGGTATACACCTGTGAGGAAATCCCTGATTTGGAATATGGGTTGAGAGCATTTGGGTGAAAATCACAGGAGAGAGCAACACCAGTGACATGACTGTGAAGGCCTGCTGTAGACCCCCAAGCCAGAACGAGGACTTTCACAGCAACCAGCCTATATTTGTCGCAAGAATAGCCTTCCGGAAGGAAAACAAACAGTGCACAGACCATCCATGACTCTTTAGTCTGTATAGGCAGTGGCAGAGAACCCAAACAATCTACTCAAACTTTGTCTCCTCTCCCTGTTGAGATCTCCTGTTCACAAGTTCACAGAGATTGGGAGAGCAGCTACATGGAATGAGCAGCTGCTCAGTCCACCTTCAATTAAGTCAGTGACTCATTTTGTTTTCACAGTAGCCTCTGCCTCTTAGACTTTGTGCTCTAGCAGAGTCACACAGCAAGGTTCACAAGAAAACCTTTATCCGGCTGAGTTGAACAGAGCTCATACAACTGAGATGAAACTACACTCTTTCAGCGTTACGAAGTAAGGCAAGTTCCAAAAACAGAGATCAAACAGCAGACACGTAACTGCTGCAGGCAGGGGAGCAGTAGACGAAATGAAAATTCCCCCTCCCCACCCCCATAAAATACATGGTATATCTGTTATGGAAGAATTATACATTCAAGTTTAGAGCTGCATGAAATAATGTTGATTGCCTGGTAGTTACCCACCTTGCTACTTATGATGGGATCATGGTGATAAGAATTATCAGAAGAAGATGATACCATTACTAGATTGCCATGGAATCCTTATTCGTGGTTAATACAGCCTGAGAGTATTTCAATCATTTATCATATCTTCTAGGAATCTATCAAGCGTTCCAAGTATAATCGAAATCCACCAAATTGTTTATTTCTCTGCACTTCTATCAAAGCATTCTTCTGGACAAATTTATGAAGCACGTATATTATACATATGTACATATATTAGATAGAGGACACTCAGATTCTCTTCAGTTCTTTGTCACCTCTGTCCATCCTTCACATACTTCCATGTTATCCATTTGCTACTGTAAGTTGTCTGTGGACTGGGACCTATTTTTTGGTTACAAAACTATGTAAAACATCACACACACTGATGAAATAAGAATTCTGGTACTATAAAAGTAAACATTTTAATGTTTCATCCTTTTTTCCCCTGCATCTGTTTATCAGATCTGTTCACCAACTCCATGTCCCCAAGAATGCTATTGCCTCCTTTCTCTTGAATCACTATCTCTACTGTTGTATAAGAAACCCATTCAGAAGTAAGAGAAGTGGCAAAAGACAACTAAGATATGTCACAAATCTCTGCTAATTAAAAGTAAAACAAAGCAAAACTATTGATTGGTACAAGCCCCCAGACAACCCTGAAGCTGTGCCTCTCAAGCCACCTGATATGCCAGACCAATATTTCTTTCCCAATGTGCCCTGATATTTCTGACATATTATTATTTCTTTGCACGGCTTTCTGAAAACATGTTGTGGACAGCCAGCCAGGGGCTTGCGGACTGGCAAAGTTCCAGCACCACAGCTTGGAAGCAGCGCTGACCTACAGAATGATTCATCTCGGGATCCTGTCCTCACAGTAAATATAAAGAACAAACTCTGGTTGATCTTTTCAACATGATTTTGTGACCCAGTAAAATAGGAAGAAATGTCTGTTTTCCCACTCTGCACTTAGCAAGTCTCCGGGTCAACCAGAGAAACATTTGCTCTGCATGTTTTCCTCTTTGGCGTTGTAAGCACTGAAATAAGGTCCCTTGTCATAAATACTGCCTAGTTCCATGCTTGGAGGATTTCCTGAAACAGGAGGGCAGGATGATCTCATGCCTTCCTCCTTGCTGACCATGGCAGAAATCTTTTTTTGACCTAGGTTTATTTTAAAACCATAAGATTTAACACCTCCTGTGAAACAATACCACTTCTCCTGCCCACAAATCTTTCTTTAAAAGGAACTATCAGTTCTTTTCATCCCTATCTGGCATCCATCCAGCCCTGAGAACTACACAGAGCTTTGTACCCTACCTTTCCCCGGGATGGTCAAATTGGTGCACCCAGCCAACAAAATAAACTTATAAGCTATTCTCCATTTTTTAAAAACAATTAGATTATAGTAAAAGTTTTATTCCACAAAGTCACTTATAGAAGAAAGGAAATCCCACACTTTTGTAAGGTGTTCTTAAGAACTGCACTGGTTATGCCAAAGGATATATGCTAGAAATCATGTAGATTCGTTCCTGCTAGATGGTATCACTGTTATTAATTTCCAAGTCCCCCACACAGGAGAATATACCTCTGGCATCACACCTGCCTCTCAGATTAAAGAAAATGGTCACTTCTTAAGTAACTGAGGTTAAATGGGAAAGTTAAAAATCCAGCTCTAGCCAAGCCACATGTATTCTAGGCAGTGGCTTCCTGAACAAGCCATAGTCTTGTTAACTGGCTTTGTTAAGTTCTTTCTTCACCCTCACCTACCAATTAGTTTTCCATCTATAAAATGAAGAAATGACCTCTTTGCACACAGATGCTGCAAGAATAAACAAAAATCCTGAACATTAAAAGGCATTGAGAATTAAATATAACCTCCCATGGAAAATCACGTACATTATAGATGATAAGAGTGTTAAATCTAAAAATAAACTTCACAGAAGAAGGATAATCTGGGTTAGAGCTCGGCAACTTCTGCGTCCTTGTGAGAACTGAGGAGAGCTTAGATTCTTTGCCTTAGAAGGATATAATCTCCCTCACAGTTAAAATTGACAGTTAAGCAAGCTTCTGAAATTTTTTAAGAGGTAAAGCACTATGCAAGCTGACAATTTTGAAAACAAGGTTCCTGTTGATACCTTACATAAATGTAATTCAGCTCTTTATATTCAAATGCCTATATTATAATTACCACCTGAGAAGCAAAATTTAATAGGTTCTCCAACCAGCTTATAATGTATGCAATAAGAATTGCAAACTGTACAGTACATTTTACTCTTAAGTAAAACATCAGATTTCAGTGGATATATGTCCTATTAAAGGATACTTAAAATTTCCGCTTTAATTCAATGAGCACAACAGAATTCCAAGTAAAATAATTTGTCCCTGGGCATCCCAGAGAAGATGTAATAGCATCATAACATTCTGTTTTACTCATCTTGATACAGATTTTCTGCAGCCTCATCATTTTGTTTACTAATGCTTGATTCAAGACTCTACACTGAATGCCTGACTAAGCAGCTAAGTCACAACTAAGTATTTTTAGAACTGCAAACAATCTGAAGCAAATAATCATTTAAAACTACAACATGGTTTAGACTGGCCAAGCTTCTCAAATGAACCTTGGAAACACTATTCTGTTTTACAGAAAAAACAAACAAAGCAAAAAACCAAAACTGGGGCCCTGCCTATTAAAGTAAGCAAAATGAGTGACTCCACAAAGCTGAACGGTTGCTCTGATTGCTGTCACATAGGCAGGCAAGCATGAACAGTGGTCCTTATAAGGAAACGCCTGTGTTTAATAGGCTTCTAATTTTCTCTGCTCCAGTAGAATGCAAGTCAGATTTCCACTTACTTCATAGCAACTTTCAACTCATAAAATCCTTCAAGTATGGCAATTATTCCTTCATTGACAGTACACTCTCAATCCAACTATTTCTCTCTTGCAAATTCAAGCATGTTTTAATGTGACACAGGGATGGCAGTAATGTGGGGAACAATATAAGATTCAATACTTTCCAAAGACATCTGCTCTTTTATTTGTACTTATTTTACCAATTATATTAATATGCACAGACACCTAAATTATATAAATATACCTAGGTAGCCACTTACCTACATTGGAAGCCAGGATGGAATAGTAGTTTGAATGTTGGACTATGACTAGATAGTTTGACTATGTTGGACTATGACTAGTAGTTTGAATGTTGGACTATGACTAGACAGAAGTTTGAACCCCACTCATCCCCTGGCCACAGAAACCCACTGTGTGGCGCTTGGCAAGTCACATTCTCTCCACCTCAGAGGAAGGCAAAGACAACCCCCGCCAACAAATCTTGCCAAGAAAATGCCATGAAAGGTTCGTCTTAGCATCACCATACATCAGAAATGACTAGAAGGCACGCAGCAACCACAATCTATCTACGTGACTAATGGTGTGAAGAGCTGGGACTCAAACGTCTAAATCTAAGGTACATTTAACTCTGTTTGGCTTGATGATAATGCACCAAATCCCTTAATTCAGCACGAGAGTAAGGATGGGCTACAAAGGAACAGGCCAATCAATGGAAACTGAAGTTGAAACCCAGACGGACCATCAGCTTCAGGACACTTTCCTCAGTTTACAGGGTTCATTGTCCCTGCTGCTTCTTGTAAGACTCAGTTCAACCAACCCTTCCTTACTTCAGGCTCCCAGCCGACAGCTTAAGCAAGTTTCTTTTTCAGGCAAAGAGTACGCACTGAGCCAAGCTGGCTAAAATAAGATGAACTAAATAAAAAAATGCTGCAAGATAGTTTTAGTGAGGAGTGAAATGGATGTCTCAGTCAGCTTAAAAGACCTGGCAAAACTACAATAAATAAAATCATGGTTTTAGTGAACAGGTTTTAAATCAGCCTTTGCTATTAAGCACTCTACAGAAAGCTAATTCAAGCTACTATACTATGAAAAGAGCCTGGACACTCTTGTGAATAGGTAAAAAATTACCTGTCAGAGTCCAATTTACTCAGAAGTAAATTAGAAGTAGATTGTATTCTAATTCTGTCACATTATTGCATTCAAAAATGAGTAAGACAAATATCATGTAGACAAGTGTATCACCATCTCTTAGAGAAGAAGTTTGGGGTATCAGCACAAATACTTTGGACAATGTAACTTAATCAAGTTGTGGACCAAATATCTCTCACTCTCTTGAATTATACGACACCATTCCTAGTCTTAGTATCTGTTCAGGTAACATCACTATGCATTACATGAGTATATTCACATCAAATTATCAAAAGCATATCACATAAAACCAACGTGGCAGTACCTTTGGAAAGCACTGTATAGCATCTATGTCTACATGTGCATGCATTAATGTGAAAATACATTATAAAACAGATGGATCATCTATACTCAGGAGGAACAGGGGGGAATTACTAGAGATTTAACAGGCTGAATAAGCTTGGAAACTTAAAACCAAAAATGTTCCTCATTATGTTAAACATCTACAGATAGAGGCTCTGTTCATACACTGGAGAGGTAGGTAATTCTATATACAGTGTGTTCAAAAATTATCTTTACAATTTCAATCGTATACAGAATTGAAACTTTGAAGACAATTTTCAGTCATCCTGTATATTACAGGGCAGTTGAACAGAAGTGCAGCTCCCATCAGCCCCAGTCAGCGTAGACAATGCTGAGGTATGCTGGGAAATTCAGTTCAATAGCATTCAGAGGGCCACACAACTTCAGTCCTGCTGTAAAGGACAGGCCAACATGCACATACACCACTAATTATATCATATTGAGCCAATTCGGATGTCACTCCCTCAAAAAAATTTTTTGGTCATTCCTTCTATCACATCCCCCCTTACCGTGGTACTCAAGGTGGTTTACAAAAATGAAAAAGTTACAGGCAAAAACTTACATCACTATAAACACACAAAAGTTAAGATATAATTAAACTGACAGTAGAAATAAAAGCAATTTACAACATATCCACGAAGCAGCAATGACAACAGAGCACAGTACTGAAAACCTTTTCTCCACAGACAGATGGTTCCCACAAATACCTGCTGACACAAAAAATGTTTACGCCTGCTACTGGAAGACAACAATGAATGAGCCATCCAGCCTCTTTAGAAAGAGAATTCCACATCCTGGGTGCACCTGCTAAGAAGGCCTTCTCCTGCGTTCCCACTAGGCATACCTGTGAAGGAGCCGGACAGAAAGAATGGCCTTTCCTGAAGATCTCAAAACCCAAGCAGGCTCCTATAGGAGAATGCAAGGCTGAGTGGGTGGGTGCATACGCACGCACACATACATACGCCTTCAAGTTTCCTGTCAACTTAGGGCAACCCCATGAACTTCATAGCATTTTCTTAGGCAAGGAATCCTCAGATGTGGCTATTACCAGTACCTTACTTTGCAATACAGCCCACAGCACCTGGTATTTGTTGGCAGTCTCCCATTCAAGTGCCAACCTGGGCTGACCCTGCTTAGCTTCCAAGATCAGATGGGATCCAGCGTCTTTAGGGTATTTTAGTTAGAGCCAAGCAGAACAAAAGTATATCTCAGTTAACAAAGCCTCTGACAAAGAAGCTCCTTTTTACATAATGTTTAAACTCCGGCTCAGCTTCCATTTTATCGCCCAGTCCTCTGTCTAGCTGACAGATTTTTAGATGCATGGGTACTAAGGGGAGTGTGAAGGAGGGTTGAAGAACTCAGATTCAACAGTGTGCTTCATGTAAGGTTCAGCTGTGCTTTGAAAGATGAAGCCACTAAAGATGTGTCCACCACTTTACACATGGAACAAAGCAACCATATCCACCATTTTTTGTATAATAGTGAGGCATGCTTCCAATTTTCATCTGTCTTCCTACTACCAACAAAAGTATAGCCCAAGCATCAAAAATCTAGGGAACTATTGCTTTGAACTTCAAGAATCTTTACATGCATGTTTGTGTTAAAAGTATCATAAGAACTGAGTAGTTAGGGATTTTTTTCTCCTAAGATTGTACAATAGTGCTATATAAGATGAATAGATGACACAGCAAGGTCACCAAATTGCCTTCTTCTACAGCAGACCCTACGTAACGTCTTCAAGAGAACAGTATCCATTGAAAAGAAACACTAGAGACCAACCTCAAATGTTCTTTTAAGAACTCCATTCCTGTCACTGACATCATCCTTCATAAAATAGACTTCATTATAGCTTCTTTTCTCTGCCCTGCCCCATCCCACCCACCACCACTCACTTACACACATCACATCAATAGGACAATTAGCAGATTTCCAGAAAAAAAGTTGGAATGGCGCCAACTTGCTGCTACTGTACAAGATAAAGCAACATTCAGACATGAAGTAACAAGAGAAGCTTTCAGAAAATCTTGAGCAAGAGACAAGTCAAAGAATAAAGTAAAAGACAAATGCCTAACCCAAGTTTAAATTTAAACACTTAAGTCAAAAGGGTCACCTTAGTCCTGAAGATTACACACTATGCTCAAGCAGCAGCTAAACATCTATGGTCAGTTATGTAATTAGAACTATCTGGCACTGATTTCAAAACTACATTTACTTTTAAAATACTATAACTGAAAACAATTATTTCTGGTGGATTATAACAGCTATACACAACTGTGCCTTTAAGTCATTTCTGATTTATGGCAAACGTAAAGTGAACCTATCACGGGGGGGTTGGCAAGATTTGCTCAGAGGGGGCTTGCCTCCGCTTTCACCTCAGGCAAAAAGAGTGTGACTTGCCCAAGGTCACCCAGTGAGTTTCCAGGTAAGCAGGAATTCAAACCCTGGTCTCTAGAGTCTTAGGATTCTGTGCTACCAGGTCTGAAAATAAATCAAGATGTGTCAGGCAAGCATGCCAACAGAAACCAATTTAGACTTCTTTACCTTATTCTTGAAAATAAAGTCCATAGTGCCAGTGACACTGGAGGTGATACATCACCACCTCTGTCTGATTCCAGCGCTTTCTGCCAGCAGAGGAAGTCCCAGGATCACCTGCCTGGGACAGCCAACCCAAGGTAAATACCCCTCTATCCAGCTACTGCTGCTGTTGATGCTTGCACCCAGCTGTACTCTACCTGAGGAAGTGTGTGTGTGTGTGTGTGTGTGTGTGTGTGAGATCTACCTTTTCACAGACTTAGGACCATCACCAGCTGTGGCTCAGTAGAATCTGCCAGCAAGAGCCACCCACCCTACATGTAGACTTAAGGGGGCTGGCAAATAAAAGCAATTTAAAAACCAACAAACGTACAGGCCGCTTCACAGAAAGGTACTGAGAAGTTCAGGTACATGTACGGTACACATCACAGGAGTAAGGGGGAAAGGGAAAGGACCGTAGACTGCGAGGTGAGAAGGAAATTATATGGTGGCACTATGTAAGCAACCAGATCTGTTATCTAGTGTCAGAATATCTGTGCAATTTGAAGCAATGGTTCTATGTCAGACCAGGGTCAACTAGGTAATTGGCACCACCAGTAGTTTCTATCAGATATGTAAGCCAGAAAAATTTCCACAACAGAAAATTTTTTGATGCTGTATTTTTTCTACGAAAATTTCTCCACAGCATATGTTTTTTCTACACTTGCATGGCCTGTTCTACTGTAATCCGTCCTTCAGTGAAACAGAGCTGTTGAATTAGTTGTACTGAATCAGAGTTATCTCAGAATGAAACAGAGTTGTTAAGTAGAATAAAGAGCAAATCAGTGAAGCTGAAGCAGTTAAACTTCAACAAAAAGGAAGTTAATTTGTTTATACAAGATATATCAGGTACAGCTCTCCTTTTTTTATTATGTGTTCTAAAAATAGTGTTCTTTCAAGTTGTGTTATTTTTTTCTCTCTTCTCTATTTCTGCTGTTCTCCTCACATTACTACAAATATTCCAGTAAATTCATTTCTACATGAAGCTTTGAATGTGCTTGAAGAAAATATTTAAATCAAACATCAGATAACATTATTCAGAACACTAGAAAATCTTCCTGTTCTACTTTTCCCACAAACCCTGCATTGTTGGT
Source organism: Iguana delicatissima (assembly GCA_948472985.1). NCBI lineage: Eukaryota > Metazoa > Chordata > Lepidosauria > Squamata > Iguanidae > Iguana > Iguana delicatissima. Next base: position 645,480 of record CAOKZL010000566.1, on the reverse strand, counting down.
TTCTGCATTTAATTTCCTTTTTGTTCTCACTGTTTACACAAACACCATGCTGGATAAGATTTCACACACCTCATAAGGTGTCTGTACTTCTCAGAAAGTCATGCTATAAGCAAATTCTTAGCTTTTAAAGAGTCACGGGAAAGCAAATGTGGAAAGCCAGTGCTTTAAATGTTGAACTAGGACTCCAAGAAACCAAGGCTCAAATCCTCCCTCAGCCACAGAAACCCAGTGGGAGACTTCGGACAAATCCCACTGTCTCAGTCTCAGAGGAAGGCTAAGGTAAATTCTCCTCTAAACAAACCTTGTCAAGAAAACCCTGTGATAGGTTAACCGAAAGCTGGAAACAACTTCAAGGCACAACAACAACAAAAACAAAGGTACCACACTCTCAGGATGAAAGCAACTTTATTTATGTGTTAAGTAGCTCTTACAGATTAAAGAACAAACAAATCTGTAGACACTCACTGGGCCAAATCTGGTAAGTACAGATTTAAGAGAAAATATCATGCAAAATATTTTTTCATCCTTATAATTAGATGTACAACTATGCAACCACAGTTGACTGAGGGCACCTTCAAAAATGAGACCCTGAGCATCTTTTCTCTCTACTTAAATGCTTCCCACTGCACAACAATAAATAACAAAAATTGACTTGCCAAGCATCTGGGTAATGTGTGCAAGTTTCAAACTACCCTAAAGGCGCCAGATCCCATCCGATCTTAGAAGCTAAACAGGGTCCACCCTGGTTAATACTTGGATGGGAATAATACTTTGAATTTACTAATAATGGTATTAATATATAAGTTGAACCTTAGAAGTGTAAGAAATTTAGAATTTAAAACAGTTTCATTTCAGGTATTGGATAAAGGCTTTGAAATATGATGAGTATAAATATAATAAGCAACAAAGTTAATAGTAAGCTTATATAATGCTTTAAGTACAAGTGGGGACCAATTTTTAAGTAGTTGCAGTTTTCTTTCTTTGCTGAGTTTAATTAAGTTTTGTTTGTTTAACCATGTTTTGACTGTTTACTAATTGTAGAGTTATGTGTGTATTTTTTTTCTTTCATATATTGTTTTGTATGGTGTAGGTGTTTTTGTTTAAATCTTAATTTTAAAAAATGTTTAAAAAATACTTGGGTGGAAGATTACCATCCAGTTTCAGAGGAAGGAACTAGCAAAACCACCTCTGAGTATTTCTTGTCTAAGGAAACCCTATGAATGCGCCCCCACTGCCCACGTGACAACGGGTGAAGGGGGGGCGCTCTTGCCGTCCTCCCGCGACAGGAGAGCACCGGTGGGAGGAGGCGGGGCTTTGAGGCACTATTTCAGGGCTGCCCCGCCTCCCCCTCGGCCTCTTTCTCCAGATCATTGCGAGCAGGAGGGAGGATGCTGCCCTGCGGTCTAGACCGGCCACGTGGTCGGCCTGGAAGGCCATTGTTCGGCGGCCTGGGAAGCAACTGGTCGCGAGTTGGCTGCGCGCCTCCTGCTCCTCCGCCTCCGTTTCTTCCTCCTGCTCGCCTTTCCCTCCGGCAGCAATGTCGGCAGGTGCTGTGGCTGGCCTCGTAGGCTGGCCACGTGGCGCGGTCGGGAGGCCTTCGTTCGAGGGTAGCTGCTGGCGGCCGCCTCAGCGGCCGCCCAGCTCCATCCCTCCCACCCGCCAGCCTTCTTCTTTTTGGACGGCGATGACGGCGGAAACAGCTGGCTCCATAGGCCGGCCATGTGGCTGGCCGCGAGGCCTTTGTTCACAGTGGTTGGCGGCCGCCTCAGCGGCCGCCCAGGTAAAAGGGTTGTCTTTTGGCTCGCCGGGGGGCGGGAGGTCCGCGCGCGAGGCCAGGGCAGCCGATGGGGACTAGCCTCTGGGTTGCGAGTGGGGCTATGCCCCGGGTGAGCTTCAGTTGGGACGCTGCTCCACTGCTCTGCCGCTGGGCCGACCATGTGGTTGGCCTGAGGATCCTTGGTGCGAGGGGGCGTCCGGGGAACTAGTGGGAGAGTTACTGTGGCCATACCACCCTGAACGTCCCCCGATCTCGGCTGGCCTCGGATGCTAAGCAGGGTCGGGCCTGGTTAGGACTTGGGTGGGAGGCCGCTGGGGAATACCGGGTGCTCTAGGCTCCCATCTAATACTTGGGATATATTAAACTGGGAACGTGTGTCATTTCCTTCACTTTCTGCTATCTTTAGCAGCCAGTGGGCTTTGGGGTGACCAGACAGTAGGGGTTCATGGTAGGGCTGGAGGCAACTTCTCCGGTACGCCGGGCTGGGCTGGGTGGAGGGGTGCCAACGGGTCAGAGAGTGCTCCCGCTGTCCATGTATGCCTATGGCCATACCACCCTGAACACGCCCGATCTCGTCTAATCTCTGAAGCTAAGAAGGGTTGGGCCTGGTTAGTACTTGGATGAGAGACCACTTGGGAATACCGGGTGCTGTAGGCCTAGCATCTTTCCTTCCTCTGCCCCCACCTCTCGCTGGCTCTCTCGCCCTCTACCTCCATTGCAAAAAAAAAAAAGCAGTATGGCTTTGAGCATTATGGAACTTGAATTGCCATGGGGCCAGGTAAATTAATTCTCCCACTGTTAGAGGTAGTGGGAGCGATGCCTGATACTCTGAATGGCCACAGTAAGACTTCCATCGCTAGGTGAAGAGATATTAGTTACGTACAGAGGTTTGGGGCTGCAATGTGGCTCATAAAAAACAAAGAAGGCATTGGCTATTAACTTGAATCATTGACATTTAACGAGTTCTGCTAACACTGGGCATTTTCCTCTTTTAGCTTATGACTTTCCGGTCTACAGTTACTGGAATGCTGATGGGGTGGGGAGTGAGAGTTAGTTCGAATAAACAACCTCTCCAAGTTCCACTGTAGATTGAGGTATACTTATTCCCCAACTTGATGCCCCCGATGTTATTAGACTGCAATTCCTATTATCCCCAAATAAAAGGTGCACATCTGTAGAGGGTTGTGAGCACCTCTCTCTCCTTTTTAAACTAATACTTGTTTGAAGGGAGAAGTTTTTATGGATTGTGGGGTTATTTGAGCAATCAAATTCATCATTGTTTGGTCCTAACTCTATCTCTTAGTTTTCAGCGTTAACTGCTCCCAAATAAGCTATTGGAGTAAGGAAGACGGAACCACAGACCAACACGGCTACCCGTGTGGCCTAGGAGCCAGTTCTTCCCACCTTGATGTCTGGTGCAAGAGGATGTGACTGGCGGGGAGCGTGATTTTAAAACTGCAGTGGGAGTGGAGTTAGACCAGAAGTAATTCAAGGCTGCAAAGGCCCTTTAGTCATTTTAAGTTGGCTTGGGGGAGCTGATATATTCTCCATGGTGTGGAAGTCCAGGGAGCTGGACTCTAGTCCTTCAAGTTGCCGGCATTTCCACAACATCCTACATCCATAGATTGTTGGGGTTGTGTGCCTTCGGGTTGTTTTGGCTTGCAGTGACCTTGGGGTGAGTGAACCTTGGCGGTGGAAGCCCTGGTCTTCCATCGTCCCAGTCCCGTGCTCACAGAGGTTGTAGCGTTGGGCTGTGGGTGTGGAGACCGGGGCTTGACTTGCCATTAAGCCATGGAGGCCCATTGGGTGACCATGGCCGACCATCTCTCTTAGCCCTTATAGGGCAGGGGCAAACCCCCCCTAAAATCCTATAATCCTGAAAATCGGGGGCAGTTTGAGGACACGCAGGAGCAACCTGCAGATATGAAAATGGGTGGTTCATAAATACAGCAAAAGAACCGAGATTTCTTTATGATTTTCCTTCGTCGTAACCTCTTCATACAGAGCATTACAGTTCCAGTTCTGGGAGAGGCTGTACTAACCCTCCAAACACCACTTTTGTATTAGATCCCATCTGGTAGCAATATTTTAATAACAGGACAGTACGTTAATTTATTTTGAAACCGCATGTCATGCATTTTTCCTTCTTAGCTTTTCCACTGTTCACAATGTGTTCCTTGTTAACTCTCTACTGACAGACTTCAGTAAGTATATTAGCTGTCCTTTCATTGCAAGTAATTTATAACACTTGAAGAACTTATCTCAGAGCGAAAAAGCGGGTTCTGGGGGTTAGATTATACCCTATTATTGCTTTATATTGTTACCTATATCAGCCCAATTCCTGTTTGTTCTCAGCTGTCTACTTGAAATCAGCTGTATCCACCTTACATTTCCTTCACGAAGCAGTGGAAATAGATAATTGGTTCTTGCGCGGTGAAGTATGATGACACAAGAATAAGGTCTTGCGTAATGTTCAAGGCAGATCTATGAAATGCTGCTACAAAATGATAGGAATTAGTCGAGCGTTTGCTAATTCCAGTTTTTTGTTTTTGCTTCTCATGAATAGTCCGAGCTGCAGAACAATTTGTTACTAGTTCTTTGGCTTTGGTCGACTTAACTTGTCAAGCGTAGTTTTATTGATAGTTATATTACAGTCCTCCTTACACATCTGCAGGTTCGACCTTTGTGAATCTGATTAATGCAAGTTGTGTGGGTGCCTTCTCCTGGTCTCCCACTCCCACTGGCTTGCCTGGGCTCCAGTTACAGTACTGGACACGACAGATTGGAAAATTAAGGTTACAACATTTCATATCCTTTTGACGAGGATTACCTATGAGAGACTAAATTATTGGGCGCTGGTGGTTATATATTAGTCATTTATATTTTCTCGGTGTTCGAGGAATGCCTCACATCAGTTTGAAAATGCTGAACTTTCTTATCTGCCTTTTCCCAGGACAATACAAACAGTCTTGTTTGGTTACTTGTAGGTGTTTGGGGGCAGAATTAGCATAACATGGAGGGTCTAGTGCTCCTCTGCATGTGAGGCTCTGTTCCTCACCCAGTAGCTTTCGGTGCAATTTTGGCGCATTGAGGGTGAGTTGGTGGTTCAGAGCAAGGGAGACAGGCCTGGGACTTGACCTGGGGTGAGGGGCAGTTAACGCCTTCACATAAAAGATTGGAGTCAGATTGGGCCAAGCGGGGCATGGGGGTTATGTGGCGCAAATTTTTTGATGCCGCTTTACGCTCTGTCAGGGAGCTGAGGGCTTACATCGTATTAAATCTGATAAACATTCATTTCGTGCAGGCCGAGCTTCCAATGCAGCTCTGATGGTAGATGGAAATGGAGGACCACGGCGTGCCGGCGGGTTGTCAGGCCGGCTCAGCAGTTACACTGTCAGGCCGACTCACCAGTTACAATGTGTTTGGTTTCATTTCAGATCATTCTGTCCTGAATGTGAGGAGACGAGTGCGGAGCTGTGGTCACAGTTTCATCTTTTGGGCAGAGCGGCAGGCTCATGATGGCCAATCTGGAACGCATGTGGGATTTGGTGACCAAGCCTCGCTCCGATGGAGTGGCAAGAGAGGCCTTCACTAGTATGGCTTGTTGCCTACGCTGTTTGGAGAGAGCCGTGGGCCTCCGCTGATGTGTTGGTCATTCACCTGGGTGGTAATGACCTTGGTAAAGGCTTAATCTTTTGGATGAGCGGCGGGCTCATGATTGCCATGTAGCACGCACTGAGATACAGTGGCCGGGCCTCGCTCCAATGGATGGGCAAAAGAGGCCTTTGTTGGCATGGCTTGTTGCCTACGCTGATTGGGGAGAGCCGTTGGCCTCTGCCGATGTGCTGGTTATTCACCTGGGTGGCAACGACCTGGGGCTTTTAAAAGGACAGGCCTTGATCATATAGGCCATTCGTGATATGTGGCTTTTCTAAATACTCGGTCTGGTGTTCGCATTACTTAGTCTGCAAGATTTAAAATTACAAATTAATTAAAATAAGAAAATTAAACTGAAATTAAATTAAACATGATTGAATAAATAAAGAAGTGAATAAATTGCGGTTCGCTCGTAGGCGAGTGAACAAGGAAACCTCCAATGTTGGTGACAGGGCTTGGGTTGATACATTCATTACTGTGACATTGGCTTTGCTAAACCTGAGCTGTATAGATCACAGTGGGGTTCACTGGGACCTGAGGGCAATGAAATCTTTCCGTGGCATTTGCAGCAGCAGCTGGAAGCCATCCCATGTGGGGGTTGGAGGGGCTAAGGACTAAGCGGACGCTTGCCCTTATCCATGGCCGGTAAGGGGGGGTCTATGGGTTCGGTGTGTACCTATGGCACCCTTTGGTGTAGGATAATGTCTATCCTTGAGGAGGGCCCGGGACTAGCCCTCACTGGCTTGCGCCCGGGGGACTCGGTCTCGGGCTCACCTTCCAGACAAGGGCTGGCCAAAGTCTTGATCCACCTTCTGCGATTGGCTTTGGGGCCCGGTATTTCGCCCTACAGGCTAGGGAAGATGGGCGGGGCTGACTCTTGCCCTAGTCCACCCATGCTGTTGACCCCCCCCTTTTTTGGATAGAAGTTCAAGATCAAGTTCAAGTTCAAGTTAATTACCATTGTATGTTAATTAGGCATATTAATAAATTGCCCTAGTTCAACCCAAGCGCTGTGTGTGGTCTCCTCATTTCGTGGGTTGGGCGGCAAATGAAATTCATGGGGTCGCCATAAGTTGACAGCAACTTTAAGGCACATACACATACGTGGCACATAGAGGTATGCACACATGTGCCACTGCATGACATGAGCTCCACATAACAAACATGCAAAAAAATGCAGTCCCAGACCCACAGAAGTATTATTATCACAACCCATGGTCAAAATTACTGAGTTTTCTTTAGTTCCTAGTAAAAAGAAAAACACAATATTAAAACGCAGTCAATTGGATTGCAAACAAGACAAAAAGGAATAAATAAATGGGTACCAACAGAACTATCTTTCAGTTACCAAATAGCTATTTCTTTTGAGCTGAGACATATAGTTCCCATTGCTTTTGCCCTTTTCTCTGAACTAATTATTTACTTCCTGAACTTCTCTGTAAAAATTATCATTTGCACTCTATTACTGAAAAAAGATATCCAAGCTTTTTGGCTTTTGTCAACAAAAACCTCTGCATAAAAAACTCAGAAAGGACTAATAAAAAAATAAATACAAAGAGAAGAATCAGTGTAATCAACAACATTTTTGAGAAGAAAACAAACGCCCCTTGCAAAGATGACAACTTGGATCCTTTCTATTGGTAAGAAATATCAGATTACATGTAAGTAGAGCAGAATTAAATTTTTGCATAGACAAAAATGACAACAGGCACATTATAAAAGTACTCAACTTTTAATCCTACAAAAAGGTTAACCTCGATCAAACTAGTTGGAATATTGCCATGGAACACAATTTTTAAGATACTGGAATGTTATTTGCACACCTGTGCATGCACACTGTGCTTTTATATAGGACATACATCTCAGCAGGATTACGGTGAAAGAGATATTTCAACTCCTAAGCAGCTTTGGTTCTTTAACATAGGTTCATAGTTCCTTAGAGCACTAGTGTTGAAAAGTTTTAAGGTGTGGCCGACACCATCCTGTTTTAATGTATCCTGCCAAAAAAGCCCTATTGGATTCCAGTGATGGGAAGCAATACTTGGCACCAAACACAGGTTGTTGAGGATGGGGATGAATTATTTGTTCCTTGTCTCAAGTTTGGTCTTTATTTTGCCGGGTTTTTTTTTACATAAGTACCTTGAAAGAAGCTTAAGCTTAAGGTTACTGACATAGCAGCTTCTTAAAACCAAACACAGTACAAAAATTATAAAAGAGCCATGAAAAAGAAGTATTTCTGTATGGTTGGGGGAGGGTTGCATGCCAATTTAATTCACAGAGCTCTTTCTGTAGCAGTAAGCTTTGCAAGAGCTCTATACTGAACCTGTGAATTCAAATCCTGAAGCAATGAACTGGGGTTTCAGTCCTGCTGACTACCAATTCTCATGTTGTCCCTGCAACTGGTCCCTACTTCAGGTTTAGTCCATCTTGATTCAGAGACCTATGCACAAATTTGAGCTTCCAGGCTTTGACATATCTCATCAGTTCTTAGGATTTGGAAATTTGTAGTCTTCTAGAAAGGAAACACTCCCTTCAACACTGGTTACGCTGGCTAGAGCTACACTGTGGTCCAACGTCTAGAAGCCTACGACTTCCCCACATCAGTCTCAAGCACTTTAATTAAGAACTATTTCCTGGACACACTTCAAAATACTGGTAGAAATGCTTTGATACAAAGTCCTTGAACACTGTTTACCTGAAGGAAGGCCTTGCCTCTCACCACAGAAGCCTGCCCAAACTTTGCAGACTTCATCAGGGAGTCTCTCTCAGGTCCTACTACCAGGACAACGATAAACAAAGCTAAACTGAAGACAACTATTAACATTTCCATTTCTATATAACACAAAAAGTGCATTCTCACAAACAGCCAAGATGAGGTTATAAAACAAGGCAGACTGAAAGCTAGAGTTAGCAGTGCTGTACAGTACACAAATTTATGTGTACATTACAGATTAGTACATCATATAGAAAGCTAATCTCAGAATAGTTTCCTAGCATACTGAAATTCTATGTACTGGGATTCTTTTCTCTGTGAATTTGCAATGAATGAGATTCCCATACATGTAGTATGCAACAGCCCGAATTGAAAGTCAGTTTGCCATCACATATGTGCTTGAGTAAAAAGGAAGTATGCTTGGGTAACAAGGCAAAACTCTCCTACCAAACCATACACCAAACAGAAGTGTAGCCTTTTGCCAGATGATTTTTTTTTTAAAACTGCACATATTCTGGTCTTATTATATCACAGTCACATGCAGGGTGAAAGCAACTATTCTTTTTTCTTTCTTTTAAAAAAATGCACAAAACCATTATGTAACATCTGTTGAACAGGAAGCGAGGAACACTGAATCCCACTGACCTTGAAGATGGTGAGCAAAAGCAACCATGTGAGCTGGAACTTACTCAAAACCAGACTCTACTGTCTGAGAGAAGCTGAAAGAACTGCTCACTCTAGGAGATCAACTGACAAACTTATTCATTAAACTAATACCAGCAACAAAGATGAGCACAAGGAAAATGAGAAAATGTTCTTGTACAGAAGTACACTTTTCGCTAAAGCAAAAAAACAGGCACTTTTTTTCATTTCCTTTTGGGATTCTCTTCTGGTCTTAACCTTTCGCAAACAGGCCACACATGCAAAAATAGCGCATGTTTAGATGTATTTCACCAGAAATATAAATGGCTCAGTGGTACAGAAAACAGGAGTGTAAATCAAGAAAAATATTCATCCTCTTCATAAAGGTGCTACTGAATTTGCATGACATGTAGCAATTCAACCAAATCTCCCTTTTACAACCCTGCAAATACACTTGTGAGTTCTTTCAGTTTTAGACATAAAATAGCATTGGAGCATGAGATACAACAGCTAATTTCAGATGGGTTATGTCTTTCAGCACTTCAAGTGTTCCCCCATTGAAACGCCAATCAGCTTTTAATCTGTTCAAGAGCTAGATAACATCGTACATGAAGTGAAAACCTATTATTCTGTGAGACACAGTAAGTAAGCAAGACATGGTTCTAATATTATTTATAATCAATACTGGCAAATATCGTGCTTAAAATTGCTAATGAATATCACAACACACACTGCAATATGAAACTAGCAAAATTCAGACTCTAAGACTAAGGGGTCTGTTTTGTTTCTACAAATTATATGTAAGCCACTCAGCCACTTGCTTTCTGAAAAGTGGGCTAAAAATGGTTTTTGAATATACACATATACATTCATCATTAAGATCACCACAATAGGGAACCAGCAGCAGAGCAGAAATAATTGAAGAAATTGTTGTTGTTGTTGTTGTTACCATTACCGTAGTCCCACCGCCACCATTATATCCTGCCTTTTTTCCAGTCTGCAACTGAAGCAAGCTCACAAAGGTTAAAACTGATAGACCTTTAAAATTCACATCATATAAAAAATAAATGTATCATTAAACTAACAACAGAATTAAAAGCAGTTTAGTGCCTGACCATTAAAAATAAATCAACAAATGAACAATGCAGCACCTTCTGAAAGGCCCTTTCCCTCTGAGCATTTCTTTCAAAGGCCTGCTTATAATAGATAGCTCATGGGCCATTTCCACACTAGACTGTTAAAGCGCTATTATTCCACTTTCCACAACCTATGGAATTCTGGGGTTTGCAATTTAGGGAGGGGCCAGCCATCCCCTCCCTAAACTGTAAACGCCAGGATTCTATAGGATATTGAAAGTGGAATAATAGCGCTTTAACAGTCTAGTGCGGAAATGGCCATGGTTAGGTAGACAGACAGATAGCAAGGAGGAGGCCAGTCTAATCTCACAAAGAAGGGAGTTTCGAAGTCTGGGAGCAGCCACCAAGAAGACCCTTTCCTGTGTTCCTACCAGATTTATCTGTGACGGTAGTAAGACCAAGAGAAGGACCTACCCAGAAGATCTCCAAGCATGGGCAGGTTCATATTTGAGAATACTGTCCTTAAGATAACCTAGACCCATGCCATAAAAGGTTTTATAGTTAATAATCAACAATTTGAATTGTATCTGGAACCATACTAACAGGAAATAGAGCTGTTGTAATAAGGGAGTTGTGTACTCCCTGTAGCCAGCCCAGGTTAACAATCTGGCTGTAGTTCTTTGGACCAACTGAAGTTTGTGAACACTACTCAAAGGCAGCTCCACATGCAGCACATTGCAGTAATCCAAACAGGATGTAACTAAGGTATATGTCACTGTGGCAAGATCCAACGCCTCTGGAAACAAGCACAGCTGGTGCGCAAGCCTTAACTATCCAGAGGCACTTCCGGCCAATGCTGAAATCTGAGCTTCCAGGCTCAAAGTTGAATGCAGGAGTACACCCAAATATATAACCATCTGTCTTATGTCTAAATTTAAGAAAGACACAAGGAAGATCTCACCTGGGAATATACTCAAAAAACCAAGATGGCAAAAAAAAAAATGGCACTAGGGAGGTCTGTATGAGAACCAGACACTCTAGGTCCAGAGATTTTATAATATAAGGAGGAAGATTTACATAATGGATCAAACCAAGATAATCTGATACTTTATTTAGATGAAGATGTCAGTAACATCCACTTTCCTCCTCTTGTAAAAACGAAGAATGACAAACCTGAAGGTAGAGGTTTCTGTTTTGAAAGCAAAGCAATGACTGTAGACACTCTCCTCTCTGTTAAACGTATAGACCAATTGAGACAGAATCAGCAGAGAGGAAGCAGGATGTATCTCTCAACACCAAAAAGGAAGATGACATCAAGCAACAGGAAAAGCCACACACACACACACACACACACACACACACACACACAGAGCTAAGTAGTTGGGGGATGAAAGAAGATGCAAAGATGTAAGAAAGTTGGTTTCTGATTGCCAAAACGTAGAAAAATAAACATGAAGAAAAATAAAATGTAGTAAAATACGTAAGATGACAGGTGTGATAGATTTCTTATCCGGTAAGTTTAGGCAGCTGATCTGTATTTGAAGATGGTTATCAAAACGTACACACCATCTTTTCTCAGTCTGTAGATAAGGAGTTTAATGTATGCTCCAGGGTAGGTGTGCCCAACTACAATGCTACATAATTAACTTTTGCATAAGTATACCCCAAATCATCACATAGTAATCACACTAGTAAGACAGATGTTAACAGTACCACCATTGAGAAAATCTTTGGAAAGGTCTACAATGAAATTTATCCTGTGGAAAATATAATACACAAGCACCTTATTATGGACTGATGATTAAAATGACACTGAGCCCAATCCATTTTGTGACAACTAGACTACTCATCGGCATCCTCCAAACCTGCAAGGTTTCCTGCCTCTAAAATGTCCAAAAAATTAAGAAAAAAAAATCATTTTGTGGAAAATTACACCCATGAACTTCTCTGTCTCTTTAAATGCACTTTTTAAATTAATTTAATGTCAGGGCCAAATTCCAAGGCCAATGATCGTCATTACACCTCAAAAAAGCTGGAGCAACTTGGCCATGATGAAACGTTAAAATATCCAACGCTGTTTTACATTAAAATAAGGTAAGAGGAGATGTGACAGCATTGTATAAAATTATGTATGGTGTGGAAAAATGGACAAAGAAAAGCTTAACTCTTTGCCTCTCATAATACTATAATATAAAATCATTCGATGAAGGTCAGTGGTGGGATGAAAGGAAAAGTAGTTCACAAAGCTCCAAGGCACCACACCCTTCACCAGGTGTCATACCTCTGCCCAGGTAGCAAGCAGATAAGAGACTCAACTGGACAGTGACCACATGCCAGGCCATTTGACAAAAGTGACTAAGCTGCTTTGTTTGCCAGAGTCTCATTCACTTCCATTCAAAGCCATGCTTGTATATATAACAAAACAGCACCAGGAAACTGAGCCCATTTCTGCCCTACTCTGCTATAGTGCTATTATTCCACTTTCCACATACTTTGGAATTCTGGGGTTTGTAGTTTACTGAGGCCAAAGAGTTCTCTGGCTGAGAATTTTAAATGCCCCTTCCTAAACTGCAAACTCCAGGATTCCACAGGATGTTGGAAGCGGAATGATAGCACTATAACAGTGTACTGTGCAAATGGCCACATTGTCCTCAGTCACGAGTTTCTGTTGCATCCTACGTGCGTCCCTACGATCATCCTCATGCTCCAAAGATCCATCCAAAGATCCATTCTCTCCTTGGTTAAAAAGCAAGGAGGATTTCTAAGTCACCATATTATCATCCCAGACTGCAGGTAGGGCCCTGCATGATTAATGTTTTCCCATTTTGTGAACAAAGTATGGTGTGGTGGCGACTAGAACATTTAAAAAACTTTGTACACTAAAGAAGAGACTTCCAGGTGGGTGATTAATTACGTAGTGATATTCTCTTTACCACTTAACCGTTCAGCATTTCAATGTAAGCTGCTACATCCTGACATACCTCCTGTGTGGAAATCATTATTAATTTTACATATTAGGAAATGGACTCTTAAAATAAATCCAATGCATTTATGGCTTAGTTAGTATTTGATAGAGGTCTCTATACTTAAATATTATCTGTATAAACAGAAGCACCATGACAGTGATCCCAAGGAGACTTGTGTGGCAGTTACTTCCACCAAAAATCAAAAGGAATTACTTCTGAGTAAAGAGGATTCAACCTGGGTTGATTCATTGTCGTCTCTTGATTAGAACAGACAGAAAACCTCTGACAAACATAGCTTTTCAATCTTTGCTCACTTAAAATGCCTATGATCTACCGCAGAAAAACTCAAACACAGTGGTAAAATTTTCTTAATGCACAAAGTTGCACAATTTTGTGAATCAGGAAAAAAGGTTACAAACATGCAGTGCTCATTTCTCTTTTCCTTGACATTCATTTCAAATTGTGGCTGCTTATCGTAGCGTTTGTGCTTCCCGGGGTCACAGATGTATGAACAATTTTAGGATGATTCTAGAAGAGGGAGAGGGAGAAACTGGACACCCACGTGGACTGAGGGGGACACTGAAAATAGTTTATTATAATACCTAATGATTGAAAACTAGGTTACAAATGTACTTTGTAACATGGCCAAAATTCTACAGATGAAAAGCCAAGAATACACAGGGCAAAATATTGGCAGAAAGGCATTTGGCAATTTCCACCTGATAACCAGAAAGAGGAGTCTCAGGCTTTTACCAGGTAGAGTGAGTGACTGAGCATTAGACCTCTAAGGGCAACCAGGAATATATTTTTATTTGCAGAATGCAAGCTGCATCCTCCACCGTTTAATAAAAGTGTCAGAAAATAATAGCTATGTGGAGCTTGTCTGGATGACAGTGCAGCAACACTGTCCTGATTTATTATACAGCTAGTCATCTGTTGACATGTGGCAGAGTACCTGGAAGAGTTTATATTCTCAAAAACAAAAACCCAATCATAATGTAATTGTGAAGCTGGAAAGTTCAGGACCTAGCAACTAGCAAGGCTGCAGGTGGCCGGAGGCAGAGGAGACAGAAACAGCTGATATAGGAAGCTAGAGCTGGACCTGCTGTTCTTAGGTCCAGGATCCTTCCCAAAAGGGAACTGGCCAGAAAGCAGGTGCAAAACCATCAATGAGCAGAAGGCAGTAGAAAGAGAGACTGGAAATACTGAGTGGATGTGCTCCAGATCACTTACTGACAAACTGTCCAACTAAGGGAGTGTCACAGCACTGGTTTTCCCCTGACACTGAAAGTCAGAAAGATAATAGCTTTCTAGAACATTTTGAATCAGAAAATTTTCTGCTGCATGAATCAAAATGGATCTAATTTAGCAAGCTGACCTAATTTAATAAAACAAAGCAAAACATAACTCCATATTAAAAGAATGTTAGCATACGAATAAATGGAAAGTTTTCTTCCAATAGCCCAAAACATCAGAAGTGAAATACTGGGACAAACTGAAGTAAAGCTAGCGTGGTTTATATGCTACGTGCAAACAAACTCAGAACTTTACACGAGACTTTTCTGTTGATGTAAACAGCTCTTTTAACCCAGCAGTAGATATTGTGGGGTTTTTTTGGATTCTGAAGGCAAAAAACCTATGGCAGAAAATGGTGAACACAGAAATTCTAGCTCACCTGTATACATAAATATAAACACTTTCCAAGGAAAGCCACTTAAAAAAGTAAATTTCAGCTCTGATTTTAGACCTGCCTAGCACTGTACCCATTTCAATTGCTTATCGAAAAGAGAAGGGGATTTTAAGATGTTCAGATAATGCTTGTTTACTTGTAGAAGTTTTTGCTTACCAATTTCAGTTGCCCAGTTTGACTTGTACTTTATTCCTCTTTAATGTTACTAATTAAATTTACTAAACAAAATTTTCTAAAATGGAAACAATTTCTGCAGAAAAATGCAGCAGTGAGGAAAATTCCCCACTTGGTATCACTGGGGGAGCCACATCCCAGCTTGAAATGCCTGCAGGTGACCTCACCCCATAGATCATGACAACACAGGAAGGAGAGGAACAGTTACAATCCCAAAGCTGTCAAATCAATCCTGATAACAAGACAGCAGAGATCACATGAGCTCACTGTGTCACTCCCATTAAATATTCTTGAAAATAAGAATCTAATGGGAGGCATAATTACACAATATTTTTATTTTTGATTACCAGACATACTGTTCTGTTGTCAATGAATGGCTAAAATCCTTGTCTACTTCACTGTACTGCATCTTCTTATTTTTTTTATTTTGCAGAACTGTAAACAAAATAACACAGTTAATTATATGTTAACATAAACAGTAACAAAATAATAACAGGCCGTATATATGTGTTGTCTTCAGAAGTCCTAGTTCTTCAAGGAGTCTACTCTAGTCAGAACTAAGAGTTCAACTGAGCCTGAGTGCCCTACTTTGGCATGAAACAATGCTGATTACGATGCTTAAAATGGAGCTTGCCATATGTCAAAATCTTTGCATTTACAAATCTCTTCCTTAAAATCCACTTTGCCCAATCTCTATTGCTAAATTTATTACAGTGTTGTCTACTGGTACCCTTCCTCCTCCTTACCCTTTAAACATCTGTGAGGATTCTGCCCAAGTCAAGATGCAAACTTGCCAAAGCACATGGTGAGGCCACAGCCTGAATGCATCTTCCGGTAGTGTAATGGCTTTTGTGTACGTGAAACGGAACAGAACCTCTCCATAGCGACAATGCTAACTACCCTCTTAGAAATAATAGGTATAACTACAAGAGACAAAAAAACCAAATAAAACCAAATAAAAACCTCTCTTTATAAGCTAATAAAAGAACCACATTTCACTGTTTTAGTTGGGACCCTCAAAATCTACCAGGAAAGAACCAACACAAATTTCTAATTCTTACTAATTTTCTCCCCTTCGGAATATTGGTATATCATGTCAGTGTCAAACAACCATCCAGCTTCCCTTAAAAGTTTTACTAACATTTCAGTGACTCAAAATCGTAGGAAGCAACTATTTCAAGTGATTTCCTATCATCACAGAACTCAACTGTTTATTTTGGCCCATTAACGAACTGAGATTCTTAATGAGTGAATCTTTACAAAGCCACACAGAGGTTTTTCACAGATTACAAGCAGATATGATTAAATAACATTTGGAAGATAGGCTAAGCATTCAAGTAAATATTTGTAGCATCCCCTTCTTTGCTTTTAGATACGTTTATTTTGACTCCCCTTAATATTAATATATAAACTATTCAAATCCCACTCACTATGCTGGCCAACTTCTAATCTAGGCTCAGTCACAGACAACTCATCAGGAATGCCTGATTAAGTCAGAGTTTGCTACAATATCCAAACTGGCAAACTGATTGGAACAAGTTCTCAAAAGTGAAATCAACCTGTGGCTTACAGGGCTAACTGAAAGCTGGTGTAGCTTGCTGGTATGAAGTAAACAGCAAAGTTTGACTCAATCAAGCCAGGAAGCATTCATTAATCCTGCTGCACAAAAGGAACAAGGAGAGAGGAAGGGAATAGGAAGTACATTTGAACAGGACTTTTGGAGATGATATGGAGTTGACATATAGAGACTCTGTTGACCTCAGTACTCTCTGGTAAATTAAGAACTGCACCCCTTCTACTTTCATTTGGCTCGTCAAGCATCTTGCATAACTGAATTAAGCAGTACTGCAATAACAACTGATGGAACAAATAGTCATTTCTGGAGGTGTGCCTTCAAGTCATCCAAGTCATCTGGATCCAAGTCATCTGTAAGACCACCTCTTCCCATGGGAACCTACCCTAATTTTAAGATCTACAAGAGGCCCCTCTCTCTGTCACACCACTTTCAAAGGAAATTCTGCTAGGGGCAAAGGAGACAGCATTCTTAGCAGAGCCACTCCTAAGATTACAGACTGGCCCCTCTCAGTGAGAGCAAGCTCTCTCCCTCCCTGTTCCTCTTCCACTGGCCAACAAACAGCTTTTATTCAGGCAGGCCTTGAATAACTAACTGGGTCTAAAAGGACATGCTTGACCTTTAATGTTTTACTTATGAATTTATTAAGGCAGTCTTCAAAATCTTTTGCCAATGTTTTAAATTAATGTATAATTGTATATCTGTGATTTATTATTGCACTTTTATGAGATATTTTAATCTGATGTAAGCTGTCTCTTGTCCCCAGCTTTGGGAAAAAGGCAGGATATAAATGAAATGAAATAAATATTGTAAACCACTGGGGAAGATTTACTATCCAGTAGAAAAGTGGAACAGAAATATTTTAAGTAAGTAAGCCTTCCATGCCTCCCAAGTTGTAGCTTTATCTCTTTTTTCATTGTTATGGTAACACAACAAATAGTGCTGCTTATGAGCACTTAATTATTCTTGAACAATTACAATGAAATTATTAATTACAATAGATGGAAGCCCGAGTGACAACTAGTTTTCCCATAAATTGCTGTAAACGTATAATAAATGAACACCAATGCAGATGGTAAAGAGAACAAATGGCGTATTGTTTATCATTCTAACTAAGTAATCATTCATTCTGATGATGATTCTGCACAACTGATGTTCGCATACAAGCTTTCCATCACAGGACAATAAGACCTGTTATTATAGCCTTGAGTCTTTCCTTTTTCAGTGCAATATAATGGGTAGTGTTCACACTGGATCCAGAAGACTTATGGCTGGATCCACTTAGTCATATTCAGAGTAGCCCAGTTGAAATGAATGGTACTTAAATTAGTTTTGAACAGTTTATATCCAACAGGGATATTCTATGTCTAAATCTGTGTCAGCGCGGGCTGAGGTCAAGCAGGGGCTGGGCCCGGGCGGCCACCAGCCGCATTCCAAAACAGTCACTCAGGAGCGCTGCCGCGAGCAAACGGCCTGGAACTGAGGTTTGCCTTCACAGTAGGCACCAACAGAAAATAACAACGGGTTGCCTTACCCTGAACACAAAATGGTTACAGCACCTTAACGTAGGGAAGGGTCTTGGAGGAGCCGGGCAGCAGCACGCAGGCACGGGCTGGACTGGAACAAGGCACGGGCGACAGACGCACGGGAAGCCGACGGTTGTTGCTCCGTGCCTACCCCAGCCCTGCGCCTGCTTAAAAAGGCCTGCAGACCGGCCAGCGGCCAATCCGGTCCGAGCACGTGGCTGGGCTCGCAGCTGTGCTACAGCTGGGAGCTCCCTGCCCCCAGGTGTTTCTCTTGCAGCCGCCGGGAGCGGCGGCTGGCCTCCTTGAACCGCCGCCGCTGCAGGAACGTCGGCGGCAGGGCGGCAGCCTCAGCCTCTTCCGAGGTTGCCTCGGGAGTAGGTGGTGCCCCAGGATCGGGCCCGGGGCCCGCCTCCTCCCGTGGATCCTCGTCCGCCACACCCAGCGGCCTGGGAGCCGGGCCGGCGACCTCCGCAGCGGCGGGACGATCCTCGGCAGTGGTGGCAGCCTCCGTCCCGCGGGGAAGACCCTTGCCGGGATCGGCATCTGCTGCAGCGTCTCAGCGATCCCCCCCGGTGGCGAAGCCCTCCGCGGCGGCGGCCGCTGCCGGCCGCAGCCTCCGACAGGCCCGGATCCGCGTCCTCCTCCTCGGAGGTAACGCCAGCGTTGGCCTCCGCGGCGCCCGCCAGCGCGGCCACGCCCGGAGCCCTGACAATCTGGATCCAATCTCTGGCTTCAGTTCCTTGCCCAGCTATGAAGTTCATTCAGTGGCTTTGGACAAATCTCTTTCAGCAAAATGTATAACTCAATGTCCTCCTTGCAGAAATGGTAGAATATGAATGTGTTAAGTAAAATATAATATCTCTGAATATGATATATAGACCTAAACATCCCAGTCTTTACTGGAGAAACCAAAATTTTACACACACAGACAAAATGCTGAGTTCTGATTTCTGTAAATAAGAATTTTCAGATTTTGGACATGTATGCCCCACAGGGACACAAGGCTTCATAAGGCACAACCTGGACAGAGAACCCAGGTGTGTGTGAAAATAGAGACATGACAGCAAACCACAATAAAAAGGTCCAGGTTCTAATACTTCATGTTTTCTGCATTTAAGGTAAGAAGACTATAGCAAGGTTTCAGTCCAAGCCGCTGAGACAAAAAAGGAAATCCTTAACTGCAGAACCATTCACCTGATGCTGCAGTGTTCCAACTTTCACTTTGAAAAAAAATGCTCTAGCATATCCAAAACAGACACAGTTACTATTGGCAACCATATAGTAAAGGGAAGATAACCTCAGCTTATTTTATACACCAATGGTCCAGAGTCCCTGAACTGCCATGTATATTGGATGATCAATGCATTTAATGCTCCTGTACCCACTTTGTTCTGAATCGACTTAGCTATGGTTTGGTATGGGCTATGTTTACCTCTGGGATAAGTAAAAAAATTGAACTTACTATTCTGATGTGGTAAATACTTTTTGTGAATCAGAAATTCACAATAATGCATTTTCCCTCCGTTCACCCAACAGGAAATTGTAATAATTGATGTTGGAGGAAGAGATAAAACAAATAACTCCATCTGATGAGAAATCAACACAGAACAGAGACTGCCAAATTACTGCAACAGTGGGGGGAAAAAACAATTACTGATGAAGTACAAAATGAAGGAATACATACAGTCATTTTTATAGTTAGGGAAAATGAAGAAGCGGCTCATTGCCTTAAATAAGGAAGAAGGGAAAATGTAATTGAGTGCATTTATCAGCTTTATCATCACTCAAACTGGCTGCATGAAACCTCTATTACAACAGTGGGCAACTGTGACCCTCCAGATAAAGCTGCACTGGAATTCCCACCAGTCTTTACCATTAGTTACATCCAGCAACTTGCCCACCATGCCTCTACCATGAAAACGGCTTTCTAAGAAAGTCCTCTGCACTCAAAATGCTTTCTTCATCATCTGTTAAATCTCAGAGATGCTGAATACCTTTTTAAAAACATAATAGCCCTACTGTGCTTGAGTTGTGGAATACCTAACAGTAAACCTGCAAGTGGGTCCAAGAATTACTATCCTGGAAAAGACGACACAAATTTTATTAACACCTCCAACTTGCCACCAAAGGCAATCCTTATTTACTACAGGTGACCATATGAGTATTTGCAAACCTGATGCAGTATTGCTTTCTTGAGTTGTGCTAATGGTTATAAATATTTTAATGGTTACAAATATTTTAAGTAAAGGTAAACTGCCCTGACAATAGCTTTATCCACTGGGAGCAATACCACTTTGAATCACCAAAAAGTGTTACTAGAAAGCTTTATTGCTATTACTGCCATGTTTACATGATTTCAGTGCTGATGCACTGTACAAAACCAATGCAGTTTCCACTTACATTTTTTCAAAGGCAGACCAGCAATAAAGATTGAGGCCAAAGCTTGGTAAGGCAGCAGTAAATACGGGGTAAGAGGCTTAATTCCATTCCCTGTCAGTTTATATTTAATTAACACGTTATGCATGAGAAAGCACTAAGTTGTTTTAGGCAAGTGCTCCTGATATTGCTGTCTTCAATTTGTTTATTCATACCTAAGTGAACTTCTCTCATTGCCAAATTCAAATAGGTTTCTAAGTGGAAATAGGGTCACACCTAAATATTGTTCACTCTATTTCACAGTGTTTCTACAAGATCTGTTGATGTTTTATATTTCTACTCAGGAAAGATCCAATAAAATGTGTTTCTCTGTACTCTTCCCATTGCAACACTCATATTATCTGAAGAGTCCAACATAAAAAAAATGCATAATAAGAGAAGGGCCAAAACAAGGTCTTGCAGTCAAGTCCCATCCTACAAACATTTCAGTTCACGCTTCAGCTCCATGCCAAAGTCCTACTTGCTTGATTTGATAAAACATATTGCGAAGCAACCCTGGCCATCACTTTGTGTGATGTTTCACAGATCTGGCTTCCTGACAAGAGAGAATAAGGGGTAGAATTGGTGGAAAGACTTAACATTACTTTTCCTCCAAAAAAACAAAAAACAAAACAAACAAACAAAAACCCTGTTCAGTAAAAGCAGTTGCCGTTCCTCAAATCACACTTTGCACTGTGTGGTACTAATGAAATCTGACTTTTTAAAAATGGAGAAGAAGTAGGGTGAGTGTGCATGCTGCATTCTGTCCCAAACACCACAGTAGAGCAGAAAACATAAGCAATTATTGATTCTGAAGAGATGAAAGCAGACAGAAATGGATCTGAAACCGCAGCGCGTTATACAATATAGCCAACCACAAGTGTTCACACTTGAAAGCTGCCCCATCACTATCCTAAATACATTTAATTGAAACTCTAAGTACCATCGATCCAGTGACTTTATTTTCATGTAGGTACACTCACGATTACAAAGGTAGACACATCCGAATTTATTTTTTGGAGGCAGGAAAGCGAGAAAGTGACCATAAGTTGTAGGAAATATATTACAACATCACATTTTCAATCTGCTGTGGTCATTAAGAACAAGAGCTATGAACCAGAAAGTTGTCAGAACAAATCTCAGCTCAGGCAGCTTTACCCACTAGCTGGCCTTAGGCTTTCAAAACAGGCCAAGCTCCCGCCCCCTGCCTGCAATAGGGGAACAATAATATATCATAGTATCTTACAGGAGTAGCAGGATTACCCAGAATGTCTCTGAAGTGGGGTAAAACAATAATGCTGGAATTATCCAAAGGCACACAATTCTGAATATTTTAAAAACAGGTTTCTTCCATACTAAGACTATTAACGTTTTTGGAATCTTCTGCAAAGCCACGGAAGTACAATAATAACATAACAAGTTTATGAGTCATTATAATATCATCACAATGTCGACATCATTTTGACATGAAATGTGGTCCAGGGTTCATGCTGATCAACCATATCCCTCATTCATTATTATTTACCAACTTGATGCTGCTCTTCCCAAGGTCATTCAGCAAGTCCAGAGACAACTAAAGTGAATCAGAACCAAGGTTCATATCTGGAACATTTTCATCTGTATCCTTTTCCTGTATGTTTTTTAAACATACCTAGTTTTTCAATAGTTGTATCAGTTTCAACATTTTGCATCCATGGATGGTAACATCCGAATCCATTTGACAATGAATATTGAGAAGTTTTTCAAAGCTGAATCATTGTAATATTTGTATTTGTAATGAACACTCCCAGTCACAATCACATGACAAATCATATGAAGTAAACATTGTACTCCCAGTCACTGAACTGTACTTCTTCCTGCTTGGCTATTTGTCTATTCATCTGGGTCCATCTGCATTCTATTAATCCCACACAGTCCAGTTTGACAGCTTGTTCTCATTTAGACAGGCCTCTAAATGTTTAATCCACTTTGCATTATTTTACCCATCTCAAATATTGGCTGCCACATTCCGGCATTATTTACTTGTAAGTATAATACGAAATTGGCAGGTACCAGTCCTGTCAAGGCCATATTTAGAGTGCAATATTCAATGGTACAACACACAGCTGTAACTTGTGCGCTCATGATAGCAGATTTTGTTGGTTTTTTGTTTGCAGAATTACAGTTTAGCTCCTAAACACCAAATTTTCTCTATATTTAATCATCCCCCACCTTATCCCTAGATCTAATTGTGCCCACTCCAGCTGTCACCCCTTTAGCACTGCCTCCATTGTCAGCTTGGCTGTCCTGTTCATGTAGCCTCACAGAATTCCTGAAGTGTGAGTATGGAACTAAGGGAAAGAGATCCTGATGGAACATTATTACACACTACTTCTTCCTTGCAACTCAGGGTTCCCAGAAGTGTACTAATTGTGCTAGTGAGTTTTTGAAGGTAGGCCTCCTTTCACTCTCTTTTTTCTAAGAAAAAGAAAGGGAGTACGCTTCTAAATCACAACCCTCATCTTATGTACTCCTTTTCTCTCACACACACTTTCCTTTCAACCACGACACTAGGAAGGGAACAGAAATGTGTGTGAATCTACCAGAATGGTCCTTGGACCCTTCCACTTCTGCAGTTTCAAAGCAGGTAACAAGTTTCCATTCATCATGCTTGTTAGGGCACAATGGGCCACTTGCCATAGTAAGTATGCTGAGTATTACTGCTGAAACCTTGGGATTTCTATTTCCTAATGGTGAAGAATCTTACTTTGCAAGCAAAGCAAGTCCATCTACCCACTGTGTTTTTAAAAAAGTGCTTTATAACACTGTAATTCATAGATGTTGTATACCAACAGGCTGCATATTTTGCAGCTTGCGACTGAAACAACACCTTAACATGTATATCTGGTTTGTTGTCTACCAGGCTCTTTATCATTTTCAGGATTCTAACCTTACATCATTTGAAATTTAGCTTAAACATAAGTAAATTCACTATTTCTTGTTACCATCCCTCTTCTGCACCCCCATCCAAGTGAGGTATCTGTATGTTTGTACAGAAGTAAGCCCCACTAAATCAAGGGTGGCCAATGTGTAGTCCTTCAGATGCTGTTAGATTTCATTTCCCACCAGGACAGCTGACTGCGAAGGTTGCTTGGAGGTATGGTCCAGCAAGCTCTGGACTAGAAAATTCTACCCACCTCTTTGCTCTAAATCCACTACAGGCTTTGCCTTTAAACAAGCATGTGCGTTGTTTTTTTCAATAATTTAATACAAAGGCATTTCTCACTGGAAAAGAATTAGGCTGCTATAACTCTACTGTTAATCCAGAACACATCAACTTTTTTAAAATTATTTTTTTATCTTATATATGTCCCACCCTTTGTCACAGGAGAGCAGGGTGGCTAACCACAACTACTAACAACAGGCATAATGACGCGCATCTCTTATCCCACATGAATCCATCTTTGCTCAACACACAACCTCACTCTGTTTCTTTCTTTTACATCCCATGTTTCTCCCAATATTGAGAAGCAATGCCTCTGACAGTATAACTTCTTTTTTTAAAGGGTACAGATAAATCACATATCAAAAGCCAGTTAACTTCTGGCACTCAAAGAAAAAAATGAATAAATTAGGTGTCAAAAGCAACAGTTTTTTTTAAAGGTACCATTAATTCTCTCTCTCTCTCTCACACACACACACACAATCACACAGGCAGAGTTATATTCTGCCATTAAAACACAAGCGAACAGGTTTATGTGTTAAAGCCACCACAAAATTAGAATAAAAACAGGTACAGCTAAAACTCCCTCATACATATAAAGTTCTGCTGATTAAACACACGTGAACATGCTAGTATGTTAACGTCACCAAAGAACTGGAATAAAAACAAGCATGGGTATCCTCTCTCTCACACACACACACACCTATAGGTAAGCCCTGGAATGAAACCACGAATAGATTGGTGTGCTTAAACTGTAAGAGGAGGAGAACAAGAAGTACACATAAGTCACACACAGACACACGCACAGAATTAAGTTCTGGCACGGAAGCACATTTGAACAGGCTGACGTACCAAAACCGGCACAGAATCAGAACGATTTTAAAAAAAAATTAAACCACTATAACCAAAATCAAAACACAACTGGATGTGTGGAAACTACCACGGGGGGGACAATTTTAAAACACACGAGGGGGGTATCGGAAAGAAATAAAGAAAGGGAAGGAAGGAAGGAAGGAAGGAAGGGAGGGTGCGCCGGCGAGGGCAGGAGCCCCTCTCCCCGCGCCCGCCCCTCCTCGGGCCCCCCGAGAGCGCCCTGGGGCCCGGCAGGGGCGGCGGCGGCGGCGGCGTCTCTGCCCTCCCCTCCTCCGGCCCCCTCCCCACCCGGGGGACGGGCCCCCTCCTTCCCCCGCCTTACCGGCCTGGGTGGTGTCGCTGAGGTCGTGGCTGGCGGCGGTACCCCGCGGGTAGTCCCTCAGCTTCCTGCCGCTCAGGCTGAGGGCGCCGCTGGCCGCCGCCTCTTCCAGCGCCCGCTCCAAGGACCGCGTCCACGACGACGGGCCCGTGGCGGCGGCGGCGGCGGCAACAGCGCTTCCGCCGGCAACAGCGACCGGGCAGCCCCCCGCGGCCACGCTCCCGCCGCCGCCTCCCGACATGAGCGCCGCGGAGCCCCCGACCGAGCAGCCGCCTCCTCCGCTGGCGCTCCCGCCGACGCCCTCAGCCGCCGCCGCCAGCACCGCCGCCGCCATTTCCCCACCCCCTCTCCTCCCTCAGGGGGCTCCTCCGCACTGCGCATGCCCCGCCGGAGCCACCGGCCGGAGGAAACGGGACCGGGGGGAGAGCGCGCCTGCGCGGGGTGCGAAGGGCGGAAGTCAGTCCCGAGGGCCTCTCCGAGAGGGATGGCGGCTGCGCAGAGTGGGTTAGGGCGGGAAAAGCAGAGGAAAGCCAGGAAAAGGGATTTTTTGGAGCAGCTCCTTAGCCAGTTTAACTGCGAATACCGGCTGATTGCTTTATTTGTAGTGGGCGTCATTTGTTTTGTTGGGGACGTGTCGGTGACGCAATGAAATAAAACATTCAAATCTACATGAGTTTAATTTTAACTGTAAATGGAACCGAGAAGTGAAGATAGAGCCAGCCTAAAATAGGGGTTGAGGGCTGGACTAGATTTGAATCTCTGGACTAGATTTGAATATAGTCACACTCTCTCAGGCTCAGAGGAAGGCGACGGCAAACCCTCTCTGAAGAAATTTTTCAAAGAAAGCCACCTGATAGCCTTAAGACTGTCATAAGCCAGAAACGACTTGAAGGCACACAGCCAGTGTGAGCTGTGATCCTCCCCGAGGGTTTTCTTTGCAAGATTTATTCAGAGGAATGTTACCACCGTTGCCCAAAGTCACCCATTCAGTTTCTTGGTCTGAGCAGGGAATCAAACCCTGATCTCCCAGAATCCTAGTTCAACACTCCAACCACTACACCACACTGCCTCCTGGCCACTACATTCCCAAAGATTAAACTCTTCCCCCTTTGTTTGACAGAGAAAGAAAGGATCTTGGCGCACCTTAAATACTATTTGTTGTTGTGTGCCTTCAAGTTGTTTTCAACTCATGGCATCCCTAAGGCAAACTTATCCTGGCCTTTTCTTGGCAAGCTTTGTTAGAGGAAATTTGCCACGGCCATCCCCTGAAGCTGAGAAAGGGTGACTTGCCCCAGGGTCTCCCAGTGGACTTTCTTGCCGGTGTGGGGATTCAAGCCCTGGTTTCCCAGAGTCCTAGTCCAGCACACAAACCACCATACTTGGGCCATTTCCACACCAGACTGTTATAATGCTATTTCTCCACTTCCAACATCCTATGGAATCCTGAGGCTTGCAGCTTAGGGAGGGGCCCCAGGATTCCACAGGACTCACTAAACTGCAAATCTCAGGATTCCATAGGATGTTGAAAGTGGAATAATAGTGCTATAATGGCCTTGCTCTCAGAGTACTATTGCATGATACAAAATCTCAGTGGGCCGCCTGTAAAAACAGAGATGGCGTTTAGTATTCAAAAGGTGATTGAAGGGAATGAGTACAGTCCTGCTATCTGCGACAGTAGGAAACTTTCCAAAATAGAGAAGGACCAAATGCAGTTCTTTTCTCTACCATTTTGATTGCGATGGTTAGAGGATGCCCCAGAGTTAATATATTTGGATGCGGTCAGGCCAACTTTGCTCTTCCTGCCATGTTTAAGGTAGTCCCTTTGCACTGATGTTTAACAAATAGGCTTTATTATGCCGAGGGGCTGATGGGTGAGAAACAGTGCTGGAAATGAGTGAATGTTAACAATCCCTGGTAAGGATGAACAGATGTGGCCGCAAGGTCACACATTTGTCAGGAGGAATGAGAAAACAGGAGGGAGATGTAGAGTCTGGGAAAAGAGTTGTTTCAACTAACTGTCAAATAAAATTCTAGTGTGCGCTAATTTGAAATGTTACAACTTATAAAGTATTGCAATTCCAATAGTTCTTTAGTCTTTGCCATTGCCATGGTGTGCTGATGTTTCTTCAGTGTTCTGATTAAAGCTTTGAAGTCTGTTCTCTGAGCTCAAAGCTAGCCAGTACATGACAGAAGCTTTGCACCCATAGCAATATTGCTTCTCATGTCTTTTGGTCAGGCCCATTTCAGCCCCACGAGAGGCCTTTTCTAACAACAGGAAGAGAATAGAAGTCACTTCCTTTTCAATTCCTATTTTTTAAAGGGCCTTTCCTGGGCTTAAAATGGCCAAACAGAAGCCAAAAAGGTTTCCTCTGAAGATGCCAGCCACAGATGCAGGCGAAACGTCAGGAGAAAATACAACCAGAACATGGTCTCAAAGCCTAAAAAACCCACAAGAACCAATGGATTCCGGCCGTGTAGAGTCCCTTCGACTCTACAGAAGCCAAAAACCTGGTGAAAATGCCCCCATGCCCCCTAGAGAGCATTTTGGGGCAAAAAAGAAAAAAAAATAGCCATAGCCCCCAAGGGACACTGGAAGCCACAGAAATGGCCCATGGGATGGACTTTGCCCATCCGTGTGTTAGGAACTATTCTGAAAGAAGAGTTTTCGTTTGTTTTCAATTGAGTGACATGTATTTATTTTTAATTATTACACATCACCTCAGGGGCCCTGGAGGACTGAGAGGTGACAAACAAAAATCATCATGAATAAATAATAAACGTGGCAGTGACAGAGAACCTCCTTCTCCATCTGTTTGGTGCAGTAGGTTCACAGAGAGCATTCTCACATGCAAAGATTGTGTTACATCCCTGGACAGGAGTTCTAGGAAAAGGTTGTCCTGAGACTCCTGCACAGCTGGAGTGGTACAACATTACTTGTTTCTTCAATCCACTGGTGGATAGCAGTCCCGCTACAGGAGTTCAAGTCTGTTTGCCTGGTATGAAGTCTGCGCTACATTATGCCGTCTTGCTGTGTTTCGATTTTCCAGCTATAGAGCACTGCAAATTCTGACAACACCCCCTTTTCAGTACCTGTGTGTAAATACACTTTGAGGATTAAGAAAATGCCTTATAAAAAAACGTAAATGTACATTTAAGAAGCCCCATTTCATTGCCTGGCTTTCACAGCAAGCATCATCCCACCACTATTTACAGACTGTTAAAAGAAGTGTCTCTGCTCTCCTATCCAGTGCTGGAATCTGAGTGGGCACAGCTTTCGTGTTTTAGTCAACTCCATACCTGAGAGCAGTCTTCTCACACAGTATCGTGGCCAATATGTTCTTTTCTCCTTTTCAAATTCTTCAGATAGGGAATATATACCCCTTCCCCTGTGAGGAAGCGGCAGGCCCTACTAGTCACCATATGAGGATTTGTAAGGAGTTTGGCACAGGAATTAGGCCCCTAAATCGCACATAGCAGTTAATCCAACTTGGTGGATACTATATTTTAACCCTCATCCTTTAGAGCCACAGAAGCACTGAATGTACATTTGAATAGCTCTTTATCTAATCTTAACTAGCCAAGGCAAAGCTATTAGTGGAAGCACTAGGCTCAAAATCCCTTAGTCATAAAAAGTATGCGAGATTTCCTACTAGTGACTTTGAGCTGCATGAAATGGGAAGCAGATTGTAAGTAACAGATCTCAGGCAACACTTATGTCTGATAAGGAAGAAGCTTCGTGGAAATGTTGGTTTCAAGTAAATTCATCAGAATTGCAATAAACACTAGTAATCTGATAGATTTAATTTTTTAAAGGAAGAACTGAAGGCAATGTCATAGTATGCACTGGTCATCCTCGAATGTATGCATACTGGAGAACTATTTATTAATTGACTCAAATGTCGATAATTCAGTGACAATGATAGAATTTTCCAGTGCTGCAAGTCCAAAAAATAATTTTCAGAGACATGTGGTCCAAAAGGTAACTTCCCCAACTTATGTATCCCTTCTTAAAACTGGTGGACTGTGAGAACGATTAAGCACCTTGTCAAAGATGTAGGAGATAATAATAAGTGCTAAATTGTCTCTTTTGGATAATTAGGAGTTGCAAAAATCAATTTCACGCATACACAACAACAGCCTTGTAACATTTTTATTTTTAAAAAGTTCAACAGCTTTAGAATAGATCCAAATGTATTAACTTCTCAAAAAAAAAAATACCAAAAGGTACAGCTTAAAGCATATTCTCCTTAAATACAAACTAGCTTTCTTGAGATGCATTGCATCAATGTTTTGCATCCATGTTGATGCAAAAGGATTTTTTTTAAATTGCATCCTGACAGAAACCAAACACAGGATGCTCATCAACCTCTACTTCAATTCTAATAGATTTCTTCAACAGAATTCCTACTAACAAAACGTAAAAAATCCTTTAATATTCCAAATGTATTTTCTTTTCATTGCAAAATTACAGAAGACATTTCAAAGAATTAAAAACAGAAGAATTTAAACACTCATTGTCACGGGTGTATGACTATCTTAAAACTGCTCTAAACGTGGCCCCACTACTGCCAGAGAGGTTTTTGTCTTGAACTTTTATGATGAACTAATTATTTTGGATTTTTAAAAAAAGGGAGAAAAGAGATATTGTGTCACATACACCAGGTTTCTGAGACTGAGCAAATCTTGCAGATTCCTTTTCTCTAAGTGCCTCCAATGCACCACCATGGACATACTTAGTCAAGGAAGCAAATGGTGCCAAGGCAGCCATGGCTCATGTCACGCCTTTGCAAATGGCGAACACCAGTTAAGCCTGAATGCCAAACTCAGGGATGCCCAGCCTTGTATACATCCTGAAAATTTTAATGCAAGTTCTTTTTTGTTCAAAAATCCAGCACACACGGAGGTCTCAGTGTTTGCTGATATGTTGACTCCACCACTTCCAGTCCTTGGTACAACAGCAAGTTTCCTTGATCCCCTTTACACTCACCTGTTGAAACTACTGCTAAGTATAGGAGTCACGAAAGTGCACGTTTCTACAACACAACGAAGTAACAAATGAAATAATTCATCCGGCAACACGAAATGATAATCAAAGCAGAGTTTCAGCTCAAGAATTCTAAAGCAAAGTCAGCTTCTTTGTAAAAAGGAAAAAAAAGAAAAGAAAAAACTACACACGCATTGGTTTTACCCCACACAGACTAATGTCTTCACTTCTCAAGTACACGGACTAGATTCACATTGCTACCCTCAGAGGTGACTCACTAGTCACTTAAAGTGTGATTGCCTTCCACCAAACGTTGCAATGTTATTTTACTACCTCTGTTACTGAATTTTCAGTGTGTCAGGCAAACTGCAGAGCTTTAAAGGATCCTCTGAGATAAAGCAGCACAAAGGTGGCTAGGAAGGGGTCAGTGTTCTTCACTGGAAGGTTGATGCAGAGTAATATTTCAAACTTGGGCAGTGGGGTACAATAAAAATGACACAAGTTGCTGCTTTGCGGCTGTGGATGGAGCAAAGGCCAATTAAGCCCCAACATGCACTGGCTATTTAACAAACCAAGGTCACCATATTTGCCTTTCCCCTCCTTTCTGGGCCTATATGGGCACTTTTCCTATCCAGGTAACATGACACTACTTCGGAAGCATACTGCATTTTCTGTTTCCATGGTCCACTATCATCTTGTTTCCCCACCCCAACTATCTGAAGTGAAATCAATTCTTCAAAAAAACAAAACAAAACAAAAACAGAAACCCCAAGTATGTTCAGCTTCATCAGTGTCTTGAGACAAAGTCCGATACATCCCATACTTTTCGGCTCACTATTACTTCAGTCCCTTAGAAAGATGGGATGTTTCTTGATGGCCCCTAGCCCACAGTCACAAAACGGCTGCCTTTGTTCTGAGCAATGGCCGTCCTTTGCTCCTTCAGGATCCCAAAACGCTCATTGAGGGTCATGCTAGTCTGTAAACAAAGAAGGATGTAAGTTACTATGACAGTCGTGCGTTAAAATAGTCTGAAGAAGGACAAAGATCATCAAAACACTGAGTTGGCAGGGGATTCCTGGGCCATCGAGTCCAACCTCTTGCTTAGTACAGGATCTCCAGCAAGACTGCAATATCTGGTTAACATCATTAATGTCATCATGATGATTGTCCATTTGTATCCCCTCTTTTCCTAATAACTGTACACAGGGCTGCTTACAAATTATTACAACCAATGCAGATACATACAAACACAACTCCTCCCAAACAGTAAATATACACACATATAAAAGTTACTTTAAAAATAATTACAGTGGTACCTCCACCTTCAAAGGTTCCAGGGCACAGAACCCTTAAAGAGTAGAAAAATTGCAAATAATTCCCCCTGCTCCCCCTCCCAGTCCCTTTCAGGGCTCCTCCCTTCCCATTCCCATGCAAAACAGAAAGAAGTGAGGGGGGAAGCCTTGTATGAACCTTCCTTTCCTCCTCCAGAGCAATCTCTCCCTTTCCTATGCACTTTGCCCATGTGTAGAGAAATTTGCAAGGCTTTCCCCCACCCTTCATTCCCTTCCATTTTGCATGGGAAGCAGAAGGGGGTGCTCTGGAGGGGAAAAGGAAGGCTCACATGAGCTCTCCCCCACCCCTATTCCTTTCTGTTTTGCCTTGGCGCTAGTTTTCTACACCAGGGCAAAATACATGGGAATGGGAGCAGGAGTACCGGAGGGGAAGGCATGCACGCTCACAAATAATCCAATTCGCAAAGGTCAATCCTGCAAATGTGGAGGGAGGACTGTGAACAAGCTAGAGGTAGAATGATTTAAAATTAATTATAAGACAGAATGTAAAAACTCAACAAAACCAGCACACTGTTGAAAGCCCACCACAGTCAGTTCCTAAACGCCTGAACGAATAGGGACTTGCTGGCAGCAGGCGAGCAGAGAAGGAACCATCTAGCCCCTCTGGAGAGTTCCAAAGTTTGGGGGCAACCACCAGCAAGGACCTCTCCCTTCTTTCCACCAAACAAGCCTAGTGCAACAGAGAAAGAAAGATTTCTCCCAGAAATGTTGGAGTATAAACACATTCATGTACATTACAGTTGTTTCCCCTCAAACATTAATGTATCCACTACACACTGATTGGGTAGTTCACAGAATTGAGATGGTCCCTTGGGGAAGGGATATGCTGGTTTCTCAGGTATCTTTAGTCCACTCTGTTAAGGTTAGGTCAAGGATGTGACCCCTTCTCCCAGGCAAATGTTGCTCCTGCCATTGTTTTTTTTGGTGGTGCAGCTGCAGTCATGGAAAAATTGCTGCATTTTCCCGCAAGGCATATGGTGGGCACATGACTTGTTCTTAAGATAGACTGCACTTCCTGATGGCTGTGGGGAGTGTTACTCTCCTTGAAAGCCAGGGCACATGGTTCATGTGTATATTGTTTATTTGCAAAAAACAAAACAAAACACAGCCTTTTCTGCTACCACTCCATTGAAATTCAGCAGTGCTGCCATGGGTTAGAGTGCAGCCCATGGGGTGTCCTGGAGGTCAAATGCAGCACCATTGGCCCTGGAAACTGCCCATCAGTGATAATGTGGCATCCTAGCTCCTGGAAATTGCCCATCAAATTGTTGACTGATCCTGCATGTCTCTTACTTCTGGCAGCAAATCCTATGAAGAAACTTGACAAGCAGGAGGTAAGGGAGCCACAAAGTTCCCACCACTTGAGCCACCTTCTAGAGCAACCAAACAGAACTCTTCTTCAGATACCTGAACATCTTCTCTGCTTTGACTGGGTGGCTCATTTGCTTGCTCATCAATTAGGCCTTCTAAGTGAGTGAACAGTGGTAAATTAACACTCATGTGTTTGCTCATGAATTAAGGTCTGTGGAGAGGGGCAGCCAGGGGGTGGAAGTGCCACCATGTCCAATCAGTGAGATCAATACACTGCACTGGACATGAGACAGGGCCTTCTCAATTGTGGACTGCCCCCACCCCAAAGGCCCAACTAACGCCAACACTCACTTCATTTAGGCACCAACTTAAAACTTGCCTGTCTATCATTGCCTTTGGGTTTCATTATTTCAACCCAAATACTGTTATACATCATTTTAGAAACTTTTAAAAATTTTAAAACTGTTTTAATTGATCATGTTGTTTAATATGTTTTTAGCTTGTTTAAATTATTTTACTATTTTTAACTGTTTGACTTGTTTTAAAGCTATTTGTATAAATAGTGCAATATTCAATAAATAATATTCAATAAATAAATAAATAAACCCGTAAGCCACCCTGAGATCTTCTGACATAGGACAGAGTATAAATATTTTAATAAATAAAGTAACACTTGACCCTAGAATGAGCTTCAATCAATCTCTTTCTCTCCACTGGACTTGCTGAATGGCCCAACAGGCGTATAGTATGACTGAAGTGGGAGCAATGAGATAAAAGGGGGAAAAGACATGTGCCTTTGTCAAATCTGATACTTTTCACCCCTCCCAGTAAGTCTTGTCAATCAGCCGTACACACACAAGTGCACCTATTGAACATATAGTTGGAACCTGGCTTAGGAGGGATAGAAGAGAGGGCCTTGGTTCAAACTATTGGAGGGATATTTTATTAAGGTCCAAGGAGGGATAGCCTACATGAGGAATAGTGGAAGCCAACACGACCAGGAAAAATGGTATATCCTGAGAAGCGCGGTTTCAATAGAGCATACCTTTAAGAAAAGACTTCCTCTTTTGGAAGAATAAAAAGGAGAAAACAGGGAAGTTGGAAGAAAAAACAGAGAAAGGGAAACGATGTAGGAAAACTTCCTTTTTAAAAAACAAATGTGTTGGAGGGGGAAGGCAAGTCAAGAGATAGAGAAAGAAAAGTCTGAAGTTACTTCTCAAACCTCTAGCTTGTATCTGGAATGTACAAGTAGCTGAGAACCATTTATGAAAGATCTAAAGTCCCATAATAAGCTTTGAAGTAACAAAGCAGCCCAACGGGCAGCATATATTTGCGTCAAAACTGCACAGCCATTGTATTTGAACGGAGTATAGCTTGGAATAACTAACCTGTTTCCCAACACTGTTGATGTCAAACTGTAGTGGGACTCCTTTAGGAACCTTCTTCTCCTCTGATTGCTCCCTCTTCATAAGAAAGGGAGGTATGGGAGTACCAGTTAGCCTTGGCTTCAAAGAACTGTAGAGAAAGACATTATAATGGCATCCTAAACAGCTTGAACTGAAATGGTTTATTTGACCACAACTTAAAATGGGGAGGAAAAAGGGTTAACTTCCAACCTAACAATTAAGAGAAAGGAAGACAGTTTCAAGGCATAAGAACACAGTTGTGATGCTACTGCTGGACCCAAATGATACAAGCAGTTCCTCAACAGCCAGGAGTATCTTTTCCTCAGTTCCCACAACAATCCTCACCAACGGAGGCTTTGGGAAGGTAAAGCGGTTTTACTCACATTGGAGACGGAATTGCCCCAGGATTGTCAATAGATACAGTCAAAATTCCTCCGTTTGTAGTGGACGTTCGCCATCTGGTTGGGAAAAATACGACCTATTTATCCAGACCAATGTACAATCAACCCTCTCCCTAG
Organism: Iguana delicatissima; assembly: GCA_948472985.1. Lineage (NCBI taxonomy): Eukaryota > Metazoa > Chordata > Lepidosauria > Squamata > Iguanidae > Iguana > Iguana delicatissima. Next base: position 611,306 of record CAOKZL010000566.1, on the reverse strand, counting down.
GTGACAGTTTAACTATAGCACAATAAAGAAACTCCAACGTGCTGGGTAAACAATACTCCCAAAGGGCCAGCCCAGGAGACACTCTTATACAGCAGTTTGCCTCAAATCACCCTCCATACACACTAACAGTACAGAAAATTAGCCGTGCAATGGTAAAACTCAGTTTTTGTTAGCTACTTGCTTTCAGCTGACTGCACTGACATATCCATTATTTTAACTGGATAGTAAAGACCATCAGGACAAAGAAGGTGGCTGGCTGGAAAATTATGCAGCAACTAATTTTCTTAACTTTGTGGTTACCACACTGGTATGCCTTGTGCTTGTTGGGCGACAGTAGAGCTGGCTAGAAAAATATTCTGAGGTCTACCAGTATGGCAACATCTGACTAAATTTGCAATTCTGCCCTGGCAGCAGAATTCAGTGCCACAAAGAAGCCCCATCCCTGGACTGGAAGGTGGACATCCCCTCTCACATCTGGGCAGAAGCCCTCATTCAGTGAAGGTAGGGCTGAAGGCCTGGCACTGCATTAGTGTCAGTAAAAACTCTGCTAGAAGGAACCATTCAGCAGGCAAAATTGAAAAGAGCCAAAGATTTTTGGAGCAGATGGAAACTAAGTTGTTTAGCACCAATGGTACTGAAAAACAAGGAGTGAAATGTGGCAGGTTTTGAGGTGGAGAAGTGGCTGGATTGGCCAACTGTGTCTATCTCAGTGATCACAAGATCCTGGCCTGACTAGGAGGTAAAGCTCAGATATTACATATGCTTCTTTGATTTACAAACTAAATTGTTTTAAACTGCTTTAAACTGTTTCAAATTGTCCTAGACTGTTTTATGTGGTTTTGAAACGGTTGCTTTACTATCTGCACTCCAGCATGAGATCTTCTGATATAGGGCAAGGGTATAATCATGTTAAATAAACAAAGTAAACTGTCCTAAATTAGTAGTAGAACACAGCCTTTCTGCCACTCCCCCTTTTCCTCTGGCAGCTCTTACTGTCTCCAGCTTCACAAAATCCTAAGGCCACCCCCAAGGCAGCAGATGTTTCCAGCTGCCAGAATCAGACATATTAGTAACATTAAATCTAGTGGCATTTAGATTTAGAAGCATTAAAATCCAGTAGCTGGTAGCATTAAAAGCTGCTCAAAAAGACAATGGTAAAACAAAGCACCAGCCTGAACATGCACTCATAATCTCTTTGTGATTGGTTGAGACATTTAAATTTGAACACCTACGGACGAGTTCTTTTTGTGCTCTGGCCGTTCATATCATCTTCTGGATGTACTTGTGCCTGTACCTGAGAGGGAGAAAAAGATGTATTTAGCCATATAGGTGTAGCAAACAAGTCAAAGTAAGAGAGGGGAAAAAACAGTGAGAACATTGGGAGCAGGGAAAGGCTACTGAGGAAGGCATTATCACTGTTCAAAAGACCACTGTAGACTTTGGCTGGAACTTGACCAACATGGGCCTCCTACCAGTGTACCAGTCAAAGAGTCTACACAAGAGTCCATGCCTATATAGCAAATAGAAATCTACAAAGGGAATTGGCATGATACTATGATGAGAGGCTTGAACAAACTGTTAGTTTCTTTAAATATACATTTTAAAGCGGAATGTAAATATGTCAGAAGAAACCCAAGCACACAGAGACTCTCAGTGTAAAGGGGTTAGTGAGTTCTAAAGACCATCTGACTAGTGGGACATTTCCACATTCTACAATGTCACTGTTTCATGTTCACAGACCCACCCAGTGCTGCAAAGACTGGGTGCTTGGTAACGGACTGAATAAAATGTTCTCTCTCATAACTTTTCCTTTGAGTGCCCTGCCCTGCCACTCCAATTCAAGAGCTTTGCTTTTGCTATCCAAACAGTTGCTGCCAACCTCCAGTACTGTATGGGCACTATCTTTGCTACAAGACAGTCTGCTTCAGTACATAAATTCTCTTCAGTGGAATGAAACCAAGGCTGTGCCAACTTATGTCTTTCCAGGGGGGAAAAAAAAAGATCTTTTCTCCCCTGTAGAATGATGTGCATTCCAATTTGCCTTTTTTGATTCAAAGTTTTGTCAAAACATGAAACTAGTCTATGCAATCCTTGCATTATCACCTTGTATCCAGAAAGCTTGCAGTACTTTCTCACGACCTTGGGTTACATATTAGATGCACAATGCACACCCCAGACTACATCTTGAAGGCTCATTTGCAACAACGTACTAACATGAACCTAATTCTTCCAAGTCTTAACATCTTTCATAAAACGGTATCTGGAGCGGAACTCAGGTATTTTTTTAAAATCACTTTTAGCCATGTCTTCTTCAGATTTTATCTGCATTATCAGACACTTTCACTAGAGAAACATAACAATTTAGCACATTTGCTGTGTCTCCTACTATACCTTCAGGCCTCTCCTGAAAAGGAAAGTTGCTTGGCGTGTGTCTTTCTGTTGGTATAACTTATTTCCAATCCTGGCAGATGGGGACTGTATATTAGCTCTGTAAACAGTGACAAAGAATTATCATAATAATCATCAATATAGTAAATTACTCTGTTATGGAGAAATATAGCCAAAGAGGCAAGTTCCTTGCCTCATGAAGATTACAATTTGAAGTTTTTTCAGTGAGGGAGCTCAAGGAAGGGGTGCAGAGAAGAAATACTGAATAAGAGAAAATTCAGTGCTTCCAGTTATCAAAAAGGTAGAAAAACACGCAAGACAACATGGAACTAAACAAACTGATCAACCCTGAGTAGACCACTGTAAAAGAGAAAGTCAACGATCTGGAGTTAAAGGCACCTTCCATGCATGCTGAGTAAATGCACATTTACAGCTAGAGCAGGAGGGGAGAACGTATGGCTCTGGAGCTGCATGTGGCCCAAAGGCTCCTGCTGTGGCTCCTCACCTCCTTGAAACTCCCAGAACTGTCCTTTTTTTTTGACCACCTCAAAGAGATGGATTTCCTCTCCCAGAAGCTTCTGGGAGTGAAAATTCACCTTTTCTTTTTTAAATTTTTTTTATTAATTTTTCACAACACATAAAAAAAAGACATACATTGCCTTGTGGGTATGTCCCTCCCCCCGACTCCCCTGTATTATTCTTCCCCAGTTCAGTCGTTACTATCTTTTCCATAACAAATCCTCCATTTTTATACAGCTACATTTTTACCTAATCATCTCATGTATTTACATTTTTCACCAATCCATTACCCCTTTCCATTCTCTTTCAAAGTTCTGAACAGAGAAAATTCACCTTTTCAATAGGTTGCAGACCCTCCATTAATTCCCATTTTTAAAAATCAGACAGGAATTGTTTTAGGTTCTTGGTTGCGAAACATTTTTTGCAGTCCATGAAGCCCCTGGAGGATCCCAGAAGCTGACAATTCACTCCCAGACCTACTCTAGCTGCCCATCCCTGATCCAGAATGTAAATTAAGTTTGAGGGGTATATGGGAACGCTCACGGCATTCCCAGGACTAACCCATCCAGGGTCCCACATGATGCAATGCAAGACAGAACTCTTGCCAAACACAGGCAGTAGGCCCATCTACCATAGTAGTGGCATGTATAGAGCCTTCCCAATAAGCTTTCAGCCACAACTTTTCCAAGAAAACACCATACACTCCTCCCTCCAGATTCGCAAGTTTCACCTTTGTGAATCTGGTTATTTGCAAAGCGTGCACGTTACTTCCACCTCATTCTCCTCTTCCCACTCCTTTGGTTTTGCCTGGCAGGGATAAGGAAAGCAAGGCCCAGGCAAACAGCCAAGGAATGGTGGGGAGGCAAGGCACACGTATGCCTTCCTTCTCCCCTTTGGAGCTCCCCTTTCCAATTCCCATGCATTTCACTCTGGTGCAGAGATGCATCGAGGCAAAACGCAAGGTAATGGGGCGAGAGAAGGCACATGTGCACCTTCCTCCCCCAACCAAGCTCCCCCTCCCATTCCCATGCATTTAGCGCTGGCATGGAGAACATGCGCTGAAACAAAAGGCAAGAGAATTGGGCGGTTCTGGATCCCGAACCCTTGCAAAAGTGGAGGGGCCACTGTTCTAACTTGCTAGAGGCCACTCGACACTGGTGAACAATACCATTACCATTTTCAGTAACAAGCAGAACCCATACCTTCGACACATGGTCTGCTCTTTTGACCATGTGTACAAATGGAAAGGAGCTGAAAAAGCAAATGATCAACAAGTGACCAAGCACTTTTTCTCTCAATTGACTCAGTGCAATCTTTTTGTTCTATCTTTACACGGACTGAACAAAACAATGGTACCAAGTCAACTACGAGAAAAAGTAGCACATGGTCACAGATACTGTACAAGAGATGCACTACCCGCATCCAATTTCTAAGACATGAACCATGAATCTCTTAGAAATTGTACAGTGTGTCTCCTACATAGAATTTATGACCACACCTTCTTCTTCCTCTCAATCTATTTAGTGCCATCTTTTTGTTTAGTTTCTAAACAGACTCAGCATTTTCTGCTTTTTGACAGTGCTCTGGTCCCTAATCTGTAGAATAAGCTGGCAACACTTGTAGTTTTGTTGGAGTACAGATCCTAGAACCTCTCAGTCAGAATGACCACAAATAACATTTACAAGTTTTAAAAATGACCTGGAGATAGCCACATGTGAAGGCTGCCATTAAATGTCTCCATACAACAGGAAGGCAAATCCCCTTCATTATGCTATTTTTCCAAGGAAAAAAGGGACCAAAAAAAGAAAAAAAGATAACATGGTTCCCTTCATCCAGCTTTGAGTCAAATTTGCCATCACAACCAAACAAATAAGATGAGGGGGAGTCTTATTAAAAAAAAAAAAATCTCAAAGAAAGGCACTGTGCACTGGTAGGATGATACTGAAGAATTGGATCCACTGTGTTAATATGGAATGCACCAACTGTTTGTGCTGTGTTGAAACCACACAACACAGCAATGGCAAAGAGAGTGTATATTTAGCAAAACAAACTGAGTTGGACAGACTTGCTATCAGCAGCTGTAATATCTGTGCACACCATGAGCCAAAAGATTCACTAACATGTTATTTTTCCTTTGCAAACAACTATTCCATCATGGATGAAATGGACTGCTGATGAATAAACACACAAAAGACATCCATTCTGCACACCTTGTGCTTATAGAAAAGCCCAGAAAGGCAGCGCTTCTTCTGCATCACAGACCTGATGTGACAGATGGCCATGCAATGACTGCTTTTAAAATGGAATTCTCTCTTTCTCCTGTTTGAAGTTCAGCATAGTTTATCGAAACTATGCAGATAGGCAAATTTACCCATTTTGACACCAGAGAAAGAGATCTGCTCTTGTACACAGACTGCTTTATCTTTACTAAATAAGTTATTTCCAGATGACTAGAAAATGTATGTATCTTTCTCCTAGAGCTGTCAAAATAGATTTGTAAGAGGAACAAAAATCATTTGAAAGAGCTGACATTTTCAAATGGCACATGAATCTCACCTTCTGTTTAACAAGGTAGGCCTCCTGAGAATGGCTCCTTGCTTCCTCTGTAACTCAGATGGTCTTTGAACGGTCGTTTTCCTTTTCAAAACTGAGTAGTTTCGCTGTATGTTCTTTTTAAAAAGAGAGAGAGAGAGAGAAGTCATCTATATTAGAAGTTAGCCTATACACTTCCAGAGAGCAGGCAATGTGAGGTTTGTTAAAACAAAAAAAATCATCCCCCCGCCCAATTCTTCCGGTACTTTAAAGACTCACGGATTTATGATGGTAGAAGCTTTTGTGGACTACAGACCACTTCATTTAGTGCTATCCAAGAAAACATCTGCCACCATAATTCAGTTAACTATTAAGAAGCCATAAGAATCTGTTTTTATTTTAAAGTATTTTTACCTCTTCTATTATAAGGTTTAAGGTACAGTACAATATAGTAAAACACAACAATATAAAACAATGTCCACATTAACTGAACAGAGCATCACAGATCCCATGTTAAAATATCACAAAATCCCAGAACCTCACACTGCGGCAGACTAGCTGGTAAAACTTCAGCCTTGAAAGTCCAAAGACCTTTTTAAACAGCAGAGCTTCAGCCTCACAGCAGAAGGCCAAAGGGGCAAAGTGGATCTTAGAAGCCTGGATGCTTGCCTTTCAGTCCAACAGAGACCTTTAGCAGAATTGCCCTCGGAAGGTGTCATTGTTTTTTTAGAGCTTCAGAGGCAAGCATTTACCATTGATCCTGTTTAGCAGCGAGATAAAGGCAACAAAGAATATCTTGGGAATGCAATGTCAGCAATATACAAGTGATGCCCAGCTGTGAAACCCAGGGTAGCTTGGATCTAAAGCCAGCACAATGTAGTGCTTTCTGTGTCGGACTAAGGCCGTTTCTGCATTACGCTGCTATAGTGCTGTTATCCCACTTTCAACATCCTATGGAATCCTGGGGTTTGCAGTTTACAGAGGGGCCTTAGGTTTGTGGAAATGGCCTAAGACTCTATGAGACTGGGTTCAAATCCCCACTCATGTCCAGAAACACGCTGGGTGACCTTTGGCAAGCCAGGCCTTCTCAATCTAAGAGGAAAGCAAGCCTCCTCTCAACCAATCTTGTCAAGAAAACCCCATGATGGGTCCCCCTTTGGGTTGCAATAAGTCAAAGTTGACCCGAAGGCATGTAATAACTACAGCTTGGCTTTCCCTGTGGAACGTGGCTATCTCCAACACACTATCAAATAGCAAGGGGGAGTTGCCATACATCAGGCACTCACAGTAGAGTGGCTGAATGTATTTTCACTAATTAGACTGCCAGGAGTTGGTACATATCCTCTTTTCACTAACTAGACAGTTCAGTACATGCCAAAGGAGTCCTGTGGCTTTTTACATGTATATATAGGTTTTACAAGATTTGTTGGAAGGAAATGAAACTCTTTTCTCATTATACTAAATAAATCTAGGCTACCTGGCTGGACCACTGAAACCTTATTATTTTGAGATGGCTACCTTGTACAAATATGGTGATCTCACAAAAAGACTCTTATGCCTTCAATATTATCTATACCTCTTGGTATCTTCTCCTTTAGCTGTACAATGCTCGTCTTTCCATGGTTCTGCCTGACGTATGGGAATTAAACTGTTTAGCCTGCCTTTTAAAAAACCCAGCTTTTGACAAGCAGATCTGCTTTAGCATTTCAAGCTGCTAATCATCTGTTGTTAATCTGCTGCTGTGCGTTTTGGCTTTTTTTGGCACATCTGGATTCTTTTTATTGTTTGTAAATTTCACAAGTGTCTTTCTAATAATACAAAATGGTATGCTAAAAGCCTAAAAATAACACTGCGTAACACATACAACTGGATGATTTTCCAACAGCTTTGGTGAATGCACTAAAACTAAAAGTCATAAACCACTGCTGCAATTAAGTCCACAATGATACTAACACATATTTACACACACACACACACACACACACACATCATGCTGCCTACACCTTTAAAAAGGACAAACACCCTGACTGATCAGCAGCAGACAGTTCTTCTTGACTTCACAAATCCATTTACTGGAACAATCCCGCTCCCACCTTTAGCACAACATAAGACTATCACAGTTGTAGTTTGTGGAGATGAGAGTCAGGTCCTTTCTGGTTGTACCCATCCCAGTTTTTTCCCCCTTTGCTTCTGCTTTCAGTCTGCTTTCGCTCTTCTGTTTGTTTCTTTTTGCTTGATTTTTATTTTGATGTTGTATAAAATTCAGCAGTTCTAACTAAGTCATAGGCACACTTTCATTGTAGACCAAAAGGCACAATATAAATACCTTAATAACTAAAAATAATGTGTAACATTATGCACATTTACATGGCAGTAAATCACACTAAAATTAGAGGATTTTTCAAGAAGTCCTTCTGTCTCTATCCCAAGCTCTTGCTCAAAGCCTCATAGAAATCTAATTGGTTCTCATCACTTTATTGGGTTTATAAATTGTTTTGTAAGAGAGCTTTCAGAGTAGAATAAACCGCTTAAAACAAGCAAATGAAAAAAATCACAATAAAAAGCCACCCTTCTCTTTCTCTACTTCCTCCTCCTCTCTCGCTTCCTCTGAGAAAAAGGAGTGGAGACCTTTTCTTCTTGACTTCTCTATTCTTCGACCTCTGAAGGTGATTCCCTGGAGAACTGGCAAAGGGTTTCAAGGGCTACAAAAGAGATCTGAGGGCCACATGGAATACATGGCGGGCAATTTGCCCAACCCTGTAACTGTTTCCTGAATAGAAATGCATAATGCTAAGAAGGAGGTAGGAAATATCCACCAGATTACATTAGATAGGACTAGGCTTCGGAAGGAGGAAATGAGGCAGGGTGGGTGGATAAGATTAAGCAACAGAGAAAACAGTCTATTTTTTCCATCAGAAATGGTAATGAAGTCTCTGGGTTAATATGAGACTTGTCTACCCTTATTTGCACTGAAAAGTAAATCAGGAAAGCATCTTCTCAATGTGTGTGACTCCTGCAATGGAAATATAAGAGCTACTCTCATTTCCAGCTTTGTCATCACCATAGCTAGGGAGGATCCTTTACTTAAGAATTGTGGGAGATGAATGAGACAGATGGATGAGAAAGCCTTCTGGTAAGCAGATCTGGCACTGAGTCCAGTTTTAGCAATTCCACTCATGAAAGGAGAGGCCTTTGTTTTTTCCCCCCTAATCGCATAGTGGAACAGTGTAGAAAGTAGTGTGGTGTGCTTTTATCCTGTATGTCTTGAATTTTGTTTTAAATGTATTTTAAGTCCTTTTAAAATATTGTCTTTTAACAGTATTGTTTGGCTTTTTTAAACTTTTCTATGTAACACTTTAGCCTACGTCTATTTTAAATTGTTTAAGCTGCCTTGGGTCCCTTGGTGGGAGAAAATGGGTACAAATTGAACAAAATATATAAATAAAGAGACCACATGTTTAAGAAGCAGTTCTTCCATCAATGGAGCAACTATGCTGGATCCCTCCCATTTGGAACCACAGAACAGACAAGGCAAGATCACACCAATTTTCAAAACATGCCAGATCAGAATCTGTTGTTGCTTGCTTTCAGGCCATTTCTAACTTATGGCAACCCTGAAACAAACCCATCAGTAGGTTTTCTTGGCAAGATGTGCTTGGAGGTGGTTTGTTACAGTGTTCCTTCGAGGCCAAGAGAATGGTACTTGCCTGACGTCACTCTAGGGGTTTCCTCGCCTGAGTGGGGATTTGAACTCTGGTCTCTCACAGTCATAGCCTGCCACTGAAACCACCACACCAGCTGTCAAATCACATGCAGGCATGCAAAAAGGTGGACCACTGTCTCCCCCATCAGCCTTCACTGCAGAAAGGACCTGATAACGCATGCCATGAAATATATACCTTTTCACTGAGAGGTGATCTGTGGAGAGAGCTGGTGCCTTTGTGGGCTCCTAATGCTTTTCTAGCTGCCAAACCAGTTTTAACAGCATAAGGGCGCCTCTTTCCCGCCAGCCGCCTTCTGCGCCCTAAACGGTTCTTGCCAAAACCTGAAATGGAGAACAACAAGTAAGAACATGGCAGCAAGGCAAAGTACATGGCTGAGATTGAAATGAAGCCTTCATCCTGAGAGGCAATGAAACCAGAAATTTGGAAGGAAAAAAAGAATCTATGTCAAGTTTATTATAGAAACACATGAAATCAGGGAGGGAATGGAAATAATACAGTGGGCCCTCGGTATCCATTAGGGTTTGGTTCCAGGATCCCCCAAGTATAACAAAACTGGTGGATGCTCAAGTCCCATTATTTACAATGGTGTAGTAAAATGGTATCCCTTATATAAAATGACAAAATCAAAGTTTGCTTTTTAGAATTTTTGGGGGGTGGGGAGGAGGTTATTTTCAAGCCATAGTTGGTTGAATCTGTGGATACAGAATCTGCAGATATGGAGGGCTGACTACAGGATCTAAAATTAATTTACCAGTTTAGGAAGATAAATGCACTTTGTACAGCTTGTCACACAACCCTGCACCATTTTGTACATGAAACAGACAACCTACCTGAGTACTCCTGGATTCCCCACTTGGTTCTCCTCATCCTGAATTGTCGTGTGCCATTCTTTTGAACTCCCCTCTTCATTCGGGGAGAATATTGCTTCCTCTCTTCTTTCTTATTCAGTTTAATTATATCATCTGTAAAACAGGTTCACTGTTTCAGCATCTCATGGGAAACCACAACTTTACTACTCGTACATTGTCAATAAACCTCTCATACTTTCCCACCAGTAAACTCCCAGAAACAATCAACCCTTCTGGAAGCCATCAGCCAACGATTACTAGCTGGCACTGAAACGAATATTGTCCATTTAAAGTTAGCTCCCAAAATCTGCAAAAGCAGATCTCATCAACTCTTAGTTTTTGTTACCTATGAACTTGTCCAAACTATAGACCAGTGGTTCTCAACCTGTGGGTCCCCAGATGTTTGTGGACTTCAGCTCCCAGAGGCCCTGAGCATTGACCACAGTGGCTGGGGCTTCTGGGAGCTGAAGTCCACAAACATCTGGGGACCCACAGGTTGAGAACCACTGCTATAGACCAACAGCTGGCAATCCACATCATGTAAGTGTCTTTCTTGTGCACGCACTCCAGTTTCTTACATTTCTTCCTGGGCTCAATTAAGAGATTGGTCCCTGGGGCCTTTTGCTAGCCTCTTTGCTCTCTGCTTTCTCTTTCAAGCACAAGACTCTTCATAGAAGAACCACAGAGTGTGACAACTAGAGAGGCTGGGAAATCTGAAGCAATGAAAGAGTGCTGAAATGCTTCTCTGTTTTGAGCGAGAAGAGGCAGCTCCTTCTCCACTGGAGCAGAGAGAGAAGAGCTCACTGGACCTACACTCTGAAAAGGCATCCTTCCACATGGGTTCATGCCAGTGGGGTTTCCAAGAGCTCAGTTTCTGTAGGGAGAAAAAAGAGCCATCTAGGGTGTGGTGTAAGGGATGTGGGTGGTGTGGGAGTGGGGGTGCTGCAGCCATGGCCACTACACTCATACAAGGCGGTAAATGAGCACTGAGGGGTAAAATGGTTGCCCACCTTTTCAATAAACACTCCTTATTCTCATACCATGTTATCTGCAGAAGGTCTATTTTTTTCAGTTAAATTTTAAGATCTCAGATAAGAGGAGGAAAAAAGCTGGAGAGCCCCACCAGCATATATCTTACCTACTATGTACATTCTACAAGCTGCTTTCCTTGCTAAAAAGCTGGGAGTTGTATTTTTCCCTACTTAAGTTTAATCGAGATAAGACACATCTATATAGGTTTCCTTAATGTATCTTTCTCCCACCACCACTCTTTTAAAGAAAAAAAATGACACTACAATGTTCTGAGAAGTGTGAATACCGAAATATAATTGTGTTCTTCATCTGTTTATTGATTCAGGAAGTGACTAATTCTCAACAAAATGGGAAGTGATCCCTCCCCCATATCTGCTTTCAATCAGAGATGTGGAGGTAGAAAAGTTTCCAAAACAGAAAATTGTCTGGAAAATTTCCCAGTGGCTATATGGTTCCATGGAAAATTTGCCACACGATTTATGTCTGTCCATAGTAGGCTGCTATAGTGCAATCAATCATGTCAGATGGACTAGGTACAGGATATGAAGTTCTAGGTATTCTTCTAAGGACACAAACTCTAGCGTTCAGTGAAACAGATTTAATGGGTGAATGGACCGCTAAACTTATTTCCCTCTCACAAAATCTCCTGTTCCTCAGTCAGTCATAAGCACAAGTAATCAAGACAAAATGTAATAAATTGCCTGCTCTAACAGAATCAAAATTTAGTGAAATAAAATGTTAAAATATTGTCCTGACTCCTGAATCAATTTTCTTAACTTGAAATTGAACTGATAAGTAGTGCAGAGACATACTGGATAAAACTGAAGGTACTGAAACTGAAGGAAACTGAGTTATACCTCAGCAAAAAGAAAAAAAAAGTTAAAATGTTGATAATAAAATACAAGAAGTATAGATTTCTTTAGGTATGTGACTTTACAAAGATAGTGTTCTTTCAAGTATAGTCATCTTTTGTTAAATATAAGGGAAGTATATGCTAGGCTTTTTACATGATTTTAAATATTACAATAAAATAGTTTCCATACAAAGCTTGGAATGTGATTGAAAATAAAATTTACTGTATTTGCTATTGTATAAGACTCACTTTTTCCCCAAAAAATACTGTTTGAAAATGGGATGCATCTTATATGCTGGTGTGTCTTATACATTGCCAAATAGTATTTACCAGTATATAAACGGGGTGCATCTTATCCATGAGTGCATCTTGCATGCCAGCAAATATGGTAATCTAATGTGCTGAATCATATAACATTATTTAGAACATTGGACATTTTCTGGAAAAATTTCCAATTCTACTTTTCCTGGAAAACCCATATCACTGCTTTCAATGTACAGCAACAATAAAAACCAGCAGCCTTCACCAGAGAAACACTCAGACAGACTAGTTCTGCAGTCCCCAAGACAATCTACAGAGCTTTGCAGGTTTATCCCAATTCAGGAAGAAACCTTTGACTGGGATATTTAAGCCATACATCCATTTGCAAAAACAGAGGAGCCTCTTGATTATGCAAAGAAACACAAGAGTCATAAGCACAGGGCTTCAGTCTACAGAGAATCATAGATACTGAAGCAACACAGCTACTTACAGCACCTGCTAAAGAGGCTCACTCCCTGGGAGGTTGCCTAGCTAGAAGTCTTCTCCGAAGGCCATGCTAAAATACTGATGGGGGATTATCATTTGTCACCCTAGTTCCAGCACAGGAGATCCAGGGTCAAACCTGCCAAATATGGGGGTTATTTGCTAAACTGACACCTGCCAAAACCACTGTGTAGCAAGCCCTCAGTTGAGGGAGAAGAGACCAAAGCCTTCTAAATCTAGCTCCAAAATTCTGCAGCCACACTGCTGACCGGGGCTAGTTACAAGAAACATCTAACTTCTCTTTTGAAACAGCTTCACTAGCTACCAGTTCCCTTCCAGAGACAATTCAAAGAGCTGGTTATGACTCAGAAAGCCCTATAAGGCTTGGATCCAGATTATCTGAAAGACCGTACCCCCAATTCAAGCCTGCCCAAGTCTTAAGATCCCTGAGGGAGGGCTTCTCTTGACCCAAGCAAGCAGGCAGAAGGAAAGCAGACATCCAACTGTTAACTGTCCTTTGCAGAAAGTCTTTTTAATAGAGGTGTGTTATGTTGTTATTATTATTTGCAAGCAGATTTATTGCTTTCATATGTCACTACTAACTGAGCTTTATAACATTAGTACTAGCCGTTTGAAAAACCTGCACCAGATCACACAAATGATTTGAAGATTTATGGCCAGGGTCACAATTTGCATTCTTCTGTACCCATTACACACCACCCCATACCAACCTGTGTAACTATACTTAAAACACCTGTGCCTTTAATGCCACTCTATCAAAGTCACCTGAAAAAATGTCACCAAAAACTCATCTAAAATAAAACAGTCTCACAGGTGCTGCTAGATCCTCCTTCCCACTCTTTTATCCTTTTTGTGCTGTGACAAACTAATATGGATATTTCTTTTAAAACTATCTTAAATTAATATTTTTAAATGATCGCTTATTTCATTTTTTAAAAAAGTTTCTATCGCTCCTTTTTGAGACTGTATTCTCTTTTAACTTACATTGTGAGCCACTTTTTAACTTACATTGGGTCTCTTGTTGAGGGAAATTAAACCCGTATCTTAAAAAGCAACAACAACTCTAGACTGGACTGGGAAAAGAGAACCAGAAACAGTTGCTATCTCCCTTGGTACTCAATAGCATGGAGTGACTCCCATTTCAGATTAGCACACTGAACTAAGCACCTCTTTGCAGAATGCTCCATTACCTTAGAGAATATCGTACTGTGCAAAGGTTTGTCAGACAGTAGCTATAAGAGAGTTCAAAAGGATAAAAATAATCCTTGGATGACCATAGCAAAGCCTATTAGCTACAATACAGAGGCAATTAGGATGCTTTTGATCTTAGTACTCTTCCGTTTTGCAGCTGGTTTTACTTTGGTTTTATGGGCTGCAGTGTTTTTAATATTTGCTCCTGGTCTTATTAAAGGCTATTTTTATTCACTGTAACATTGCATTTTATGTTCCTCATGTACTCTACACCATCAAAGAACTGGTTATTAGGCAGTCTAAACATGCAATAAACAAATAAAGCCAATGTTTCCAAACTTCTGTTTTGTGGGAACTACAGAAGGTAGAAAACATAAGACAGGGAACAGGAACCCAAGTCAACCACTTCACTCTCTTCTCTGTAGGAAAGAGTAAAAGAAAACTTTGATTTCATCATGATGTGTAATTCCCCTGGTTCCCACTCCAAATAAGAGGCAGCTGCTGAGTCTGGTGGCGGCAGGGAAACTATATTCTCTTAGCTCCATGAGCTTCTATTAGTAGTTCTTAGGGGAAAGAATGCAAGGCTTTTTTTAGAGGCATCCTTCTATTCTTCTGATCTACATGGTTTTTTTCTACCAGGTCAGAGCTGAGAAAACTCAACCGAGAGTTGCTCCGTATGCACAAACTGGCAGTACAAAATTTTTATTAACTAAAAGAAGGTCACATTTCACTGAAGAGGTCTCCTTTAACAGTAAAGGATGGTATTATGAAGGATAGTTATTATAAATATGAAAAAAAAAAGATATATTTGAAGTTTATTCCAAAAACCCAAAACTTGCTGTGCAACCTGTTCACATAGAAGCAAACCTCACCAATTTCAACTGGATTTGCTTCTATGTAGCTGCAATTTGGATTCCACATTTAAAAGAAAAACCAATTACTTTAAAAAGGGGAACTTCATCAATTATCCTATTCTATTTCATATTTAACATCTATGTGTTTCCTAAAAGAAAGCAAGTCCCCAAATCATAATTTTTATTCCAAATGTGAACTTCACTGCCACTGTGAGTGAGAACTACAGAGTTTATGTTAGGACAGACTTGAGTATCTTCAGGAATTTGACAGAAGCCACATGAGTGCTTGCTTTCCAAAGGTTCTACAACATTCTGTTAAACACACATTTTACAATGTCCATTTTGAGATGTGGCAAACTAAGCAACCCTCGGAAAAGTGGAACAGCCACATCTGTGCCAGAAATCCACGGTGATCCTTCCACAGCAGGAGGGCAGCCTTTACAGAACAACAACTTGTTCAAACAAACAGCACGCTTCCCTAAGGGCCAAGTAATTCTAATACTTGTCCCCATCAGAAGCATATGTATCATTTAATCATTCCCAAAGTTTACAGACAAAGCAGAATTACCTGACCTCAGAGAAGGCAGACGGAAAGAAACCACATGGAAACCAACAGGGTGTATTCATCGGCTTATGCTCTGCGCTGCGGCACCAGCAGTTCTCTCATCCCACTACTGTTTCCCAGGGACAAAGCCCCCTAAGCTTTCAAATAATTCCAGATTTTAAAGAGGTCATTTGCTTTTAATTGTAGGTCAACAAAAGAGATGCAATATCAGGTCGTTAAATTTCTCTGACTATTATAATGAATACTCACCAAAATATCACAGTAACAAACCTGCAGGCAGACAAGAGATTTAGCTGCCACTTTGAAAAACAGTCTTTTCATTGGACAGGGAGAGCGGGGTCTATTTTGATTTTTGTGTTATTTTATTCTGCTAGAACCCCAAGGCCTACCAACTGGAGCTGGATGCAAAACTGTGAGTCAGGAAAATCAACAAAGAATTGCAGAACTAGGTGCGGGTGAGCATGTACTCTTATCAGAAACTGATTTTTAATACCAGAAGTAGAGTTTACACATAAATCCCCTCTGCTATGAAATATGTTCTGTTTTCCCCAACCACTGTTCCTTCAAAAAAAAAAAAAATTAAAACAGCAGTGTAGAGGAGATGCTAACCTTTTTGATCTTCTGGAGACCTGGAGGCCTCTCATTCAAAGGGTTTCCATAAGTCAAAGTTGACCTGATGGGAGCTAACAAGAACAATAACCCAATGGATGTTGCCTAAATACCGTGAAGATACCCAATCCTATTTGATCTCAGAAGCAAAACAGGGTCAGGACTGGTTAGTACTGGGAATGCAAATTGCCTTGGAATACAATCGCCCTCCTTATTTACAGATTCTGTATCCATAGATTCAACCATCCATGGCCCAAAAATATTTTTTAAAAAATCAAAAAGCAAACCTTTGAGCTGTTCACCCCGTTATATAAGGGACACCTCTTTACTACACCATTGTATATAATGGGACTTGAGTATCCACAGATTTTGGTGTCCATGGAGAGATCCCAGAACCAAACCCTATCAAATACTGAGGACCCACTGCACTAGGTGTTGTAGGCTACATTTCAGAGGAAGACAACTGCAGACCAGCTCTGGGTAATCCGTGTCCAAGAAAACCCACTGAAATTCAAGGGGTCACTCTAAGTCAACAGGTAAGTGAAGGCACATACTTTCTTACTTACAAATCACCAGAACCCAGAAACACGTAATGATGAACTGCATTATCACTCAGATATCTGCTGGCGTCCCCCACTTATCTGACAGGTTAGGGACCAGAGCACTATCAAAAAACAGAACTGGTTGAAAATCAGAACTCATGTACTATACTGTAGGCAGCATGGAGGTCTTACAGGGGCTCACTTATGATCAACCACAAGCATGCTGCTTAGAAAATCTCTCAGCTGTCTTGGCACCTTCCCCCACCTTCTCGTTTTTCAAGCAGAGCAGTGCACGCATGAAAGTGGACCCATGTGAGCCTCCACAGGCAAGAACTGATGAAAAGAGCAGACCCCCCCCCCATTAATGGAACTTGTCCTTAATGTGGAAGTGTCAAAAGAGTGAGTGGTCAGATGACAGGTAATGAAAGGCAGGGACTTCTTGTTATCAAAAGTCAGTTTCCCTGGGTTCAAAATGCTTTCTGGGAAGATTCCTTTTGTCATATGTGCAGCAGCGAGGAATCTTGTATTAATATATGTAGTGCATCACAAAGCCATTGTCTTTATTCACATTTCTGCTAATAGATTAGGATTTGTGAACATAATTCAGCTCAGCTGTTTCTCTTTCTAGTCTTCCATTATAATTTCCTTTTTCAAGGACTGCAACCTGTAAATCACTTACTGTGTGTCCAGGAAGGTTGCAGTGTTCTGCAACTGGTTTTTGGTATCATTATTTCTGATGTCAGATTTCTGTCCGTTCATCTTATTGTAGAGAGACTGTCCTGTCTGTCCAACATAGAGCATAGAGGGGCACTGCTGGCATAGGATAGCATATACTGCCTTGGAAGAAGAGCAAGTAAATGCACTTCTAATGTTATGGGTGACGTTATTGCCCCCTGTAATATTGCTCCCAGAGTGGCTGTGGGAACAGAGTTGGCATTTGAGTTTGCAACAAGGTCTTATTTCCGGATTACCATCCATGTTATGTATCCTGCTGTACATGCATAGCTGTTTAAGATTTCAAGGCTATCTGTGGGCCAATAAAGGCCTGCTACCCAGAGATTATGAGAGAGCTGTTATTCTGCAAAACTGGTTATAGCTTACTGATGATGTGTTTGAGTAGTCTCAGCTGAGAACTGTAGGTGACTGCTAGAAGTGTTCTGTCATTTTATGTTTCTGGTCTGTCTGGTAGCAAATGGTTCTTGAGTAGTAATCTTGCCTTGTCAATTTGTTTCTTCACCTCCTTAGGTGGGTGTTGTAGTCCAAAAAATACTGGTTATAAATCCAAGAGTTATAAGTCTCTGTCTTTGGGATTTGAGCCAATGCGGTCATATCAGAGGGCTTGGCTGTAAACAATAGATTTGGTAGTGTGTTCTGGGTAGAAACTGGAGGCATGTAAGTATATGTAGCAGTCAGTGGGCTTTCGAGAGTGTTGCTTAGAAGTCCACTGTGCGTTTGCACAGTGGTGTCAAGAAATGAATTTTTTGTGTGGATTGTTTCAGTCTCAGGTTGATGGTAGAGCGGAAGTCGTTGAAATCCTAGTGGATCTCCTCAAGAGATTTCTTTCCATGTGGCCAAATCTCAAAGAGATAATCAAGAAATCATAAGCAGAGGAGAAGTTTTTGGGTGCATGTGCTGAGGAACCACTGCTCCAGGTCAGCCATGAAGATGTTTGCATACTGTGGTGTTCTGCTGGTGCCCACGGCAATGCCATTGGCGGGGTGTACATATTATTCCCAAAAGTGAAGTAGTTATAAATAAGTACAAAGAGTTCTCTGCACTGAGACAAAGTACAGAGTTTAGAGGCTAGGTCTGCTGTAGCTTCATTCAGGATGCTATTCTGGACGGCTTGTAGTCTAATCTGGTATGGGATATTTTTAAGGGGCACCCAGCACCTTGAAATTGTAGGGCAATTTCAGGATCCTAACACATTATATCCCACTCTCAGAACTGTATAAATATGCTTTACATCTGAGGCTTTAATATCACTCTGAACTACAACTGAAGCAGTGGGTTTATCGCCACAAAAGTGCATGCTAAAAAAAAAGATATTTATTTTCTGCCTCTCCCTTCCTTCTTTTTATGCTGCAAGAGACTATTACAGCTACTTCTTTGAAAACTACATTTGATTTAGAATGTGTATCAGTAAACACAAAGGCCCCAGCCTTCAGAAAGGCCAAGCATAATCTTGTCATTATTAGCGCTCAGTAGCAAGCAAAAGCTGTAAATGAACCAGACTTACAACTCTGAATGTTAACTGTGGCTTACATTCACACTGGCAATGTACCTTTGACTCAATGCAGGTATTACTATTAATTAAAAAAACAGTCTGTGAGAGTTTTATATCCTGACAGTCCCATATCAAATATTATGTTTCCCCCAAGATTAGAAGAGAGAATGGCAACTGCAAAGATCCTGCCAGAATCTGTCAGCACAGACTCAATGGGTGGCCTTCAGCAATCTACAACCTTTCCCTGCAGCTCCAGCACTACCTTCTATTTGTGTATGTGCCTTCAAGTTGCTTACTGACACATAAATCAAGGAATTCTAATGCTGTGAACAGTGTTCACTACTGCTCAATGTTTATTAGCGCCTATGGCATGCTCAGTAACATAAAAATGTGTCGCACAGACTTACAAACCAAGTTGTTATAGATCAGGCAAAAAAAGAATGATAAAGATACACTCTAAAAATGGAGGGGGGATACAGAGTTAGTAGTACAGGTCGCCAGGCAACAGCATACAGTCTGAGTAGTCTAACAGAAATTAGTTTCGGCAAGGAGGAGACATCACTAGCTTTCAATGTGAAACAGTACACTGAAATTAAAAAAAAAGGTAAAATGCTCCAGTCCAAATACAGGGACTGCAAAACTTTGACTTTTCTTTCTGGGCATGTTGTCAAACTAAGTACAGTCTTCCTTCCACATTCATGGGTTTGACCTTCGCAAATTTGAGTATTCATGAGTGTGCATGCTTCTCCCAGTTCTCCTCCTCTCATTCCCATGCATTTTGCTCCTGCACGGAGAACTCATGCAGAGGCAAAACAGAAGGGAATGGCGGGGATGGGGAGGCTTGTGTGAGTTCTCTGCACTGAGACAAAATGCATAGGGATGGGAGGCGGAGCTCTGGGGGGAAGGAGGGTTCGTGTGAGCCTTCCCCCACACTCCATTCTCTCCCATTTCACATGGAAACGGGAAGGGAGAGAGTTATACGCTTTTTTTCCACTTTCATGAGAGTCCTACGTCCCAAACCTTCACAAAAGTGGAGGGAGGACTGTAACTTGCCGAAATGACCAGCCTGAATGCTTCTTCATTCGTCCTGATTTGAGAAAAAGCAAGAGTCTGTCAAATTGCTAAGGTGAGCCAAAGTCTCAACAACACGAGTTATGGGTCTCTCTAGTAATGAAAGCCCATAATCATCAACACTCAGTAGCTGAAATCCTACATCATTATAGCATAAAGTAAACATTCACCAGCAGAGCCATGTTAAGCAACTCATATATTCAGTAGAGTGCAATGTATATGGATCAGCGGTCAATGAGCACGGTTGACAATACATTGCAGAATTGCAATGCATAGAAACAATGTGAATCTGTCAACTGGATACAATTCTTACACACTGTTAAAAAGAGATCATTCCACATGTGTAGCATAAACTATATCTGTAAATCACTAAGAGAATGCCCACAGTAAGATTCATGAAGTACTTAATTCAAGACTGCAATGGCAGTACCTTTTTTTAATGCACACTTCAGCCATTGTGGCTGTTAGACATCAAAATCAAGTTCTCCCCCTTTCAATGCAACATTATGGATGAAGAGGGCACTCCTATTTGCTTATTATTATGGCACCTATAAAGCCAGAATGTATGTTTTCTTCCAGATCAACTAATACGCGAACTGTGGAGGTGACATCTTGCCCAAATGAAATCTAGCTTCTTGGAGGAAAACATGTAGCATGACACACTGTTTACACCCAACCTCTATAGGCATTCTGGTGGTAGTGTGGTGGACTAGATTCAAGTTCACACAAAGCCATGAAACTAAACGAGTGGCTCCGGGCCAGTTACACTTTCCCAGCCCAACCTATTTCAAAAGGTTATTGTGGAAAAAAAGGAAAGGGGGAGAATCACATATGCCACTGTTACTCAAAGTGGTGGTCCATGGACCAGTGCTGGTCTGCAAACCATCAGGTGCCAGACCTGAAAAGAAAAGAAACTACTGTAGCCAATGGATCCAAAATAGTTACTGGTCACCACACTGGACAGGTAGAGAAACACAGATGTGCCGCACACCTGACCTCAATGGCAGGACAGAAATTTAACTAACAGATGCATTAATAAATAGGTGCCCTTTTTGAATTAGAGAACCCTCCAGATTTAACACACATCAGAGAATCACGCCTCAGTCCTCCTACCTTAAAAGACGCTAAGGCTGTTCTATAGAGCAAGTTCTGTAAAGCATTCTCTCAACCCTTCCTTAGGAGAGAAAATAAGCATCCACTATGGCCCACTCTTTAAGCTTCAAGGGGTTGCCTTAAAATTTAGTGAGACAACTGGTCCGTGTAGTCCAGAAGCATCAACTCTCAGGCGTGGTTTATATCTACTGCTGTCTCAGTTAACATGAGAACTGTTTGATGTTTATTTTCAGTCTTGCCAGTCCTTTTCCACTTCCACACAGGAAAAAGTAGGCCAAAATAATAACTCAAACCAATACTTGCCTGCTAAACTGTGTCCAGTAACAATCAAATAATTGCCTGCAGGAAGTGTATCAACGGAATCTTAGCCTTTGTCTGTTCCACCACCATCAACAGCATCTAGGAGTATACATTCTATTTCTTGCTTTATTTATTTCTTTTAGCTGTCTCCTTCCTGCTCATCTGTAGATTGCAAGCCATGGAGAGCTGAAGCTGTCCTCTTGTAAATTTCCGTTGAGAGGGATAGCAAAATGACAACGCAGAGGTGGGGCAAAATAATGTACTGCCCTCTCCAAAGAATCCCCCCTCCCAGATTTCATTCAACGTCCATATTTCTAGCCCTGAGGTCTCTTAAGACTTTAGTTGAGCACTAAGAAATATAAGTTAAGTGAGTAAAAAAGAAGCTTGCCAAGTGATCAAAGAAATATACACACTGCAAATATATATATATCACAGAAAAAATGAAATGCACAAATATAAGATGGGGGACACATGGCTGGATAACAGTAGGTGTGAAAGGGATCTAAGTATCTTGGTAGATCACAAGCGGAACATGAGCCAGCAGTGGGATGCAGCTGCCAAGAAAGCCAGGGTGCTTTTCGGTTGCATCAAGAGGAGTATGGCGTCTAAATCAAGTGAGGTAATGGTACCACTCTACTCTGCTTTGGTCAGACCTCATCTGGAATACCGTGTCCAGTTCTGGGCACCTCAATTCAAAAAGGATATTGACAAACTGGAGTGGGTTCAGAAGAGGGCAACCAAAATGGTGGAGGGTCTGGAAGCCATGAGTGAGGAGTGGCTTAGGGAGCTGAGTATGTTTATCCTGGAGAAGAGAAAGGTTAAGAGGGGACATGATAGCCATGTTTAAATAGCTGAAGGGATGTCATGTCGAGGAGGGAGTGGGCTTGATTTCTGCTGCTCCAGAGACCAGGACAAGGAGCAATAGATTCAAGCTGCAGAAAAGGAGATTCCACCTGAACCTCAGGAAGAATTTCCTGATGGTCAGAGCTGTCTGGCAGTGGAACGTGCTGCCTCCATGGAGTGTGGTGGAGTCTCCTCCTTCTTTGGAGATTTTTTTTTAAAGAGAAAAAATGAAATAAATTAAGTAAGAAACAAAAAAATACATACTAGAATAGGAGAAATCACTACAGACGAAGACTAAGAATGATACAATATAATCATAGGAGTATAGTAGTATTACATGACATATAACATAATTATACATATCCAAGACATACCTAACACACATTCATACTTCCTAACTTCAGTTCCAATCATTCGTCATCCTCTCTGGATTCCTGACAAGGTTGTCCTTAGGATACTAAATTAACCTGATAAATGAGGATCTATTTCTTTCCTTTATTCTATTTTCTTTCCATCAAGGCTCTATTACCTCTTTTGTAACTTTGAGTCTTAACGTTGATACTATATATAGTTTTATATTACAGATAATTAACTTCTCTGGAGGTTTTTAAGCAGAGGCTGGATGGCCATCTGTTGGGAGTGCTTTGGTGGTGTATTCTTGCATGGCACAATGGGGTTGGACTGGACGGCCCCCGGGCACCCTTCCAACACTACGATTCAATGATTCTAAGGCCATTTCCGCACTAGACTGTTACAGCGCTATGATTCCACTTTCAACCTCCTATGGAATCCTGGGGTTGGCAATTCCGGAGGGGCCGCGGGCCCAGGATGCCATAGGAGGTTGAAAATGGAATCAAAGCGCTATAACAGTCTAGTGCGGAAATGGCCTAAGATGTGCCTCCTTTCTCACGTCTCATTTTTTGCAATGCTAGAAACGGAAGGCGGGTAATGGAAGGCGGGTTGCAATGGGTGGATAAAACTTTTTACGTGGCGGGGGGGCGATGCCCCCACTTTGCCCGGAGACGCCGCCCCCGAGTGGCGAGGCCTCCCTGAGCAGCGCGCTGCCCCTGCAGCTGGAGGCTCCACCGAGCCACGCCCCCCTCCCCGCAGCAGGGCCGGGGCGCCGCCGCTCAACCTCGCCCAGCCCACCCGGGGCGGCCTCGACCTCCTACCTCCATTCCTTTTAACGCTTCCTCCGGGCGGGCTTCTCCAAAACTCGCCTCCCCCCGCAGGCTGCTCCCCGTAGTTCAGTCAGTCCATCTCTGCCCCCCCCGCGAACCCACACACATGGTTCGGTCCAAGCATCCGCGCTCGAGGTCACGCCGCCGCCCGCCCCGCCTCAGCCCCGCCGTTTTATCCCTCGCCGCCTCACCCAGCGACATGTCGATCTTTTCTAAGGTTTCGCTGCTGGAGTTCCGGAGCGGAGCAGCCCCGGCGCCGAAGCCGTTCATGGCCGCCGAAATCCTCTCGCCACCTCCCCGCACAAACACACAAGAGAACCAGCCCCACCGTGAGACTCTTGTTTTCTCTCCTCCTGCGCCTGCGCGGCAGGCGCGCGACGCATGCGTCGTCTCCCGCGTCGGGACGGCGGAAGCCAACGCCTTCGGCGCGTGCGTTCGTTCACGAATGGAGAGTGAGGTGGCTGTTGCTATGGCTATTGCGCCTGCGCCGGAGGACAGGTTCGTTTTCTGGTTCGTTGCGTTGAAAGCAGCGCCCCCTGCTGGGGAGGAGGAGCATGGTGGAATGAAACCCGATGGTTACCTGGCAGCTGGTCGCGCAATAAGTGTACGTAGAAGATGAAGCCTTCCGCACTAGGATATTATAGCGCTATGATTCCACTTTCAACGTCCTATGGAATCCTGGGGTTGGCAGTTTCGGGAGGGGCCGTGGGCCCCTCCCGAAACTGCCAACCCCAGGATTCCATAGGACGTTGAAAGTGGAATCATAGCGCTATAACAACCAAGTGCAGAAATGGCCCACTATGCAATAGACTTACCTGTCAGTTTTTTAAATCTTTCGTATCTATTTATTTATTAAATTAATATCCGACCTTTTTCCGAGCATCGAAGCCACGATGGCTTACAAAAATGCTAAAGCAAGAAGCAGCTAAAAACCTGTTAACTTGTGTTTTTTTTAAAAAAATTCTGGTATGAACATTCCCTTCTATTTTAGAAGATGTAAAATCGTTTCAAAACGTACGTTAAAATGCAGCACCCCCTTCCTAAAAATGACTCCCTGCAACCAATTAATCATAAAATAACTGATCAGAAAGGAGTTTGTCTGTCAGCAAAAGGAGAGCAGAGGGGGGACCAGGGGAGCATCCCATGGAAGGGGATGCCAGTGTCTGGGAGCAGCCTCTAGAAGGCTTGGGGTCTTTCCGCCCTACTCTGTTACAGTGCTTTATTATTCCACTTTCTTTTTTTTTTTAAATATTCCTTATTAGTTTGTACATATAGAACAATGGCAACTACAAATGCAAATACATTCACAAAGAAAGAATATTCAGAAAGAAAAGAGAGAAAAGAAAAAGCATTATCAAGAAAAAGAGACGAAAGAGAAAAAGAGAGAGGGGAAGAAAAAGAAAAAAGAGATAAACAAAAAACAAAGCAAGACATTTGGGTAGCCCACAGAGAGAAAAATAAGAAAGAAAAGAAAAGAGAAAAAAAAAACGAGGGAAAGAAAAGAAAAGAGAGAAAAAGTGGCTAAGATGCTTCCAGGTTTCTTCATCTGTTAGTAGTAACTTCACTCGCTTTCAACACCTCTCTCTAAAATAAATATAGAATCATAGAATCATAGAAATGTAGAGTTGGAAGAGACCCCAGGGGCCATCCAGTCCAACCCCCTGCCATGCAGGAAAACCCTCAAAGCACTCCCGACAAGTGGCCATCCGGCCTCCGCTTAAAAACCTCCAACGAAGGAGACTCCACCACACTCCGTGGCAGCACATTCCACTGCCGGACAGCCCTGACTGTCAGGAAATTCCTCCTGAGGTTCAGGCGGAATCTCCCCTCCTGCAGCTTGCATCCATTGCTCCTTGTCCTGGTCTCAAGAGCAGGAGAAAACAAGCCCACTCCCTCCTCGACATGACATCCCTTCAAATATTTAAACATGGCTATCATGTCCCCTCTCAACCTTCTCTTCTGCAGACTAAACATATCCAGCTCTCTAAGTCTGTCCTCATAGGGCATGGCTTCCAGGCCCCTCACCATTTTGGTTGCCCTCCTCTGGACCTGCTCCAGCTTATCCAAATCCTTCTTGAACTGCGGTGCCCAGAACTGGACGCAGTATTCAAGATGAGGTCTAACCAAAGCAGAATAAAGTGGTACCAATACCTCCCTCGATCTAGTCACCATACTCCTATTGATGCAACCAAGAATTGCGTTGGCCTTCTTGGCTGCCGCATCACACTGCTGACTCATGTTCAGCTTGTGGTCTATGAAGACTCCTAAATCCCTTTCACACGTACTGTTAGCCAACCACGTGTCCCCCATCCTATATTTCTGCATACCATCTTTTCTGCCTAAGTGTAGGACCTTACATTTCTCTCTGTTGAAATTCATTTTGTTAGCCTTGGTCCAGCTCTCCAATCTGTCCAGGTCCTTTTGAATTTTGATCCTGTCACCTGGCGTATTAGCAACCCCTCTCAATTTGGTGTCATCTGCAAATTTGGTCAGCGTGCCCTCTATTCCTTCATCCAAGTCATTAATGAAGATATTGAACAGCACCGGGCCCAGGACAGAACCCTGTGGCACCCCGCTAGTCACTTCTCTCCAGGATGAGAATCTGCCATTGGTGACCACCTTTTGGGTACGGTCAGTCAACCAGTTACAAATCCACCTGACAGTAGCCCTGTCCAGTCCACATCTTACTAGCTTCTTTGCAAGAATGTCGTGGGGAACTTTGTCAAAGGCCTTACTGAAATCAAGATATGCTATGTCCACAGCATTCCCTTCATCTATCAAGCAAGTAACTCTATCATAAAAAGAGATAAGATTAGTCTGGCATGACCTATTTTTGAGAAATCCATGTTGACTTTTCGTAATTACGGCATTGTTTTCTAAGTAATTAGAAACTGACTGACTGATGATCCGCTCCAGGATCTTTCCAGGTACTGATGTCAGGCTGACTGGGCGATAATTATTTGGGTCCTCTTTTTTTCCCTTCTTGAAGATGGGGACAACATTTGCCCTCCTCCAGTCTGCCGGAACTTCTCCGGTCCGCCAAGAGTTTTCAAAGATTATAGCAAGAGGTTCCGCCGTGACCTCTGCTAGTTCTTTTAAAATCCTAGGATGCAATTCATCTGGCCCTGGAGACTTGAATTCATCCAGTGTGGCCAGGTATTCCTGTACTACCTCTCTACCTAATATGTGCTGCATTTCCCCCACTTCCTCACCTGCTCCCCAGCCGCCAGGTTGAGTGTTTTTATCCTTTTGGGAAAAAACTGAGGCGAAGAAGGTGCTGAGGAGTTCTGCCTTTTCTCTTCCTCCTGTTATTAATTCACCATCTTCCTTGCGCAGTGACCCTATCGTCTCCTTCTTTTTCCTTTTGCTGCGGACGTATTTAAAAAAGCCCTTTTCATTGTTCTTAATGTCTCTGGCCAGCCTAAGTTCGATCTGTGCTTTAGCCTTTCTGACCTTCTCCCTACATCTCCTGGCTACTTGCTTATAATCTTCTTTGGTGATTTCCCCCTTCTTCCATTTCCTGTACATGTTTCTCTTAATACTTAGCTCAGCTGAGAGCTCTTTAGTCAACCGTTCCGGTTTGTTCAGATGCCTTCCATTTTTCCTCCTTAATGGCACAGTTTTAGCCTGTGCCTTCAGTACCTCCCTTTTAAAGAACTCCCATGCATCCTGAACTCCTTTCTCATTGACTATTCTTGACCACGGGATTTCAGCCAGCAGCTCCTTCAGTTTACAGAAGTCTGCTTTTTTAAAATCTAAGACGAATGCCTGGCTACACTTGTCTTCTCTTCCCCACTGAATGCCAAATTCTAATAAGGCATGGTCACTCTCTCCTAAAGATCCAACCAGTTCTACGTCATTAACAAGGTCTTCCCTGTTGGTCAGGATCAGATCCAGAATATTTGATCCCCTTGTCGCCTCTTCCACCTTCTGGACCATGAAATTGTCTGCAAGACAAGCGAGAAACTTGCTGGACCTTGCCGCCTTTGCAGAGTTTGACTGCCAACATATATCCGGGTAGTTGAAATCTCCCATTATTACTGTATCTCTCCTTTTTGAATGTGCAGTCATTTGGTCTACGAAAGCGCCATCGAGGTCCTCAGTCTGGCTTGGAGGTCTGTAGTAAACCCCCACTATAATATCCCTATTGTTTCTCGCTCCCTTAATTCTTACCCAGATGCTCTCGACCTGGCTTCCGGCGTTCAAGTCATGGATCTCTTCACAGGTGAAAACATCCTTGACATATAAGGCTACTCCTCCTCCTTTCTTATTTGGTCTATTTCTACAAAATAGGCTATACCCCTCTATTCCTACATTCCAATCGTGAGACTCATCCCACCAGGTCTCAGTGATGCCTATCAAATCATATTTATTTTGCTGTACTAGGAGTTCGAATTCATCTTGTTTGTTTCCCATACTCCGTGCATTAGTGTAGAGACACTTAAGTCCCCGTGCCCTTTCTGCAAGTCCCATAGCATTGTTTCCACCCCTCCCACGATCGGATGCTATTCCTCCTTGGCCAATATCATTTGGGCCTTTTTCCCCTGCACTTGCCGAGTCCTTGTCCTGAATAATCTTGTCTCCCTCCCCAGCTGCACTTAGTTTAAAGCCCTCCTAATCCTCCTTGTGAGACTGTTTGCAGAAGCGTTCCTGCCAAGTTTCGTGAGGTGCAGCCCATCCCTTGCCAGAAGCCCATGTTCATGAAATTTCAAGCCATGGTCCAAAAAGCCAAACTGTTGGCGGTGGCAAAATGTGCGGAGCCAGCTGTTGACCTCTACTATTGTCCTTTCCCTTCGTGCACCATATCCTTGAACAGGGAGGATTGATGAAATGACCACCTGCGCACCAAGGTCCTCAAGCTTTCTCCCCATAAGCTCGCAGTCCTTTGTGATGTGGTGAAAGCTGCGCCTCACTGTGTCGTTGGTTCCAACGTGAACCAAAATGAGGGGCTTACGGTCAGTGGGCTTGACCATATAATCACAGTGTACATATAACTATGTAAGTACTGTATATAAGTTCTATATATACATTCATGTATAATACCTCATACCCTTGTTAATCTCTTCTCTGTATACAGTTCTATAATTCCCATATCCATTTTAAGTTACTTTTATAAAACTTCCTACAATCTATCTCTCATTGCTCTTCTTGTCAAATTAAAACCCACTCATGAGTGGGCTTTATTCCACTTTCAAACTCCCGTGGAATTCTGGGGTTTGTAGTTTAGTTGAGAATTCTAAATAGCCCTCCCTAAACTGCAAACCCCAGAATTCCATAGGATGTTGAAAGTGGAGTAATAGCACTATAATAGCCCAGTGTGGAAATGTACTAAGTAAAAGAAACCAGGTTGCCCTCATGGTCCCTCAAGTCATGATCAAATCAGCTTTTAGAGGCTGTGACTTGGGGTGCTATAGGCAGCAGAAACTCTCACTCTAATAAATATCTCTCACTCTAATAAATGTGTTAGACTTCAGGCTGTCACAGGACACTTGGTTGTTTTTTGCTTTGAGAAGACACAAAGATGGCTCCTGTCCTGGAAATGGTTAGCAATGAAGCAGGATCCTGACCAGCAAAACATGTCAAATAAACGCAACTCGAAACCACGCCAGTGGGTTGGAAAGTTTTTCAGCAGTGGACCAGGCAAAATCTCTTGGGATGAGGATTTCAGAAGTTAGCAGCATATGAAAAACTTGAGGGATTGGGCAAAGGAAAGCTACTTTTTTGTGATCCATCTCCAGATGGAGCCATGGGCCATTTCTGCACTACACTGTTATAGTGCTATTGCTCCACTTTCAACATCTTGGGGAATTCTGGAGTTTGCCGTTTCCTGAGTCTAAAGAGCTCTCTGGTTGGGAATTCTAAAGGCCCCTCCCCAAACTGCAGACTCCAGGATTCCATAGGATGCTGAAAGTGGAATACTAGCACTGTCACAGTGTAGTGTGGAAAGGCCTTTTCTCTCCCGTCCTCAGGAGACAGGCGTGTGAGGCTGGTGGGACTGAGAGAAAGGCCATTTCTGCACTAGACTGTTATAGTGAAGTAGCTTGCCAAGAACTGAGACCACCAGATTAGAAAGCAAAAAGATTTATTTTTCACTGCGCAGGGGTCTCAGTGGAATGAATTTCCAAAGACTGAGAGCCCAGAGTCAGGTATCAGCATACTTTTATACACTCTTGTAAACAGTTACAGGAAATGATTAACATATGACCATATATGAACAGTTTACAGGTTACAAAGGCTCAGGTTACAGCCTTCAAAATGATGTATTTCGGTACCAAGGGAGTACTCTCACTGGGTTACACCGACCTAAAAACTCCCAGGTTCCCTGCATAGCTAAGCACATACCTAAGCCTTCTGATAAGATAAAGAACGCATCTGCTCACCTTATTTTTCTCTATTTTTCTACTTAAGCAACTACCTCTACAGTTTTAACCCTTTCATTAGTACTATGATTCCACTTTCAACGTCCTATGGAATCCTGGGGTTTTGGCCCCTCTCGAAACTGCAAACACCAGGATTCCATAGGATGTTGAAAGTGGAATCATAGCGCTATAACAGTCTAGTGCGGAAATGGCCAGAGACTTCGCCCGAGGAGCTTAAGACTGGTAGAGTCATATAGGAAGACTACAGCCTTCCAAGTAGTCGGGACCCAAGCTGTAGAGGGCTCTGTTTGTCACAGCTAACACTTAGAATTGTGCCAGCAATGAGAAGGCAATCCATTAAGATGTTTCAAGAAGAGAGTTATACATTTCCTGCAACTGGACCTGGTCAATATTCCACCTGCAACATTTTGAACCTGCTGAAATTACCAATCAGTTTCCGAAGACCACCACATGTACAGTGCATTAGAGCAGTTCATATGAGACGTAACTAAAGCATGTCTCCCCACAGCCACAGTTGACTTCCATGGAGACTAGTGCGGCTGGTGGACACGTCTTAACTGTACAATGTACTTTGGCGTATCACTGAAACCTGGCCATCTAAGGGTAGGGTGCACGAGTTATATCAAACTGCCAAGCTCAAAGATTTAAGGAGAAGTGTAACCCCATCCAACATAGGCTGAATTCCTATTCCCAGATTTGCTTTTTGACTGGAACACTTCTGTCTTGTTTGGATTCAGTTTCAATTTGTTTACCCTCACCAAGTGCATTGCTGACATCAGACAACTGGTTCAGTTCTGAAATAGACACCTTGGATTAGATGGAAAGGAGAAACAGAGTTGGGTATTATCAGCATATTGGTGACAACAGACTCTAAAAATCTGGATGACCTCTCCCGGTGGTTTTATGCACATATTGAACACTATGGGGGACAAAACTAAGCCCAACAGCCAGGGAATCAAACAATAATCCCCCGCCCCACCACTGTTTTCTGAGTTCACCCATCCAAGAAAGACCAACACTTGCTGAAGACCACCTGGTTGGCTTCCATAGTTGAGTGGGATTCAAACTCATGTCTCCCAGACCTAGTCCAACACAAACCACTACATCACACTGGCTCTAGATAGATCTTGAATTTTTTTTTACTCTATCTCCCAGAATCCCCAGCCAGCAGAGCTGGCTGAGACCATATTGAATAAGTGGTTTTAGAAGTTCCAGTCTAAAAACAATTTCTCATTTCACCCTAGCCAGCATGAACAATGGTGAGGAGTGTTGGGAGGTGCAGTCCAAGATGGACTTCCCTGGTCCCCTCCCACTTAAAAAGCATGGAAAGTAGGGCTCTAAAGTTTAAGAACTGTGACTAGGGCCATTTCCACACTAGCCTGTTATAGTGCTATTATTCCACTTTCAACATCCTGTGGAATCCTGTGGAATTTAGAGAGGTCCCTCCCTAAACTGCAAACCCCAGGGTTCTACAGGATGTTGAAAGTGGAATAATAGCACTATAACAGGCTAGTGTGGAAATGGCCCAGGTAATTTACTCAGAGCTGAGTGAAGCTATTTCCATACTACTCTTATAGTGCTATTATTCCATTTTCGACATCCTATGGAACTCTGGGGTTTGGAGTTTAGGGAGCAGCTTTTAGATTTCTCAGCCATAGAGGTCTTTGGCCTCAGGAAACTACAAACTCCAGAATTCCACAGGATGCTGAAAGTGGAATAATAGCACTATGACTATGTAGTGCAGAAATGGCCTGACTTGTTTCATTACAAGCACAGAATCGCTTATTCATCTAGATTTAGTACACAGGTTATATTTTCCCATAGTGTCTGTGTTTCAGAATATCTCTGACCATGTAAATGGTAGTTCCAAAGAGCATAGAATGTCTCTTAAGATGTACATAGATCCCCTATGCTCCTCTTAATTGTGTTTCCATCCACTGGCTATGCTGACTAGAAAATTCTGATAGTTATTACATTCGAAAAAGTAATTATTTTAAAACTTTTGTTTTTATAGCAACTGTGGTTACTTTCTCATCTGCACAGTCATTGCAGATGGAAAAGTAAAGGTACAGAACGATGGTTCTACACGCCTTCCTTTCCACAGTCCCACCTAGTTGTCCAGTTATTTAGTCCCAGCCATGATGTGCCACGAACTCTTCAGTTTACAGAAACATCATTGTCCTTTTGAAGACACAGCTTACAAATTAAGGCCAAAAGACGTGTGGATGAACGAAAAGATCAAAGATCTCATATGTCAGAAACACTTGGAGAGGAAGAAATCTCTCTGGTAGGTAAGAAAAACATCAGCTTTGTACAACATTCTAATAATAGTTAGAGGGTTCATGCAAATTTATAATGGCATTTTGCTTTCTATTGCAATCCATCTATTCATTGTACTTTAACGTTGGAAACTACAACATAGCTCTCTCTTATATTTGTTTCACCTACACTGGAATTTGTTATGAACGTTGTGGAAGAAACACATAAATGCAAATCTTGGACTTTCTCATTTTTCTCATTATCTTCTCCCCTTCCCCCTGATGTTATTATGACATTTGCCCATTATCTGCTTCTATGAAAAATAAGCTCAGATTTAGATTGGCAAATCCAGTGGCATGTATTCCAAAAGTGAGTGGGTGTTAAGGCCAAAGTTCATTATACTGATATTACAATGTGATCTCTCTTCACTTAATGATGCAATATTATGCCTCATTTATTTACCACTCCAAATTTATAAGGATTTCATCTGAAAGGAAACATCAGATTGGGTCATAAGGCCACAGTCCAATGTATGCTTATTTGGTAATAAACCACATCCAGTTTAGCATAGTAAATAGGAACAGGCTACATATCTATATAACAGTAATATCTGTAGATATAATGGAAAGTTAAAATGTATGGACATTTACTTATCTTTATTTGTACTCTGCCTTTTCCCAAAAACTGGGATTCAAGACAGAGTTATGCATCGCAGATCTTGCAGCATTATGATTAGCAGCATTTAATATTTGAACCCAAATAAAACCTCATTGCCTTCTGTTTTGTGATGCAGGGTCTGGTTTACCTGCTGGTCTCAGGACTCCCTATTTTATACCAGTGTCATATTGACTAGGGTCGCTAGGTGTCCCTTGTTATAAGGGACATCCTTTTGTTATCTCCTTGGTAAACCCAGTCCCGAGGTCTACAACTTTGATGTAAACTTAATCTAACCCACCAGAGAGGTCACTTGAATGTGCATGTAGGCAATAAATGGTCATGCGATCGAAAAGAACCAGATCAGGCCAGTAAAATCCCCAGTCACGTATCGTGTTGTGATAACCCGTGGTGGACAAAAGGCCTTTAACCTTTAAGGAGTCTACCTGAAGGAAGTAAAAGTGTTCCCGGAAAATTGGGCACTGGAAGCAATAAAACCTTACCAGATCCATCTCCAGAAACTCACACCAGAGCCTCAAAGCGGAGGAAGATCCTGTTATTTAGACGACACTTTGCTATCTTCCGAGAAATGCTAGGGGTGGAGGTGTTCTTCTTTTTCTGTCCCTGTTTGTGTTCCCCGGGAAAGGATTTGCCTTCAAAGTGAATTTTTCCTATAGATGGTCCCTGTTTTTGGGCTAGTTAGCAGGCACAGGAGAGAGAGGCAAGGAGAACGACTGTGATGCCTCTCGGTCCTCCTCCCTCCTCAGCGTTGAGCTGACCGCTTCCTGGACCAAAGGACTTCAGGAGAGATGCAGTATCCCCCAAGTTGAGAATCCCTCAACAATTCATCTATCTTATGTCCGCTCTTTATTTCTATTAGCCCCTGGATATGTGTGTGTGTGCGCGCGCGCGTGAGTGCAAACTATTACTACTCAATAAATTAATTCATTGGACCTTTTTGCTTGATTTCTGACTGAGCCTGACCCCATAAACATTGGGTTAAAGATCCTTAATTACCATACCCTCTTTGCATTGCTAAAGCAGTGCTCAGAGCTAATCTTCCCCACAAGTGACATCTTGACAAGCGTTGGAAATCCCCCTAAGGGACCCCCAGCAAGCCGGGTAACACTTTATTTGATGCCTGGAAAGCTTGTGCTTCATAGGGCTGGCAAATATCCCTTATTATGAGAGATGTTCCCTGTCTGAAGGTTGGAAAGCTTGTCCGTTATGGCACTGGTATGTCCCTTGGGGCAGTAGTTTGAGCGTTGGACTACAACCCTGGAGAACAGGGTCTGAGTCCCTGCTCGGCCATGGAAACCCACTGCGCAACCTTGGGTGCACCACAGAAAACCTCGTGATAGGTTCACTTTAGGATCGCCACAAGTCAGAAACAACTGGAAGGCACACAACAAGTGTCCCGTATTATAAAGAATGTCTCCCGCTTGAGTGCTGAAAAGCTTTTCCTTTCATATAGACTGAAAAATATAACCCCAAATCCCATATTTTGGGGATGTGAATCCTCCATAAAGACAGAAATATGCACATCATATAATTTATGACCATGGATAATATGTTAATTTTATAGAGAAATGCATGGCTAAGTTAACTGAAATCAACACTTCCATTTGGTACTTAGACAGAACACCAACTTGTTAATAGCTACTTCTCTGACTGTCCACCTTGCATGTCATGCATTTTGACTGTCCCGTATTGCTGTTTTGGAAACCTGGCAACACAACCATCGACACAAAAGCTTAAGTGCTTTGCTTAATCCTTGAGCAAATTTATCAGAATGAAGGATGGCAGATGCCATGTGTCCAGATGGCAGGCGCAAGTCAGACCATACCCAGACAGACATCAGAGGAGGAATTCAGCCTCAGCTTTTGTTATCCGGGGCAAGAAATCAAGCTGTTTGCAGCTGGACATCCACAAAAGAAGCCTGAATAAATAAAAGGATCCAAGGGGCTATTTATGCACCACTTTGCAGTAGCCCCAAATGCAAAAGTCACTCAATGGTCAGAGATGAAACAAAGCAACTATCAAGAGAGGATTTTTACCAAACTGCCACAGATACAAAAGCAGGAACATAGATATTACTGCAGTAATAATACACAGTCCATGGTACTAATATTGGGACTTCTAGAAAAGCTGTAGTTTATACTACAGCTGGAATTAAGTAATTAATGGTGATATGAGATCTGTTATACTGCAGACCCTGAAAGCATGGCAGGTCTGTGCATATAGATCTGAAACATGCACAGTGTGCAAGTACAACAAAATTGCACATATTAAACAAATACTTGGTGGAATGATTGCACATTTCAACTTTATCATAAAAATGAAAAGCAATGCAAATATTCCTGCCCTATCAACAAGGGTAGACAATATTAGGGTTAAACTCTAGCGAGAAGG
The DNA here is from genome assembly GCA_948472985.1 of Iguana delicatissima. Lineage (NCBI taxonomy): Eukaryota > Metazoa > Chordata > Lepidosauria > Squamata > Iguanidae > Iguana > Iguana delicatissima. The sequence continues at coordinate 576,443 of CAOKZL010000566.1, read as the reverse complement.
AACTATGACTAATTCAGGTACACATGTGTAGGAAATAACTTGGAAAAAAATTCGCAAAGAAATTAGGCACGTGATCAAGTGAATCACATTTGTTTTAAATGCTCATTCTGCAGAAGAGGGTGCCCATAAAAAGGACACACCAATATTTATTACTTCACGTTTTATCCCCTATCTCTGCCACAGGTTTTCCCTCCCCAGGGATCCCGTTGGACAGGACCCCAAAGGTTACAACCCTATCAGGATTGCCTACGAAGTTACATTTCCCCTTCCCCATGTTTACAGTATGAGTGATCATGCACTGATTATGCATTTCCCTCGTGCATCTTTAATTCTCATTAGCAGTTTCAAAATGCCCCTCACCCTAACAGTTTCTAACCGCCCCTTTCCTAAACAATGCCAACTTTCTGTCTTGTACTCCTTATCAACTTAGCTTACTCCTTACAGACAGCCTTGTTGTCCTTCAGACTGTTTTTCTCAGCCTGGTTCTCTGCACCTGGAGATTCAAAGTCTTGGGAGGCCTCCTTCTGTTCTTTCGCCAATTTTTAAGAAAGCTGTTTTCTTAGACTTATTGTATTACAGAAGCTCAAATATAAAATACACTGAAATATATATGTAAATATATCTAGAATATGTGTTATACATATAAGCTAATATATATCCTTCTAATACATGTTATTAATACTGTGTACCCAGTGCAGAAGCTAAAATAGATTTCGTTTCTCTCATGTGCTTATATACGTGCTAGCTTTTTTAGTATATAAGACTTTTTTCAGGGTCCTCATCAGACTTGGACAAAGTGGCCTCCTTCAGTACTGCATTGCCTTGCATGTGATACTCTGCCATGCAAGATCTCAGCTAAATTCCTGGAGTCTTCTTTCCTTGCACAAACCCATAGGACCTGGGAGAGCCACACTGCTATCCTAATAAGTTCTCTCCCCCTCCCCGCCCCCTTCCTCTCTTTCAATTTCTCCCTCTCTCACACACAGACACACACACTACACTGTTATAGTGCTATTATTTTAGGCCACTTCTGCACTAGACTGTAATAGTGCTATGATTCCACTTTCAACATCCTACGGAATTCTGGGGTTTGCAGTTTAGTCTAGTGCGGAAATGGCCTTAGTTTCAGCATCCTGTGGAATCCTGGGGTTTGTAGTTTACTGAGGCCAAAGAGCTCTCTGGCTGAGAATTCTAAAGGCCCCTCCCTAAACTATAAACTCCAGGATTCTTCTCCCGGTTTGTTCTGGAGCTCAGAAGGATGCAATTAATCACTGAAGATATATAAAAGCAAACGAAAACAGCATAAGCTGAAACGTCTTGCTCTTGACATGTATTTTTAAGTTCTGTCTGTTAAAAACTTAAATAAATATTTCCTTATTAGTTATATTTGGATTTTAAAAAAATGAATGGCACATCTGTTCAGGTGTGGTTGATGCTTAATGCATCGTGCTTGAGTGACATCACCACGTTTGGTATCCCAGGGCCTGGAATAGCCCTGACCTTCCACCCCTAAACTGGAAATACTATGGCCATTTCTGCCCCACACTGTTATAGCGCTATTATTCCACTTTCAGGCCCCTCCCTAAACTGCAAGCCCCAGGATCCCATAGGATGTTGGAAGTGGAATAATAGTGCTGTAACAGTCTAGTGCGGAAATGGCCACCATCCTGTGGAATCCTGGGGTTTGCAGTTTAGGGAGGGGCATTGAGAATTCTCAGCCAGAGAGCTCTTTGGCCTCAGTAAAACTACAAATCCCAGAACTCCACAGGAGGTCGAAAGTGGAATAATAAAGAGTGGAAGATTGTTACGGATTCGGGCTGGGTGTAGACAGAAGGCAATGCATAACTCATGGTATCAATTACTATACAGGGTAATAATCACAGAAATATCATGTAACAAGTAAAGTAGAGAAATATAGCAGGAACTAACGAATTAAGTTTGATTATTAACATTTTATTGCGATACGCGGTATAACAAATAGAGGAAATATTGTAATCCAGAAAGGAAAGGAAGAAGTAACATTGCAGATAAACATTGCAGAGATAATTGTTTCATTTGCTGAAACTTTAATAAAATTATATAATAAAAGAAAGTGTAATAATAGCACTATCACCATCTAGGGCGGCAATGGGCGATCCTGGCTTTGGTATTCCACCCTATTTTGGGTCCAGTTCAAGTATTATAATTCCGGTGGAAAAAAAGTAAACCTAGCTGATTTTTAGGTTAACATGATTTTACATTAACATAATCACGTAACATACCAATTAACAGAACTATTTATGAAGTTGTACAACATAACATACAATAAATTTTAAAAAAAATCACTTTTTTATTCCGTCCCTTCCGAGACACTCCTCTGTTCAGGGCAGCAGAACAAGAGAAAGCCAGAAAGGGAAGAAAACACTGCGGTCGGGCCGACAACACTACGTCAGCGCGGAGCATTCTGGGGGTTGAAGTTCCTGAAGGAAAAAGAGGGGGTACTTTCGCAGAGGGGGCGGGAGCGGTGCATGCTGGGAGTGGGAGTCTCGGCGTGGGCGGGAAGGGCCGGGCGAGTGCATGCTGGGAGTGGTAGTTCCCCGGCGCCGAACGGGGGCGGGCGGAGGGAGGGGGGTTCCCGGGCGCACTCTGGGCCGGGTGATGGCTGGCGGAGCGGCCGCTCTCGGAGGGGGCGTTCGGCCGGCGGTGGGCGCGGCCCGTGGGCTCTGACCGCCGCCGGCTTCCTCCTCCAGGGATGGAGGTCGGCGAGCCCGAAGACGGCAGCAGGTGAGGCGAAGGGGCGGCGGCCGAGCCCAGGGGAAGGGAGGGGAGGGACGGTCGGGGGTCCGGCTGAGGGAGCGGAGGGGAGCCGCTGGGGCGGCGACGTGGAGGAGGACGGGACTGCCGGGGGAGCAGAAGGGGAAGGGCGATGGGGCGGGACTGAGGAAGTGACTTTGGGGAGAAGGCTGAGGTAATGGTGCGGAGGGAGTGATAAATGGGGGGACTGAGGTCATGGGGGAGGGGGGCCGAGGTAGTGGCCCTGAGGGAGAAAAATGGAAGGGAGGGGCTGAGGGAATGGCTTGGCTGTCGTTGTTCTTATTATCTACTAGCGTATCTGCCCGGCGTTGCCCAGGATTTTATTTTTTTCTCGTAGGTAATACCTGCTAGAAAGATTTGAGATCCTGCGTCTCTAATTCCCCAAACTGCCTTGTCCAGTAGCTGTAACTTTCCCCCATATTCCCCAATCCAGTCTGTATTCAGAGTTATTAACATAGGGGGGTTGGGTTCCTGAGGGAATACACTCCCCTCCTCCTTGCTGCTGGGCCTTGTCTCCAGAGCACCAGCCAGCCCCCCCCCAAGAGCTCTCTGGCTGAGAATTCTAGAGGCCCCCAAAATTCCATAGAATTTTCTTAGGCAGCCGATCAGATGAAGTCTTTGCCTGACACAGACAAACAAACTTTGACTTTTATATATTAGTAAATTTGGATCCTGCTTTCCTCCCAAAATTGGGACTCAAGGCAGTTTGCAGTTTATTTGAGATGCGAGGGAGGGGGAGAGAGTAACTTAGGGGCTAAGGCTGACGGAGTGGTGTGGTGGGCTGGGGAAGTAACTTTGGGGAGATGGTTGAGATAAAGGGGGAACTAAACTATTTTTAAAGGAATTGGGGTCTGGAAGCCATGCCCTGGGAGGAGCGTTTTAGGGATCTGAGGATGTTCAGTCTGCAGAAGAGAAGGTTAAGAGGAGACATTAGCCAGGTTTAAATATTTGAAGGGATATCATATCAAAGAGGAAACAGGCTTGTTTTCCACTGCTCCAGAGACTAGGACAAGAAGCAATGCATTCAAGTGACAGGAAAAGAGACTCCCCCCAAACTTCAGGAAGAACTTCCTGATGGTCAGAACAGTTCAACAGTGGAATCTGCTGCTGCTTTGGATTGTGGTGGAATCTCCTTCCTTCTTTGCAGGTTTTTCAACAGAGGCTGGATGGCCATCTCTCGGGAGTGCTTTGATGGTGTATTCCTGCGAGGCAGAAGGGGTTTGGGCTGGATGGCCCTTGGGATCTCTTCCAACTTGATTATTCTATGATTCTACGAATTATTTACTGCTTATTCCAAAGACCTTTGTAAATTAAGTACAAAATATCCAAATATTTGCACTTACAAGTACAAAATTGCAATTGAAATTAATGGGGAGATGATCTGGGGGGAAGGGTTGAGGTAATGGAATAGGGGAAGGAATAAGTTTGGGAGCTGAAGTAATGGTGGGGGGGCTGCAGAAGTAACTTGGGAGAAGAGGCTGGTGAAATGGTGTGGGAAGGGGGATGATGGGGAGAGATTGGGGAAAATAATAAGGGAGGGCTAAAATTGTGTAGTGGGGGAAAAGAGTACAGTAATGTTGTAATTTGGGCTGGGTTAATGGGGGGATGGTAGCTGGATGAGAGGAGGGAGGTAATGGAGAAATGAAAGAAAATATGATGAAGGGAACACCTATAGAATTATCAAGATCTGTAATTTGGGCATGTGTGAGTGTCAACTGTTTTTCTGTATATTTGATGATATTGTATGCAGTTGGGAGAAGAGAAGGGCTGAGGAGCAGGCTGGGAGGGCTGGTCTTGTCGAAAGCTGTGACTCTCCATCTCCCTGTGCTCTTCTTGTATTTCAGCAAGACAAACTTGAGTAGCACTTGTTCAGATTCACCTCTTGTACAAACTTCCATGCTACACAGAACTCTTCATCAGTCAGGGTGTGAAAACCTTTGTTAAAAGGTGACAGAGAGAATTGACATTACGGTCAAATGAGATATGACCCAACATGGTATAGTATTTTGGGTGTTAAACTAGGACTCTGAATTCCCACCCAGCTGTGGTAACCCATTTTGTGGCCTTGGGCAAATCACACTCTCTCAGGCATGGAGGAAGGAAATGACAAATCCCTTTTGAAGAAATCTTCCTAAGAAAACTCGATAGGATGACTGTAGGTTGGAGTTGACTTGAGGGCATATAACAACAAATTAGGACCAAAATATTTATACTTGGAATTTGCTACCACAAGTTGTGGTGATGGTTGGCAGTGTGGGTGGGTTTAAATGAGGACTGGACAAATTGATGGAGGATGAGGTTATCAGTGGTGATGAGGCTATATCTCATGGCCTGTTGATGGCTTCCCTTGGACGTCTTTGATCACTGTGGAGTCATTTTTAGTTTTATTTTAATGCATGTTGTATCTTGCTTCGAGCCTTGGGAAGAGGCAGGTGACAAAAATAATTATTACTGTATTATTCACACTATACAATTATAGTGCTATAGTACTACTTTATCTACCATACCAGTATTATATGGAGTCCTGGGATTTGTAGTTTAGGGAAGGATTAATGTGGTACAGTGATTTGAGCATTGGATTATGACCTTGGAGACCAGAGTTTGATTCCTCACTCGGCCATGGAAACCCACTGGATGACCTTGGGCCCATCATGTGCACTCAGCCCCAGAAAAACCTATGGTTGGTTTGCCTTAGGGTCACCATAAGTTGGAAACGACTAGAAGGCACACAGCAACAACAACAGCCAAAGAACTGTGGTGAGTCACCAAGCCAAACACCCTAAGATTTCATGGCATACAAAGTAGAATATAGTGCTATAATAGTGTTGTATGAACAGGCCCCTTGTAAACACAATGTTTGCCTAGATGGGCCTTTGCTGTGATCTGGTAGTGCTGGTATGCTGTTGAGATTCCCACTGTGATGCCCAAGATGCCTGAACTTCAAACCCCAGATAAAAAAATACAGCCCACAGACTAATCATTAGCATCAGACTCGAGAAAGATTTGCATAATACTTCCTCACAGACCTTTCCTATGAGACATTGGGTTCTCTTTCTGTAGTGGAGGCACCACTCGAACCCCTTTGCTTCTGTGTGGGCAGCCATGTGCTTGGAGTGTACCTTTTGGCTTAGTTATATCTCACATTTGACTTTTTTTTCATGTTTCTGGTTTAGAGTATAAACAGCTGCTTATTTGCTATTTTCCTGTTTAAGACTTTTTAAGTTTTATAGAGTGCCAATAGCAATAGCAGGTGCTTTGCAGAATACAAAATATGCAGAAATGACATAGTTTTTTTTTGTTATATAGAAATCACATGAAACTTAGAGTTGGTGCGGACTTGAATATTTTGCTTTCAGTAGCTGTGTTTTACTTTCAGTAGCTGCATTTGCTTGTCATGAGGAGAGGGGAACTGGATGGTATAGCCAGCAGCAGCAGCAGCAACAAGAACAAAGAGAAAGAAAAGGGAAAGAAAAAAGAAAGAAAGATATTTTGAATGTATTTGTTTGCAGTGTTTACATACCCACTCAGTAACATGATTTATCTGGCTAGCTAACAATAAAAGATAAAAAATCAAATGCAAGAATAAACTAAGAAAAATGAATATAACATAAAAGGAACAGCAGATGAAATTAATAGAAGAAAACCCAAGTAACCCCCAGATTTCCTAAAATTCCAGTAATTTCAAAGTTTACACAAATCATTGAAAGATCTTTTAGACTACACACCTTGAGAAAATTGAAAGATAATGATGAGTGCCCTAAATAGAGAACAAACTGGTCTTAACATATTTATTTGATTAATAATCACTAAACAAAGCTTTTTAAACAGCCCATATGTATTTGAACTGAAATATTTGAATAGGAGAAAATCAAGTGCAGTGCTATGTGACCAGAGTCTTTTGTCTGATTAGGAATTGTGACTTCTTTAAAGTAACCACAAGTGTTTACAGAAACGTGTTACTAAATTTCCCAACTCAAGAAAAGAAAAGGGAAAATGAAACAAAAATTAATCATAGTTTTAGTTTTAACATACAGAGCCAGAACACAGACTTAATTCTGGTTTGGACTTGGTTATACCTACTTGTGGTGTTATTTTATTTCCTGTTTAAAAATCTGCAATACATGTATGTAATCTAACAAACTTTACAGAAATAATTATCTGAAAAAAAAAACCCAATTACCATGGTGAAACTATCAAACTTGTTTACTATTGTATTGGCATCCAATCAGTGTTGCTAATAGATTTTATGAAAAAGAAACTGTTCTGTAAAAAATGAGAAAAAAATCTACAGAAAAATTACACACACAACTCTGCCAATAAAAATGAATTTAATCAGCTGTTTTGCTTTGGTTTGCAGTAGCACATGCTTAGGACAAAGTAGGAAACCAGATGGGCTCTTTTCTCTTTTTAGATGTACTTGACTTGCCTCACTAAATTTGAATGCTTTGCCCCACGTCAGTGATGTACTGACATCAGGCTTAGACACAGTGTGTGTAGGCAGGAATGAACAACTCTCCATGCATGAAATGTGAACTTTTGCATATTTTTTTCTTAGCTGAGAGACTCTTGCAGCATCTGTCTGAAGAAAACTCCATTCCTGACCAGCTTGTGAATTCAATTTAATGCAACTTACCTGTTAAGGATATTTGTTTGAAATACTTTATTAAAGATAGTAGCATTATTCCATTTTAAAAAGTTGTTCTGAAAACAGCTCAAAAGATAAGATGAAAGAAAAAGGCTTAAACAGAAGTTAAAGCGGAAAGTATGTCTAAACAAAATAGTGAATTGGATATCAGAACATACAAAGCGAAGGTCTAACACAAGCCTGTCAGTGACGAGACTTATATGACAGGTGTGGTCACACAGTAGGCCCTCTTATGTATCCCAAGCTGTCTTGTTCAAGTTTTTGGGGAGGGGGTTTGCCATGAAATCTTGGAATGTGGGTGGGATGATATGGAAAGATGTGATCCAAGCTGTTGAATAGCCCAGACATGTATTTTTGATCTGTACAGCTCCTTTAAAGTGAGAATATGCCAGGCCTGATCCTGACCAAACTGGATAGCAACACATCCACCTGTGGACATCGTATAGGTGGTAGTGCAGCGTAACATGAGTTGGTTTCAGCATGAGAGATGACCACCTTCTGTAGGGGCCTTGGCTCTGTTTTCCAGCATAATATGCTTCCACCTCTGTGTTTATTGAGTGCTCTTGCTACTCGATTCTCAGATATAGGCATGCCCTGCTTTTTGATGGTTTTTCAACAGTCCACACTTTCAACTCTTAAATTATTACCAGAACCTATTTGTTGACATGTCCACTTGTTTTCCACAAATATAAGTATGAATACCTGTACAGTACTGTATTATAAGCACACAATGACACCATGAACATCACTTCTACAGTATACAGTTGATTAAAGCAGGAAGTCCGGAAGGTCCTCCTGGTGGAGTAGGTGAAAGTGGCCCCTGTCAGCTTTTCTTATCTGGTCATTTGAATGACTAGGTGGCCCCAAGAGAGAAGTGCAGAGTGCTCCAACTTCTTGGATGCTGCCTGGTTGTGGGGAGAGCTGCATCTCTCAGCTGCCGCCACTGCTGAAGTAACTCCTGAGAGAAGACCTGCCAAACCAGGAACAGCAGGAATAGCTGACTGGCATGGTGCCGCCTCCTAAGGTGGGAGGGACAATCACTGGCTCTCCAAATGTTGTTGGACTGCAACTCCCATAGTCTCTTAACATTGGCTTTATTGGCAAGGACTGCTGGGAATTGCACATGTCACCCTTGCTGCTCTCAAGGTCCACTCTGCCAACCTCTTCTGTCTGGGGTGTGCTCCTGGCTCCCAGATTTCAGGCTTGTGGAGAGTTGCTTTCGTTTTACTTTGAAGTCATTCTGCCTCAGGTGCAGCTGTGACATTTCAGAAGTTAATAGATGGTTCCAAGCAAGGTGTCAGCTCAAGAGTTTGCATGTGTTGGTAGTCAAGAAACAGGCTGAGGTCTGATAACTAAGCTCTTTGAGAAAGAGTTACAGGGCAGCAGAAGAGGTAGACCAGGCGTTCGGACTACAGGTTTGGCAAGGAAAGAGTGCTGGAAACAGCCTGAGATTCAGCCTGGCAGAACACATGATTGGTGTAAATAGGGATGGGAGGCTGAGCCGGGGTAATCCAGGAGGCTTCTCCTGTTCTTCTTCTTGAAGAAGAGCCCGCTCCTCTCTTTTCTCTCACTTAAGCTTCAGTCTTTATGAGAACAAAGCCTATCAGCGGCAGGAGGGCTTTATTAAGGTGAATCAAGATGGCCCTTTTATGTGGGTATGACTATTGGCATTGTGCAAGCTGGCACAGGAACTGTTTTCTCCCAGCTAGTCAGCCATCCACTTCAGTTCTCAGGCACTTCTTTTCCCCGGCTTCAGTACTCCATCACTGTTGACTGTTTCCCCAAAGATTTAGTTCTTCTTTCCCAGGAGAGCTAACTTTTTGTGAGAAACAAATTTGACATAAACCAATTTGCTGCCAGTTGTCTAGGAAACCAAAGCCTGGTCTCCAAAGCCGGCTGTGTGGAAGTCACAGCTTGTCAGTCCATGTTTTCAAGTTGTGAGACAAACAGAGGAATGGCCTTTTCAGAATTCCTGGCATGTGTTCCACAATAGTGATTGGTAGATGAAATTACTTTGCTGTCAGTAAGGTTACAGTGCTGAATGCACTTCCCTGGGAGTAAATACGATGAAACTTGTCTGCTGTGGTGGAATCTTTTGTTAATTTCTCTTCCACTGAGAAGCCTTAGGATCCTCCTTGTACAGTGCTGGTCATGGGTGCTTGCATCTCTCAGGAACAGCAGGCAGGAAGCTGTTCTGGCTAGGTTAAATGTATGACATGGTGTCTCTACTCACAGGTAAATGTGGGTGGCCAGGCTAGTGTGCGTGTTCAGCGGGACAGCATTATCCCAATTGTCCAGTCTGGCTCAAGGAGCGATTCTTAGTCACTTAGTCACCTTAGTCACCTGTGTGGTCTTAGCTTCAGATCCAGGCAGAGTCACAAATTTGCTGCTGGCTTTCTGGTTTTTGTTGTTGTTGTTGTTGGTTGACTGTTCTCTTTAAGTCCTTGGGAGCTGGTAGGATTTGGTTACTGCCTAAAGAAGGTTTTGTGCATAAACAGAATGGAAACTGAAACAGCTACCTGAAACAGCATTTTTGTAGTAAGCACCATGCAGTCACTTGTCTGCTTTATATCCTGTCCTCCTTTCAAGGAGCTCAAGGTACAACATCCATAGTTCCCCTCAGCCTGGCCCCATCTTTATTCTCCCAGCCTCTCTTTTCAGGTCACCTGTGGAACCGAGCAGAGATATAAACCTATCGCACTTCGCCGGCCCTAGTCTAGCACTTCAAAACTGTTAAACCGCATTGACTCTGGTTCTCGCCTATGGCTCGCTTATCTTTCTCAGTACACAGTGTGAAAATCACTGACAGGCGTAAAGGAAGGCAGGTACAGTGGTTAGGTACAATCCAGGAACTCTGTGTCAGTAAGCACCATATTGCTGTGTAGCATACACATTCTCTACATGCAGGAGTATATATTGAGGCCTGGGGGAAAAGTAAGCTTGGAGAATCCATGGCTTACCTGCTAGCTTTGAAACTATCACATGCCACCAGTGCCTGTGATGCATTTGCATTGAAAGGAAAGTGTGTAGGCATATGGACTCCCTTCACTTATGAGTTACGCATAGGATTTCACCATGCTAATTTCCATATAGCAGCCATTCTGCAACCTCCATAACAACAAACGTGGCACATACAGCTTGAGTGATTGAGAAATGCAGTTCTTTGGGTAGCAAATTATGTAAGGTTGGTCCCAATTGCTTGTGTTGTCTTTTACCTATATTCTGTGTTGCTGTTGGTTTTTCTTAAAGAACTGTATTTCTTAGATCAGAGATGTCTGACTATTCAGTTACAAGGCTCCTGTATGTCTTGTGTGATTATGCTGAATTTTTTTATAACGTCGTTCAGAAGAGGGCCTTGCAGCTTGTTATATCACTTTGCTGCATTCTGGAAAGTGGCTGTAGGTCACATTTTGCAGGCTGAAGGACCCACAGTCAGTCTCCTGTATTTCTAGTTGAACGAGTATTAGCTAGCAGAGCTTGGAGGAAGCTCTATCTGAAACCTTGGAGGGCTAGAGTAGACTGTGTTGGCCAAGGTGGCCCAACAATCATTCAAATCCATGTTAAGAGCATCTTCTTATATAGTTGTGGTGTCACATTGTTCAGTTAATCTTGTTCTTCAGTGGTCTATAATGTAAGTTTACTAGGAATTCTTTTTGAACCTTGAAGCTACATTTTGGAGATCCAAGGCAGAGAAAAGGAAGAACTTTACATAGTGCATAATTAAATTATGGCATTCAGTTCAGCAAGAAGTAGAAATGACTACCAGCAAGGGTATCTGTAAAAGAAAATGAGCAAATTCATGGAAGATAAGCCTATTGGTGCCTGTTGTCACGATGGTTATACGTTATTTCAATATGTCTCTGTATAGCAGTTGCTGCAAATACAAGGAGGAGGAAGCCATTGCACATATGTTGGTCTGGATCGGGTAGGCTATTGAAGAAATAGAGTTTGTTTCTTTAGTTCCAAGAGTTATTCGCTGTAATGTAGCCAATATCTCTTGTGCAGTGCACAGGGCTGGATTATATAGGCCTTTGATCTAATCCCATGTGGCTCTCCTTATGTTCTTAATCTCTCTCTCAATTGTTGTTCCCATAATTCAGAGGTGGGGATTCAGTAGATAGCCAGACTGGTTTCAGTTAGGCATGCCTTGGAGGAATCTTTAGTACCATTAACACTGTCTTTCTTCTGAGCTCCTTGAAGGGATGGGGGTTAGAAGGGCTGTTTTGGTTAATGTGATTATTCTGGAGGGCAGATCTCAGATGGTGGTATTGAATGATGTTTAGTCTTTATGCCTCTAGGTATTTCGTCATCCCCCAAGAGTTCCTTTTATCTCTCATGATGTTCAGAACTGCTGGGAGAGGTCATTTGCAGTCTCTGAGTGCAGTGTCATCAGTGTGCTGATCACACTCAGCAGTTTCATTTCTGTCTGATTCCAAAGAAGCAATCCTAATCTTAAAAACTGGATGTGGTGTAGCAAACATAGTCTTAATCTGTAAGACAGATGTAGTGGTGGTGGGTGAAAGGAGGATTCTGAGAAGGGGTTTTCAGCTGTTCTTGGTGGAGCTGCTCCTTCCTTGAAGTTCACAAATGTGGAGTTCAGGAGGTTCTTACACCAGCTTTGCTCCTGGATAAAGAAGCAGCAGCTGTGCCCAGCTTTGCTGATAGGACCAATTATGCTCTGTTGTTGAATGCCTTCAGGTCATTCCACTTTATGGTAACCCGAAAGCCTAAAGGGGCCAGATCTTGTCTGATTTTGGAGGCTAAACAGGGTCAGCCCTGGTTAGTATTTGGATGGGAGACCACCAACAAATACCAGGTGCTGTAGGCTATATTTCAGAGGAAGAAACTAGCAAAACCACCTTGCCTAAGAAAGCCCAATGAAATTAATGGGGTCACCATAAATCGACAGGCAACTTGAAGGTAAATATACACGTATAAGGTGAACCTATAATGGAGTTTTCTTGGCAAGATTTGTTCAGAGGAGACTCGCCCAAAGTCAACACAGTGACTCTCCATGGCCGGGCAGCGATTTAGACTCTTATCATCCAGGGTCCTAATCCAACACTCAAATCACTACACAATGATGGCCCTATGATTTTCTCTAGAAGGACTAATCATACCACAGTTATACACATACCTTAGCTGCTTCCATTTTAAACCACTGTAACATTTTGTTTGGGGATGCCCTTAAGGAGTCAAGAAAAAGTAGTTGGCACAGAACAGGGCTGTCAGGCTTTTGATAGAAATGTGGCTTAGGTGGGATGTGACTACTTTTTTATTTAAACATGTTTCTCTGCTTTTGGGTTGCCATCTTTTAAAAAAAACTCTTTAGTACCTATTGAGCGCACTATTTAGATGGAGTAAGACGTGGAATATAAATGATTTTTTAAATACATTCTTGACTCATCAGTGCCTTCTTCAACAAGAAGAAATGATGATGATACCAGCTTAGAAGAGTGACTCATTTGTAGGCATGTTCCTTGGTTGCATCTGTTAACTTTTCTTGAAGCCAGCCTTGCAACCATTTACTGAGGAAATGATGGATAACTGCCCTTTTCTTTCTCTTGCTACTGTGCCTTTTATTCTTCACTATTTCCCTTGGTCGTTGTCATGCTGCTCGCTCAACCACTTACCCCTCTTTGGAAAATGTGCCACTAATTTCTATGTGTTTCCGCAACTAGCTGGAAAATAGTGATCTCTTGCATGTGGGAAGGTAGGAGGAGGAAGAAGAGACGTGACTTGATTTGAGGGGATAGTTTAAATACAGAAGCTAAACTTATAGCCTGAGATCTTGTTTGCACTTGGTATAAAATAATGTCCAATTGGCCATCTACATTTATGGATTTGACTTTCACAGATTTGATTATTCGCAATTTTCTTCAGCCTGTGCCCACCCCTCCGCCCCCATGCTTCTTTTCCAGGAGAACCTTCCCTCTTGGTGGCTCCAATCAGGCCCTTTGAAAACCCACCTCTGGTCTTCCTTCTCTTCCACTAGCTGCTTCCTGGCTAGCTAAGGATAGCTTGCAGCCCAGTTTCTCAGTACCACAAATGATTAGACCAAAGGCTACATTGCAAATGTGTTTTGTGGATTCAAAGTAATAGAGACAGAATTTAGGTACCTGTGGATAGAGCTGCAAGTCCAGGGAAAGCCAGGAAAGAATGAGCAAAGGCTGTCCTGACCAGCTGAGAGTTGCCATCATGACAAGTACTTACATTAGCATGATGCCTACTTCTCTCTTTGATATGTCTGCATTTGGGAGTGAGAGTACAGAAGAAAAACAAACACTGCTCAGGAAGCCCTGAGAGTACCACATTTACAATTAAGATGTTCAAAAGTAATTTCCACTCCCTCCTGGAACTGGCAAATTACCAGCATGCTCTCTCCTTGTTGGTCAACTGACGGTGGCATTATTTAGCACTCTAAAAACATTGAGGGGTGTGTGTGAGTATGTATATACATGGACACCTAATTGTAAAGTAATGTCACCATTCCAGAATGACATGGAGAAAGCACTCAGATAGCACACACCCATTCTTTTCCTGCAAGATGGGCTTGCAGAATGCTCTTTAAAAATAGCTCTGCAGGGAGAACAGGGGATTTTCCCCTGTGGCTGGTCTTTAACCCAGCTTTCACTGTTCTGAGCATTTTTATAAAATCAGTAAACAAAGGCAGCCTCTGTCTTAGGGTGGCTGCCTGACTCTTGAGGCTCATGAGTGTCCAGATTTGTTGTTAAGATGCAAAGCGCATTCTTGCAGTGCACTAAAAAACAGGAGGAGGCTTCTAAATATAGGCCTAACTTAGAACTCGCCAGCTCTTAATTCTGTTCTTTCTGGCTGATGGAGTCCTTGGTCATGAGCTCTGGCGCTCCCAGTTCCCCACCCGTAGTCTTCGATTCATTCAATTCATTCTTTCCTTTGCTCCTTATGTGTGGAATTCCCTCTCAAAACACTTTGCATGACATTGGTCTTTTCTGTCTTTTAAATCTCTTGCCTTAAGGCCCAGATACCCTAAAGGCACTATGTTCTGCCTGCTCTTGGAAGCTAAGCAGGGTCAGCTCTGATTAGTATTTGGATGGGAGACCACCAATGACTACCAGGTACTGTAGGTTATGTTTCAGAGGAAGGAACTGGCAAAACCACCTCTGAGGATTTCTTGTTCTAAGAAAACCCTGTGAAATTCATGGTCGACAGGTGACTTGAAAATCCCTTGCTTTAACTCCTTGTTCCAGTTGAAATGGACTCTAAAGATGTGTAATGGTATTTATTTCATTCAGGATTTTTTTGTGCTATCCTTTTAGAAGGCCATATGTTAAAGGCAACTCTCAGGCATGGAAAACCTATTTAAAAATAGAGCAGTGCAAGACAGACAACAGTATATTTAAAAATCCTGAACTCAGAGCAACACTGATTCATTCAGTGTAACATCTGCCACTCTTCCTCCTTCTTTCTGTTTCTTGTACTGTCAGAATGTAAATTGTGAGCTCCTTGGAGTAGGAACTCTTTTGCTTGTCTTACTTTGATAATACAGGGCTGTCTGGACTGCAGAATTTTTTCTTTTGACTGCTCTTTGGTTTAGGATCTAGTCTCTTCTGCCGAGATTTTTTGATCACCTTTGCAAGCCAAACTCATCAGTTCACTAGAATGTACTAGAAATAAGGCTTCTTAGTTGTGGCACTACCTACCGTTTGGAGCAAGCGCTGAAATATAAATGGCTTTTATAAACAACAAAAGCCATTTATATTTCAGTGGCATTTATATTTCAGGGGTTTTTAAAACTTTGTTTTCTGTGAGTTGTAGACATTTGTTAACTGTGCTTCTCCCTTCTGTGGTTCATCAACTTTTTGGATTTGTTTTACTGAAATAAATGTGTGTGTCTGTGTGTGTGAAGTCAATTTACGACTGCCTCATGAATTTCATAGGGCTTCCTTAAGCAAAAAATATGCTCAGAAGTTTCTTTGCCAGTTCCTTTCTCTGAAATTTAGGCTACAGCACCTGGTGTTCACTGGTGGTCATTCAATGTACTGACCCTGCTTAACTTCCAAGATCAGATGGAATCTGGTGCCTTTAGGTTATTTAAGCAGTGACCAAATAGAAGAAGATGCCATATATTGCAAATAATCTTGAGAAGGCTATGGTCTTGGAAAGCATCTAAGAAGTATTATATAAATGAGCTGGTCTTAGAGGTAGCATCCCTTTCCTGTAGCTTATTTCCAAGCAGCTGGTATTAAAAGCAGGAGCCTTTTCAACCTGAAGGTTCACTTTGGCTGTCATGGCTAACGGCTGTTAATGAGACCTGCATGGATCTATCTCCACCCTTTTTGGCCCTGGCCTCATCCTGTGAAAGAACCCTTTATAAATTAATGGTGTGTCATGGGAAGAAGGACTTACTTCTTAGCACCTTGAATTGGCTGATTGTCCATTTCTTTGGATGCACATGTTTTTAGAGGCAGGGGTGTGGACAGACACACTCACACAAAGATTCCATTCACACAAAAAATTGATGTGAGATTTGAAGTGCGAACAGACACTCTCACACAAAGAACTGGCTGACAGTTCATTTCTTTGGGTGATCATAGATCCATATATTTTTATGTGTAAGAGGCAGGGGAGGTACCCGGAAGTGTGAACAGACACACTCACTCAAAGATTCCTGATAAATGTTGGAAAGCATGCAGTTCTTTCATTTAGTCAGAATGATAATGAACTTGTACGTTGTGGAGACAATTGAGAATTCATATCGTTGTTTATAAATATAAGCCCTTAGATAATCTTGTCTTTATCTGCTTTGTTTCCAGTGCCGTCCCATCCATTTTTTCCTCATGTTTTCTATCTTCTCCAGATTATGATGGAGGTTTTTTTAAAACCTTTGTAACTTGTTCCATCGATATTTTTGTTTAAGTATTTTGTTCAGCTTATAACTACTAGTTTAGAGACTGAATGCCACCATGGGAGAGGGGGGTGCACGGGAGATGTGTCAGTGTCTAGAGCAGTGGTTCTCAACCTGTGGGTCCCCAGATGTTCGTGGACTTCAGCTCCCAGAAGCCCCAGCCACTATGGTCAATGCTCAGGGCTTCTGGGAGCTGAAGTTCGCAAACATCTGGGGACCCACAGGTTGAGAACCACTGGTCTAGAGGAAACTCTGAAAGCAAGACATCAGCAGTGTAGCTACAACATAGTCTATCGTAGTATAAATAGTTACGTTGCACAGCATTCAGATTTTTGCTGAAAGTTGTTGTTGACTCTGTGCTTATATTGCTAGTTTCCTAAGAACAGAGGAGCAGAAAGTTATGGTGCGTCTGGCTCCTGGAAACACTGAGCAAACTTCATCTGCACTGTAGAACTGATGGTTTGCTACTGGTTTGTTTGCACTTTTCAGGAAAGAGCACTGGAAGCTTCTAGGCAACCTGAAGACCACTGTGGAGGGCTTGGTGTCGATTAATAATCCCAATGTCTGGTCTAAGTATGGCGGTTTGGAGCGACTCTGCAGGGACATGCATAGCATCCTGTATCATGGTCTCATCCCAGACAAGGTACGTTTCCCTGTGTGGGGCTATCAGGAATTTATGCCCATGCTCTTGTCTCAGCAGGTAGTTGTATCTTGTTAACTGTTCACCTGGAATGCTCACAAAATAACTTAAGAGAAAAGGACATTTGAGATGATCTAGTCCAGGGACGGGCAACTTGGTTAGCCCCAGAGGCCAATTTTCTGTGCTTGGGACTCGGCAGGTGCTGTGCAAACCACCAGAAATGCTCCCCAGGTCGTGGAAAAGCAAAATTGAAAGTAGCCAGAAATCAGCTTCTGGTTTTGAAATGATGCAGAACTGCAGGTGGCCAGATAACTTATTTAGAAGGTGAATGAGGACTCCTGTAAGCTTCCAATTCAATTTTTTTTTGTCCAGAAAAATCATGGTTTGGGGGAGTTGGATGAGAGGTTGAAAGCCACAAAAACAATGTGACCCCTAGGGCTGCTCTTTGCCTACTTCTGATCTAGTCCTCACCACTCCTCCCCAATGTGCTACATCTTGAAAGAAAGTAGGTACAAATATTAGTGGGCAAGTTATGACTGCTGAACAAGGTGCATGAAATAAGTAAGGTAAGAATGAGTCGTGGATCAACTGCTGTTACTGTTTTTAAAGGAGCAGCTGTATAGTGCAAGCAAAGAGACTGAGCTGTGATTCAGGTTTTTTTTTTAATATCTCAGACACTTAGTAGTCTCAAGTAAGTACCTTTCTCTTACCACTTTAGGCTCCTTCCTGTCTATCAAAAACTTGCAGGCCTCCTGTCTTGCTTCCTTAATGGTCCCTATTTTTTTCCCCATTTTCCACCTCTCTGTCTTTCTTGTCCATTGCTTTCTTGGCGTTTGATCTTTCCCCCTCCTACTTTCAAGCTTACCTGCCTGGTCTCTTGTCTGTGTTCACAACACTTTTTCTCCAGGTAGGGTATATGGACTGGGGAGAACACTCTCCCCTGTTCCCCTTTTCAGTGGTAGAAATTCCTGGGTTCAGTGGTTTGGAAGTGATCTTAAGAGAAAGAATGGAGCTGTTATTCCTATATTGTAGAGAGCTGCATACTAAACAGTTTCAGTCAGATGTCTATCCACCTTGTCCTCAGGAGATATCCAGAGACGATGACCATTCCTGGATCACCAGTTTCAGTGCCATAGAACACTTGCCAGGAGATTTTACTAGTGTCCAGTCTAAAGGGCAGGATCTGAGAGCGTGTAGCAATCTTGCTGAAGCTAAGCCGGGTGCCACTTCAACTTCTGTGGTAAAAGCACATCACAATATAAGCACACTAAATAAAAGAGAACACAAATGTTACATCTTTAAGATATCCGTGTATAGGGAGTCACCTTTAATGATGGTTTTTCAGCTGAACTTTCAGGATGAGAAAGTGCTTTTTCTGCCTGTCCTGATTCTACTGCCAATAGGTTTTCCTTGCTGTACTAAGAATATTTCTTCTTCGTGGTCTCTGTGCCTTACACACTAGGAGCTTTCGCGCATGCGCGGTACCATTCGGAAAATTCTAGAGCTTAGTAGCTTGGCGGGAACCCCTCCCCCCATGTATCCACTGAGCATGCTCAGCCCGCCGAGCAACGGTCTCTCCTCAGTTCTTTCTCATCCGCCGTCGTGTACGGAGGTTTGAGTTTAGAGCGTTTCTTCTTTGGCCTTTTATTGCAAGTCTTTCTGGTTTTCGACTCGGTTTTTGGATATTTCGACTACTCTTACGGATTTCGGACTGGTTTTCGGTATTTCGGTGTCGTTCCTTTTTTTTGGGAACCCCGACCCCGACTTGCTAACCCCCCCCCCCTTGTCTTCGTTATCTTCAACCTGTCCTTGGACTTCTATGTCTACCCTTTTCAAACCTTGAAAATGTGTGGCGAAGGTCGCATTTGACGGGCATAGCGAGTGTCTATTTGTCTGGGCGAGGCGCATAACATCAGAGCCTGCCCCATTTGTGAGGACTTCACCTCGCAGACTCTGAGGAACCAGCTGGCACGCCTCAAGTCTTTCTGTTGGGAGCAGTCTTTATCTCCTCAGGACCCTGCCCCACAAGGGAGCCCATCGAAGATGGAAAAACCCCACCCACACCGATCCTGGGGACTTCGGCGATTCCCAATCCCGCCCACCTGGGCCCGGGTTTGGTACCGGTGCAAAAGCTACCGAGGATCCCAAAAGACCTTGGTGGCCTCCTCCTCGGTATCTACTACAGAGGCCCCTGCAGGCTCGCAGGGCGCTAGGCCTTCCAAGACACTTACTGCCGCCCAGCATAAGCGCCCGGCGACTTGGAATTGGAGAAGGAAAGGGAGAAGAAGAGAAAAAGAAGAAGAAGGACAAGCTGGGTCTCCGGTGACCACCTGTCCTTCCCTCCCCACCTCGACCCAGCCAACGGTAGACCCCAGTGAACCCAGAACCTCAACCAATCTTTGAGGTATCTGATGTGGACGATCCGGTGGCCTCCCCGACTCTCTCAGAGCCACCGCTTTTGGAGGAAGAGACGTCCCCGACCTCGCTACACCCGAGGCTCTGCTGGTAGAAGCATTTCGCCGGATCGGCGCTCCCCCCAAATCACCGGCAGCTCTTCCCCGAGTATCGGGACCGCCCGGGCTATTTGGAGTGTGGGAGGGTCATCCTTCCCCACACCATCAGGAATTTGAGCACAGCGCCGCTACGACCGAGGGACCGCCGTGAATATAGGTGATCCCCCCAAGACATCGGGAGGACTATCCAGGATGGTCTCATCCCCCCCGGGATTCGCCTTATTCCTCGGCCTCTTACGCCTTGAGGTATGGCCAGGAACATGTCTGGAGGGAGCCCCCATCGTACAGGTCATACTCCCCCTCTTACCGAGACCGTTACCACCCTGAACCGGCAGCTGGTCCCCGTATCGCCGCTCTAGATCGCCTTCCAGGGGAGCTGAACCTCACCCGCGCCATGAGCGTGCCCTGTCCCCTCCCCGAATGAGTGCCCCCACGCCGCCAGTCCCGAGACCCTTTCCCCTCATCCCCGGGCCATTTCTCCACCTCCACGGGTGACGCTACGGTGTCCCGTCCGACGTCTGAGGCTGTCTCCGCCCAGCCTCCCCCTACTGCGGTCTCTACTACCACTCAAGCGCTTCTGCGCCCGGTGCCTTCGCTGGTTCCTCCGCCGACTGCTGTGCAACCGCCTGTGGCTCCGAAGATGGTATCACTACCAGTACCGTCTTGTGCCCATTCGCCTGAGCAACGCTGGGCCATTCTCCTGACAGGTCCTCCAGGGTGTCCTCCCAGGATTACAATTCGGAGACGGACTCAAAGGACTCCACACCAACCTCACACGAGTCCCCTCCCTTGGCGTTCGGCGATAGCTCCTGAGTCGGCTCCTGAGGATGTCCGACAGTTCTCGGACATTCTCCTTCTGATGTTGAAGGCCCTGGGCCTAAGGTGGCGGACCCGACCCCGGCGGTGCAGGATCTGGTTTTCCACACGGGGAACCTGCCCTCCTGCCAGCCCCGCTACCATTCCTGCCCGCCTTGAGGGAGGCTCTAAAAACCCCCTTTGGCCTCAGCCATCTTCACCCCAGCCAATACCACACAGGCTGGAACACCTTTACTGCCCCCAGAAGGAGGATGCTGAGTTCCTTTTTAATATCCTCAGCCCAACTCAGTGGTAGTCAAATCGGTGCAAACCAAGGGCGGTTCCAGACCCCACACGACACCACCGGACAAGGAGGGGCGTCGCTTGGACACCTTTGGTAGGAGGTTCTATTCTGCCTCCTCCCTGGTGGGAGGGTGTTAACACCCAGGCTTGCATGGCCGCCTACCTCCGCAGTCTCCTAGACAAGGTTGCCTCTATCCTCCCCACTGTTGGAGGAAAAGGGCGAGCGCTAACCAATTCTACAATAAGCGGTAGCAGATCATCTCTTCGAAATCCGTGGAGGTGGCGTCGTGAGTCATGGTCGGCTCTGTCCCCCTCCGGAGATATGCCTAGTAGACCTCAGGCCCTCCAGGAGGACACCGGGAAAGCGCATCGAGGACCTCCCTTTGATGGTAAGGGTCTCTTCAATGCGTCGATGGATGAGGCGATGGACCACATCGTGAAGGCCCGTCTAACACCCAAAAAAGAGGGGGTCCGTTAGCCCCCCAACCCGCCGTGGTCCACGGCCTATGGGCGTCGTTTGTCCTTGCGGCTTCCGACCTCGCTCGCCCATACCGGGTTCTCTCGGACTCCCGCCACATCCTCCTCCAGACGTCCTGCACGGGGCCGAAAAGGGCTTCCAAAAAGTCTTCGTCGGCATCCAAATCCCGATTTTGATGTGATTTGCGGGCCCTACCTCAGACTACCTTCCGCCTACCATCAGCCCTCACCGACCATCCCACGCTGGCCAAACACCTCGTCGTCATTGATCACATCGGACTCTTGGGTGCTCACCATTGTCCGGCTTGGTTACGCCATCGAGTTTGCAAGTATTCCACCTCGAGGCTTTTTCTACTTCACCCAGGCCACCCCGGGCTCTGCTGGAAGAGATCCGGTCCCCCCCCAGAAGGGAGCGATTGAGCCAGTCCTGCCCTCGTCCACTACCACCGGCTTCTACTCCCGGATTTTACAGTACCGAAGTGGATGGGACCCTGCGACCTTTTTGGACCTCCGAGGGGTAAAAATCACCGCCCCAGGAAGTTAAAGATGGTCACCTTGTCGACGATCCTACCCTTCCTCCTCCGGGGAACTGGTCGCTTCAATCGACCTCGGGATTTTTTTCCACATTTCCATCCGTCCGCAGCACAGACGATACTTTCGTTTCGCCATCGACGGCACCTCCTACCAGTACCGGGTGCTGCCGTTTGGCCCTCCACCGCACCGAGGGTGTTCACGAAGTGCATGGGCCCCCGTGGTTTCCCCCCTGCGGACCAAGGGCATCACCGTCTTCCCCTACCTAGCGAACTGCTGGTAGCGTCCTGCAAGACCAAAATGTACTAGACATTCATCGAACGTTGTTCCTCCTGACCCACCTGGGTCTTCGGGTAACCCGAAAAGTCTCACCTCGAGCCGGCGGAGGTGGCCTCGGAGCCACCCTGGACTTGGTCTGGCCAGGGCCTACCTGCCCCCGGAGCGGGCTCGTACCCTCCGCCGATCTGCTGCGGCCGTCCTCGACGCTCCATCGATATTGGCGAGGAGAATACAACAGCTTTGGGTTACATGGCCTCCACCACGGCCGTTACGTACCTTTGAGGCTGCGAGTGCGCCCCTTACAACACTGGTTTGTCAGAGCCTTCAGCCCGCTCTGAGACGACCAACGCCTACAATTCACGCTCCCGTCCGTCGCTCTCTGCTGTGGTGGCCCCGGACTGTCATCTCCTGTCCCGGGGTGCCGTTCACACGACTACCCCTCGGGTCACAATCACGACCGACGCCTCCCTCTTCGGATGGGGAGCGCATTGCGACGACCTCAGAGTCCGAGGCCGATGAACTGGCCACAAGACCGCTCTCTACATAAACGCCCTCGAGCTCCTAGCTATCGGAAAGCTCTGAGAGCTTCCGCAATCGGTTGCTGGACAGGCGGTACTGATCCTGACCGACAACACCACCGCGGTGTGCTATGTCAACAGACAAAGGGGGGACCCCTTCTACCACGCTCCTGACCATCGCCCTTCAACTCTGGGATGGTCGTGTCCCTCCGAGTCCACCCTGTTGCCGTCCACCTGGCAGGGCAAAAATACGACAGCAGACGCCCTAGCGGGGACACTTCTACCAACCACGAGTGGTCCCTCTCGGAGGAGCGTTCTGCTTATACGGTGCCGCCGGGGGGATCCCGACATCGATTTTTCGCCACGGTTCAACCCAGTGTACCGGTACTGTTCCAGAGCCGGCCGGGGACCGAACTCCCTCGGCGATGCGTTCCATACCGATGGACAAGGGTTCCTTTCCTCTTCCCACCGTTCCCCCTGCTGGGCAGAGTGGTAGCCAAGATCCTGGGGGGATTGAGCCGACGCCAACCGCGCCCCGACTGGCCGAGGCAGATTGGTTCGCCCCGCTGCTCGAGGCCTCTCGGGGACGACCGCTAGGGTTCCGTGGCGCCCCAAACCCGCTGTCTCATTCCGGCGGTCGCGTTCTCCCTCCCGACCTGCCTGCCCGGACCTCCACGCGTGGACGATACAGCCCTAGACGACCCCCTATCCAGGCGTCCTTACCGTGGCCAGAAAGGAATCGACCCGCTGCAACTATGCCTACAAGTGGTGGCGGTTTGTGACTTTTGAGTGTGGAGACACGGTATCGCCAGTTGTTCTCGGTACCGTGCTCCGCTTCCTGTTTTCAAACAAGAGGGTCTCGTTTTCCCCCGTTGAAAGGGTCCTGTTGCCTTTGGCTTACCAACCCCAGGCTCTCCTTCCCGCGCCTTCCAGGACGCCACGATGAAACAGTTCCTGAAGGGACTCCACCATCAACCGCTGGATCGCCGCCCTTGCCTCCCTGGTCCCTATCTCTGGACCCTCAAATTTCGGGCCACCCTTGAGCCTATGGCCACTGCTGATGATAGGCTCTTGACTCTCAAGACTGCTTTCCTGGTGGCTTTACCTCTGCCAGACGTGCCAGCGAACTGACGCGTACGCGTTGACGACCCCTTCCCGGTTTTTCCAGGGATAAGGTGGTTCTCCGCCCGGACATTTCTTTCCCCCCAGGTCGTCTCTCATTTCCACCTTAACCAGGATATCATTCTTCCTACCTTCTATCCTAACCCGACGACCCCTTGGAGAGGGTTTTCACACCCTGGACGTTCGAAGGGCCCTGGCCTTTTACACTCAAAGGACTGCGGCCCACAGACAGACCCCTCACCTGTTCGTCTGCCATGGTCATCGTTTCAGGGGCCGCAAGGTGTCCACCCAAAGATTCTCCAAGTGGGTACCCAGACAATTCTGCTTGCTTATAAATGGCCAAGCCGCCTCCTCCTGACTTGCTTCGGCCACACTCTACCAGAGCTGTGGCATCCTCAGCAGCCCTCTTGCGAGGTGCGGACCTTCATGAACTTTGTCGAGTGGCGACCCGGTCCAGGCCCCAACTTTCATCTGCCACTATCGGCTGGACTGTCGGTCCAGGAGGGATGCCCGGTTTGGATGAGTGGTGCTGGCCCCCGTCCGGGACCTGACCCACCGTCCTTCTGGTAAGCTACAAAGCTCCTAGGGAAAACACAGAGACCACGAAAAAGAAGACAGGTTGCTTACCTGTAACTGTGGTTCTTTGAGTGGGCATTGTGCCCTTACACACACCCACCCAACCGTCCCCTCACTCCAGGTCCCCCTTTTTGGCACTTATAGAACTGAGGAGAGACCGTTGCTCGGCGGGCTGAGCATGCTCAGTGGATACATGGGGGATTCCCCCCCCAAACTACTAAGCTCTAGAATTTTCCGAACGGTACCGCGCATGGGGAAAACTCCTAGTGTGTAAGGGCACAGATGACCACTCGAGGAACCACAGTTACAGGTATGCAACCTGTTCTTTTCCTGCACACTACTCATGATTTTACATGGACTCATTGTGCTTATTAAAGTAGTGGAACTTTACCCCATGTTCTGTTTCCACTGGTTTTTTTGAATAACAGGAAGAGCAGTAGCACAAGAAGAAATCATTAACTTGTCTTGATCATCTTGTGGTTGGAATGTTGCCCTTTGGAGATAAGAACCGGTAGTATCTTTTGTGTAGATTTTCCCCTAAAGATCCCCTCCAAAGGTACAGCCACAGGGTAGAGAAGCTGTTTTCCATGTTAGGAGTGAGCTTTGGCTTTTCTCCATAGAATCAAATCTGTCAGTTTCTGCATCGCTATCCTCTCTGACACACATGTACATCCACACCCCTTGAGTTTTGTGGTGGTGATCATTATCTTGAAAATGTGTGTGGGTTACCTTTTGATAAAAAACCATGTCAGAAAGATAAAAGAGGGCTTTCAGTGCTTGAGATGGGATTTCAATGCTCTATAAATCTCTTGTGTGGAAAGCTGTCTTATACGAAAAGACCATTAGTCTGTGAAGTCAGTATTTTCTGTTCTCACTTGTAGCAGTTTTCTATGCTTCTAGGCAGAGGTCTTTCTTGTGTTTGCTTGGTTAATATTCTCAATTATAGTTCAAAGGGAAACCTTTTGGGTATAAGTTAAACCCTGTTTTATTGATAAATACACTTCAAAAAAGAGCACACGAGGGACTTTGTTGGATCTGTTTTTTTTTGTACTTAACAGCAATTAATAAATAGGGAAAGTATTTAAATCCATTTCCCAGTTTTATTATGAAATATACTTCCAATTAAAAAAACAGATATATTAATATATATAATTTATAAGTAATTTAAAATAACATTCCTTAAACATTTCTACTTACCAAAGATGTCAAGGTCTTCGCAGATAAAAGCTTCACTCAGTTTTCATACGGCAGTTCTTTAAAAGGATATTGCAGGTGCAGGACACACAGACATGAGTTGCTAATGACAAGGAAGCTGGTGTTTCCAAATGTCAGAGAATGGTTATGCTTCTTCGTTTAAAAGCTTATTTCATAATGTAATAATCTGTTAGCTGTGTGAAATTAGGCTCACATTCTAAGCTGTTTCATTATCACCAGAAATTCCTAGGAGGTTAAAAATAAGCAAAGAAAAGATACATTTCATTCTAATAAGGGATGCTGAAGTCATAAGAGTGCTCTACTGGGACTTCAGAGGCCCATGTCCTTTTCCTCACTGAGACATGAAACTCAAGCAGATGACTTGGGCCAGTTAGTTTCAGCCTGATCTGCTCACAAAGCTGTTGTGAAGAGGAAGTTGGAAAGACAGTTCACTGGTGGAAAGCCGATTTATAAATGTAAGTAATGTGTAAAGACATCCTGCTGCTGTTGTGTGCCTTCAGGCTTGGCACTGAAAATTGGGATTCAAAGCAGCTCACAGTTTGAAAGAACAGTACAATTAAAAGCATACAAAAAGTGGACATTAAAATAGAATTAAATTATTCACAGTATTAAAGCAATTCAAACCTCAAACAAAATAAAAAAGTATTAGAAACAGCTTACTTAAAACAATATACACCCACTAGCCTGTTCTTTAAAAAGTTTCTGTTTTAAAAAACCTGTCAGAATGAAAAGGTTTTAACCTGCCAGCAGAAGGACAACAAAGAGGGGGCCATTCTGGCCTTGCTGGGAAGGGAGTTCCAGAATCTGGGGGCAGCCACTGAGAAGGCCCTCTCTCGTGTCTCCACCAACTGTGCTTCTGATGGGAGTGGGACTGAGAACCTCCCCTGATGATCTCAGCACCTGGGCATACAGAGCATCTCTCTGGTCATCTCTCTCATACAAGGAGATACGATCTGCCAGATAGCCTGGATTACTTCATTTTTTAAATATATATATTGGCTACCAGTTTCAGAGCTCTGCAAAAACTGTTGATTTTAATACCATAAATGACTTTTGGCCAAGGTATTTCTTTTCCTGTAGTCCAACCTGGCTGCTAAGATGAGAAAGGGAGACCCTGTTATCAGTATCTTCTCTCTCTTGGAGGTTTGTGAAGCGACGCTATATGAGACAGCCTTCTGTTTCGTGGCCCCTAGCTTGTAAAACTTTCTTCCCTCTGAGCTCCATGTGGTGCCTTCATTATATACATTTGTAAGAATTCTTCTAGCCAGTCGTTTGGAAATGCATGATGGGTATGTGAGATTGTAGTGTTTCTGTTTTGTAGCAAAGTTGTGTGCTGAATAAATGAGCTGGATTTGATGTGAACTGACCTTTTCTGGTTGTTTTATGATAGCTTATGTATTCTTGAAAGGTATATATCTCACTTTCCAAACATGAAGTAAAGGGCAGATCATAATTTTAGAAATACATTGATGCTTGTAGCTGAAACTAAAAATCCTGGTCAAGTGGATGAATATATAACTTCGCCTTTAAAATTTTCAGAGAGATAACCAAGTTTATCTCTTTCAAAGTAACCAATATATTTATTTTAGTATGGTTTTTTTTTCAGTTAAAATCAATGAATTTCAAAAGCAGAGGCTTCAAAAGCAGAAGCTCTAAAAGAAATTGGTCTTAAATGTGCTACTAGACACCCCCCCCAAATGCTTTAGTTTTCTATATTTGCAGCTGAATCCATACTATTGTTCTGTCCATTGGTTATCTTTCCTATCTTCCCATTTCAATAATATTTCAAATTCTATTAAAAACTCTGCAGGTTGGGTAACCTTATGGTAAAATAAATTCATTTTGTGTTAATGTATAAAAATCTGAATTTGGTTTTCTTTTCTTTTTTCTCTTTCTCTCTCTTCTTTTTTTTTCTTCTTTTACTATTCCTCTTGATTTTCTATCACTTTCTGTGCTATTATGATGTATGCTATTGTTACTGTTACTGTTGTTATTGTTGATATTGCTTTTTTCTTTTTTTGTTTTGTATATATTGAATTAATAAAAGTTATTTTAAAAAACATAAAGATCTTCCTAGCAAACTTTGAGTGCAATGTGTTCCAGGTAGAGAGATGTGGTGCCATATCCTAAATTCTTGGCTCTCCTTCTGTCTGACTTTCTACTGGAGAGGGGAAAGCTGTAACTCGGGTTGCTTTCCTTTTCCCCCTTTTTTCCCTTTTTCCCCTTTTTCCCCTTTTTTTCTTTTTTTCTGGTGCAGGTGCATATTCAATATAACAGATTATTGCAGAAGTAGTACTGTGGGTCACCTGATAAGATTTCGTCTGGCGTTCAGAGCCAGGAGTTAATTTCCTTCCCTTTTCTAGACTTGCCTCCTAATCATTGCTTGTGTGTACTTCCTCCTCCTTCCCCCACCACAATGAACAGAAGGTTAGCCTGCCCTCTTGGTCTGGGCTCTCAGCACTCACTGAGATGTCGCTGCCAAGAGAATCTTAACTGTGTGTATTTTGTGGGTAGGTGTGTTGCCGGCAGCAGGATTATTGGCAGTTTGTGAAGGACATCCGACGGCTGAGCCCACATACGGCCCATCATGTTGAGAAGGTAAGGTAATTTGTGGGGATGAGGGAGAAAGAAGCTTGAATTTTGTGGGTTGGGTGAATGGTGGGAAGGAAGAGTTATGAAACAGCAAAGGAGGAGGCTTGTCATGATCAATAAGGTGAGTGGAGGCTGCTTGCTTCTTTGTTGTTTTAACCTTTGCAGAGGGGTTGAAAGGGAAATTGCACAGTCTAAATAAAACTGGTATGTCGCTCAGATAAAAAGAGGTATTGAAAGAGCATGTGAGTGACAGCAAGCTCATAGTTGGAGGGCAAAGCTGGGGTTACAGGCCCCTCAGAAGAAGCAAGTGGCTGCAGACATGGAAGTTGGAGAAATTGGAAAACGACATTTAGGTTGCCAGCTCTGGCTACCGGTCTTCCCCTAGTGTTTGGAAATCAGGACATTTGAAAAATACTAAGGGAGAGAGGTAGTTAATTGGATTCTGGGTCCAGCTCCTGTTGATATTTTAGGAGGAGTTATCAGGCCGAGCAAAAGTGAAAGCAAGGGTTAAGTGTGAATGATCTGGAAACCTTTTTACCGGAGGAGGAGATGGTGGTGACGGTAATAGTACTGGGAGTATTACCTGTTGATGTTTTTTGGCTAGTTGTCTTATGTTTCCATCCTAAAGTAATGGTTAGGTTGTGGCACAGTGCCAGAATACAGCTGATGTACCTCACAACCTGTAGCATTCCTGAAATAAAATCAAAGGGGAGAGAGGAATATCAACATGGAGAAATTGGAGTGATTTGGTTTTATGTTGGACAGCATGCATCCTTCCCTGGGGACAAGCAGCTAAAAATGTTCTGTGGCAATGTGCTGCAGAAATCCCCATTTGAAGTTTAACAGTCCAGAAGATGTGGTCAGGCAAGGGCAAATGGAGTTCCCTCCTTCCTTGGAGAAATACTGTACAGGTCTCCTCAGTCCAGCCTGGGGAAGCCATTGTTTTCTGTGTTTGCCCACAGCTTAGACCACACTACCTCTCATGTGTCAGGTGGTGCCTCAAACAGCCACTAGGCTAATGTTTTCTGTGAGCTTTGCAGACTGAGAGAGACTGAGAAGGGTGTTTAATCAATGATGATCTGATACATGCTGTCTCATTACCTCCTGGCCTTGGTCTGCTTTTTCTTGAAAGTGCCATCTGTTTTCCAGTTCATCAATCTGCATGAGAACGGACAGCGGAACACTGACAGCATTAGTGACAGAGCCATTGCGGAGCTGTGGCTCCAACACAGTCTGCAGTTCCACTGCCTGTCAGCTCAGCTGAAGCCTCTGCTTGAGAACAAGCAGTACATCAGGAAATTCTATGCAGGTGAGATGAAACTGGCACTCAGCATGTGCTTTCTTACTCCATTCCTGATCAAAATGAGCAGTGTGATATTTTTCTTCCCTTGCTGGGAAGACTGCTTTAAGTTGTGTGCTTGTGGTTAGCAACTGGCAGCCTGCAGATAAAATGCGACTTCTGTGCATTTTTTCTTCTTCCTCCTTGTTATGCTTTGTTAACCTGCTTGCAGTCAGCTTGAAACTAAAACCATAACCTGGCCATCTCTTGAACTTCCTATTGAAGACAGCAAAGAGGCCCCTGCCATAAGCATTTTTGGATTGGCTGGTTGGGAGGCTGCTGGCAGTCTCAATTTTGCCTTCCATTCTGCCAGTCCACTCAAACAGAAAGGAACTACTTGGTCTGGGACTTCCAGCCTCACTTGTCTGTGAAAGGCAAAGGAGAGGAGGCACTTTGGAAGCCGGGTACGTGAGCCTGGGATTGGCTTCATTGCCTACTGGGCTACATAGCCGACAACCAGTTTTAGAAAATGTGCGTTGTTTTGAATTGCAGGCCACAGAACTGCTAAAATGGTGGCACTTAAATTGCCCCACTAGGCCTTGCTCTTCAGTTTCTTTTTTCACATCATGCTTCACATCATCTCTTGTTGTGCCATTGTGACTCATACTTTTAGCTAGCAGTAGTAGGAGTGGCAAAACTAATACAAATTTCTAAATTTCTAAAACAAATAAAAATAAATAAGGCAAAAATATGGTGGAGATTTACATAGATGATGACCATTTAGTATAGGAAGAAGCATTTGTTTGAACATGTTGGAAAAGCTGCTTTTCTTATTAAAAAAATACAAAACAGCTTAAACAAATAGAAATATCGAATGTTGAAACAATAGTGTGTTTTATTGACACTCGTTTCAAAAAATAGAATTAATATTGGTCCCTGGATATACTGTGGCACTGACCTACCATATATACTCCTGTATAACATTTTTTGACCAAAAATCACTCCAAAACCCTGGGTTTGACTTATCCATGGATCAATTCACTGCCCTGTGTAATCCCTTAAATAAACAGTTTTTTTCATTCTCTTTAGCCCTTCCTAAGTATGTTCCCTCTATGTATTTTTAAAGGAGAGGAAGAGATTTGCTTGTTACATGCCCCTAAGTTTTACTTTCGACTTTCCACAGGTCCTTGCAAAATCCATAATTTTGTCCTCAAAACCTGCTCTCAACTTACATGTGAGCTCAACTTATACATGAGTATATATGGTATATTTGATAAAAGATAACCAAAAAAAAATTGTGAGTTATTCAAAAGAATTATAGGAGTTTAGCCTCTAATTGTGAGTGAGGAACCCCCTTTCTGATTAGCTGACAAGATCTGGATCAGGTTTTAAGCCATAGTCCTAGTATGAAAAACTTGGTATGTAGTATATCTAATATGAAAACATGATGGTGAACAAGAGACATGTTTTCATCACAAATTATTATGGTGGTTTATATCATTCAGCTCAAAAAGACTAGATTGCTTAAGATCAATAAAAACAAAACAAGCTCTGCCTGCAGACTTGTAGTCTAAAAAATACAACACAAAAGGAAAAGGGGTTGAGGTGTGAAGAAGATAAGAGGCTTGGGGACCTGTTCCCAAAGTTGCACCGTGCTTCTTATAATGAGATGGAAACTGTTCGGGCAGAAGAGAAGTCAAATGGCCTTTGCTTCCATTTCCTGCAGCCTGATACTGCCACATGCCAGCAGTTAGAGCTACTTCTTTTATTATTTAGCAGTTACCAGTTTTCCTTTTCTTCTTTCTGTCTTTTTGTTAAGTTTCTTACTGATCACGTGTCATGTGATCAGTCAGGTTTTTGATATTATCCATATATGGGTTGTCTTATTTTTTCACTGAAGAACCAAGATATTAGTCTTCTTGTTAACAAATTAATAATCTTTTCTTTTGATGTCTCACTTATAACTTTCTCATTTAAAGCATTTTCAACATAGCTTCAGAACCTGTAGCTGAATCCATCAGAGTGAAAACACATATGGCAAGGGGTAAAAATTAATAAAATAAAGTGCAAACACCATCTTTCTGCAGATGGTTTAATGTCATTTTACCAGACCCAGAGAAGTGTTACTAGCCTCTAAATACCTCTCAAGCATCAAATATCTTTGAATTCAGGTAATAAAGGAAATATCTCAGTTGATTTCACAGAAACTACAAGCCATTATGTAACTGAATTAACCTAAAAAACTTAGAAACTGGCCTAGGACTAAATCCCCCCCATACTTGGTAGAGGATCTATAGTAAAAGTGCATATCTTGCCAAAATTCTTCTTTCAATACATACCAATATCTCTTGACACACAGGTGATGAAACTATGTCCAAAACCAAACCAACCAAACAAACAAAAACTTGCAGAGTTTTATCACAGGAAATAAAAGCCTCAGATTCCCTCATACAATCTAATACAGTGGAACCTCCGAAGGAGGACTGTCCTGTCTCTAATCTGCAATATTATTCTACAGCATTTCAGTGTAAAGAGATGGTACATTTAATTCAAAGAAACTGTGCCACATCATGGGTCAATGGAAAGTTAAATGACAGGATCTCCAATTTATAAGCTTTACTTTCCCCAGTCTTATCAACTCACAGTGAGTCAAAATTGAGAACCCATGCGCTGAGGAGACATTTGCAGTTTGGAAAAATGCAGCGAATTGTTTATCCCAAGCACTTCTCCTCTGTGTCCATTTTTGTTTCATCCTTCTTCCAAATTCGATCACTGCATAGCGCAATTCAGAAACTGGAAGGAGAAGGAGTTGTATAGAATAAGAGGCCTTTTCCCTAAGAGCAAACCTATTTCACTTGAACATCTAGATCAGGGCTTTCCAAACGGTGTGTTGCGACTCATTGGTGTGTCACCTGTAATGTGTTGGCTTGTCAACTTCCTGCTCAAGAAAGACCCCCCCCTAAGCTTGACCCGCTGCTGTTGCTCTCGCTGGGGCTTTCCCGGGCAAGAGCGATGGCAGCGGGCATGGACCAAGTGGGAGGGGGCTGCCTTCCCCACTCTAGCTGTTTGCTAGTAAAGCTGAATTACTGTGTTGCCAAATGATGCATGTTGAAAAAGTACGTCACCAACATGAAAAGTTTGGGAAGCTCTGATCTAGATAAATGTTTACAAGGTCCTCAGATTCCTGGCTCCATAAGTTCCAAATTTGTGTGTTTGTGTATGATCTTCGTAGGAAAAAAGAGCCATTACAATCTCTAACTATCTTTGAAGCATTTTGTGTAATTTCCCATGATACAACAAGAAGTCAAGTGTCAAAATTGTATAAAATGCTAGTCAACCACATATCTGACAACATTACTGGCTTTAAAACAGCACAGGAGCTTAAACTTGCAGAATCTTTTAGAGTATGGTCCTTGGCACTTTTTGAAAAATTGACATGCAGAATCAGAAAAGCACCCAGGACACATAGAAAAGGGCACATTTGAGACAATCTGGTGACCATTTTATTGGTTCATAAGAATACATCCCCTTTCTGCAAACCAGTCTGGCAACTTTAATACTGGAAACGTCTCAAAATGCCTCAGTCTATCTGAAACTTATATCCCAGCCATTACGGCGTTTGTATTCTTCAGTCTGTATTTACTACTCTTCTCTGTTTACTTTGTTGTTCCTCTTGTTGTTATTCACATGTTTTGTTACTATAGTTAATCAATATGTCAGTTTGACATTTTGCATATAGTTGCAGCAAAACTAAATAAGTAATCCCACCCAAATTACTGTTAGAATAAATCAGGGATGGTAACAAGGGCTCTTTTCTATAATCTGTCCCAGCTTGTTCTTGGAAATAAACCAGCCACTACTAAATATAAAGTCTATTTTTTTTTATAGGACTTGTCTGCTGACATTTGTACCAGGCGACAAATGGAACCATTAAAAAGTTGCATTTGGGGGTAGGATCATTTTCATCCCACTCTTTTCTAAAAAGACTCCCAGAACAGTTTGTGTCATGGATAAAAATAAGATGGAGCCTAACTTCAGACTTACAAGTTAAGCTTCTGTCTTCAGGTTTATGACCTAAGAAACTACAAGAAGCAGAAGAGGTTAGAAGAGGGAAAAGGAGGAAGGTTAGAGGGAAAGGAAGCTGTTCAGCAAGAAGAGGAGCCAACAGTTCGTGGTCACTGAACTGAATCATTGAAACAGCCCTGCTTCCCCATCCCTCTCTCTCCAGCCTGATTGATTGGCTGTTGTTTAGTTTTGTCTAGAACATCTTTCTATAGTAATAACTTTTTTTAAAAATAGGAGAAATAAATTTTGATAACTTATCAATATAGCCTAATTAAAAATGAGCAAGAGCTTCACTAGGAACTCAGAGAAGGGGTTTGGCTGGTAGAATGTCATTGCTTAAAACTGGAGGGAGAAGCTAGGGAGCTTCTCTGGAAAGTGTATCCCACAGTTGTTGGCTTTGCCATGGAGAAGGCCTTAAGGGGAGCCTAGGTTCTGCAAAATAACTCACACTAGTACTAGGTGGTAAGTTTCAGCTATCTTGTAGTAACCTCTCAAACAGCCAGAACAACTTCTTGCTATTCTTGACCACTTCTCAGGGATTTAGTTGGACTGGCCCTTTTAGTTCTACAGGGAGGTGAAAGCAACCTTCACGCCATCATTTTGGGGCATGCCAATATTGTCCAGGGGAAGTGGAATGCTTCAAGTGAAACCATGGGAAAAGCCAAAAAGTGGGAGCTGTGAAGTATTAGCAGTGTTTGTTAGTTCAGCCATTGCTCCTGGCCTGTATCACATAGCCCTCACAACAGATGGCCATTCAGCCTCTGTTTAAAAACCTCCAAAGAAGGAGACTCCACCACACTGAGGAAGCTTATTCCACTGCTGAACAGCTCTGACCATCAGGAAGTTCTTCCTGAGATTCAGGTGGAATCTCTTTTCTTGTAGTTTGAATCCATTGCTCCTTGTCCTAGTTTCTGGAGCAGTGGAAAACAAGCCTGTTCTCTCTTCAATATGACATCCTTTCAAATATTTAAACTTGGCTATCGTGTCCCCTCTTAACCTTCTCTTCTGCAGACTAAACATATCCAGTTCCCAAGCAGCTCCTCGTAGGGCTTCCAGACCACCATTTTGGTTGCCCTCCTCTGGACACGTTCCAGCCTCATGATTGCTAGGGTCGTAAGCCTGTGGCTGAGTTGTAGCACTTCAGATGGTCGGTGGGGCTTGTTTGGCTGCTGTTGCTGTTATTTTGTAAGCCCCCGAGAGAGTTGTGCTACAGGGTGGCATACATAATAATGAATAAATACTTTTTTATACCCTGTGATAATGGGCTCTCCCATTATCCACATGGCATAGCTGAGGATTATGGTCTCCCCTCCAAGTAAACATAGAGTTAATGATGTGTTCGGTTTAAGTTACATTTATTGGGGGTCAGCATCATGAAGGAGCAACAGAGATCAGGAAAGACAGTTGCCCAGTGAGGAAGACCAGTTTGGGAGAAGCATGAAAGCTTTGAGATGCTTCCATGTAACAGGTTATAAAACCTTGGGGGTGCCATGAGGCTTGGAAAGAGACAAATGGAGAAAAAGAGACTAAGATCTTAAGAATGGGACCGTTTGCCTCACTTGGGGGAGTTTGGTTGCAGGCTGGACAAAGGTGTCCAGACTTCCAGCTTCCCATGACCATCCAAGGCTCAGGACTCCATCCCTATTGTGAGTAAAGTAGGGACGTTTAGCTAATCGTGTTAGGGCTTATGTTCTTTTAACCTTGGCTGAATATAACTTAGGCTGTGTTTATCACTTTGCAACTGCTTAGAAGTAACACCTGCAGGAAAGTCCTTTAACAACAACCACGGTTTACTTATAACACTCTTTACACCAAGGGGTGGCACATCAACATACACAATCAAGGACAAAAACAATAAAACAGAACACCACAGTGATACATGGAATGAAATCCCCATACCCTTTTGCCAGTGTAGATTGCTTGCTTAGAATAAAAGCTTTCCTTTTAAAGACCTCCTCTTTTGTGCACTCTCTTCATGTGCCTATGCTCACTGTGTGCACACGCTTGCATATAAGATTCTCCTCTCTCTTGGGAGTGGGAAGGGAGAGCCTCTGCAGAGTCAGAGATGGAGAAAGTGCAAATTAAGTCCCTCAGTAACTTCCCACTGAGTTTCTGAGTCATGGGAGGTTAAATCAGTGGGTAGGGCTAGCTAGATGATCTTTAAGGGTACCCCTGCCAGTCAGGAGCAGGGGCAGGATCATTACATATCCCAAACTAAAATCTTCCACATAGAAAACAAGCAAGTAAAGGAAGAAAACTAGAGTAGAACCTTTCTCCTTGACACAGCAGTGTTCTTTGTACAAGGCATCTTCTTGTAAGAAGGTGGATCATTGCATCATGTGAGTAAACAGTGGTGCAGCTAAGACAGAAGTTTATTACTACAGTAGGAATTAGGCCTTTGCTGTCTGGCCTTTGCAGCAGTTAGCAGAATGAATAAAGCTATAAGAACCAAAAGCCTGCCTCATATGAGGCCACATAGTCTGGAATTGTGTACTCTGACTGGCAAGGTACAGGTCTTTTCCTCCTGATTAAAATGACTCATGACTCGTGAGCAGAGGCTAGATGGCCATCTGTCGGGAGGGCTTTGAGGGTGTTCCTGCATGGCAGGGGGTTGGACTGGATGGCCCGTGTGATCTCTTCCAACTCTACATTTCTATGATTCTATGATTCTATAATTCTATGATTCTATGACTCAGGGATGACCTGGAGATGACTCAGAGATTTAACCTGAGACTGGCAATCGGTCAGTCAAACAATCAGTTGTTAACTTATGAATATTTTTCAATCATTGTTTCTGAATATTTCAAAGCAATGCACAAGAATAATCAAGCATACAAGGTATAAAAAAAAAAGTATAGTAATTACATTGTCCATAAAATAGATGATGAATCTAAATTAAAGGGGGAAGGTTTGCAAAAATACGTTAGGTCATCAACATATGCCTGAAAGTAAGAACTGCTGATGCATGCCTGATATCAGAAGGACAGTGTAGTGGTTTATTTCCCAGCATATAAGGGGCCACGCATCCTGTATAATTGGGCTTGCTCCTCCAACTGCTCCTAGTAGGCAGGACAAGGAAAGACTTTCAGTGTCACCATGTAGGGCAGAGTTTTCCAGACTTTCCATGATGGCAACACACTTTTTAGACATGCATCATTTTGTGACACAGTAATTCAGTTTTACTAGCAAACAGGACGTTAAACTAACCCCTTATAAGAGAGATACATAAATTGTGTTGTAATTGTAATAACGAAATATGTGGGGACACAACACATCTCATGAAAACCTTTCATATATTTTTAAAAATATATGATTTATAAATAGTAACATACATTTCCAAGATTGTAGGCGACACACCTACACGCTTCAGGCAACACACTACCGTGTCACGGCACACCATTTGGAAAGCCCTGATGTAGGAGGAGCAACCCCCTGGAGATCAGTCTTTTTCTTGCCTATAGCTCCTAGAGGATATGCTCACTTGCCTTTCTCCCAAAATGGGATGTAGATTGTTTTCCTGTATAGGTTGAAACAAAATAGCTAAAACAATATGTGGTACAAAAATGTTAGAAAGCATTTAACACCTAATGCAGTTAAAACATTACTTAATGCCCTGTGTAGATAAGTGTGGGACGAATCCCAGGAGCAGGTATCATCCGTAGGAATGCCGCTCCAGATGTCCTCAAGGATCTAATAGGTCCATAAGGTGGAAGACAATCTATCAGGCAGCCAGAGGGGTAGTAACCAGGCATGTCCCTTTCCTTTGGGCTACTTCCTTAACTCCTTGCTGGTTTCTTTCATTCCAACCCCAGTATGCTTATGACCATAGCCTATTGATTCCCAGAGCACAAAGCCTTAAGTGTTTAAAGCTTGTACTGCGATGGGTGGGTGGTAGATTCCCTGTTCCAACTGACGTAGCCCAAAGTTTGATATCTGAGAGGCTTTTGTTACCATAATCCAGCTGCAGAGGTTGTTTTGTAACTATTCTATCAAGGAGAGGGCTGTACATGTTTATGATGCAGCCCTAAGAGCCTTTTGCTCCAATGCTCCAGAAGCCCTTTCCCTCAAAAGCAGCTATGTTGGTGCAACATTTTTGCCGTTTGCATTTTTTTAAAATTGCATTTCAGTACATCTCTGTGAATCCTTGTGTAAGCTGAAAGTGCTACAAGCACACTTATTCAGAGACTTGCTTTCACAGTTGCATAAAGGACTTTGTAAAACGGAGAAGGGCTAAATAGGTAAGCAGTAGAAGAGCTGCCAGCACTGTTGCTCAGGCCAGAGCAGAGCAAGAGCTTGGACACAGATACCTTCAAGATGGCCATCGCCTTTACATGTTGCATTTAAGTGAGAATGGCTTCTTTGCTCAGCTATTCATGAGTCGTGTCTATGTGGAGACACTTAAGGACGGCCTTTTGGAGGCTGCCTCACAAGCACAGAAATCTCCTGAAATTCATTGGAACTATAGTTTTCCTCAGTGTCTTCTTCTAAGATGGTTTGCTTTGGCTTTTAATCACGGGCCTTAGTGGTGAAAGCCTACAGCTATTTTATTTTTTAAAAATCTTGGTCAATGTTTCATAGTTTTACATCTTTTTATTCTTAGTTTTTACTGGCCACTGCTTATTTGTAGCATTTCTGTGTACATGTCAGGGCAGAAAACAAACTGTATATCTTGTTTTAAGTCCCCATTTTCTATCTGGAAGCCTCTTGATTACCACTTCTCACCCACACTCATTCCCAGTTCCCTGTTACAAAGCCCACAGGCATTGGAAATGCAAACATTATATATGGTGTAAACCAACAAACTAAAGAGCAGTAGCGTGTATGAATCTCAGTTCCCTGATTTTCTTCCCTCTTCCTTTTGCAGACTCAGCTTTTCTGCTCAGTGATGCCCATGTCACAGTCATGCTGCAGTGTTTGGAGGCTGTGGAACAGAACAATCCTCGGCTGTTAGCTCAAATAGATACATCCATGGTGAGCAGGGACCTTCTAATTTCTTCTCATTGTCTATCTTTTTTTCCTAGCCCGTGTTCTTTCCTTCCCTTTGCCATTACTTTGCTATTGTCCTTCACACAGTGCCTCATTTAGGAAGAAACAGAGCCCTTTTTGAGTAGGTGCCTTGACTGCTTGACCCTGGAGCTTAGATGCCAAATGCAGTTGCAACAGCACTGTAAAATGACAGTCCAGAGGGAATCATTCAGCTAGCAGTGGCTGTAGCTGAAGATAGGGTGCAGCATCCTTCATGTATATAGGAAGCTGGGGACTTCCTTCAGTTATCCCAAGCGGTTTCAGAATCTTTCCTCGGTAAGTAGTTTGACAGTTCCATTTTCAGAAAGAAGAGAGGAGCTGTTCTTCACCATATCTGCTGTAGATAGGATAAGAGGTTGTTATTAAGCTAAATTGGGGGAGGGAGGAAGCATTTAACCAATGAAAGGACCTTTCTGGGAAAGTAGTGCCTGACTTTTCTTTCTTCAGAATACTTTAAAGAAATTCAAAGAGCTGTCCACCAGGCTGGTTTAGATGTATAACCTTGAGGTGGCAGTTGGGTTTAATTAGTAGTTTTTACATTAGTACTCAGAAGCTAAATAAAAGAGCAATAATGGCTCACAGAATTTTCTGAAAGATAGCTTCCCAACCATTCCCCATCTTTTCTTCTGGTGCAGATTTGCAGGAGGTTGTTGAGCACTTTCACGGGTACATTCATTTCACATGGGACAACTATGTCAATGAGCTGTACCAGTAGTCCTCAGCCATACACCAGAATCCTCCACAGCAGACACACTATGGGTAGCCTGGAGTTCCTGCTTGAATGAATCAGTATCAAAGCCTTCCCTGAATGTAGACAGATTCCTGGGTGCTTCCTGTCTCTGATTCTGCAACACTGTTTCCATCTGTGTTGTTGGTTCGTTAACTCCTCCTTCCTTTCAGTTTGCCAGAAAAAGTGAGGTTTCCATGCCTGTGACAAAGAGCCAAAGCCTCACAGCACTTCCTGGTTCCATATGTACCTCTCCTGCTGAATGCACAGCACAGCGTTATTTTGGCTCCTTCTCAGGTGTTCACACAGCTGCTGCCAGCATCCAAGGTAAGGAAGACAGAGCATGTCCCTCTGTGTTTAGGGCAAAGTTTCCCAAAGAGAACCTTCCTTCTGCTATTGAGTTACTGACTTGTAGATCCCATGTCTCAAGTTATAGCTGTTGTGTGGCTTCCTGAGGAACACTTCAGTGCCAGTGTTCCCCTGAATACCAGTTGCTGTGGGGTGGAGGGGACAAAGGATGATTGTTGTTGCTTTCATGTCCTTCTTCTGAACTTTAGGGGAACATCCGATTGTCCACTGCTGGAAGCAGGATGCTGGGATAGATCAGCTCCCATTCTGATCTGTAGCACTCCTCATTTTTGGTCAGCATTCTGTTGTGGATATCCCTCCGCCTTCAGGCAATTAGAAAACTCACAGATACTCTGATGGCATCAGCAAGAATACTCTTTTTATGTTATCCACTTAGCAACAAACAACCCTTCAGTACTTCATCCTATAGACATTTTTCAGGGATGTTTTGTAGATCCTTTGAAACTGCATGGCATATTCCTAGGCTTTTCAACATTGAAAGAAATGAGGGTGTACACCCCTGCATTTGTGTAAGCTCATGCACTAGGAGTTGTATGTTCTCTTCATGCCACTGCTATTATTGATATCTTTAGACTCCTGGTGACAGAAGGTTCTCCAGTGATCTACCTTATTGCTCCTTCCTTCCCACCACTGTTTTTGTAGGTATGGTAACTGCGGTCCAGGCTAATAAATACTCACTTGATATATTGCGTGTTGCTGTTATAAGAGAGTGTGATGGCTGTGCGATGGGCATTCATATTCATTTTAGGCATCAGAGAACAGAATGAAAGAAGATCCACTTCATCAGGCTTCAGATGATCTAATCTCCACTATTGTGATGTTGACAGAAGTGTGCACATTCCACAGTCACACCTTGTAAACCTGGAAATAAATTTGGAAACTGAGAAATGCCCATGTTCCTCCCTTAAATAGAAAAACATATTTTACCCCTACCGATGTGAAGGTAGACTTTGAGAGTCTGTATATGGTTGTTTGTGCTCTCAGATGCTAGAACAGGAGTCTGGTAGAGCCATGTGGGCATCTGAGGTCAAAATTGGCTTTAACAGTCTGCTGAACTGCAAACCTGCTTTTTAACTGGGGGAACCTAGCCCCTATTCTGCTCTGGTGGTAGTCCAGTGTTTGTAATATTTTGTTGATTCCTCAGAGTGCCTGCTCATGAGTTTATAATAGTTGAATTCAGCTCTCATAGATCATGTTGAATCTGAAGAGTCTAAGTTTTTTCTTTTCTTCTTTCCTCTGCTTCTTTCCAGACAGGAGACTATCAAGCACTTTGGTTTGCAGTAACTCCAGCCAGCCTCAGGAAAATGCCCTGTGTGCCTCGTCCCGCTGGCAGCCGGAGGGCAGGTCCCCCGAACGCCTGATTACCCCTCTTCCGCAGCTCACTGTCTCTTGTCCAAAGACTCCTCCCCGACTGGTGAGATGAGTGCCAGCACCTCAACCAACCCAAGCGATGACACCTGGGCAGGCAGCCAGGATGACGCAGATGGGCCAGAGTACCTGGCCATTGGGAACCTGGGCCGGCAGGGTCGGTCCTACGACAGCCCAACCGAATCCAACACGGCCACCACAAACAGCGCTGGGAGCAGCAGCTCCAATCTGTTCTCATCCGGCAGCTCCCAAAAGCGGGAGTCGTTCTCCTCCTTGAGGGAGCAGGGAGCAAGTGGTGGGAGCAGCAGCAGCAGCAGCACCCGAGGGACCAGCCTCTTGCGCAGGTCGAGCTTCTCAGAGGGACAGATGTTGACTCCACAAGGGACGCTCAGGAGGAGCCACGTGCGCTCCCACTCTGACACCAACGTAGCCTCTGGGAAAATACACGGTAAGACAGGCAAAAGGATTCTTGAGTGAAGCCTTTGTTATCACTGCTGTTGCTTAGCTAGAACATAGTTCTGTTTGTTTTCCCCCCACTCACTGAGTTCCTACTGTTTTAAATTTACCCACGACTGGAAGTGCACTCATTGAAGGAGTGCCACACTGAGGAGCTTTGTGGAGATTCCCAGCAGAAACTGTTATTTGTTGTCAAGTCAGCTGAGACTTCTGGTAACCCTAAGAGTGAGAAACCTCCAGGAAACCCATCCAGTAACAGTCTTGCAGTCTTCAGAGTTGTAGCTTCTGTTATTGAATGGATCCTTCCCCTTTTCTTACTGCCTTCCAGTTTACTGACCATTATCCTCTTTTCCAGTAAGCCCCAGTGCTTTGTGATATGTCCAAAGTATGATAGCCTCAGTTTAATTGTTTTGGTCCTAAGGACAGCTCAGTCTTGATTTGCTGTCAGACCTGTTGATTTGTCTCTGTGTGCAGAACGCTATCTCTCCACACTTCACCCTTAGATCCTTTTAAGTAGTTCTGACAACACCGGAGAGTCCAGTTCTATTAAAATGTTTTCACAGGATTTAATTCAGCACTATTCACTTTTTACCACTATTGACAACTTCAAATGGAGGAATGTAGAAACGTTCTTCTCTTTACTGCCGTCCCTATGGTTGCCTGTTAGGCGCCACAGGTTGGCAGTGGGCAGGGTGAAAATTGGCAAGGGCCCAAAAATGAGCAGAGACAAATTTCCTCCTTGCTTTATTTCTCTTTTTGCCACCACCGTTTCTTACTCCCCTGCTCCTTCCTGCTTTGTGGGTGGCTAAAGAAGAGACAGATGCCTCTCACCAGGGGTCTGAACTGTTTCCTTGCAGAAGGCTTTCAGAATTGGACTAAGGTCTGGAAGTTCAATCAGTCAGTTTTTATTATTATGTCAGCCACCAGCACTGAGAGCTGGAGATTACCCACCCCCACATTAAAGCATAATTACTGAAATTAGTATCATGGGAGACAGGCTTGCTGCCTTGGAGGCTGTCACCTGTGTCGCACAAATGCCATCTACAGGATAATATGTCCTGGTCACCGTGGTTCTGTATGATAATTCTGCATGAACCCACAGGCGAGCTTTTGTTGGATTGTAAGAAAACAGGGGTGTAATTGGAAGCATCCGCAGCCAATATAAGCAGCAGAGGAAAAGGCAGTGGAGTTTGACTAGGAAAGTGGCAGAGATCTGGATGAAGAGCTTAGCAAGTCTGATTTGGCTTGCAGACTCCTTTTAAAGCAATCTGCTCTAAAAGTTTGGCAGTCCTCACCCTGAAGTGCAGTGGAAACATTTCATGGTTGGGGCAGCTGTTGGGCCTTTCGGGGGGTGTTCTAGGGATGAGCGAAGGTGCTGTCCTCAAAGAAGGACAAGCAGGATTCCTCCTTGGTAAGTAACTCACCTCTCTTTTCTTTCTCTTAACATTCCCTTCTTTTCTGCTTTGCTGCATGTCCTTAGGAGGGCACAGAGACATCAGCATTATAATAGAAGATCCAGTAGCAGGTTTGGGAGCCAGCATGTTGCGAACCACCGACACTGTCCTCCCAGTATCACTGCCTATCACGCTGATTTCAAAACCTTTGTTAAGACTCTGCTGTCAACTTCAAAAAGCCTTTGCTTCTAGCCAAGCTTCCACCCTCAGGCTCAGAGGAGGTCCTATTTCTAGACTGAGGAGCAAAAATTATGAATTTCTTAGCTGGTGAATTGAGATCTTTGTGCAAAGTACTGAGTGCTGGCTGTCCTCACCTGGAATGATCAGTGCTACACAGAAGTGTCTTCTGTGTTGGAAAAAATAACCTGTCAAGTGGCAGCCTTGATTTGGGCTTTTGCTTCTAAGTTATTGGAGTTGATACCAGTGTTTGCTGTTTTGCTTTCTCTCCTGTTCTTTGCCATTGCATGTTCCAGGCATATATTATATGTCAGTTTTCTTCCATCTCATCTTTCATTTCCTTATATGTGCTCCGCTTTTCTTCATACCAGTAATAAATGAGCTAAAGTACAAAACCAGCTGCTGTCCAGTTTCATCTCTGTGGTTCTTGGAGCTTGATTGTGGTGAAGGTCCAACTCTGCGAACCTTCCCTATAGTAACTATATCTCAGAGGCTGCCTTGTTCCCATTACCTTGTGAGTGTAGGATCAGAGCAAACTTTTGTGCTGACAGGAGACTAGAGAACCACCACTCTTGGCCTTATCCATCAGATCCAGAGATCTGAAGAAGATGTGACGAGAGAGCTTCAGCAGGAGGTCAATACCTGGGCATATGTATATGTTGGATTTATAATGGTGCCGCTTTATAAAGACCTGTGGTTACCTGGAACTCTTCAATTACACTAAAGCTAAAATTTCTGTTTCTGCATTCATTGCTCTTCAAGCCAGGCCAAACAGAAAAGACAGATGATTCTGCAACACATGTGTGTGAAATCTTACTAGGCATTTTTGATACTCTCTAGGGTCTCTGGGGACTTCTGGTTTTTGTTTTTTTTTACTGCCACTTTAAGGGAAAGAAACAGCCATTTTTCAGACAGTATTTAAAGCTGGCTCTAGGGTTGGTGGTAATGGCAGGAGGCAGGAGAAATGATCACTGGTAGACAAGTTGATCAACTCCAATAAATTTACCTGGCAGCAGTGGCCACAGTGCTTCAATCACTGGCAAGAAACTTGGAGCCATCATTTTGATTTCCTTCCCATAATGTCCCTAATGTAATGGTCTTCTAGGGATTTTAAATTCTACCTGCTGCGAGAAGAAATGTTTAAATTGTGGCTTGAAGCCTCACAGTGTGGAGGGGCCAGGGCAGGTGTCAGCAGTGCAGTGGACATTGCCAAAGGGTTGAGTCTCAGCTTTTTTCCATGCAGGCCAGAAGTCACTGACTGTTAAGTAATTATGCATATTCCTTCCACTGTGAGGAAGGATGCTGCTATCTCATTTTGTAGAAATGGATGCTGGGACTCAATAGCTCAGTTGGGGATACCTGGTGAATTTAAATGGGATGTTTACCTGGTTTTCTGAGGCTCCTGTGTAACATCTGTTGGCACAACTTCTGCTATATCTAGACCAGTGAGTTTGGATATCGCTTCTTTGAGCTTTCTGCATGACTTCCATTCATCTCCCTCGAACTGTGGTCCGTGGCTTTTGTCTCTGCCACTGTTCCTGCTAGACTCTCCTTGACCTAAATATTCCCACTCCCCTGTTTAATTTTTCCCCCACAGTGCATCATTTTGTTCCTGTTGTTCAGTTCTCTTGGTTTTCCCCCAAGAGTAGTTCCCATCGTGGCATTTGATGGCCTTTTTCTTTCATCTATTATGCCTAGAGTCCGATGGAGATATTTCCAGGTTCAAAGGCAGCATATCCTGCTCAGTGCAGAGTGGTGAAGCGAGCACTCCTGGTTCTGTCTACATGGAATACGGTGAGTATGATAACACTGCTTTTCCCCTGCTTTCCAGCTTTCCTTTGGAGCTGGCACTAAACATGGTATATAAGCTTGTACAGACTTTCTGTAAATGCTCTTTGCTAAGAGCTGTGACCTCTTTCCCAGCCCATTGGAGCCTGGAGTGGAGAATGGCAGAGAAACATAGGTCTAAGCCAGTACTTGTTAGACTCCCCCGACTTTCAACAGCTGTCTTGGCTTCTGCCGTCATGTCTCTGAGTCCTTTTGACCAAGTTTTCAGAATCTGGAGGACAATTTTCACATTTCTTTTCTTTTTTCTCCCCCACCAGATACTGGGCAATATCTACACTCCGGTGAAGGG
Source organism: Iguana delicatissima (assembly GCA_948472985.1). Classification (NCBI taxonomy): domain Eukaryota; kingdom Metazoa; phylum Chordata; class Lepidosauria; order Squamata; family Iguanidae; genus Iguana; species Iguana delicatissima. The sequence continues at coordinate 531,500 of CAOKZL010000566.1, read as the reverse complement.
ATGTTCCGCAGGCCCTCGGAAGGCCAGTCCCTCATCAGTTATTTGTCAGAGCAAGATTTTGGCAGCTGTGCAGACTTGGAAAAGGTGGGCACTGAAAAGAGTGAACTTGAGATGGAGGTGTTATCCTGTGAGGGCAACTCATATAGAACAGTATAGGCAAGCATGGAAAGGGAATCATAAAACGTTTTGCTCTTTCTGCTGATTCCTTCTTAGGATTTCTGCAATAAACAACTTAACACTGGATTTTTTAAAACAGTGCATTCACTTTAAAGCCAGCCTCTGTTCTGTACTGCAATAATTCTCACTTGTGTGTAAAGATATATTCTGTATTACTGCAAAAATAATCATGCAAGGCAATTGACAATATTAAAAGTGCAGAATTAAAAGCAAAGTCTTGATTAAAACACAACATACAAGCAAAGCAATCAAAAGCACAAGAACAAAAGAGCCAGAAGGCAGGTAATGAAACACCCTTCAACAGCAGTCCACCACACAGACGTGCCTCGGTGAAAGTGTTTTCACTGAGTGGAAGGATAGAGTAAAGCAGTCTGGCATCCTCTTGATAGGAACTTCCGGAGTCTGGAAGCAACCACTGAGAAACTCCTCTCTTGTGCCAAGGGGAGACAGTCTGCCTGACATCAGTGCCCTGGCTATTTCGTCTCCTTTGTCATATCCTTCAGTTCTAGCAGGTTTGAAGAGAAACCTGTTTCTCTGGGGATCTGCATGAGAGAAAGGTTAGAGAAAGTGTCATCCCATTTAGCTGAAGGGCGGGTTACTGTAATTCATGAATACCCTCAGGTGTAAGGAAAAGGGTTTCATAGAATCTTCGGGCTGGAAGACACCACAAGGGCCATCAAGTCCAATCTCCAACCATGCAAGAATACGCAGTCAAAGCATTCCCGGCAAATGGCCACCCAGCCTCTGTTTAAAACTCTCCAAAGAAAGAGACTCCACCACACTCCTGGGGAACATGTTCCGTTGTTGAGCCACTCTTACTGTCGGAAAGTTTCATAAGCTCTGAGCGATAGATGTGTGTATGGTGGTAGCCTGTGTTTAAGATAACTTTCCTAGACTGATTTTTGACTAGTTCCATTAGAGGGGTGATTGATGATGGTGCTTTCTGTATAGTTAAATTTGTTAAAAAAATGTTTTATGAATAATTATTAGTTGTTGTGTGCCTTCAAGTTCTTTCTGACTTATGGTGACCTTAAGGTGAATCTATCATGTGGTTTTCTTAGCAAGATTTGTTCAGAGGAGGTTTTCTCTTGCCTTCCTCTGAGGCTGAGAGTGTGATTTGCCCAAGATCACCCAGTAAAAACCCATGCTTGAGTGAGGATTTGAACCCAGGTCTTCAGAGTTGTAGTTCAACACTCAAACCACTACTCCTTACTGGCTTTCATGAATCATTAATACAGTATCCAAATGTTAATAGGCTGTTTGCAATGTGCTGCCAGTATTATTAAAATTCTTTCTGTGTTAGGTGTTGCTGTTATGGTGTTTGTGATCTATCTTGAACACAATATGCCTCATGGAAAAGCAGCATACAAAGCAATGTGGATGTGCAATGCTCTGTCATTTAAGAGGGTTTACTCTCTTCCTCTCTCACACATGCACACGAACACATATACATGTAGTTACAGCTGGAAAAGTCTAACTGTTTGAAAGATTAGTTGAAAAAGCCCTCATCTCTAGTTTTGGTATGAAATCCTTCCCTTTCTCCTAACTGCCCTTTCTTCAGATAGAATGTTGTTGGTGGGAGTAGGAATTTTAAGTCATAGACAATGAATCCCCTCCCCTCTTTCCAGTTCTGAATCAGGGCCTCTGCAGCTTCCTTGCTTTAAATCTTGTAGGAGATGCTGCTCATAGATCTCCCACATTGCTTTTAATCCGGCTGTAGGATGAAGGGACAAAGGTAAGAAGCAGGGAGACTAGCTGACTAGCAATCAACAGAAGAGAAGCTCTCTGTGTGTGTGTGAACTAGGGACATCTTTAAAAAGAAGCAGACTGGTCTTGACAAATGTCCATTTTTTAAAACTTATCTCTGAATGATAAGGACTAGGAAAATTATTTTGATTGGGCCAGGGGAATGAAGCATTGTGAAGATGTTGATTGGTATGCTCTCTCAGATTCCTCCTGCTAGGATCGAATAAGAGTGGAGATCTAAATAGCAGTTGCTCCAATCGGCCTGTCCATAATCTCAGTCCCTTGCCTGTTTCTTTGGAAAATGTATAATTCTTCTCTTTCATTCTGTGTCCTGCACAAAACTTAACACAGCTTTCCTTTGCTACAGGAAAATGCTCACTTTAGTATCTGTGAGTCACTCATTGCTGCCATTGAGCTGATGAAGTGCAACATGATGAATCGGCAATTGGAAGAGGAGGAGGAGGACAGCGACAGGGAGATCCAGGAGCTCAAACAGAAGATCCGCATCCGGAGGCAGCAGATCAGGACCAGGCATCTCCACCCAACTTACCAGGAAATGGGCTCTGACAGTGAGTGATTCCTTCTCTCTCTTCCCTCTGCTTGCATGTCAGGCAGTTAGAGGAAGATGCCATTGCAGGTTTACAGGATCATGGACACCATGGGTGTACAGTCAGCTCTCTGCATTTGCAGGTTTCAATTTTGTGGATTTGATTATTCACAGATTATTTGCTGTCACCTCTGTTGCCTTCCTGGGACATTTTTAATAGGGTCTGCAAGCCTCCTGAGACTGAAAAACTGTGAACAAGGCTTGTAAGTCCCTTTTAAAAATGGTGTGGAGCAGCAGTGGAGGTGGCAGGAAGCCTCCCCCAGCCCCCCACTTCTGCCTTGTGAAGGAATCCTGGTGCCTCAAATGAATCCATGGTGTATTTTTGTGTGTTAAATATGGCTTGGGAGGGCCTGGAGTTATTCACAATTTTTTCACTTTCATGGGGGTCCTGTGCCCCTAACCCTAGCAAATGTGGAGGGATGTATTTCCAAGGCTATAGATTTAGGAAAACTATCCTGAATATGTAGTCAGATCTTTATGTACTCTTATGGACATAAATTCAAATCTCATGCTCAGGAGACGGTAATTTGACAGGCTGAGTATATGATATACTTTGTATGTTCTTCTGCTTCTTGTTATTTCCAAACAAGAAAGGTTACTCTTGAACTTGTCCTTCTCGGCCATGGGAACTCCTACATAACAATTCTTGTACTGCTGTCCAAGCAACTCTTATGTGGTGTTTCTTAGTCTTTTATCTTGGTAAAAGCTAGCTCTAGAAAAAAAAAGACATAGAAGAAAGGAAGAGGTAATATTGTCAATGTGTGAAGTTCTCTGACCTGTACCAAATTCCACAGTCAGAGAATGTGAAGTTTGTTTTGTTTTGCAATCAGAGAATGACAAAATACATGCAGAAACAACCATGCCTAATATTTGGATTTGCCAAGGATCTGCTCTGAGGATTACTTTCCTAGATTTCCTTCTCCTTTCATTCTTCCTGAAGAAGTGGATTGAAATCCTCAGAATCTCATGCCAAAATAAATCAGTTAGTGGCAAAGGTTCTGCTGGATTTCTTCTCCCTCACTCATTACTTTCACACACTAAGGGCATTCTTGCTTCCCTCATCAGTGTCCTAGAAGTCAGTAACAAAGAGGAGAGGCAGAAGGATAGCAGGGATGTGTCAGTGAGGTGAAAGGGAGGAAGAGGGATGAGAGAGAGAAGAGGTGGCCTTCTTTTCATGGAGATCTTCTTGGAATATCTCTTTTCTGACAGTTGGTCACGGAGGACAAAGCATGCCGAGTAAATAGATCCTTATGCTTGTCAGTTTCATATATTGTAGGATTAGCAGTGCATCTTGCCTGCATATCTTAGTGGTATCCAAAGAAGACGATTGGCATCCACAGATGTTTATGTGTTTAGCCTTAAAGGTGCTACCACATCCTTCTGTCCTTTCCTTCTTAATTAATTTCCCCCATGATGTCGCTGATTGGACATGACAAAAATCGGGATGGAACCAGTATATGGAGTTAATACGAGATTCTAACAGATACATACTCCAGTTTGGCTCATGGTTTTAAAGAGCTGCATGTAGCAGTTACTGCTTATTGGCCTAAGAGATTGTCTTCTATAGGTGGTAGTTCACCTGCCATTCTGCTGGATTTAAACTCATTCTAGAAAGCCATATGCCATATGAGATTAGAAAAGTTAGAAAAGACTCTGAGTGATTTGAGAGCTCCTAATTACCCACTGGCTCTCTTTCTTGCTTTTACCTTGTTTCAGCCCTGAGTTGATGTTTGGTTATGGAAACTTTTTGGAATGCAGTAAGTTGACTAGTTCTTTTGAGAAGGTGATGCTATTCACTCTCGTTCATTTCTAAAGCACTCAGAAATTTATTAGACACCCTACATAAATTAAAACTCAGATTGTTCTTCCATGTAGGTTTAAACTGTACTGGATATGGCATAAATGTGGGGTGGGAGAAGCAAAAGGGGGAATGAAGAAAAAAATAAACCAAAGCACCAGTTCTTCAAGTTAAATAGTTCTTGTAACAGCCTACTTGAATGGAAACAGGTTAGGATAAGGGACAGCAGCAAACTGTCCCTTATCTTTCAGTTGAGTTGGTGAAATGGGCTTTGCTGTCTCCTTTTCTGCCCTGCTGCAGCCAGGTGGAATAGATGGTACAAAGAAAGCCTGTGCCTACAAGTGTCTTCTAAAAGGAGGGAATCAGGTGGATGTTTTCTGGAAATCTTGAAACCTGCTGTGAAGGTCCAAGAACTGGGGTTCTCTGCAAGCTCCACTCAGTTCTGTTGTCCACTTGCACTGACTTCTTGTTCTTTCATATTAGAGAACTTTTAAGTTCACATACGATTTCTGTGGTTGTTTTTACCACCCTTCTCCCAGGCCTTCTAGCTACAGACAGTGGGTCCCATTTCAGCTCCCGAGATTCAGCACGCCTGTCTGACTCTGGATCTGCTGAAGAGGTGGATGAATATGAGATTAAAGGTAAGATGGACTTGCAGGAATGAGTGCTGTGCTTCCATCTCTTTATCCTGCTTGACAAATCTGTCTCATACTGAGGCAAGCATTCTGTCTAGCCCAGTATTGTCCACTCAGATTGCCAGTTGCTCTCTAACATCTTTGGCAGAAGAGTTTTCCAGCTGTGTTGGCTGGTTCTCGTAAGTTGAGATACCAGCGACTCAGCCTTCTGCAGGTGAAGCATGTGATCTGCCATTGAACCATGGCCTTCTCTTGACAACTGTGTACAGCTCAGAATGCAAGGGAAACATCCTTGCTTGCCAAAATGGATAGCTTAAAAAATGGCAGTCATTTATTCTTCTTGTGTCAAAGCAATAAATAGAACAGGAATAAGAACAACAACTATCATCATCATCATTATATTTATTTCTATCCCACCTTTTCCTGAGTTTGGTTGTGAAAGCAGCTTACAACGAATTAAAAAAAATTGTTAAAATCCACAAGGTACAAAAGTTAAAATGAGATTGCACAATAAACAATTAAAACATATATCTTTAAAATTCACACACCAGCACAATTAGCAAGATCCAGCACGTTATTTGGAGCAATGGACCTTATATAGTCAATCATCAAACACCTGTCTAAACAGAAAAGATTTTGCCTGTGTACAAAAAGAAAATAGAAAGGGTGCCACTCTAACTTCTCTGGGAAGAGAGTTCCTGAGTCTGGGGGCAGCCACTGAGAAGTCGCTCCTCCATGTTCCTGCCAGATGTACTCGTGGTGGTTGTGGGACAGAGAGAAGGGACACCCCAGCAGATCTCAAGGCATAGGCTGGTTTGTAAGGGAAAATATGGTCCTTCAAATAACCTGGACCTGAGTCATATAGACCTTTATAGGTTGTGCCTGGAAACGGACTGGCAACCAGTGGAGTTACTGCAACAAGGGAGTTCTGTGTTCCATGTAGCCAGCCCCAGTTAGCAGTCTAGCTGTGGCTCTTTGCATCAGTTGAAGTTTCCAAACGCTTTTCAAAGGCAGCCCTACACAGAGTGTGTTATAGTAATCCAGCATGCTCTGTGTGAGAATAGGGAGGTGCAGATGACGGGCCCAGGGTGGATTGAATTTTAAAAAGAATATGGAGTAATCATAAATACCTCTTTCTATCTAATGGCCCTGAGACCCTTTTTTGTTGATTGAGCCCTCCAGTAAGGATATCCTTGTTAAATTTGAAAGTGTTTGTCACAGGGAGAAGTTCATTGTGACATGAAATACACTGTCTTAATCCCTTTCAGGACTGGATTGTTGTTGTGTGCCTTCAAGTCATTTCCAGCTTATGTTGACCCTAAGGGGAACCTCTCATGGTCTTGTCTTAGTAAGATCTGTTCAGAGGGGGTTTGGCTTTGCCTTCTTGTGGGGCTGAGAGAGTGTGATTTGCCCAAGGTCACACAGTGGGTTTCCCTGGGCAAGTGGTCTCCAGAGTCCTAGTTTAGTGTTCAAACCACTACACCACACTGACTCTCTCTTAAGACTGGAAAGGTGGAGGTGTTTCTCTCAGTTTTGAAAGTATCTGCAGCAGAACACTTGGAGTAATATTAAGATGGCAAAAATGGGCTTTTGATTATTGGAAAGTCAGAAGTAGAACTTATTTATTAAAGCAAGATTCCAATACATCTTATGTAGATTCTATGCACTTTAATTATTACAAAACAGAGACAATAAGGTCTACATTACAAATAATCTGCCCCTGAATGGGAGGAAGTTTGTATGGAAGATGTAGGAGTAAGAAGAGACATGACTGGAAGTATTTAAAGAGAAAATCACATATGGTTAACCGTATATATGTAACTGATAAGCTATTATTTAACCCTTTTATTATTCTGATATATTTCATTTACTTCTTTGGTTCTATGGAAGAATGTGTTATTTTTTTTTCCTTCTTCTTTTTATACTATTTTGAATAAAATTTTTAAATAATTTGTTTTAAAAAGAAAGTAGCTGCCATGTGGTTGCACACACAGGAAATCACTTGGGGCTGGAGCCCACAGCAGACTTGTATTTGGTGAACTTACAGATGAGAAGTAGCGATTCAGAGTGTGTTTTACTTCTGGGCCAGAGCCCAACGTGGACATCGCAGAGAAATCAGACCAGGAAGTACCTTAACACTTGCACATTTAAGCCTGCCTTGATCTTCACTAACCCCCAAGAATGTTTCCTGCACCAGTGCTTCTCAGCCTTTTGTGTCTGATGTTCCAGCAATCACTTTGTTGAAGTCTCTGGGTTCCACCCTAAGAGAAACAAACCACCCAATTTTCCCCAGAGGGAAGTGTATGTATTAATAGGCATTTTGTTGCTATGTACATTTTAAGGAAGTAAAAAGTCATAGTAAAAGTACTGGTGAGAATAAACACATACCACAGAAATAACTACATTAGTAGCTCAAAGGGTTTCTTTGAATAATAGTATCAACTATACATTTTACTACTAAGAGTAACTGCGAAATATGAAAAGGTAACCAAAAAATTGCAGTGACATTGTTGAGAATAATTTTAATTGTTTGGACTAAAACACTTATGTCACTGTAGAATATCCGTAGAATATCAGTAGTATGTGCACTGCTGGATGCGATCCACTGTCCTTACCAAGGTTGTTCCCTAATTAAAACATCTGGACCATCTCCTTTTTTTCATACTTTATTTTCACTCTCACACCTTGTGACAAGACCTGCCAAGAACTCAAAAAAAGGTAGCATAGTATCAGTACTATGTGTCTGGGCGTTGTCCAAAGTGTGTCAGAGCTACTTGAGAAGCCTCTGGGCAAACATGTTGTAACTTCATCCCCCACAAAGAAGCGGTAAGGTTCCCTGAAGCTCCAAGATCTTCATGTTTCACGCCTCTTCCCTCCTTCTCTTGCTGTTGTGCTCTCTTTGATGTATTGTAGTGTTTAGTCGGATGTTTAAAGAGATTACAAAAACAGGTATGAATATGTGTATAGTTAATGTGCAGACAAATCACAGTGGTTGGTTTGAGAACCTTCAATATAACTTTAAACAAACATAATGTTTGCATGTCATAGGAGCAAGAGAGACTTGGAAGAAAGAATGTGGAGGTGTGAGGCTGTGATCAGAATACTGTGTGTTGGGAAGAGGGAGGGGAGGAAGGAATCAAGAACTCACTGTTAACAAGTTCTTCTGAACCCATCAGTATAGTAATTTTCAAAATGCTTTGTTTGGAATTCTGGGGCTTCTTTGAAGTTTCTGGATTTCTTCAGTGAAAATCTGTTCCTACAGCATTATTTATCTTTCCTTGCCAGCTATAAAGGATGTATTGGTTGCATTCTAAATTTGACAGTGAGGGCTGGTGAATGCCTTTGGTGTATTCACCCAGGGATCGTTATCTTGGATGCTTCAGGGCAGGAAGTTTGAAAGCCACTGCTCTGATCTGCAGGATCCTGTGTTCTTGCCAGGCTGGGCTGAGTCTTTGCCTATTCTCCGTCTTATGTTTAGACCCTGTCCTCCCCTCCTTTTGCTGACATGCAATATTTTGTCATCACCATATCATACAGATGGTAACGATGGATCTAACCTCATTCAATTGTCCAAGAATGGCCTGTCCGTCTCAATGGCTTCCTTGTTTTCAGGTAGTAACCTCTCTCCCAAACATCTTTGTGTACGTGTCAGTTAGTCTGTGTCTGGGCACAACTAGTTAGATCACTGTAGTGTAGACTGCATGTTACCCGAGTGCTTCTCTGCAGTGTCTCCTTGGTTTCCCTTCTTTACACTGTGGTAATTGCAGGCAACCCTACAGAGCGTCCAGGACTTAAATGACTTTAGGGTGGGTCAGCCTTCCAAAAAAGTATAATAGTACAAGTATGCAAGTGTATTTCATTCTTGTCATAAGTGTTAGGGTGCACAGAGTGCAAGTACATCTTCTGTGGATTTTATGGTATTTTATGAAATGACATTTTTTAAAAAAGGAAAAAGAATCAAGCTTTAGGTTGGCTAATGTGTGCCGTCACCACAGATGGAGGCTCACTAACTGTGGATGTGAACATAAGAATTTGACTTGCTGGATTAGACTGAGATATAAGATGTGTGCTCTCCAGAATGCTGCCTTTTGCAGTGGCTGCTCAGACGCCTTTGGAAGCATGCAGGCAGGGTGTGGTGTAGCAGGGGTGCTCAGGTGTCCCTGGATAAAATCTCATCACATGTGGCACCCTTAGAGGGGGGTACATGAGCCTACAGTTTACAGGAGATGGAGAGGGCAACGCACCTGTCTCTCTGAGATGAACAGAACGCAAGAGTTCATTTTGTTGCACAAGAATTCTCCATTGTGTAGTGGTCCATCACTGAATAGAAAACTCAGATATTCTCTCTGAGGTGGAGAACCTGTGCCTGGCCTACAGAAGGCAGCTGATGTGCCAGAATGTTTTTCCACACCAAAAAGAAAACACATTTTCCTTCAAATATAAGATTAGCATGAAATAAACATGGGTAGAAACTTTTCCCTAACATCACGGCTTCTATGTGAAAACAGGGAGGGAGGTGTTGTTCAGAAGAGCATTTAGTTATATCCGCACCCGCTTGCAATCCAGACAGTACAGCTGAGGCTGGCCACATTTGAGAGAATTTGGCATAAATCCTATGGACCACAGCTGTTAACAGCAGTACAAGATTACTTATCTTAGTCAGAGATCTATACCATTAAAAGCCACAACCTCACTGGTGGGCTTTAGATTTTCCACAGCAGTGCAATCTGCCACATTTCCTTATGCTGCCATAGATGTGTCACAGCGAAGACCGCGAGATGGGGAAGAGGGACGGCTTTGCCTGTCTAGATAATGAAAGGCTGGAAGGCTGTGGACCTGTTACTGTTGCATATTTAGTTTCATGGTAGAGTTCATCTTCAGATGAGGAATTTTCCTTTAAACAAAATCAAATAATGTTTTAGGGAGAGCATGTTTGTTTCGTATAGTCTGTGGACATTTGTCCTACTGTGGCTGTGAGGAGACTGCCAGGTTCAGATGGCTTCACAGTCTAATTGTTTCCCTCCAGCTACTTTCCTTTCCTTTCATAGTAGTAAGTTTGTCAAGTAGCTAATGAGAGCTTGCAGAGGCAAGTGAGGGAGAGAAAAGGCGCTGTGGCCCACCTCCTGTTGAGCAGCTTCTTCATGCGAAGTTTACTTGTGTAGCATAAGGACTTAATATGCCACCTTTCTGTGTATCATGCCTTGGGCACCTAACAACAGTAGCAGAAACAAGTAAGATACTTAAAATAATTAAGAAGAAAATATTACGTTCAAAAGTTAAAAGCCAAGAGGCAAGGTAAAATATCCACAATATCAACAACAGTGATAGTATAAACGAAATAACTTTATAGGCTTTCACACAGCATCAGAAGAGGCATCAGTGGCGGGGGGATGTACAACCCGCAACCCTTGGGCCCGTTGGGGCATTTACCTTATGACCCATCCGGTGGCCCATGCATAAGTCTTTTCTCTTTTAATCCATCCAAGGCCACAAAAAATGGAGTATTGCATATCTGACCTTGTATCACTTAGTTGACATGCTAATCAGGACTTAGCCTTGTCTGAAGTATTTTCACATGCGCTGAGTGACTAACCTTATTTGCTAACCCTTTCTAACCGGCTTCTTTTCCCATATGCATGCTTGGTGGGGTTGACTAATAATTAGTGACTATTTGTCAGTTTGGCTTGTGAGCTTTCTGTCCTAATCTTATTGCAGCCTTGTTAACTGTGTTTCTAGGTCTCTTAGCTGCACATTGCTGATGGATGATGAAGATCAGGGCAAGCAACTTGTGGATAGCAAGGCTTTGGGGCATCTGAAGACTTAACATGCAAAATCAGATTGGTTGGCCCTCTAGCTCAGCATACTTACCAGTAGTGCCAACCATGTGCCTTGTGGAAGCCTACAGATAGGGCATTATTGTAATCTCCATCCCATATTACTAATGCAAAAGCAGTCACCTCTTATTCTCTGAAACTGAGACTGCAGCTGAATAGGTCTCTGTTGCCCTAACTTCCATATAGTTATTGAATGTCTGAAATTTTTCTTTAATAATAAGGTGTTTCTTCTGGCATCTGTCACAGAATTCTGTCTAAGCAGGATATTTATATCCTTCTGGGGGAGGGAAGGCATAGCTTATAACAGTGATAGCAAACTTCTTCATCTTTGGAGTTGTGGGAAGACTCTTTGACTCTGCTTGGTCAAGCTGCTTTTGCTACAGGTATCAAACAGTTTGAGCAGAGAGAGTCCAGCTTGAGGATCTACCAGGTAGCCCTCCTCTTGGGAAACAACTTATTTTCTGATGGTAAGAACTCTTATCCAGTAGTGCCTGAGAAACAGCACTGGCCAGACCAAACCAAGTGAGCAAAGAAACACCTTCTTCTCTGCAGTTGTTTCTCACTTCATTATGGCAAGAGTGCAGGCCACAAAAGACCATGTGCTTCTTACTTCTAACCTTACACATACTGGGACTGAGTGGACAGAATGCATCTCTGGGCCACAGACCATGCATCCTTCTTTGTGCTACATATGGTAGCCACAGAATCTTGGAAGCACACTCTCAAGCCTGTTTGTGAGGCATTCAGTGTGGATGGCACTGAAAGTGGGCACACATTTGCACAGACTTTGAGCTGGGTCACTGCGTGGAGAAGAGAGCACTCTGCCAAACAGCTCTGTTTGCCTGTCCCTGTCGTAGATTAGACCCTTGTTAAAATATTTATTGTCTCTCTAATATGCTCATTACTAAATGTAATTTCTCTCCTCCCTGTTCTCACCATGCTATGGCCTAGATGCGGACATCAAGAGGAATGCAACTCCCAGCAGAAAGTCATTCCACTCCTCTGGCTCCATGTATGTATCCCTACTGCAGTATAAGAATAGGGAGGAAACTATGTACCTCAGTCTGCTGAACCTCATCCCATCCTCAGAGGTAATTGAATGCTGCCTCCGGTGGTTTCTTTATCACTCTGTGGACTCAACTTCCCTGTGTTTTGGCACCTACATCCATAAGATGCATTGCTGACAGAAGAACAATTTTTGCATCCTAACTAGATCAAGATAACTACTCCCCAACCATGGAGGAAAGTGAAAGTTGGGGAACAAGCATGTTGATTTGGATAGGTTCCAAATGTGATTTTCCAGTCAACAATGCATTCTTATGGGTGTCTGTGCCAAAATGTAAGTAACTAGAATATGGAGAGTGATAAAGAAACCAACAGAGGCACCATTGTTACATCTAAGGATGGGATGAGGTTCAGTAGACTCAGGCACAAGAACTGTAACCTCTGACAACAAGGAACATACCAATAACTCACTGTTTTTATCAGTGCTGGGCAACTGCGGGAGGCTGGGGATGCATTAGTCCCCACAGGAGAACTTGGAGGGCTGTGTCTCCCCCGCCACAAAATAATTGCCCTTAAGTGCTCTCAAATACCCTCTCCGGTGCATGGGGGGCATTTTCATTATGTTTTTAGACCTCCTGGGCCACTCGAGACCCAAGAGAGGCATACTATAACAGCAGAAAGTGAGAAGAAGTCACCTTCTATGTTAAAAAAGGCTGCAGCTAGCCGTAAAATGGCCCAGCCCCACTCTCCAAAACAGTGAAAACACCACATGCACCCCATGGGCATTTGGAAGCAGCAAAAGCATTTTTTAAAATATTGACCCTGGGGGGGCCACAAAAACAGCCCTGGGATGCACTTTGCACTCCCCTGTTCTATATATGCCAGTTTATTCACGGCACTTCCACAGAGAGAAATAGGTGCAAAAAAGAGACCCTCGCCCTGAAGAGTTTATGGTCTAACTTAGGGTAAAAAAGAATGGAAAAGAAGAGGCAAATATGTCAATAGATTACTGCAGGTTGATATACTTGGACTTCTTTTTGTCTCAGAAGGACAACATAGCTACAGCCACAGGGACCTATGGTTCCCTCAAACTAATTTCAAAATCTCTCTGCAGTGGATCAGTTTTGATCCCTGGCAGCAGCAGTCTTTCCTTCCCCTTGAAGCCCCCCAAGCAGTGAGAAAGAAGGTAAAAGTGTGGTGTGGGTGATAACGGCCCTACCTGTCTTTTTATCCTGCTTTTCAGCGGCATGAAACCCTCAACGTGTTGCCCTGAGAAAATGCAGCCCTTAGGAAAAGAGAGGTTTCCCTTCCCTGTAATAGGAAATGAAAGCCAGAGGGTTCAGCCAAAAGTTTCATGAGAAGAGTCAGCTTTCAAGCTGGATGTGTAGTAAGGATGGAAAGCATATTTGAAAATATTTGGAACATAGTCAAAAAACATGTTTCTTGAGAAACCTTTATAGGAAGAATGCTAGACTGACAAGAATCTCTGCAGTTCGGGACTTAATTCTGTGCAAAATTTCCATGCAGTTGTGTTGTACAGGAAAAAGCATTTTCTGTTAGGAAAATAATATTTCAATGCAAAAATGCTAATTCCTGTACAAAAGATACTATTTTCTGCTCAGAAAATGATATAATTGGGAATTTATTATGTGTAAAATTGACTCATGGCTGATTTGTTTAGAAAACAGCTTTTTCTGTGCAAGGATTAATATTTCTGCATTGAAATTTTATTTTCTGTGCAAATAAAGCTGTTTTCTGTGCAGAATAAATCCTTAATTGCTAATAATCATTGAAAACTATGGTTTTCAAAGACTTTCTTGTAGCCAGAAGAAAATTGCTGAAATTTTTGAAGAAATGCAGTGAAGAATTACATCCATACTGTTTAGAGAGGAAAGAGAGCAAATTAGTCCCACCACTGTGTGTTAGTACTAATATGTACCAATTTGTTGAAGCAGGTTCCACTCCTTCCTCAACTCGAACTCTGCAGAGGCTGTGGCCATGGGCCTCCTGAAGCAGTTTGAAGGGATGCAGCTGCCCGCAGCTTCGGAACTTGAGTGGCTTGTGCCAGAGCACGATGCCCCGCAGAAAGTAAGCTTCTTGCAAATGGCTCCCACCACCTGCTCTCTTTCTCTGCTTTTGTTCTGGTAGCCTCTCTCTAGAGTGATTTAGAATCATAGAATTGTAGAGTTGGAAGAGACCCTAAGGGCCGTCAAGTCCAACCTCCTTTAGTCATGGAGGAAAAAGCACTCTTGACAGTGGCCCATCCAGCCTCTGTTTAAAAACCTGTGAAGAATGAGACTCCTCCACACTCCAAGGCAGTGTATTGCATTGTCAAACCGCTTTTACCATCAGGAAGTTCTTCCTAATGTTTAGATGGAATCTCTTTTCCTGAAGTTCGAAGCCATTGCTGCATGTCCTAGTCTCTACAGCAGCAGAAAAAAGGCTTGTTCTGTCCTCCATATGACATCCCTTCAAATATTTAAACATGCCTATCATGTCCCCTCTTAACCTTCTCTTCATTTTGTTGCAAACGTTGAAATGGCAAGGTGACATTTGGTTGCTGTGCACGTGGGAATACAGTCTCCTGTTGTCTTGTGGATTGATGGAGGAGGGAATGAAAGCACCGCTGAAAAGGTGATAGGGACTTGCTCCATAGTACAAAGAGACTAGGGTATCTTGAAGGACTTAAGATGGGGCAGAAGGCATGGGTGGCTCAGAAACCATAGTGATAGAGCAGTGTGATGGGTGTATAAATCTAGAGAGAAGGAATAGCTCTGGGGCTGTATCCAGGGATCTAGAAGCTGCAGTCATATCTGATCTTCAAATTCTGCATAATTTTAAGAATGTCAAAACAATCCAGAATGGAGCAGTCTTCTTGGGAGCTTGGAGTCCTTGTTTGTTGTCTTTTATGAGACAGTGGGAATCATGCTTGTCACCAGTGCCGTAGACATGTGATTGGCCTGTTTTTGTACCTGAGGCTAAAAATCCCAACTGCATCCCACCTTCATTCCAGTAATTAACATGAAGCATAATCATTGGAGAAGTTCTCATGTTCAAGACCCATTGCTGTATGCAGGACCTGCAAAAGGAGCACTGCTGTGCCTCCCCTTCAGCGATGCTTGTACCCAAGACCTTTCTACTAAATATGCCCCAATGCTGTCTCCCACTTAGCTAACCAGCTCTTACCTTGTGTCATGTAGAGCTGGCTCTGTCCAATTAGCCTGTTCTTGGCATTAGCTGATGTTTTGGGGGGCCCTTTTTTAAATCTATGATTCTATCATACCATGCTGCTCTTTGTGAGGGTGCAGTTGGCCCTGGACTGTGTGTAGCATTAATGGCATTGGAACAGGTTGCTCTGTTCCCACATGCAAGATAAGGAGCAAAAGATCTTGAGAACCACAGAGGCCAGACAGGTCCTGAATGAAGTCAGCTAGTAGCCTTTGGACAGCTTGAAATTCTAAGCTACAGTCTGGCTTCTCTATTATTTTCTTGTTAGCTTAGAAAGACCGCTTAGAGAGAGCCACTTTGATAGATCATTTGCTGTTGGTTTGCAGGGCTTACGGCTTTCCCTTAAAAAGCTTTTTAAGCGACCCAAGTGGTATAAGAAAAGGCAGCTTTCCAAAAAGCTCCTCTTGGTATGTCCCGAATGGGGAGTGTGCCAGAAATTGTGTGTGTGTGTTTCCCCTGTATGCTAACAGGCTTGTATGTAATGCCCAGCTGAAATGCCAGGAGTGAATATGGGTTCACTCCTTGAGAAAAGGCCTTGATTTGGATTGCTGTATGATCTCCTTCCTGTTGCAAAAATCAGTGGGAGATCAGATTTGTAACTGAGCTCTTCACACCTGAAGTTGAAACACTTGCAAAACAAAGCAATCTTGGGGCGAATTATGTTAATTTTATAGAGCCATGCAGATACATATGTGTTCTGGTTTCATGCATTGGTCTGCACTTCATGCTCAAGGGAGATTGGGCCCAAATTTGATAGCTTATTGATATGTGGAAAGTCACCGGGCAAACTTATATTTGGCAGATCTAGAGTGCTGCACCTCTGATGCATGTGCTTTTCAATGCACAGTTCAGTCCCCTAAAACTGTTGGTGTGCAGCCCTTGAGAACATATCATCTATGCTGGGTGAAAGCTCAGACACTTTGCAGAGAACAAGACCTCATAGTAGGGCAATAGTCATGAAGGAAAAGTTGGATGGGCAACAGACAGTAGAACACCCTGAGATTTAAATGCCTGCTGAAAACTGATGTTTTGTGTTGCTGAAGGGTTGCCACTTTTCAGCACTGCTGGAGAAGACTAACAGCCATTGTTCTGAGCTTATGCGGCATGGTCCAGGAGTCCTGTAAGCGTCCTCCTGCCTCCTGCAGCTAATTAATTTCATGCATGCTACATTGGCTTTGCAACTACTACAGCTTAGTGGGTAGATCCAAAAAGGAAGTTTTATTTTCCAGCAATCAGAAGTTCCAATATGGCCCTCTGTTAGGAAGATACTTATAGTGCTAGAATGCTGGCAAACTGGCTCCAAAAGATTGCAGATTGCACTGGTAGTTTCTGCATTTTTTTTGTGGGTCTGGGATGTGAAAAAAAAATAATTCTATAGAATATGATGGTGCATCTTTGCATTTTGTGTGTCTTAGCAGCAGCTTTGTATGGTTCTCTTACAGCTGTTGCCAATTCCTGATTCTGTGCCCATCTCTCCTGATGACGGAGAACATGCAGACATCTACAAGCTCCGCATCCGGGTCCGTGGGAACCTGGAATGGGCACCACCACGGCCACAGATCATCTTCAATATCCATTCAGCACCAACGTAAGGGGATAGAGTGTTTCCAGCTCATAGTGTTCATTCTCCTCTGCTAGCAGATGTTTACTTACACCTCTGTCAGTTTCTGCTTTTTTCCCCTCTACGGAAAAGAGTTAAACATTACCTACAAGGTGCATTTAAGAATGAGAGGCTTATGTCTTATGCTGAATTAGATGGAAGAGTATGGTAGCTGAGTATGGTTTATACCAGCTTTTTTCAGTCGGTGGCCTTCCAGGCATCTTAAACTACAACACCCACAAACTATATTAATTTCAAAGTAATACACTGATTAGAGAAGGCTGCTACCTAGTGACTAAGCTACATAGTGACTAAGCTTGCCTACTGCAGGCTTCAAACAGATGGACACATTAAAATGCATTTTTTAAAGCCCAGCAATTTTTCAGGGAGCAGACCCATAGAGAACTTCTTTGCATGCATGCTGAATTTTGGGGTGTCTGGGTTTTGTGGTTGGTGCTATAACTCTGACAGACACAGACATGCATTTTTCTTTTATTATTATCTCATCATTTTATGGTGTAGGAGGAAGGTGGCAGTGGCCAAGCAGAACTACCGCTGTGCAGGTTGCGGCATCAGGACAGACCCTGGTGAGTGCTTGACTTGGCATGTTCTGGAGGTGCCAGCTGTGCCTGAAACTCGTGCCTTTGACTTGAACAGTTACTGTTCTCAGCAGTCATTTTCCTCGTCCCAGCAAATCTGTTGGATTACAGTCCCAGCCATTGCCAATCTAGCATGTCCATGGAGGCTGTAGTTCAGCACAGCTGGAGGGTGCAGCTTGTGGAGTGTGTGTGTGTATGTGTGTGAATGAATGAATGTGCACACATACATGTTTTCTTACTGCAAGCCACTTGAACAGAGAAGTGGAATAAAATTAATCAGCTTACTTAAATGTGATTCAGCTTGTGGACAAGGAAGGACGGTATATTCATTCTGTTTATTTATATATCTGTTCACCTGTCTGTATGGAACTGAGGTTCTGAAATGGCTGGCTTTGGCGATTATCACTCTCTTGTTCTTGCTCTGTGGGCAAGCCAAGCCCTGGTTCTCCAACAAAAGGCTAAATATGCTGTCCTTGTTCTCTTGTCTCTCTTTCTCCTATTGGGGCCTTCAGATTACATCAAGCGCATGCGCTACTGTGAGTACCTTGGCAAATACTTCTGCCAGTGCTGCCATGAGAATGCCCAGATGTTCATCCCTAGCCGCATCCTTCGCAAGTGGGATTTCAGCAAGTATTACATCAGCAATTTCTCCAAAGACCTGCTAACCAAAATCTGGAATGACCCCCTCTTCAATGTACAGGACATCAACACTGGCCTCTACCGCAAGGTCAAGCCTCTCAACCAGGTCCGGGTAAGGCAGTGCAAGTCTAGGACTTTGCTTTATATGCAGCAGTGAAAGTGTGGCCCACCAGTGCTCCCACAAACCCTCCAGACCTCCCAGTCACCCAAACCACCACAAAAGCACATCAGATATATTTGGCAAAAATGGGTGGAAAAAAGGCTGAAGCAAAACTGCTGGAACAACTGCATCTACATCTACAACTCACATGCTTAATACTTCTAAAATGGGCGGACGCCTGCACAGTGGATGGGCCAGTTTTAGCCCCCATGGACTGTGCCACAGTGTTCTGGAAGTGGTGTTATGTGACTCCTAGTTGCCGTTTGTAACTGTTTTTTGGCAACAAAAGAGGGGTGGAGGTAAAGCCAAAACAAATTTATCTGTGCACAGTTTTGGTGCATTTGCAATGAACGTTGGATGGAAAATTTGCCAGAATATCTTTTTAAAAGAATTTGGCTGGATGGTTATCTGTTGGGAGTACTTTGATGTGGGTTCCTGCATGGCAGGGGGTTGGACTGGATGGCCCTTGTGTTCTCTTCCAACTCTATGATTCTAAGGAGGGGGTGGATTTGGGAGACTGCTGGGGGGCTTTTCAAACTGCAAATGTTTGGAGCCTGTGTGTGGCTTGTGGACACACTTTCTGACTTCTAAAATGATCACTTGGTGGAAAGAAACCTTCTAACCTGAATGTTTGTTTCCTTGGTTTTTTTCCCAGCTGCTGCGAATCCAGCTATACCACATGAAGAACATGTTCAAGACATGCCGCCTCGCTAAAACGTAATTACAGTGTGAATATTGGCAAGATGGTTGAGGGCTAGTACAGGGGGATAAAGTAGCCAGAACAGGGCACGTTGGGTAGATACAAGCAACAGTGAGTTACTCGGAGCATTTCACCCAAGTTGTAGCACTTATCCCAAAGCATGTAGGCCCTGCTGTTGCACCATGACATCCCTCCTTAACCCCCCCAGGACAGTATAGACTCTTACATGTCACATTCAGCCTTTGAGATACTTCCATCTTCCCTATAAGGCATTAAGGTACGCTCTTCTCATCCTTTTTAGCAGTTGCCTGTAGGCCCATTCTTGAACTTTAATCCTAGACAGCTGTTAAAATCCCCTGCCCTGGATCCATTATGCCATGGGAATTATTGTTACCTCTATAATGGTGGATATGGATGTACAGCTATTGGAGAAGGACCTAATTTTGCCATGCATTTGCCAGCAGATTCCCAGCAAGTGTTCACCTGAGACTAAGTGTAGTGTTGTAGTTTGAGCGTGTAGTTTGACTGTGGAGACCAGCGTCCAAATCCCAGCTCAGCCATGGAAACCCACTGGGTGACCTTGGGCAGGTCACATTCTGAGCCCCAAAGAAAGGCAGAGGCAAAACCCCTCTGAACAAATCTTAAAAAACAGGTTAAGGTTGCCATAGGTTGCCATAAGTTGGAAGTAACTTGAAGGCACACAAGCTCACTTGCCCAAATTATCACTCTTCATGTATATTGTGGGTAATCTTAATACCTTTCTCCCTCTTCCAGCTGTTTTTGAGTTTTAAGTATGTTGACCCACCACCGTTGGTGCTGGTACAGAACAGGATATGAACAATGCCATTTGTGAAAGAGCCTTTGACTGGCTTTGGGAAAATCACATGAACCCTTTAAGTCTGAGGAGCTGGAAATAGAGACTCTAGTCAGTTAGGACAAAACTCAGGCAATTGGCAGAAGATCTTAGATAAATGAAAACTAGCCCTTAATAGAAAAAGAAAATGTTGGGGCAGTGAGATCATGTTTGGGAATGGGGATGAGTTACTAAATATTATCTTAAATAGCCTTCATTTCCACTGCTTATTCTGACTGCAATATTTATTGAAGATGAGGAAACAGTGCTTGACACAGTGTGGAAACTGCTTTTTCATGGGAGTGAATGTCTGTGTGGGTCATTTTGTGCAGGCTTCTGGATGCCTTTGATGCTGTGCCAGGTCATTTGACAGAAGATCTTCACCTCTATTCCTTAAATGACCTGAATGCCACCAAGAAAGGGGAGCTCCTTCCCCGCCTGACAGAGCTCCTCAGGGCAGGTACCCTGCATGTTGAGAAATGCATGGTAAGTAATCTCATTTCCTTCATAAGTTTGGCCTGTATTTCACCATTGGTTCAATTTTTAATGTAAAATTAAGCATGTTAAGAAGATCTGAGTTCTAGAAAGCAGTTGATGTGTGTGTACATACACATAGCAACAGCAGTTACATTTCTATACCGCTTGTCAGTGCGAAGCACTTCCTAAGCGGTTTACAATGTGTTTATCTAATTGCTCCCAACAAACTGGGTACTCATTTTCCTGACCTACAGAAGGATGGAAGGCTGGGTCAACCTGGAACCCTGCAAGATCGAACTCACAATGTTGTGGCTACAGTACCGGCACTTAACCACTGTGCCACCAGGGCTCATAAGGTGTATACATTTGGAGGGAGGGGATGTATGTGTGCTGAGATGCCTTCTCTTGGATTTCTCTAGTGGTGGAGTGGCCTTAAAACAAATAAGACTGGAAGTCTCTTGGAAACAACACTGGGTGAACTTTACAGCTGCTTTGTACTTTGGTTATAGAAACCACAGTAGACTCCTTATAAAGAAACACTGTACTGCAACCCGCTTTGAGTCCTTCCGAGGAAAAAAGTGGGATACAGATAAAGATGATGATGGTGGTGGTGGTCGTAACAACAACAGCAATAATAATAATAATGGGCACATCTGTGCCCTAAGCATAAAGCAGATTGAAACTCGGATGAAACAAGTCTACTAATGACAGCTCTATTTGCCAAAATCCAGGAAAGAAGGGCCCCCTTCTTCTTTTTTTTCTGCTTTCTGGGAAGCTTCTTATTTTGAGTTTTGACTTGAAACTGGCACTGCAGCTTCATTGATGTACAAAAATATTCTCCGAATTTTGAAGCAAATTGCCTGACAATTTAAGGCTGCCCTCCTTCCTTCTGCTTCTAGCTATGCTTATGAATCCTGGCTTCTCATACTGCACTTATGAATTATAGCTGCCTCAGGTATTCTTGATGGATAGGGTGAAAGAAAGGGAGAGTGACAGTCAAGGGATGACTTTATGCTTGTGGATGGCAATTGCACAAACCACCTAATTTTGAGCACTTCCCTCTAAAGCTTCTTTGGCCAAAAAAGGTGCTCCTGAGGGTTGAAGGAACTTTCCAGCGTAGTACGGGATCTGGTACAGACCACTACATGGGATAGGATGAAAAATCTTGGATTTATCCGTGCATGAACAGAAGTGTTTTTCACTACAGCAAAGCCATATATTGGCTGCCCCCCAATATATCATATTTGAGATCTGAGACATTCACATATAGGGCAAGATATAAATATTGTAATAAATAAAAAAAATTATTTGTGGCTGTAGTTGAAGGCTTCCCCAATGAGATTCAGGCTGGGAAATTTAATTTACAGCTTAGCTGTGAACTCAAAAATAGATACCTGACTTGACTCGTTTTCTAGGAGGTGTCTTCTTTAATCTTTGTGCAGGACTTCTAAAATTTTAGGTGCTTCATAAGTAAATGGGTGGGGTGAGAATGCAGTGATAGTGAGGAAGTGACTAGCCTTGTCAGGAACTGGTAGTTTTCTCTGTGTGCTGACAGTTCACTGAGTTTTTGACTTGGAAGCTTCCACGTTTGTTAAACCCCTTTCTTTAGATGTTAAGTCTCTTTGTTTTCTCATTTTCTGTAAAAGCCCTTCATAGATAATTTCCTCTGCCACCTCACATAGATTTAACTTAATGGGAAAGCAGAAGGTCTCCACCATCACCTATATGTATTTCATACAATATGTAGGAAAATGATAGTGTGTGAAATGACACTTAACATCATGGCTTCCCAGCAGGTTCAGTTAGAAGAAGGCTTTGCCTGTATGGTACCTTTTCTAGTCAATGAAGGCAAAGCACATGCAAAACACCACTGAACCACCCACTCAAGAAACCCCCTTTAAGCTAGACTGATTGGTTGGGAGCTGGCTTTACTCCCTCTTTGCCTTCTACCCTGCTTTTCTTGACCGGAACTGTGGGGAGGGGAACAAAGTGAGGCTGTGAATCCCAGTGTTTTCTCTGATTGCTGCACAGAGGTAACAGCATAGTTCTTTCTCTGTTGAAATGCCAAGCCCTTCACCAGAAGAAAGGTCAGAGGGGGAAGAGCTTCTTTAAGGCCATCACAGGCCAAACAGAGAACCTCTACAGGCCAGGTTAGACCCAGAGGGCTAGAGGTTGCCATCCCCTGGTTTTAATCTCTTACCTTTCAGAAGTGAAATACGGGTGGGATTGCAGCTTCTGCTGCCCTTTTCATCTTCACTCTCCTCCATTCCACCTTTTTCCCCAGCTGTGCCAGGCTAAAGGCTTCATCTGTGAGTTCTGTCAGAATGAGGAGGACATCATCTTCCCCTTTGAGCTGAATAAGTGCAGGACTTGTGAAGGTAGGCAAGCAAACAGGAGCCACATTCACCAGTGGGTGGATGCTTGGGGATCTGAGAGTAATAATATTCCTAGTCCAGATTTTGGAGTTTGGGAAAGGGGAACAGGTTTCATTTAAACGGCTGTGTTGCATTTGGGTCATATCTGCTCTACAAGGTAACCAGTTTTATATATGCCATGGCTTGTTCCAGAAAATCCCAGGAATTGTGGCTGGGGAATATTAAGTGCTCCATTACTGAACCTTTCTCTTTCTCATCAAAGAATTATGGTTTGTAGCATTCTCTGAGGGATAGAAAAACTATTAAAACCAGCTTAATTGTAGTGCAGACATGTGCTAGCTCTTGACCTTCATTCCGTGTTAAGGATCGCATAGCAGTTGCCAAAGCACTTTGCTTTACTCTAAACTAAGGATCTTGCACCAGGACCAAGAGGATATCTTGTAGCATTGCAGAAGTTGCTGAGACAATAACCCTCAGAGTGTATAAATTTTTGCAAAAAAAGATCCTGGGATACTTCAAAATATGCTGCTTCCTCAAAGCCCCTGAAGTGTGGATGAAGTGGGAGTGTGACCATTTCCCCCCCGCGTAGGACTGACTGTTGACCCATGGAAAAAGTCCATCTCTTCTGTGGCTACAGTTTGGTGGTGGCTGGAGCCAGGGCTCAAATGGGTGGAGTTTGGAGGGGCCGTGAGCCTGATGCAGGTTATAAATTTGTGTCTCCTTAAAGCTTGGCCCCTCTGTTCTTACCTGTCAGTTTACTGTCTCCTTTACAGAATGCAAAGCCTGCTATCACAAAACCTGCTTCCGGTCAGGACCCTGCCCCAAGTGTGAGCGGCTGCAAGCACGCAGAGAGCTGCTTGCAAAGCAGAGCATGGAGGCAGACCTCTCAGACTATGAGGACGAGCAGGAGGAAGATGCTGCAGGAGGGGCCACGTGACAGTTGACAACACTGGAGTTTGGTGCCCAGGCTCTGTCTCCAGAAACTGAACTGACTGTGAACTGAGAAGGACTCTTCCATGGCTAACACACTGGTTGTGATGGAGGGATCGCAAAGGGACCTTTTGCACTTGGCCAGGAAGATCCAGTGTTCCTCTCCATGTGAGACGCAGGACAAGGGAGAGAAGGATTTTCTTGCTCTTCCTGCCACTGACTTTGATGCACTACAAAGCTAAGCTTTGCTTTAAGGAAAGCAGCTCCTTCAAGAAGAGCAGAAAAAGAGCTGCTTTGGTCTGAGTCCCAGACCTAGGTTTCCTGACCCTTGCCACATTCTGTCTAAGAAAAGCTGGTGATGGGTTTGCCAAGGATTCAGCCTCTGGTGAAGTACCAAAGCACTCCTAAAGGGCAACTAACCCATTTGAATCCTTTTACTCTGTATTGGCTGCTGTGTACCAGAAGAGGCCGCTTTTATTTCATCTTTCTCTTTTGCCAAAACCACTGCCTATAACTTTGCTACTGATCTTCACTTATCCGGCTCTCATTTTGTGTGTGAAGTCCATACAGTGTAACAGGGAAGCCAGGGCTGCAGGGGTTGCCCTTCTGTTGGGAGCTGCCTAGCTGCCTGAAAACCAGGTGGTGGAAGAAATAAGCTGATAACTGGAAGGTGAAACCTGAGCCAGGGATAAGCTTATCAAAATGATCTGCCTGCAGATCTCTCCTTCCCTCCCCACTTCTCCCTGTCTCTGTCCTCTGGTCGTGTGTGTGAATATCATAGTTTCTTCTTCCTTCCCACTTTTCTCCATCTATTTTCTTCCACCTGCCTCAAATGTGTCTGTCTAGCAAATGAAACCTGGGTTGACAACTTGTAGACTGACAATAGCTGTCCAAGATGCTAATTTTGGTGGGGGTTGTCTGGTATGGTGGTAGTGGGCATCATGATTGTCTGCCACGGCCCTAATGTGTTAGGCAGTAGTTAAAACCACCTTCCACCAGTCAGGTGCCCTTCAAGTGTTGCACTGTGGCTTCCATAATCCCTAGCCAGTATGGTCAAGGATGAAGGGAGTGGTAGTTCGGCATAGCAGGAGGATGCTGAGGAAGGCTGCATTGGATCAGGAAGAAATGAGGTTTTTAATGACCCTGTAGTGAAGCATCTGCTTCCCATCCTGCTCTGTCTGCTGTTGGGTCTGGTACCTGTGGAAGAATTGATGGGAGGGAGTTTGAAATGGATAAGTGGGCTTCTGCTTTTAAGGCACAAGGCCATTTCCTGTTTCTCTCTGTTTCATGTTGGAATTTACCAGGGAGGTCAGAACTGTGGGAAGAGGCAGTTTCTTAGTAGCCTGTAGGGGGCTTGTTGGCGCTGAGGAACTGTAGTTCATTTTGCCCTTTGTACAAGAGCTTGGCAGGAAGAGAGCTGAGAGGACGCTGAATGAATGAAGTAGTGGTCCATACTGATCGCTGTCCTGCCTGTTGGGCTGGTGGGGGAAGGGGGCTTAGTTGGCTGTGAGCATTGAATGCAGCTTGGATTCACTACAAATGAAGGCCCTCTTAGAAGACGGGTTAGCAGCATGTCAGCTTTGCTATAGTTTTGAGTTTCATTATGCTGCTTTCCCTGCCACCAATCCTCCCAGCCTTTGCCATAGTAGCTTCATCACTTATTTCTGCTTTAAGCAAAAATTCAGCTCCTTCCAGTTCAGGACTTGAATGCAGTAGCTCCTCATCCTGTTAAGATTTTTGGAGCAGCCATTCATCTCCTGGAGATCTGATGTTGCTGAGCTACCCATGTTCATGGCATATGCAGGAGCTATGTTCTCTGAGCTGGATTATTTTAGCAGATTTCATCCTCCTGCTGGCTGTTGGTATTTCCCATCTGGGGAAAGCATGCAGTGTCCTTGTCAGCTAGGTGCGCACTAACCCCTTCTGCCAAAGGCCTTGAGATGTGTGCCTTTAGTTACAGTGTGGGGAGAAAATAAAGTCTTGGGCTCTTGGAGCAATAGACCAAACTGTTGTATGGAGCAAATTTCCATTCCTATGTACATTACTTGACAGCATCTTAGCATAATGTTTGCAGCTTGTATTGTCCCCTCCCTCCAGTTCTCATTCATGTTGCTATCTGGAAACTGGACATGTAACTCTTGCAATACAGGCAGGCTTTCAAGAGCACCTTGAACCATCCTATAGTATGTCATTAAGAAAGGGTTTGTGGATGTGCGTAAGGGTCAGTGTGTTGTCTGAAGGTGGGGCATTGCATGCCGTGGTGTCCTGAAAATGTAAGTAAGAACTCGAACTTTTGGCACTTCAGGTTGGCTAAGAATTGGAACTTGAGTTGGCTCAACTGGTACTAAGCAGAATCTCCTTATTTCTTGTAAGATCTAGTTTTGATTTTTGCACGATTTTTTAAACATTGTATTGGAAAAACCATGGATTGAAATCCAGTTAGAAGTGAGATGCCCTTGACAAGCATTTATATATGCAAAAATAACAAGGATAGGCTCTGAAGATTTGTGTTAATAAAAGAATTCTGAAGGGATCCTTTTCCCACTTTTCTTTTTTGTAGGCATACGACTGTGGTTTTTCAGTGAGGTTGCATAGTGCTAGGAAGCTGCTGCTTCTTAAATGTGGCAGTGGAAGAAGCTGGTGATGTCATTTAGTTTATATGCTCAAAAAAACCCCCTCTTTCACCACCCATTGGCCAGGATTCATGTTTTTAATGGGACTGAAATATCTAGTGTGTGTTTGAGTCCACCTGTATATAGTATGCTCAGAGTTTTGCAGAAGCCATGTGGGATTTGCTTCCAAACTTCAGAAGGAAAATGCTTCTCAGACTTTCTGGTGCTTTGTGTTTTAACCCTGTTCATGAGCAAGGAGAAAGCAGCCCCTAAAACCAAGCACTGGACCAGCGGGGAGCTGGGAACATGGTTTACTGTGTGAATGCTCTTGGCAAGATAAATGATGTAGACAGGAGGGACAAAAGTGTGGTGTAAGCACCTTTATGATGGAACGCTTTAGGTATCTGTATATTTTGATGTTCCCTTGAGATGCCTATTGTTTGGTGGCTGGATTGTCTGTCCACTTCGATCTACTCAAATGCAGGACCTGTTATGCCACAAAGAGAAGACTGAGGAAGCTTTCACCTGGTAAACCACCCTTCCTGTATCCTTGCAACTCCTAGAGGTCTCTTCCCATTCCACAGAAGAAACAAAACTTGTTGTCTGAAGGGAAGCCTGGCAAATGTGGTTTCCAGACACTGCCCGATCTAGGATTTTAAAAAACAAAAGGGAGTGGTTTGTGGCAACTGGAATGTTTCATCCCTGTTGCCCAGGTCCTCCCCTCTTCCTCACCGAGCTAGGAATTTGGTAACTTTGAAAGGCGATGGCCATTCTCCTTCACCAGCTCCCATATCTCCCATACAAAAAAACAAAACAAAACAGTATTGGCCTAGCTTTTATTCTGCATTGATGTATCTCCTTACCACTCCACTCCATTCTTGAGACATTAATTTCTTGTTTCAGGCCCAAAATATACATGATGCTGATCATATGTTTAATATGGCTGCTCGTATTTTGGACGAGGTGAAAACGGCTTTGAGGCTGCATTCCAGACTGTGATCTGGATAGGGGAGTCCTGAAGTTGCCTTCTGCTGCTCCAAAATAAAAGCAGCTGACCCCAAGCTGGCTTTCCTCTGGATGTGTGGGGTTCTGGGTAGGTTGAATATGTTTGTTTAAAGATGTGGCTAGCATCACACATATTTTGGACCTTGGCATCACTTTTTTTGAGACTTAATATGCTCAGATCTACACAGCAGCCTTTCTTTAGCCAATTCCATCCAGCGTGCAGCTTCTCAGATGCAGACTTCTCACGAAGCTTGAGTTTACCCATTTGTTTTTGTGAGCACTTCCAGCACTCTGGGCTATTTCTTGTTTGCTGGCAAAGGCCGCTGTTTAACGGTTGTGGGTTTTTTTAAACCTTGTTCAGGGTTCCTTCTGGAATGGCCAAAAAGCCCCAAAGACGGGACTTGATGTGCAGCAGAGGAGATGAGAACCTAAACTCTACTCACTGCTGATGAAGCTGTCATCAGTTTTAGTTTGCTATGGTTTTGCAGAATGATGGCATCTATAATGTTGTAAATGGTATGTGAAAGCTCTTTTTAAAATGAGAGGCAAAGCAGTGTTGAAACTGGTTACCTGTCTGCTGGGCACAGTGTAACAATGAAAATGCCGTCCACAATAAACTATATTAATAAGTACGTTGTTCTTTTTTTGCTGAAAAATGGAATAATATCTCAGACTTGTACATACTAGTGGGTTGGGGTGGGTGAGAGAGAAGGAAAACATCATTCATTAAATCCAGTATTTCTAGCCCAAGGATTTTTCAGATTCTTACCCTTAAAGCAGAAGTGGGCAAAGTGCAGCCCACACGGTCCCATTGTCAAAAACTGTAACAATTTCCAACCACTTCTACATTCATCTGATTTTTTTAGCAGTCTTTCAGGCCCCTGGATTAATTGCAGTTGCTCACCCCTGCCTTAAAACGAAGGCTACATTCTACACAAATGCCACCCACTCCCCCCATTATTTAAGGCATCACATCTGAAACACACGAGAGTTTACAACTGCTTTTTTTTTTTTACTAAAGCAAATGAAATCATAGAAAATGCCATGCACTGCAGTTCTGTAACAGTCAATCCCAAAATGTTGCTGCTGCCGCCATCTTCTGAATCAAAAGCCCTTCTGTGCTGGTTCAGAGACCAGAACATTAAAAATCTACCAACCCTGAGTTAGAAATCTGAACACGGTAGGAAAGCAAGCTGTTTTTTGCAACATGTAAACTACTTCCCAGGTATCTTTAGGAGTAAAGCTTCTTAAATCATCCCAAATACCGAAGCTTAGGAAAGGCAAAAGAAATTTGCTCCAGACCTAAACTACCAAGAAGTTACTCTTTTGGCCATGCTAGTGGTCTGGAAGTTACAGTCCATTCCCCCCCCCAAGTTCTGCTTTCATCCCCTGAAGCCAACAACCAATCTCAGGCCATCTGGGGAAACCCAGAAGGCTGGATGTGGCCCAAGGCTTGCTATTCTCCAACCCCACTCTATACAGCATATCTGACAAGTGAGCTCCTAACAGTTCAGAGAAGCAGAGGCACCCTCATGAGAAAGAATTGTTTTTTACTGCAAATGGGTCTAGAGACTGACCAACCAAGGCAGAACAACTTGAGTTCCAACAGTGGTGGAGAGATAGCTCGTACTTTTTAAGTGAGGAAGAGCAAGTCTTCACTTCCTGCCGGAGCTGGAATACCCCCCTGCTAATACTGCGTTTCCAGCTTTGGACTTCGGCTTGTTGCTACTGGGCAAATTTGCGAGGGCTGTATTTCCGCTCAAACTGGCCAACGTCGAATTTCCTCTTGCAGCCCTCATAATTCATGTAGCGGATCTTGCCAAACACGGCCCGTTCAGCCCACCCTTGGTCATGGATCCCACAAATGGACCACATGCATCCTGGAAGAAACAAAATGAGAACATGGAAGGATTACCTTCTGTTTTTGTCTTGGTAGTATTCTGCAAAAGACATGGTCAAGCAAGGAAGCAGGTGGTGCATAGGAAAATGTAAGTGAATAGTGGGCACCAGATTCTTAACACCAGCAAGGGCCTTTCTCCCATGCATTTATATCAGCTGTAGCCTGTTCAGAATTATAAAGGGGTCTCTTGCATGCTACACAATTGCAGCACTTTTAACTGCCATGACTCCATTCTATGGCATGCTGGGATTTGTACTTTCCCCAGATACTCAGAGCTAGAGAGCTGTACTGCCCTGTTCTTGAATGCCTTCAACTTGTTTCTGACTTAACGGCAACCCTAAATGTTATAGCCTTGTACTATGAAAGAGACTTTTATAGCAACCTGGTTTTCTTGGCTAGATTTGTTGAGAGGGGGTTTGCCATTGCCTTCCTTTGAGACTGAGAGATTGTGACCTGCTCAAGGCTTATGGCAACCCTAAAGTGATTGTAACATGGGGCCTTCTTGGCCATATTTATTCAGAGGCAGTTTGTCCTTGCCTTCCTCTGAGGCTAAGAAAGCATGACTTGCCCAAGGTCATCCAATGGGTTTTCATGGCCAAGCAAGGATTTGAGTCTTGGCCAAGCACTACGCCATGCTGGTTGTTGTGTCCCCACCCAATTACTTACCCACATAGCCATTGGGGTCCCTGCCATCCAGTTCATAACGGTCATTGAGGTAGATGCTGAATTTCAAGGCCTCTTCTGGGGAGCTGGTCCACTCCAGGATTTTCTTGGCCCAGTACATCCGCAGAAAGCCATGCATCTTTCCCTCATGAACCATCTGGAGCTGAGAGAAGAGGGTTGCAGGGGGTACTCAATTTCATCAATGGGAAATTCTCTTGCAGAAAAGTGTGGACACATGAGAGCAACTTTGACCACTCTGTGCTACAAAAAACATTCAAGGACACAACAGGAGGCTCTTGACTCGGGGGGGGGGTATGTCTCTAACCCACCGTCTTTTTTTTGGCCACTGAGCAGTGAACTGCTTTCCTAAAGCCCACAAGCAGAGCATAAAAGTAACTGATCCTATGCCCCCAGCAAGATATGCAGCCTCTGAAGGAAAAAGTTCCATGTAGCCAAGGGGGCTTGCAATTGCTGGGTAAGACTTCTTCTTTTAAAATGTAATTAGGTACAGTTATTGTCCCTGGGATTTCTTGGCAGCTGCTCCTAAGCTGTGAAACTCCCTTTCTAGGGAAGCTACAGTGGCCCCTCCTCTGCTTTCCTTTTGCTCTCAAGCAGGAAACTTTTTGTTCAAACAGGGATTTAATGAATAACTGGCTGCAGGAAGTCTTTATGAGGTGTGTATACTGTGTTTTTAACTGACTTTAAGCTTTAAAAAATTTAATGGCATTTTAATATAACTTGTTTAATTGTTTTAATTTTATCCGGTTCTTTACTAAGCCACCTTGGTTCTCATGCTGGGAGAAAGGAGGAGACAGACAGACACACACACACACAGGTTGAGTATCCCTTATCTAAAATGCTTGGAATGAGAAATTTTCTGTGTTTTGGATTTTTTTTTCAGTACAGTAGCTTTTTGGAATAACCTCACATCTTGTTTGTTCACTACTTGAGTTGTGTATGATACGTGAGGCTGGAGAGAGACTGAGGATTTGAGAAATGACAGAATGTAAGCATAATGCTCAGTGCGAATCTATGCCTCCCGCCATTTCACAGATCCTCAGTCTCTCTCTTTTGCTGCCAGCCGTCCACTTCCGCCTTCAAGGTAGAGGCTGCAATGCTCTAGATCATTTGTCTCTCAGATCCTCAGTCTCTGTTTTTGCTGCCCTGGTGGCAAAAAGAGAGGCGGACGAACAAGACTGCCATAGCTGCTGTCTCGAGGGCAGAAAGGGGTAGCTGGTGGCAAAACGTTTTGAGCTTTGGAGGTTTTCAGATTTATGGATAAGGGAGGCTCAAGTTGTACATAAATAACAGACTTCCTCTGCTGGCAATCAAAGACCTTCCATATTTATTAGACTGCCATGTCAGTTACACCAGCCATGTTAGCAGGGGATGATGGGAGCTGTAGTCCAAGAAATTGAGAGGGCTTCATGTTCAGGAAGCCTGAAGAGAGATACGTGTCTCCAATCAGAGAACTGGCACAGGCCACAAATCCCCAACAAGCCCATGATCATGCCCTGCCTTTGGAGTTGTGGATACCTGCGCAGCGTTCCAGAGTGGGTCGTGGGTCTTCCCTTCCTCCAACTGTTTCAGTGTATATAGGTGAGGCCTCTTGTCTTTGGCATGAAGTTTCAAGGTGGTCTTGGCCCAGTCATAAGCCCCTTTGAAAGGAACAGACCATTTTACACGGTTTGACCAGAGAACTGTGACTCAGGTTTCAAAAAGAGAATGAAGAAATTCATGGTTGGAATTCTGCTGACACTTTATGCTAGCAGATCTGGTATCACCTAGTGGATATATTTTTTCTGGCATTGCGTAAGGAGGTATTCAGGACTCTTTACCCAACAGCTGTTAGATGGCTCCCAGGTACAGCTCTGATGCAAATGTTTCCAGAATACCTCCTGACACAGAAATATATTCAGATCCAAGTGAAACTGAACAGCCTGCAAACCAGACTCAGCCAAATTGGCTCATTTTTCCAAATTGACAAAGAAGGGACGGAACCAAATCTTGTGGCCAGTACACACACCTAATGTGTACCAAAAATACTGTATGAACGAAAGTAACTGCAACCATGATCCTACATCAAGGACGTGGAACATAACTCTTCATTCACAGAGCTATGTGATGATAAATGAATTGCAACATTGCATATCTGAATGTGCAAACAAGAAATGCATCCGTGGAAAGCTCCACGCACATCTGCACATGGAATGCACAGTGGTATCACATATGCAATGGTACTGCATGCTCAGCCCTGCTTCTGCAGCCTTCAACTGAATGTGGACTTCCACCATCAGGCCAAAAGGTCCAGTCAAGGGGATGTTACACAAGCATAAGTCATTAACAGGATGCTAGATTTCTGTTTGATTTGCCAAGGGACTATTCAGTTTGTCCTCACCACAACTACCACCTTGTGAGGGTGACTGCCTGCTGTTTCCAGTCTTACAGCTACTATTGGGGGATACAGGAAGGCAAAGCCAACCACTCTCATTACCTTCAACCTTGTCATAGTTTTGGTTGTAGTAGCAGAAGTTGTCCGCCAGCTCCCTTCGGACAACGGCCTCCTCAATGAAGCCTTCCACGGATTCCTTGTACCGACTGCGGTGTTTGCGTACCTCCAAGATGGTACGCTGGACAGAAACCTGCCCTGAGGAAGAGATGAGAGATTATTCACTTTGCAAAATGATGCACTGCGTAGAGAAGGAGTAAAGCCAAAGCTGGAATCTCCTTTCCTGAAGTTTGAAGCCATTGCTCTGTATCCTAGTCCCTAGAGCATCAGAAAACGAGCTAGCCCCATCTTCCAAATGACATCCCTTCAAATATTTAAACATAACTATCATATCACCTCTCAACCTTCTCTTCTCCAAGCTAAATATACCCAGCTCCCTAAGTCACTCCTCATAAGGCATGGTTAACAGGCCTTCTCTCATTTTGGCCACCTTCCTCTGGACACGTTCCAGCTTGTCAATATCCTTCCTGACCTGTGGCGCCCAGAACTGGGCACGGTATTCCAAGGAGGGGGGGGTCTGACCAAAGCAGAATAGAGTGGTATTACTACTTTCCTTGACCTAGACACTACACTTCTATTGATGCAGCCCATAAATGCATTGGCTTTATTAGCTGCTGCATCTCACTGCTGACTCATGTGCAGCTTGGGATCTACTACAACCCCTAGAACCTTTTCACATGTTCTGTGGTCTAACCAGCTATTACCCACCCCTGCATTTCACTTTTTCTGCCCACATGCAGTACCTTACATTTCTCTCCACTGAAATTCATTTTGTTAGTTTTGGCCCACATCTCTAACTGTTAAGATCATTTTGGATTCTGATCCTATCCTCTGGGATGTTAGCTACCCCTCCTAGTTTGGCATCATCTGCAAATTTGATAAGAATGCCCTCTATTCCTTCCTCCAAATTGCTGATAAAGATGTTGAATAGCACTGGGCCCAGGACAGAACCCTGTGGCACCCCACTCGTTACTTCTCTCCAGGATGAAGAGGAGCCATTGGTCAGAACTCTTTGGATTCAGATGGTCAACCAATTACAAATCTACCTAACAGTAGAATTGTCTAGCCCACATTTTACTAGCTCGTTTGCACGAATATCATGGGGGACCCCGGGGACAAAATCAAGATATACTATATCTGCAACATTCCCTCCATCTACCTAGCTTGTAACTCTCAAAAAAAAAAAAAAGAGAGATCAGATTAGTCTGGTAAGACTTGCTTTTGAGAAACCCAAGCTGATTTTTAGAGGACATAGAATTCTTTTTTTTTTAGTGCTTATAGACTGTCTGTTTAATGATCTGCTTTCCCAGTACTGATATCAGGCTGACTGAGTAATAATTGTTTGGATCTTCTCTTTTTTTACCTTTTTGAAGATGGGACCAACATTTGCCTTCCTTCAGTCTGCTGGGATTTCTCTCATTCTCCAGGAATACTCAAAGATTATTGCCAGGGGTTCTGAGATTACTTCTGCCAGTTCTTCTAATACCCTTGGATGTAGTTCATCTGGCCCTGGAGACTTGAATTCATTTAGCATAGCCAGATATTCCTGTACTATCTCTTTACCCATACTCTGCTGCATTTCCTCTACTGTATCATCTGCTCCATTTCCCCCATGTTGAGCAGTTTTCCTTTTGAGAGAAGATCAAGGCAAAGAACGTATAAAGCTTTGAAGCTCTGGGGAATGAAGAATTCATCAGGGGCCCACGAAGGCTGTGACCGTCCTTTTCCATGACTCCATCTCCCCTGCCCCTAAAGACTAGTTAAACTCAGGCTTTACAAATCTTTTGCAGGGAACTCCACTCACCAAAATGGAACCAGGGTGAGAGGTTGCTGAGAGCCGGCCGGTTGGGGTCATTTCTGTCTGCACCAAAGAACTTCAGCCGCTCCTTGATGAACTGTTCCAGCACGCTCAGGCCGGCCACTGTGCCCGGCTTTGCCCAAGCCACCTCCTTCACTGAACGGTCCACCTGAAGGCTGGCATAACAGGCATCCCAGTCGATAGGCTAGAGTTTCGGCCAAAGGAACAACAATGAACAGCCAGGAATGGAACAACAGAACAACCAGGGATAAGCAAATTCTGGGATGCCACCACACCACTCGGAACACACCAAATCTCACCTGTTTTCAGAAGATCAGCAGAGTCAAGTACAAGGCTCTTGCCACAAACCCAAATGCCAACTTTGCATACACTTCTACGCGGAAAATGCCATCAGAGGCCCTAATTACATCCCCCACAATACTAGAAACTTGTTCTAATGTGACGTATCCTAATTCTCTGCCAGCACTTTACATTGGGCAAACAGACCAGTCTCTTCTCCAGAGTATAAATGGATATAAATTAGACATTAGGAATGGGAATACATAAAAACCAGTTGCAGAATGCTTTAATCTTCCCGGACATTCTGTCTCAGATCTCAGAACAGCAGTCCTTGAACAAAAAAACTACGAAGGAAGATTGCAAAGAGAAACAGCAGAACTGGAATATATCCACAACGCCAAGCCATTGACAGTGGGCTGAACAGAGACAAAGGTTTCTTGGCACACTACACATACTATAACACTAGTTAATATCTCAGCCTCATGAGGGCTCTCTTGACCAGTTTATTGTATTTTGTTTCTTGTTCCCAGGCAGCATCATGTTGTGAACCCTCAAGTCACCAGTCAACTACTAGGTTGGACTACTCGGTATAAAAACAACTTCTTATAATTCTCTCTGCTCTAAAAAGACCTGATTTTGTTTATTTTATTTTATTTTATTTATAACCTGCATTATACAGGATCCAAAGCAGATTACAAACATTTTAAAAAAAGGATTATGTTTCCAAAAAAAAAAAAACTCCTACAAAAGCTGTGAATTTTGAATTTAATTTGGATTAGATGCTAAGCAGGGTCAATGACTTACTCAGACATTTAGGGGCAGAAAAGCTGTAACATTAATTATGAACTGTACAAAGGAACATCATACAACAATCAATTCAAGAAGGATACTGACAAGCTGGAATGTGTCCAGAGGAGGCGACCAAAATGGTGAAAGGCCTGGAAACCATGCAAGCCTCTGAAGAGCAGCACAGGGAGCTGGGTATTTTTAGCCTGGAGAAGAGGAAGTTAAGAGGGGACGTGATAGCCATGTTTAAATATTTGAAGGGATGTCATGTCGAGGAGGGAGCAAACCTGTTTTCTGCTGCTCCAGAGACTAGGACAAGGAACAATGGATTCAAGCTGCAGGAAAGGAGATTCCACCTGAACCTCAGCAAGAACTTCCTGATGGTCAGAGCAGTTCAACAGTGGAATCAGCTGCCTTGGACTGTGGTGGAGTCTCCTTCTTTGGAGGTTTTTAAACAGAGACTGGATGGCCATCTGTTGGGAGTGCTTTGATTGTGTCTTTCTGCACGGCAGAATGAGGTTGGACTAGATGGCCCTTGGGGTCTCTCCCAACTCTGTAATTCTATTCTATTCTACATGGCCCGCAATCCTGTTGGTATCTTTATGTGGGTACAAGTTCCCTCACAGAAGTGCTTGGACATCTCTGTCTAGTGCACTCAATCAAAGGTCGCAGAAGCAGAGCTGACCATACAGTACCATTGTGTGTGCAGACCCATGCAATTAATGCATAACTCTGCATGTGATTTACACTATGGAGGATCTCAGCTACAGAATCTGCAGCACCAACATGTTAAAAGGGTATTAGAACAATTCACGGAAGAGGAGAGAGCTGGACACAATACCTAAACTGAACCTTCTGGTTCTGAAGCAGTCTACTTCTGATGAGGAATGAATGACAGGAGAGGGCTGTTGTTGCTAGCAAAGCCACCAGTTCCTGTAACAGTCCCTGCAGATGCCACTCTTTCCTGAGAGAAGGAAACGGGCAGAGCAAGAGATGGGAACGGGCTGGTAGCTTCGCAGCTTGGGAACCACCGGGGAGAGACCTGTTCCTGCAACTATGAGTCCCGGGGACAAATCCTTTGAGATACAATAGCTGTATAAAGAGCCCCCATTTCCAAAGGCAATATACCTTGGAAGATCAGGTGCTGTAAAGGAGCAAACAACAGAAGAATAGCCGTTGCCTAATGGGCCTCCCAGAGGCCAATGGTCAGCCACCGCTGGAAACAGGAAGGTGGCCTTGAGGGGTTTTCCCTTTGATCCAACAAGGCAATTAATACTTAGTGCAGTCATTGGGTGGACTGGAATAAATGTTATTTTTTTCCCCAGTCTCCACATTCAGAGAATTACCAAGGGCAGCAATCACCAACACAGCTGCCCCCAGAAGGGCTGGACTACAGCCCCCTCCATTCTTCCCACGCAATCAGCCCATGTGGCTGGGGATGATGGGATCTATAGTCCAGCATATTCAGACAGTGACAAGTGGGAGATGACTGGTCAGGGTCAGAAGGGAGGAACCTTTGGACTCTCAAATGATTTGACTTCAGTTATCCGAGGACCCAGTCAGCATGGCCAATGGTAAAAGAAAATGGGAATTGCATCCCCAAACATTTAGGTCACTGATTCTTAATCTTGTCTTTACCACAGACCCCCTGTAAATGTTTTTTGTTACCACAGACCACCAAGATTTCACTCAAGATCTAAAACTCTAAAGTGCATCAAATATTTATTTGAAATTGCTCAAAAAATAAACCAATACAAGATTTTGAAAGGGAATGGAAAGGAGTACTGGACTGGGTAAAGATATAAATTTATAAGATGTAAAAGACATGGAAACAAGAAATAAGTGTAATTGCTTTTTTATTGTTAACAGAAACAGAATCACTCTTCTTTTGTGTAAACAGAAATAATGTAGTTTCAACTGGAGAACATAAGTGGAAGGGGTGGGCAGGTGGCATACATTTAAAGAAAATGTAACCCACTCGTTTTTCTTTTTTCTTTTGTAATTAAAGCTTAATAAAAATATTTTTTTTAAAAATATTTATTTGAAATTGCTCATCGGGGGTCTTCAGATTTAAAGAGAAGGGAGAAATAATTAAATGCACACACTTCTATTACAATATTCTTATTGGAATGATTTTCTACAAATGTGTCTTTCTTCCTTTCTTTCTCTGTTTTAACTGTAAAAGCTGGTAACTTTTCTTCAAGCCTTCACGGATCTCCTGTGAGGACATCGTGGCTCCCTGGGGATCCACGGACTCCAGGTTAAGAACCACTGATCTAGAAGGCCACAAAGACTTCTGAATACCAAAGATCTACCACCAACAAATACTAGTTATTACCTCTGCCTGGGACACAGCAGGGTGAGGATGCTTGATGACAGGTGGGAATTCGGTCAGGAACTCAGCCAGCCGGTCGTGAATCTTCCGCCGTATCGTCCTTGCCCCATATTCCTGCTTGTCTGAGGCAACCCAGCAGGGAACAATATTGTGGGCATCAACCTGGAGAAGAGAAATTTGGAAAAACAAGATAGGTGAAAGGCAGAAGCTGCGTTTGGGCATGTTGGTTTGTGCCACCACATCACCTGGCTTCTCAACAGTTGGCAGCCACCAGGTGAACATGTGCAAAAGGAATAACACCATGCGTATATTTGAAACAATGGCTTGGAAACGCTACCTTTTTTGGGCTGCAGTTCTCCAAATCTCCTAGCCAGACTGGCTTCTCAACACTGCGCAACCTTCAGCTAAAAAGGTGTGAATGGAACTCTACTGCTGAACTCAAAACAGAGCTTGGGAAAGTTACTTTTGGAGACTGCAACTCCAAAAAGCAGTTGCAGTTCAAAAAATATCTTTTCTATAAAGTTGAATGTTATATAAGGGATCATATCAGTAGAGTCCTGATGTAAATAAATAAGAGAACAGATCCTCTGGTATATATCCTATGTATTATACAAGGCCAACTAGTCAGGAAGTTAGTGAGGAAGAAGAATGAATGGAATTGGAATGAAGAAGCAAGAAGTGGGTAGGCGGACCTAAGAAGGCTAAGATAAATAGTATATATACTATGTATATATTGAGAGTATAGCATGATATACTATAAGAGTATTATGTTTTATTGTTTATATTTAAAGCTCTATTAGAGATCTTCCTATCTTTATGAAAACCAACTGATATAGATATATAGGTATTGTTCCTTGTTTTATGTTTTAATGTTTTAATAAAATTAAAAAAAAATCTTTTGTAAACTCAGGGAGATTCTGGGTGTCTTAACTGAAAAAGTAACTGTTCTAGTCTCTTGTTTAAGTGACATGAGAGTTTTAAATGAGATGCCAAGTCATCACCATTTGACATGGCAGAGATGTGTATACCTGTGAGCACCAGGGCAACGTTTGCTATTGTACTGCATCTGATGAAGCAGACGCAGTTTATGAAAACAGGAGCATCATTGCAACCTACAAGACGGATAACTCATACCAGCATCAGTTTTTGACAAGTCAATGGGCTTTTTCTTGAAAACTGAAATGGACAGTGAAGCTGGCCCCTACTACATATCCAGGAAGCTAGGCAGAAGAATGTTAACAACAGTACAACTGTAGCAAGAATTCAGACCATCCCCACTGTATGACCATGTAGGAGTATCTGGTATCTGTATTGCGCAGAGCGTAATGTAGCCTGTGCCATATGAGCACATGGCAGAAAACAGGAGAAAATACTCAGGGTGCTCCTGTAAGGTGAAAAAAGCCAAAAGTTTCATTTATTGTTTCTTGAGATAAGAAAGGAGATGGACAAAAGGAGATTGCCTAAATTTCAGTAAAATAGCTTCTAAAAGCTGGCTTTAATGGGTGGACATAAGCCATCCTGTGGCAGGAACCTCATGCATGATCCATAGAATCACAGAAATGTAGAGTTGGAAGAGACCACAGGAGCCATCCTATGCAATCCCCTGCTATGCAGAAACACCCTCAAAGCACTCACGACAGACGGCCATCCAGCCTCTGCTTAAAAAACTCCAAAGAAGGAGACTCCACTACAGTCTGAGGCAGCATATTCCACTGCCGGACAGCCCTGACCATCAGGAAGTTCTTTCTGAGGTTCAGGTAGAATCTCTTTTCCTGCAGCTTGAATCCATTGCTCCTTGTCCTGGTCTCTGGAGCAGCAGAAAATAAGCCCGCTCCCTCCTCTACATGATATCCCTTCCCAGACAAAGGGAGACAAAGGACTAACTAACTTTTGGAAGAAGAGGAAGTAACCCCTGCAGGTAGGAAGGAAGCAAAAAGGCTTGAGTACATAGATCAAAGAAAGAAACAGAGCTGAAACAAAAGGGCAGGCATGCTCTCTAGAGCTTCCTTTCACTAATCACTTCATATAAGCACTGATGCTTCTTGGCCTGTAACAGACCACCCCACCCCACCCCACCCCTCCTTGTAGGATCCCCACCTGGACAAAGGGCACATCCGGTGGCAGCCTGTCCCGAACATCTTGCACCCACTGCATAGGAACGCGGAGGGGGCTGAAGTCCGTCACCACCCCGCCAATGTCGTGCTTTGTCACAAAGGGAGGCAGCGTGTCTTTAGCAAATCCAGTGAGCAAGTGGAAGGGGATGCTGAGCTCCTGGCATTCCTGGAAAGCCAAAAAATGAAACACAGGACATTCAGTCAGATGGCAACATCAGATTCAGTTCCCAGGGCACACATCTTGGATTTCAGTACAAAACACAGCCCAAGACGTGTTCACATTGGCTATGCATGCTTCTGGTTAGCTGTTGATTTTTCACGCCTGCGCACTGTTTCCCAAATAACCAACAGCCAAAGAACACATTTTTGCTCCAATTTTCACTCCTAACCTGAAAAAAAGGTTATTTTGCACATGTAATAATAAGAATTAAATGAAAACGACCATTCCTCTTTCATATCTCTGTAGAAATTTCTGCTCTGAACCCAGGCCTCCAGTTTGGAAGGGGAAGCAAAGCACTGACTCAATCAGATATGTAACAGGTATCAGGTTAGTCTGTTGAACCTCCACTGTGACTGAATGATCCAGTCATGCCTGATGCAGAGACCCAGCCCAACTGGATCCTGGGCTTTAAATATCCTCTTGGCTCTTATCTCCAATCACTGGTTGGAGATAAGAGCAGAAGCTACCAGGCCACATGGGGAATCCTGTTGGCTGCATTCAGCCAAGAGCCTGGAAGACCTCATCCCTGATTTGCAACTGGCACAACACAACCGAGGAGTTACTACTCTACAAGTTGCATTAGGGGCCCATTTTCACAAAGCTGAAGCTACAAGGGGGTTTGTAAACGAATATCTTCCCACCATTCCCACCCTATTTCCTGCCCTCCTCTGAAACATCCTCCCACCCACACCCACCAGTACCTCAGCCACTTCCTTGAGGCCTGTAAGCATGAACCCAAAATGGCGAATGGTGGCATCCAGGAATTTGGGCACCAGGCAGAAGCAGACGTGCAGCTGGAGCTTCTGTTTCAAGGCCAGGCGCTGGGCGTACAGAAAGGCCCAGTTATCTGGGAAGACAGACAGGAAAACATCAGGCGACAGTTCTGCAACGGGCAGTTAGTGCTGCAGTTCTAGTAGGATTGCTTAGTTCAGTGGTTCTCAACCTGTGGGTCCCCAGATGTTCGTGGACTTCAGCTCCCAGAAGCCCCAGCCACTATGGTCAATGCTCAGGGCTTCTGGGAGCTGAAGTCCACAAACATCTGGGGACCCACAGGTTGGGAACCACTGGCTTAGTTGGACCTTTAACAGTAGCATAATCTATCTTTTCCTTTTTTCCTCTTTGGCCCGTTTGTGTTTTAGTAAGCTGCCGTTTATTTAGTCAGTGCTTAGTGTTTCTAGCCTAGTGTTTTTGTGTGCTGTCTTAATTTTGGTTCATGTTAAAAATGTTAACTTGCATGTTTATTACTTTGCATTGAAATTAATAAATATATATATATATATATATTGAAAAAAGACAACAAAAAGGTCCCTTGTCCAAGTTTTGGTTTGCAACCTGGGCTCTGGGCGGGGTCTTACCTTGCACCCTCTGGTCCCGCGACATCCAGTACAGGACTCCCTGAGCGCCTTCCTTGAGATCGGGATTTTCTGAGACCAGGCGAACCCGTTTCTTGTTATACTTGAACTCTGCAACACAGGGGGCTGTTCTAAAGCGGGCTTCTCTCACCGCTTCTGCCAAAGCTCCACCTTCCGCATCCAGATCTGACTTCATCTTCTTCTTTGCCTCCTCTGCACGCGAAACATTTAGGACTGCGTGGGCTACTTTTCCACCACTTTCTGACCCGCTGGATGGGGCTCCCTCTTCTCCCACCTTGTTTTCAGACTCTGCTGATCCAGGCGGCTTCCGTTTCCTCTTCTTCTGAGACATAGTTGCTGCTGCTCCTGGGACCCCCAGTAGAGTCCGCTGTCCACAGGGCCCCCGGAAGGAACCGAAATAAAACAAAACACTGACAAATCTTCCTAGGAGCAGATTGGAAACTGCCTGGAATTAAACACAGAAGGTCCGCTTAGGTGAGGGATGGCCTGCGTGAGGTCCATAGATCCACCGAAACCCCAACCCTACTGATCCCAGGAAATTTCTGGGGAAAAAATTGGTCACCTAAACCATGATAAAAAACATGGATGCTGGGAGTCCCCTTGCTCCCTATATCCTCTAGACCTGGAAAAAAAAAGCTTTTTAAAAGGCTGAAAAAGGGTCAAAGGCCTGGAAACCATGATATGCGACCTAGGGAGCTGGGTATGTTTAGCCTGGAGAAGGGAAGGTTAAGAGGTGATATGATAGCCGTGTTTAAATATTTGAAGAGAAGTCATATGGAGGATGGAGCAAGCCTGTTTTCTGTTGCTTCAGAGACTAGGACACGGAGCAATGGCTTAAGTCCTAAAGGAAAAGAGATTCCACTTAAATATTAGGAAGAACTTCTAAAGTTATGAACAGTTTGACAGTGGAATCCGGTGCTGCCTCAATGGAGTGTGGTACAGTCTACTTCTCCAGAGGTTTTTAAACAGAGGCTGGTTGGCCATCTATCTATCAGGAGTGCTTTGATGGTATCTTCCTGCGTGGCACCAGATGACCCTTGGTGTTCCTTCTAGTTCTATGATTCCATGACTCCAGTATACCCAAGACTCAGCACCACCAGGTTCTCCAGGTGGGGAAGGAAGTCCTTTATACCAGGAGTAAGAATGCAGGCCCCAGATGTTGTTGGACTGCAGCTCCTAGCATTCCCCTCCATTAACTGGGCTGGCTACAGCTGATGGGAGTTGCAGTCCAATGCAAAGCTATGATTCAAATCTCTCCACAGTGGCCAAATGTATAACTCATAAAAATGTTATAGGGCTTTTAAGATTCAAACTGACAAATTATTTCAAATGTAATACGTCAAACATAACTGTGGCTGAGAAAATAAAAGCTTGGATTAAAGATGTTAGAATCCCAGGGGACAGCAAAATCAAAGACAGGGAAAAGATTATGAAAGTCGAAGACCTATAAGCTGAGATTCAACAACTCTGCAGAAAGAAAACAGCTGTGGTTCCAGTGCCAAGAGATGTCCTGGGAGCAATCCCAAATGGGCAGTCAAAAGAGCAGGATGAAATTGGCACAATTACACAAAGTGACACTGCTTGGAATGGGGCCCGTTATCCAACGATACGTCACTGATTCTTAGATTCTTGGACAGAATCTGAATCACTAAAGGACTAAACTCCAGCCAGTAACACCTAGTGGACTGGGAGACTGGAATAATAATACTACTTATAGCCTATGCTTCACCATACAGGGCTGAGGAAGGCTTGCAATCTACACAAAATAAACCATCAAAACCCCAAATTACAAATACAGGTTGAGTATCACTTATTTAAAATGCTTGGGACCAGAAGAGTTTCCAATTTTTTTCAGATTTTGGAATACCTGTTTTTGCATATACAGTAATCCTGCCACATTTGCTAGACTTAGGGGCACAGGACCCCCGTGAAAGTGAGAAAACAGTGAATAACTCTAGGCCCTCCCAAACCATATTTAACACAGAAAAGAACTATGATCACCGTATTCCACCCACTGTGGATTCCTTTGAGGCACCAGGGTTCCTCCACAAGGCAGAAGTAGGGGGCTGATCGGGCTTATGGCTACCTCCACTGCTGCCCCACACCATTTTTAAGAGGGACTTACAACCCTTTTAAGAGGGACTTACAAGCCTTCATAGTTTCTCAGTCTCACAAGGCTTGCAGTCCCTATTAACAATGGCACAGGGAGGCAGCAGAGGGGACAGCAAATAATCTGTGAATAATCAAATCTGCAAAAGTGAAACCCACAAATGTGGAGGCCTGACCGCACATGAAATACGATACCCTGCAGGAAACCCTACACTTGCAAAGGGCTTCTGCAATTCAGCCAAGGGCCACACACGGCCCACTCCTTCCTCAGAATCGAGGCACATCCCCAGAACCACCTGGATGTGATCAGTTCTCAAACACGGCAGAGCTTGTGCGGAGGGGAGTTATGCAACAGGAACGTAAAATCCCTTATGCAACCTAGAAGGTGGAATTTGCAAAGGAAGGTGATTTTTTCCTGAGAAAGGAATGAAGCGGGAAAAACAAAGAAGCTGAGAAAGAAATGATGGATTCTTTTTCAGTCTTCAAAACCTTTTGTATAAATTGGCAAAAACTTTGCAGGAACTTGTTTTGGAACTACAGCTCCCAGAATGCCCAAGCTAGCATGGTCCATGGCTCTTTCTTGGGCTACAACCCATTGGCCATGTGGGGACTGTATTTTTAAACTCTAAATTGGTATAACAAGATACTAAAACTTTCTTTAGCTCCTCTGTCTCCACGCTCATCAGCCTTTCCTCTCG
This sequence comes from Iguana delicatissima, assembly GCA_948472985.1. Classification (NCBI taxonomy): domain Eukaryota; kingdom Metazoa; phylum Chordata; class Lepidosauria; order Squamata; family Iguanidae; genus Iguana; species Iguana delicatissima. The sequence goes on along the minus strand of CAOKZL010000566.1, from coordinate 487,715 downwards.
TTTTTCTTTCCTTCTTTTGCTGTTATTTCTCCCTTCCCATCCACCATCTCCTCTTTGCCTCCATTCTAAGTTCGCTCCCTCCTACCTCTTCTCTTTTTTAACCTCAGGAAAAATAAAATTTGTCCAAAAATTGGCAGGCCTGTATTGTTGATTAGGTTTTTACACGCTTTTTTTTTTTTACTCTGGTGTTTTGAGGGGGGGGATTGCTTATTGTACAAAACCAACGTGTGTGTGAAAGCCTTCCGGTGAATCTGCGGATTCATGGCGACCCCGTGAGTTCCTTCGGGTTTTTTAAGGCAAAAAATCCTCAGAGGTAGTTTTGCCAACTCCTTCCTGTGAAATAGACCCTGGCATTCATTGGCGGCGTCCCCTTCGAATAATAACCAGGGCTGACCCTGCTTAGCTTCCAAGATCAGACGCGACCTGGTGCCTTTAGGATATTTAAGCCCCTACAAAACCAATACTCCCTTACACCATTTTTGAGAGGGACTTACAAGCCTTCATAGTTTCTCAGTCTCACAAGGCTTGCATTTCTCCTGAAAAAGAGTCTCACAAGCCTCGCATTTCTCCTAAAAAGAGATACTTAATGAGAAAAGGCCCTCAGTACCCTGCCTTATCCTCTCTCCCTTCGCACAACAGTCCTGCAAGGTAGGTCAGAATCATAACCCACCAACGAGAAGAGGGGGGGTGAGGGCGGCCTGGGATCGGGTCCCCGGTAAAACTGCCCTCCGTTTCTCTCCCACCGGAAGACACTCACCGGCCCGGATCGCCTCTCGGCCGCTCGCCCACCAGGCCCGGCTTACACAACGGAGAGGCGGCTCCTGGGCGGGGAAGGGGGCCGGGCCGGAGGATCCCGAGGAGCTCTTCCCGGCCCCGGAGGCAGGGCGGCTCTCGAGGCCCCCAGCCCGCCCCCCCAGTCCGCCCCGGGGCTGCCCCCCTCCGCGCTCGCGAAGCGGCGGCGCTTTTTCGGGAACGAAGCCCAGCAGAGAGGACGGAACGCCGCAGCGCGGTCGCCGCCCGCTCCCCGTGACGTCACTCGTGCGTAGGCTCCGCGGGCGCGTGGCGGGAACTCCCCGGCTCGCCCCGCCTTCCCCTCCCAGCCCACCAATAGAATCGGAGCGGCGGGTGGTGGGCGGGGCGCCGGGGGCGCCCCCAAAGTCTGGGCTCGCGGGCCTTGAACGGGCGGGGGCGGGGGGACGCCCGTTTTGGGAACAGCTTTTCTTGTGGATTGCCGTCAGTCGGTTTGATTTGAGGAAGGCCCTCCGAGAGCCCGGCCCTCCGCGCAGAATCCCTGCGCCTTTCCGCCCTGCGCTGTTTTTGCGGGTTTCCCTTTTGCAGATCTGGTTATTCACGGGTTCTTGGCTGTCCCCTCTGCCGCCTCCCTCTGCCGTTTCCGGCAGGGGCTGCAAGCCTCCCGAGACTGAGAAAGCGCGAACGAGGCTTGCAAGTCCCTATGGAAAAGGGGCCATTTCCGCACGAGGCTCTTATGGCGCGATGATTCCACTTTCAACATGCTCCGGAATCCTGGGGTTTGCCGTTTCGGGAGGGGCCGGCCGGCCCCTCCCGAAACGGCAAACCCCAGGATTCCGGAGCATGTTGAAAGTGGAATCATCGCGCTACAACAGCCTCGTGCGGAAGTGGCCATGGTGTGGGGCAGCAGCGGAGGTGGCAGGAAGCCCCACCGGCCCCCCACTTCTGCCTCATGAAGGAACCCTGGTGCCCTGAAAGAATCCACGGTGGCTGGAATACGGTGATCATACTTTTCTGGGTGTCAGCTGTGCTTTGGGAGGGCCTACGGTTATTCACGTTTTTTCCACTTTCAGGGGGGTCCTGTGCCCCTAACCCCAGCAAAGGCGGAGGGAGGGAGGAAGGACCAGCCCTGTTATGCCTCTTCCAACCTCTTGTGGAATCCTGGAGTTGCAGTTCGGGGAGGGACCTTTAGAATTCCCAGCCGGAGCGCTCTTGGGCCTCAGGAAACGGCAAACCTCGGAATTGCGCAGGGGGTTGACAGCGGGAGGCTGGATGGCCGTTTGCTGGGGGTGCTTTGAATGTGTCCTGTGGTCTCTTCCAGCTCTAGGACCCTATGGAATAATAGCGCCAGAACAGTGCAGCGTGGAAGGCCTTCAGAGCTGGAAGGGGCCCTGTGGGCCGTGGGGTCCAGTGCCCTACTTGATGCAGGACCTCCAGCTGATGCATCCCCAACAAGCAGCTGTCCGGCCCTCCGGAGAAAGACCCACAGCCACCTCTCTAGGCAATTGATTCCACTGCTGAACTGCTCTTAACTGCCAAGGAGTTCCTGCTAAAGTTCAATCGAAGTCTACCTTCCTGTGACTTAAAACCATTAGACAGAGTCCTGCCCTCGGGCGGCAGAGAACAGGGCTGCCCCCTCCTCTTGAGGTATTTAAAGAGGGCAATCCTGCCACCCCTCGGTCTCCTCTTCACCGAGCTGAACATGCCCAGCTTCCTCAACTTCTCCCGCATACATTTTGTTCCCCATAATTCTTATCATTCCTGTTGCCTTTCTCTGAACTTGCCGTAACTTGTCTATATCATTCTTAAAATGAGGCACCCAGATCTGAACGCAGCACTTGACAGAAGGCCTGACCAGCACAGAATGTTGCGGGACTGTTAACTTTCTTAAACTCGGAAAGTATGATTCTATTAAAACAAGTTAAGATAGCATTTGCCTTCTTTGGTGCAGCATCACACTGCTGGCTCATGTTCAGCTCATGATCAACAATAATCCCAGGGTCCTTTTCACACATAGTACTGCTGACACATTTATCCCTCATCCTATACCTGAGCATTTGTGGGTTTTTTTGTGGTCTAGATGTAGAATTTTGTGTTTGTCTCCTTTGAATTTCATTTTGTCAATTTCTGCCAAAATTTTCTAGTTTATCTAGGTCTGTCTGAATTACGTTTCTGTCTCCCAGTGTGTTAGCTACCCCTCTCAGTTTTGTATCTTATACAGACATAATAAAGATTCCTTCCAACCAGTCATCTAAGTCATTGATTAAAAAGTGTTGTTGTTGTTGTTGCTGTTGTTATTATCTTAAATTTTTATTCTGCTTTTCTCCCTGAGGGGACTCAAAGCAGCTTACAGCCATTAAAAGAAACATAATTAAAAACTGTCATATACAAAAGTTAAAAGTTAAACTACAATAATAATTAAAACATGTTAAGATGCATATAAAAACAGCATTAAAATATCCAATTAAATAACAATTAAAATGACCAGCACCGATAGAAATTACATATAAAATGTCTGCTGGAAGAGGAATGTTTTTAGTTGTTTCCTGAAGGAAGGCAGGCAGGCAGGCAGGCAGGGAGAGTGCCAGTCTAACCTCTTTGGGCAGGGGGTCCCAGAGCCTGGGGGCAGCCACGGAGAAGGCCCTGTCCCTCCCATGTTCCCACCAAACGCACCTGCGAGGGTGGTGGGACCGAGAGAAGGGCCTCTCCCGCAGATCTCAACGCCCAGGCTGGTTTGTAGGGGAGGGTACAGTCCTTTAGATAACCTGGACCTGAGCCTTGTAGGGCTTTAAAGATCATCACCAGCTCTTCGCATTGTGCCCGGAAACAGATTAGCAGCCAGTGGAGCTGTTGCAGCAGGGAGGTTGTGTGATCCTTGTAGCCAGCTCCGGTTAACAACCTGGCTGCGGCTCTTTGGACCAGCTGAAGTTTCCGAGCGCTCTTCAAAGGCAGCCCCACGTAGAGCGCGTTACAGTAATCCGACTGGGATGTAACCAAAGCATGTGTCACCGTGGCCAGCTCTGACGTCTCAAGGAACGTGCACAGCTGGTGCACAAGCTTTGATTGTGCAAATGCACTCTTGTTGAAGTATAATGGCCCTAGGACAGAACTCTGAGACACTCCACTCGATATCTTCTTCCACTATGAAGTGCAACCATTGGTGACAACTCTGAGCACAGGTTTCCAATCAATTATGGATCCACCTGACAGTGTTTGCGTCTATTCACATTTAATCAGTTTGCTCTTCAAAATATTATGGGGAGCGTTATCAAATGCATTCCCGAATTTCAGATAAATGACAACCATGACATTCCCACCACTTAATGAATTAGTGACCTGATTTAAAACAAAAACAAAAACGGGTAAGATCAGTTGGGTCAGGTTTGTTCTTGACAAATCCATGTCATCAAAGTATTTGCAGACGCCTGTATAAGCCATTCTAATATTTTTTCCTCCAGTATTCAGATCAGGCTGACTGGTCTGTAGCTTTATGGATCTTCGTTTTGCCCTTGGAGAGACAGAATGTATTTGACTATATTCTTCTTTGGCCTGTTCCACAATTGTGAATTATAGAATTGCATGGTCACTGATGACTAGTTAGGCGGCCTTTGCTCCCCGTGCAAGGAGAAATGCATGAAATAAATTATGGCCCATCCAAGAATGAGCCCGTGAAAAGTATGCAAAAGGATCTTGTAGCATCTCTGAGATGATCAGAAAGAAATGATAGCATAAGATTGCATAGATTTCAGTCTAACTGAGACAAAGAAGTTGGAAGCTTGTAAAGAGTTAAGGCTAAAGTCTATAAAAGATTATGCTACCAACTTCTTTCTCTCAGTTATTCTCAAAGGCACTGTGTGATCCCTTTGCATATTGATCCAGACTAATGTGGCTGTGCCTCTGCATGCGAAAAGGTTACACCAGATGGAACTCTACCTCTGCAGCAGTGAAACTAGTGCATCTGTTACATAAAGACCAAAAAAGTCCAACCACGTATGCACAAAGGAATGCATGCATGTAGGCATGTGATACCAACAGGATTCCCGCCTGCAAAAACATTGTACCCATCACTTGTAAACAAGTGCTGTTGAAAACTGGTTGTCTAGTGTGAAGGTTATTTGTCAATTCGCCTTGGAATGAGGAACTTGGAAGGAGAACTGTGTCTTACCGAAAGAGATTAGAGCTTAATGCGCCCGAACAGGAAAGGGGCATGGAGGAAGTGAGGTTTTTGAAAGCAAGAATCAGGAGGGAAAGTCCCAGGATGGCTCTCCATCATTAATTTAACAGCCTAAGAAGCCATGCTAAGAACACAGTGTAACCCAGATGGCCATTTTAAAATTGGGAATCTGATACATACAGGCAGATTGGGAGGGAGAGAGCCCGTCATTTTTCACTCTGAAACAGCGCAGTGTAGGGGTTTGAGCGTTGGACCACAATCCCGGAAAACAGAGGCCTTTTCCGCATGACACTCTTATAGCGCGATGATTCCACTTTCAACATCCTATGGAATCCTGGGGTTTGCTGGCCCCTCCCGAAACTGCAAACCCCAGGATTCCATAAGATGTTGAAAGTGGAATCATCGCGCTATAAGAGTGCAGTGCGAAAAAGGCCAGAGTTGAGTTCCCTGCTTGGCCACGGAAACCTGCTGGTTGATCTTGGGTGCATGGCACAGCTCCAGAAAACCCCATGATAGCTTCACCATAGGGTCACCATAAGTTGGAAGTGAATTGATGGCACACAACGACAACTGTTACCACGGCATTCTGGTCTGGTCTTGTCGTTGGTGAACTAAGATATCATTTTGATATCATAATTCGGCCCTTTTTTCCTGCCACCAGCTAAGTGTTTGTAAGGCCCTGCTGGACAAGTGCAAAGCTAGGCATGGGCGATAGTTGTAAAGTACCAGATATAGCCAGATTCGCTTCAGGGGGAAGCCACCCGAAACAAACACCTTGACTGCAAGACAAAGAGGACTCTTTGCCTGTAAAAGCACCCTGGCAGGCCACGCACTTAACGGCCGAGCTAGCTGCATCTGCATACCAGCTATATCATTGTCAATTCGGTTCATAACTCAATCATGCAAATTCCGACCTTTCGGAGAATTTGTCCCCAGACCAAAACTTACCGTTCTCTTGCAAAAACCAGATTAGCCTGTGGTCGTTCTGTCCCTATAAAAGATGCTCCACTTTGAGAGCTCTTTGGAACTCTTGCTGAAATCACTGGAACTCTCACTGGACTAAGCTGAAATCATTGGAACTCTTACTGAAATCACTGGAACTCTCTCTGGTCCTTGCTGCTCGTCGGACCTAGCTGAATCACTAGCTAAAATCACTAAGCTGAAATCACTTGAAGCTCCTTTTGGATCTTCCTCCTCGCCTCGCTGCCACTTGGTTCAGTAGATTCCCCTCGGTCTCCACACCGGGTTTCCTTCCTTCTCTCCAATTGGTGTCTTCAGGACTTTGGACAGGTGGCGTATTGCTTATTTCTCCGAAAACTCTCTTTCTTTCCTCTCTAGTTAGGTGTGCTTGAGTTTTATTATTTTTCTTGCTTAATAAAACTATTGGTATTTTAAACTGCTTGACTCCTCACTGACCCGAACCAGTATACATAGGACAAAAGGTCTTGCTGCGTTGCCCTGCCTCTTGTTAGCCAAGGGAGTGCTCCGGCTAATTTTCCCCATCTTGCTTGTTGTTGTTTCGTTATCTGGGAGCCCCTCCCGGGACCCCCAGTTTACAGGGTAACACAACGACAAAAACAACAGAATAATTCACCTGTTCCTGTTTGCTTTAGAGGACCTTGAGATGAACAGCTATTTTCTGACCCAAACTGCGAGACCCTTGCCACACCACACTGTTACGGTGCTATTATTCCACTTTCAACCTCCTATGGAATCCTAGGGTTTGCAATTTAGGGAGGGGCATTTAGAATTCTCAGCCAGAGAGCTCTTGGGCCTCTGGAAACTACAAACTCCAGAATTCCACAGGAGGTTGAAAGTGGAATAATAGCACTGTAATAGTGTAGTGCGGAAATGGCCTTAGCTTTCATATGTGTTCAGGCTGAAGGTCACTTTCAGGTGTGATAGTCTATGTTTTGGACTTGAACTTCCAGAGGTCCCAGACAGTATGGCCAATGTTCAGGAATTCGGGGAGCTAAAGTCCAAAGCATCTGGAGGACTAAAGGCTGAGTACCACTCGTCTATCTATGATATACATCAGTTTTGATTAATTGTTGTTGTTGTTGTTTTCCCTGATTTTCCACAGACATTAGGGAAGTATTCAAACAAAAAAAAAAGACTCCTCAAAATTCACAGATTTTCTTTCTGGTTTGCCAATTTTTTAAAAAAATTCTTTCATCATACTTCAAGTGGCAGCTGGCAGTTTCCATCTCAGTGGGATGGTGAATCTGCATTGGGCTATAGTCTGAACATTAAAACTTTATTTATTTACATACCTGAACGATGACAAGCAGATTGCTGGAATTTGGGATGGGACTTACATTGCATCTAAATGGACTTATATCTGTGAGATGGCAGGGAATTGGGCTGGGTGGCCGATGTGGTCTCTTCCAGCCCTATGATTCTATGAAGCAGAATTGAGCAGGTTCTCAGTGTTCATACTCAGCAAGGGGCTGTTGTGACATTATAACATAGGGGAGAGAACGAAGTGACCATTGGGCACTGGGAGAAGTGTGCATTGGGTGCTTCTGACAATGGCTGGGGAATGCTAATGCGCCTCCGTAGAGGAACCAGTGCACATGGGACATTCTTGCTGGTCTCCTGGCACTCAACTTTCCCATATGCTAGGAGAGTTCCATAGCTCTTCTGCTCCATAGGTAAGTTTGCCCAAAGTTACACCACTTAGGCCATTTCTGCCCTATACTGTTACAGTGCTCTTATTCCACTTTCAACATCCTGTGGGATTCCGGGGTTTGTAGTTTCCTGAAACCAAAGAGCTCTCTGGCTAAGAATGCTAAAGGCCCCTCTCTAAACTGCAAACCCCAGGACTCCATAGGAGGTTGAAAGTGGAATAATAGCACTAGAACAGTGTAGTGTGGAAATGGCCTTAGACTGTGATCCAGAACCATGGCTGGTTGCCTTTCAATGTCAGATAAGTTTTCAAGAGCCACGTTCCTGGGGCAACTGCTTAGGGCCAGAAGATTTAGAGTGTGACCAAAAAATACCAACCTATTTCAGCTTAAAGCTGCTACTGTTGTTGCTGTTGTGTGCCTTCGTGTCATTTCCGACTTATGGTGATCCGAAAGTGAACCTGGGCTGGGGCTGACAGTGTGTGACCTGCCCAAGGCCACCCAATGGGTTTCCATGGCTGAGTGGGAAACTGAACCCTGATCTCAGGGCCATGGTAGTCCAATGCTCACCCGCTATGCCAGACTGACTCGCTATTGTTGTTACTGTTACTGACAGTAATTAATCCTTAGGTGAAGTATTTAAGAGATAGCATGAAGTAGTGGTTTAAGTGTTGGACTAGGATTCTGGAGACTGTGGTTGGGTTCCCTGCTCGACCATGGAAACCCATTGGGTGACTTTGGGCAAGTCACACTCTCTCAGCCTCAGAGGAAGGCAAACGGTGGGAGATGTAGGTTTAGATGGGCAAACGCAGTCACAGTTGCCGTGAGTTTGTAAGACTCAAGTAGGGCTGTTCATGGCCGGGGCTCACAGAGTCACAGAATCCTAGAGCTGGAAGAGATCCTAAGGGCCACCTCCTGCCATGCAGGACGACACCATCAAAGCATTCCCAACAAATGGCATACATAGCCTATATAGCCCTTGTTTAAAAACCTCCAAAGACGGAGGTTCTACCACCCCCCCAGGCAGTGTATTCCACTCTCAAACTGCTCCAACCGTCAAGAAGTTTTTCATAATGTTTAGCTGGAATCTCCTTTTTTGTAGTTTGACGCCATTGCTTTATGTCCTAGTGTTTGGAGCAGCAGAAAACAAGCTTGCCCCGTCTTCAATATGACATACTTTCAAATATTTAAACATGGCTATCATGTCCCCTCTTAACCTTCTCTTTTCCAGGCTAAACACACCCAGCTCCCTAAGCTGCTCATCATAGGGATTTGTGGTTTCCAGGCGTTTAACCATGTTGGTCACTGTCCTCTGGGCATGTTCCAGCTTGTCAACATCCTTCTTGAACTGTGGTGCCCAAAACTGGACAAAGTATTCCAAGTGGAGTATTCCATGGAGATGTGTCTTTCAGAAGTTTGCTAGAATTTAAAGCCAACTTGACAGCACAAATGACGAAGAGAATTCCCTGCTGTAGCTCAGGGGAGCAGAGAAGAGCTCTCTGGCAGAAAAAAATCCCAAGTCTACCAAACTACAATGATCCCAGAATTCCATGGAATGGAATTACAGCATTTGAAGTGGTATCAAACTGCTATAATTGTGTAGTGTGGCTCCATGGCTGGTTTGCCCTTGTGGAGGAGAGAGTTGGCTAGTTCTGAGGTGATCTTTAGCAGTTTAAGTACATTTGAGGGGCTTATTAGAACCAAAACAGAATTTTTGCAGAATTTTGGGGCAGCTGATGGGTGATTTTTCAACCAAATAAAAATAATTTTTCAGAGATGTCTGAGAGCTTTGGGGGGACTTGAGGGTCTAAGAAATGGGGTGATACCACCCATGGGCTGCACTTTCTCTCCCCTTGTTCTGGAATCCTGTTCTATTTCTATTTTTTAAACTTTTGTATTCATTGTCACAAGGTGCCTTGACATTTCCTTAGAAAAAGGCACCTAGATATGTATTCATGATTACTTGTTGTTAATTATTGGTGCTACTCTTTTTAAGATCTGGTGACTGAAAGAGATAATCTCCACAATTGTTTCCATGGCACGCCTGAACTTGGATTTAACACCACTTGATCTATACTTTGAAAAAAATACAGTGTGTTTCATTCATTATCAAAAGCTCTGGAATGAAAAGAGGAATGAACCGTGAGTACTCCACCCTCCCTCTGCTCAACCAGGAAACCAACTGAGTGGAAAGCAAAGATTTTAAGTAGCACCATCTGTACTCTTCCAATACTCAGAGCAGCTCCAGTTACCTACAAATTGGAAGGCCAGTTAGAAGAAGTCTTGCTGACATGGGTCTCAATCACTTGACGATGGTGCCAATTTTATACTGGTGGCTCCAGAACTCCATGATTTATGGTGGTAAGTGAATAACATGAAGCCACACTGATTGATGCAGAGCAGCTTATTGGGTGGCAGATGGTGGCAGATGGGCACTCCAGTTCCAGAATGGGATTCAGAAAATGCAGCAGGTCTAGAGGTCACTTTTTTTTTTTTTTTTTGCACAAACTGCCAAAAACAAGCACGAAAAAAAGCGAAGTGGTCAGAAATCCACTTCTAAGAGCTTTATCCCATGATAGGTCTGTTGCATGATTGTACTAGCTTAACTCCATACTTGATCTTTCCATATCACATGATGTTGTGACTCTCCTGTTGTTGTATCGCATTTCCATCATTATGGGATCAAATCTTTTCGTTGACGGGAAAAGGTGGAGCAAAATGACAGCGGCAAAGGGAATGGCAATTAGTTTTGCAAGATGGATCATAAGTGTGCAATTGTGCAATTGCATGCACTACTTAGGGTGGACATGCATAGGAAGATGGGCTCAGTGAGGAAGTGTGGAAGACTGATTGTGGGAACATGCATTAGCAAAGCAGCACCATGGCATTATTACTGAGAGGATGTGTCTGGGAGTGCGGTGAAGTCTCCTTCTTTGGAGGTTTTTAAGCAGAGGCTGGATGGCCATCTGTCAGGAATGCTTTGATGGTATATTCTCGCGTGGGGTTGGACTGGATGGCCCTTGGGGTTTCTTCCAACTCTACCATTCTATGATTCTATGATTCTGTGGTTCAGTTTGGCTCTGACTTATGGAGACTTCATGAACAAGAGCCAGCCAAGAACCCCAGCCATTAACTGTTCTGCTCAGATCTTGCAATCTCTGACCCATGGCTTTCTCGATGGAATCAGTCTACCTGTCATGAGTTCTTCTTCCCCTTTTTCCTATTGTCTTCCCTTTTACTGAGCATTATTGTTTTTTCCAGAGAGTTATGCCTTCTCATGAAATGTCCAAATATGATAGCACCAGATTAGTCATTTGGTTTCAAGAGACAGTTCAGGCTGTGTTTGCCCTCGGATCCATTTATTTGTCTTTTCGGCAGTCCGTGGTATCCCTAGAGCTCTCCTCTAGCGCCACATTTCGAACGAGCTGATTTTCTTCCTACCAGCTTTCTTCACTGCCCAACTTCCACATCCATTGATAGATATCAGAAATATGATGGCCTGGAAGATGGTAACTCTGGTATTCAATTATTTATCTTTACCTTTTGGGCCTTTCAGCTTCCTTCAGGGCTTTAATCTTTCAGAAACATACAGCTTTCGTCCTTCACAACCATATACAGAAACTGGAAACACAATGGTGTGGATGACTCTAATTTTGGGCATTTCATACTGCGTCTTTACCCTTGAGGATCTTATCTTGCTTTTTCACAGCTGCTGTGCGGTAGCTGTTTCCCCTTCTTGGCGCTGCCTCCTGGGGATGCTGATGAAGCTTATCTGATGGCGCTAGATTTTCCCTGTTTTGGACTGCATTGTCTCAATGAAATCATTAAGTGGGCAGAATCTGCTGCCTTTGAAATTTACAGGGTACTTATGTTTGTCCCTATACTGCATTACTTTTGAAACTGATGACTGATGTTCAATAAGCTGCAAATAAGAGAGGCAAAGGAAAAGAAACACATTTTTGCAGATATATATAGATATAAGTGCATGCCCTCCAACTCGCCTGATTTCGCAAGGACAGCCCTGATTAAACCTCTGTCTTCCCATTTTTTCAGTTGCTTTTAAAATGTCCTGGTTTCTTTTTCCTCCCTCCACTTTCTCCCTTCAGCATTGCTCAATTCAGTTGCTGCAGACTGAGTCCGAAGTGCAAAAGTAGTTTGCACTCAACAAACTCAGCAAGGGGATGGAAGAGCGGGGACATCTTGCCCTTCCCAGGAGGATTTGGCAAAAGCAAACTACCTGTCCTAGATTGTGTGTTCTTCTTCACTGATAACTTTTGCCATCTTGACCATGCCCTGATGCTGCTTGGCCACATGTATATTTTGGTTCTCATCTGTGAAAGGTGAAAATATTATTCTTTATGAAAGCATCTAGGGCCTAATTGATTTTGCAAAAATCCTCCTGAGGCACATAGTTTTAATTCATTTTAAATTATTTTAACTCTTTCAATGTGTCTTGTAATTAGCTAATTGTTTAATACGTTTCTAGCCTTTCAAAGCTGTTCTAGTTACAGTCTGCCCTCCACATCTGCAGGTTTGGCATTTATTGATTTGATTATTGGCGAGTTTCTCCAACCGCTCCCCTCCCAGCTCAGGCGCTGCTTTTCCAGGGGAATCTTCTCTCTCAGCAGCTCTGATGAGGCACTGCAGCCCTTAAAAACCCACCTCTGGTCCTCTTCCTCCTTCTCCAGCTGTTGGCTTGCAGCCCAACTTCTCAGCACCACAAACCCTCTCTTGATGCCTCCTGGCACAGAGAAGGAGATGGGCAAGAGGGAGGAAGTATAGGGCCAGATGCTGATCCACTCCTCATCCCTCTTCCTTCCGAGACCTGGACCCTGGGTGCCCACTGTCCCCACCATGCCTTGGCCTCCTTCCCACGGACACACATTTCCACACTAGACTGTTATAGGGCTATTATTCCACTTTCAACCTCCTATGGAATCCTGGGGTTTGCAGGTTGAAAGTGGAATAATAGCCCTATAACAGTCTAGTGCGGAAATGACCATTTTGATATTTGTGGTTCTTCCACTTTTGTGGAAGTTCTGCACCCCCTAACCCTAGCAAAGTGAAGGGCTAACTCTCTATATTTAAAAAAAAAATGAATTATACATACTTTTGGCCCTGTGGGATTCTGGAGCAGGGGCAATAAAGCAGCCCTGGGGGGGGGGCGCTGTATGCATCCACAGCCTGCACGTTCTCCGTTCCTGCCTTAGACATTTCATAGACAGTAACGGCAGGTCCCTGGCCACAGGTAGCTTCCACTCTAATTAGGAAATATGGCAAAAACAGGAGAGATGGTGAGAAAGAGAGAAGAATTTGCCCAAATGATGTTGCCGGTGTGTGTAAAGTCCGGTAATTGTTGGGAATGAGAATTAACATGGTAAGTCAACCAGCATACAGAGGAAAGGCATTTTAAGGATGGAAAGGAATGAAAAAGAGAAAGAGAGAGTACATCTATGGGAGGCCCCAAGTAAGAGCAAGTTATCTTTGGGAGTGGGAGTAAAGAAGGGTTTGGAAATGTTACTTTTTTGGACTACAACTCCCTGAATGCCCCAGCCAGCATGGCCAAGAAAATAACTTTTCCATGCCCAGTACAAAAAATGCTACTTATATCTGGGCAGTCAGGCTTAGAACTATCTACTTTAACTGGATTCAGTTCCTGGAAATTTTGATCTTTTATATGGAAGAATGGGACACTTACCTGTTGTCTCCTCTCCGCCTTCCCGTCCAGGCGAAACCACAGCTCAGAGCACAACTCTTCCTGAATTAACTCCAACAATTTCCTCAGCCATAATGGAAACTGGTATTTCAACAGATGTGGCTGCCAGAACTTTAAGAAAAAATAATAATACTACCAGCATTACCATTGAAAACACAACTTCAACGCATCTATCTTCCTATGGACAGAACACATCAACCATGATGTCTTCAGAAAAATTAGTTACTCCAAACCCAGGATATTTTCCAACTTCTGCGGGTGAAACCGTAGCTAAGCACAGAACTTTTAGTCAAAGTACTGCGGTCACTGCAACAGCTCACCTTTCTCCATCCGTAGTTGAGACTACAGACAATATGACAGCCAGTACTGGCCCATCAACAATAGGAAATGCACTGACAGCCCCTCTTCCACCAGCTCGCCACCTGAAACTACAACTGATATGACAAATCCCCTTGGCAGTGCTGAAGAAAAACTGCTCACAGGCAGAACAACACCATTAGCTTCGGTTTCACCACTTGGAGCAACAGGTACCACTGACACTTTAATAGATGGAACTATTCCAGCAACTCATCCTACTGCCTCAGTGAGTGAAACATCATCTGTCTTCAGCAGCACTGCTGAAGTCACTTCAATACCTTTCCCTCCCGCTATTGCACTGACTGAAATGGCAGCTACTACAGGCAGACACACCCCTGGGAGAATCAGCTATTTGGAAGAAGTGACTTCCACCCCACAAGAGACGACCACCCCCATCAGCACTGCTGCAAGTGACATTAGCCCAGACCCACTATTTTCACACCCTCCAGACACAGCTGCAGCTGAAATTGGTAGCACTACTATAGAGGAGTCCACGACATTCACGAGGGTGCTTGTGACATCCAGAGGGGTGCTCACGACTGCCATGAAGATGCCCACAACATCACTGGAGGAGCCCGCGACATCACCAGAGGAGCCGACAACATCCACAGAGCTGCTGATGACATCCACGAGGATGCCCGTGACATCCACGGAGGAGCCCACTGCATCCACAGAGGAGCCCACAACATCGCTGGAGGAGACCACGACCGCAATGGAGGTGTCGATAACATCACTGGAGGAGCCCACAACATTGCCAGAGGAGTCTACAACATCCACAGAGGTGCCGATGACATCCACGAAGGTGCCCACGACATCCACGTGGATGCCCATGATATCATTGGTGCCCATGACATCACTGGAGGTGCCCAGAACATCCATGGAGGTGCCCACAATGTCCACAGGGATGTCCACAATGTCCATGGGTGTGCTGATGACATCCATGGAGGGAACAACGACATCCATGGAGGTCCCCACAACTTCCACAGAGGTGCCAACGACATCCATGGAGGAGCCCACGACATCCACGGAGGAACCCATGACATCACTGGAGGAGCCCAAGACATTGCCGGAAGAGACCATGATGTCCATGGGTGTGCTGACAATATCCACAGAAGTGCCCATGATGTCCATGGAGGTGCTCAGGACATCGTCAGAGGTACCTATAACATTGCTGGAGGTGCCCATGATATCCACGGTGGTGCCGGTGATGTCCACAGGGGTGCCCATGACATCGCCAAAGGTGCCCACAATGTCCACGGAAGTGCTGACATCTGTGAGGGTGTCCACGACATCCATGGAGGAGCCCATGACATCACCAGAGGAGACCACAACATTGCTGGAGGAGACCATGACATCGCCGGAGGAGCCCACAACATCCACAGAGGTGCTGATGAAATCCACAAGGATGCCCATGACATCCATGGAGAAGCCCACTGATTCCACAGAGCAGGCCATGACATCACCAGAGGAGACCATGACTACCATGGAGGTGCCCATAACATCACTGGCAGAACCCACAACACCACTGAAGAAACCTACAACATCCACAGGGGTGCCTATGACATCCACGGGGATGACATCACCGGAGCCCATGACATCACTTGAGGTGCCCAGAACATCCACAGCAGTGCCCACAATGTCCACGGGGATATCCACAACATCAGCGGGCATGTTGATGACATCCACGGAGGAGACCACAACATCCACGGAGGTCCCCACAACATCCACCAGAGTGCCGACGATATCCACAAAGGAGACCACAATGTCCACGGGGGTGCTCACAGCATCCATGGAGGAGCCCACAACATCGCCAGCGGAGCCCAAGACATTGATGGAGGAGACCATGATGTCTATGGGGGTGCTGACAATATCCACAGAAGTGCCCATGACGTCCACAGAGGTGCCCATGAAATCACTGGAGGTGCCCATGACGTCCATGATGGAGCCCATGAAGTCCACAGTGATGCCCACGATGTCCACAGGGATGCCCATGATATTGCTGGAGGTGTCCACAATGTCCACAGGAGTGCTGATGACATCTACTGGAGTGCCCACGACATCCATGTGGAAGCCCACGACATTGCCAGGGGAGACCACAATATTGGAGGAGGAAGAGACCACAACATCCACAACATCACCAAGTGAAACCTCATCCACCCTTGGGGCTGCATCAGAAACAACTTCAACAATTTTTTCCCCTACTACATTGTCAGTAGAAAACACAACAAAAGCCAATATTGCTACAGATATTGGTACCGAGCTCACCACAGAAGGAAAGACAAGCTCAGTGTTGCCATCTGCTAACACCACACTGGGTGGAAAAACAGTAACAGCAAAGGGCCTAACCACATCAGGCACCATCACATCCTTGCCAAGTAGCAAACTGCCAGCTACACATGATCCAGGTAAGCTCGTTTTGCTCCTCTTTGCAGAGCTGAAGGTGGAGGTCTCACTGAAATCTGAGCTCCCAGCTGTGCTCCAGGCTTGGAATTCTTCTGTATATAGGACTAGCATATATACTCAGCATTGCCTGGGATTTTATTTTCTCATGGGTAATACTTGTTAGAAAAAATTGAGATCCTGTGGCTCTAATTCCCCAAATTGTCTTGTCCAGTGCTTCTAACTTTTCCCCATATTCCCCAATCCAATCTGTATTCAGAGTTATTAACATATAGAGGTTAGGTTCCTGAGGGAGTACACTGCCCTCCTCCTTTCTGGTAGGCCTTGTCTCCATAGTAACCAGCCCATTCAAGAGAGATACAGCTGACTGAGGCCCAAGAGCTCTCTGGCTGAGAATTCTAAAGGCACCTCCCAAAACTGCAAACCCCAGGATTCCATAGAATCTTCTTAGGTAGCCAATCATATGAGGTCTTCACCTGACACAGACAAACAGACAAACTTTGATTTTTTATATTAGATGAGATGCACCCTGGTCCAGCTAAGCTTGGCTTTTCTTTGGGCCAGGCCTAAATATCATGGCTAGTCCCTTCTTGAATAGCCCAATGGGAACATGGTAGGTCACATGTGGAGAAAGTAAGGTCTGTAAGTCACATGTAGGGCTCTCCAGCTTCCATTTTTGCTCAAAACACACTTAACCCATATCAACTATATAAAAGTCAAAGTTTGTTTGTGAGTTTGTCTGTTTGTCTGTGTCAGGCAGGTGAAGACTTCATATGATTGACTGTGGGGGCAAAGACCTCATATGATTGGCTGGCTATGAAAACACTATGGAATCCTGAGGTTGGCAGTTCAGGAAAAACCCTTTTTTAAAATTTTCTCAGGCAGAGAGCTTTTGGGGCCCTGGTTTTCTATGGAGAAAAAAGGGCCCAGCAGTAAGAACAAGGGCAGTTTTATTCCTCAGAAACTAAACTTCTGTTATGTTAACAACTCTGAGTACAGATTGGATTGGGGAATATGGGGAAAAATTTACAGGTACTAGAATAGGCCAGTTGCTATGGCGATGAGGGCTAGCAGCAAGGAGGAGGGCAGTGTATTCCCTCAGGAACCCAAACTGTATATGTAAATAACTCTGGATACAGACTGCATTGGGAAATATGGGGAAAAGTTACAGATACTGGAGAAGAAATTTTGGTGAGTTCCAAAGAGGAAAATAAAATCTAGGCCATGCCAGGTAAATATGCTAGTATATCATAAGGTTAATTTAACCTGGAAGTGAACAGCACTTGAGATTAGTCTGACCTGTCTCTTTTCACACAGAAAAAGATTCTAATTTTTTTCAATATTTCAAGGTTGGGAACGGGGGGGTGTGTTCCCCTAACTCCTAGCAGTGGTCCACCATTGTGAAAAACAACACCTGCACACATTCCATTGATTTAACAGGTCTACTCTATTGGGTCTGCCGGTTGGCTTTAGGCCTCAGTATGTAACTGCAACAGGGCTAGGAATTATGTAGGTTTCCACATATAATGGGAGTGCTGCCCCCCAGCATTCCTCACTATTGGCTGTGGGGGGCAGAAATTATAATATTTTGCTAGGGTTGCCATAAAAAAGGCTTCTGTCCCTTTTAATGGTTGTGTAGAAGATGCAGCAGCTAAAAAAGCCAATGTGATTCTAGGCTGCATCAATAGAAGTATAGGGCCTTTCTGCCCTACACTGTTATGGTGCTATTATTCCCCTTTCAATGTCCTGTGGAATTCTGGGGTTTGTAGTTTCCTGGGGGCCAAGGAGCTCTCTAGCTGAGAATTTAAAGTCCCCTGCCTAAACTGCAAACCCCAGGATTCCATAGGAGTTGAAAGGGGAATAATACCCAAAACGTGTAGTGGGAAAGGGCCCCATATTGTCTAGGTCAAAGGAAATGATAGTACCAGTGAAAGGGTTAAATTGAAGAAGCTATTGCTAAGGTAGAAAAATAGAGAAAAATAAGGTGAGCAAAATGCGTCCTTTATCTTATCAGGAGGTTTAGGTATGTGCTTAGCTGTCCCGGGGAAACCCGGGGGGGTTTTTTTTTTTTTTAATTTTTTTAATTTTTATTATTTTTAAGAACCTAGGGAGTTTTGATATTGGAGAAACTCAGGGGAAAATTTCCCTTGGTACCAAAATATATCATTTTTGAAAGCTGTAACCTGTTGTAACCTAGGTCTGTGTAACCTGAAACACTTCATATATGGTCATATGTAATCATTTCCTGTAACCTGTTTACAAGAGGGTATAAAAGGAGAGCTAATACCTGGATCGGGGTTCTCAGATTTTTGGAAATTCATTCCACTGAGATCCCTGCAGTAAAATAAACCTTTTTTTTTGCTTTCTAATCTGGTGGTCTAATTTTCTTGGTGAGCTATTTTCTTTTTGGGGGGGGCTGTCCGGGATCTGGGGCGCGTTTTGCCCACTTTGGCGGCGCCAGGGCGTCGGGGCCGTCGCCTCTTCCCGACGCGACCCAGGGCGCCCCTGACTTACTTTTGTCGGAAGGATTGACTCGGAGTGAGGCGGCGGCTCTGGCGGCGGCGCTCCCCCCAAAGGGGCCCCGAAGGCGGAGCAGAAAGCAGAACCCTCCCACGACTGTTGGTGAGTGCCCTCCCTGCAACCTCAGGGGAAGAGGGGCCTGATCAACCCCTTAGTCTTGCCTTAATACCCCACTGTTGTGGGTGAAACCCCCGAGGCTTTTGGAGGGGGAAAAAGGAGGGGGGAGGTAGTTTTTTGGCGTGAATGTGGTGTAAAAGGAGAGGTGCAAGGTGTCGCAGTTCTCAAAAGCTACCATCCAGAGTTTGGGTTTCGGGGGTTTCCAAAAGGGGTGGTGTCTATCCCCCTTTGTGTTGGCACGTGAGACCCGCTACTCATGCGCCGAATCCCTTTCTCCTAGTGTGTCTTGTCCACGTTGGGGGGAAAAATGGGTGGGGGGCAGAGCCCAGCCCCCCTTTGGGTTGTATGTTAAAGAATTTCAAGAAAGGTTTAGTGGGGGACTATGGGGACCCTCTGATGACGCCGGGGCGTTTACGGAATTTGTGTGAGATGGAGTGGCCTTCTTTCAAGGTGGGGTGGCCCCCGGGAAGGGAGCTTAGAACCCGCTCGAATCAGGGCAGTGTATTCAGTAGTGGTGGGGGGCCCTTATCCTGATCAGTATCCATACATAGATTCATGGGGCACAGTGGTTACAGAGAACCCCCCTTGGTTGCAGATATGTAGGAACAAATTTGTAAGGCCATGATAGTGAGGCAGGACAGGGCCAGACGAAAACTTGGAAAAGGACAGATTTTGCCAGATTCGGCTCCAGAAGAGCCCACTGCCCCCCCTCCACCCCCCCGTGGTGGTGCAGCCAGCCCCGCCACCACTGGCCTTGGTGGTCCCACAGCCTGCTCTGCTACCACCAGCACCTCAGACAGCCTCACAACAAGAGGGAGCCGCGGCCGGGGGATCGGCAGATTTGGGACCGGTTCCCATGAGGAGGTTATGACAGGGGAGTTCCCGGGGCCCCAGTTTGGCTGTCCAGAACAAGATGACACTCAGACCCAAACCTGAACAAACTGGACCAAAAGATAAACCCAAGAGTAAACAGGTCAAGAGTAAACAGACGAAACCCCAGAAGGAAGTAGAAGAAGCAGATGATTCGGATGGGGAAAGTGGAGATGTGATCACACCATTGCGACAAGTAAGTCAATTGATGGTAGATCCCACCCAAGAGGATGGTTATCGGCGAGTCCAGAGTTATCAATATACTCCCTTCACCACGTCTACCCCCTTTTTAATTGGAAGACCCATTATGCTACTTACATAGATAAGCCACAAGAAGAAATTGAACTTTGCTCCAGTATTATGGCCTCACTTTCCCCCAAATTTGGGCAGGATTGTCAGCAGTTGCTCCTGACTTTGTTCACTACTGAAGAGCGGAGGAGAATAATTCAACATACAGAACGGATAGCCAGAAACAGGGCACCTCCTGGAGGGCGAACCCTGAGCGGTGGATGAGAGGCAAGGTCCCCTTGGCGGACCCAGGATGGGACCCGAACCTTCCGGGAACATTTTTGACTATGCTCACTGATTATCAAGCTCTACTAGTGGAAGCTATGAGAGAAGGAATGAAGAAAAACCTGTTAATATTCCAAGGTATCAGAGATCTTCAGGGACCCACTGAGCCCCCAGGGGCATATCTGGAAAGATTACTTGATGATTATAGACAGTATACTCCTGTGAACCCAGCCCACCCAGGCAACCAACAGATGGTGAATTTGGCCTTTGTGACCCAAAGTTTTTCCAGGCAAAAGGAAAAGAAACTCCAAAAAACAGGAGGGATTTGCAGGTATGAATTTGAGCCAATTGTTGGAAATTGCCCAGAGAGTATATGTGAATAGAGATCAAGAGGAAAAACGGGAGAAGGACAGGTGGATGCATAAGAAAGCGGAATTATTGGCTGCAGCTTTGGCGGAAAAGGGAAAAGGGGGCAAAATTTGGAAAAGGAAGTGGACCTCCACTGAGATACAATGAGTGTGCTCTCTGCCGACAGGTTGGACATTGGAAGAATGAATGCCCCAGACAGAGAGGAAGGGGAATAGGGAAGGGGAGGGACCGAGGAAGAGGAAGAGGAGCAAATCGAGGAAGAGGAAGAGGAAGAGTATGGACGGAAGTTTGAGCAAGAGATGGATGAAGGGTTTGAGAACTTCATTGGACTGGCTGAAATGGAACATTACGATTGGGACAACCCCCCCTTTGCTCTCGGCCCTGGGGAGCCTATGGTCAAAGCACAAATTGGGGGCCGAGCCATCCCTATGATGGTGGATACGAGTGCCACCCGTTAGTAAAATTCTGCAATAGCCCCAAAACCTGAGAATGCCATAAGAATTGTG
Source organism: Iguana delicatissima (assembly GCA_948472985.1). Taxonomy (NCBI): domain Eukaryota; kingdom Metazoa; phylum Chordata; class Lepidosauria; order Squamata; family Iguanidae; genus Iguana; species Iguana delicatissima. Next base: position 466,796 of record CAOKZL010000566.1, on the reverse strand, counting down.
GGGGCCACGGGGAAATTAAAAAACCCTTTTTTAGAAAAAAGGATTGTGGATCTAGGAAAACATCAAGTCATTCACCAGTTTTTGTATTTGCCAAATTGCCCTGTGCCCTTATTGGGTCGAGATTTGTTGGCTAAACTGAGAGCTCAAATTTCTATTGAAGAAGATGGGGTGATGGAAATAAATTTCAGAGGACCAAAGAGTATCTCTGTGACTTACCCAATGGAGGAAGAATGGCGAAGATACCAGATCATGGTTTGTCAAGAGCAACCCATAACTTTTGGACCCCCAGGCGTGTGGGCTGAAGACAACCCACCTGGGTTAGCCCGGTTCGTGGCCCCCATAGTGGTAAAATTTTAAAGCCAAACGCTGTGCCCATTCGTGTAAGGCAGTATGATTTGCCCAGAGAAGCCCTGGAAGGGATCCAGAAGCATTTGGAACGGCTGAAGAAATACAATATAATTCGGGAATGCCACTCCCCCCGGGAATACTCCATTTTTCCCAGTATTAAAAAACCCGGGATGAAGGAATATCGCCCAGTACAAGATTTAAGGATGGTAAATGAAGCTACAGTAACCCTACACCCAGTGCTACCAAACCCATATGTTCTGATGGGACTAGTTCCATCTGCAGCTACTCACTTCACTGTTCTGGATCTCAAGGATGCCTTCTTCTGTATTCGAGTGGCCCCTCAAAGCCAGGAAATATTTGCCTTCCAGGTGGAGGACAGCATTGGGGGCCCAGAAGACCCAATTCCGTGGGTTGCTTGCCTCAGGGGTGGAAGAACTCGCCCAAAGATTTTTGGGACACCATTGAGTCAAGACTTGAGAAGATTCCGATCTGAACCCAAGAAACGAGTTTTGCTGCAATATGTGGATGATCTACTGTTTTGGGAGCCACCAGTGAGGAGGAGTGTAAAGAAGCCACAATGGAGCTGCTCCAGCTTTTGTGGGAAGCAGGCTATAAAGTATCTAAGAAGAAGGCCCAGTTGTGCCAGACAGAAGTGCGATATCTGGGATTCCAAACGACTTTAAGGGGAAAAGAGCGTAGGCTGAGAAAGGAAGGAGGCTGTGTGTGCTCTGCCTGAGCCCCGGAATCGGAAGATGGTGCGAGAATTCTTAGGTGCAGCTGGGTTTTGCAAAAATCGGGATTCCTAATTTTGCAGTAATGAGCAAACCATTATATGACGCTACCAAAGGTCCGGAGAAGTCTGAATTTGTGTGGGGGAAAAAAACAGAAGAACACCTGGGATCAGATAAAGAAGGCGCTGATGGAAGCTCCGGCGCTGGGCCTGCCAGATGTAACAAAGATGTTCACCTTATATGTTGATGAGAAGAATGGGAAAAAGGAGTGGGGGTACTGACACAGATGTTGGGATCCTGGCATCGCCCAGTGGCATATCTTTCTGCAATTAGATCCAGTCACTAGAGGATGTCCTGGGTCCCTCAGAGCTATAGCAGCAACAGCCTTGTTGGTAAAAGAAGCAGATAAGCTAACCTTAGGCCAGAACTTGATGGTAAAGGTTCCACATTCTGTATTGGCCCTCATGGAGTACAAAGGCAACTATTGGTTCACGAATAGCTGAATGTCCAAGTATCAGGGAATGTTATATGAAAACCCTAGAGTGAAGTTGGGAAATGTTCACCAACCCCCCAACCCTGCAACACTGCTCCCGGTAGAATCTGGAAATATACATCACGATTGCCTTTAAACTATGGATGAAGTGTACTCAAGTAGACCAGACTTGCGGGATACCCCCTGGCCCCGTCCTGATGTCACTTACTATACAGATGGAAGCAGCTTTGTGCGGGAAAGGGGAAATGGAAGGCCGGCTATGCAGTGGTCACAGCAGATAAAATAACAGAAGCTAAAGCGCTACCTGTTGGTACTTCGGCCCAGAAGGCGGAACTTATTGCTTTGATCAGAGCTTTGGGGGCTGGCCGGGAAAGGGCTTACTGTAAACATATAAACAGATTCAAAGTATGCCTTCACTACTCTACACGCGCATGGAGCACTGTACAAAGAAAAAGTATGATTTAATTCCTCGGGACAAGAGATCAAATATGGAAAAAAAATAGAGGGGGTTATTAAAAGGGGGTGGGCCCCTAGTAAAGTTGGGGGATGCACTGTAAAAGAACCAGAGAGGACAAGATCCAGTGGTTCGAGGAAACCAGAAAAACAGACGCTGCTGCAAAGGAGGCCGCAGAGAGTGAACTAGAGAGTGGGAAAGAAAACCTGCCCCAAGAATTGGTAACACCACTTTTCCAAATATCTTTGAGTAACCGAACCCCCAGATACACCCAGCAGGAGAACGAGAGGGCTGAAAAGGATCTGAAAGCTATAAGCAACAAAGATGGTTGGTGGGTCTTACCAGATGGAAAAACTGTACATACCCCAATCCATGGGATGGCCAGTCGTTAAAGGACAGAAGCCAACCCCATCTGGGAAAGACAGCGTTGGTCCAGTTGTTAGCAAAGGATGTGTTTATACATGGAATGAGTCAGTACACCATGCTGGCATCTTCACGGTGTCAAATCTGCGCTCGGAACAACCCCGCCCAAAGGGGCCCAAAATTGGAAGGGGGAACCCAACATCAAGGATCTACTCCTTTTGAATCCCTAGTGGTGGACTTCACCGAGATGCCACGGTCGGGACAATATCGGTATATGTTGGTAATGGTATCATCACACCGGGTGGGTTGAAGCATATCCTCTAAACTGAGAAGGCGAAGGAAGTAGTGCAAACCCTACTCCGAGACATCGTACCCGATACGGGTTACCCCTTCACATAGGATCTGATAATGGCCCAATTTTTCATGGGGTAGTTAAGAGTTTAGCAGAGGTCTTAGGAATTACTTGGAAACTACATTGTGCGGGATAGACCCCAAAGTTCTGGGGAAAGGGGGAGAGGATGAACAGAACATTGAAAAAAATCAGCTTGCAAAATTGTGTAAAAAAACTAAGCTCAAATGGTTGGATGTACTCCCAATAGCACTTTTGAGAATAAGATGCACCCCTCATCAGATGACTGGGCTGACTCCATTTGAGATGCTATATGGAAGACCTCCCCGGGCCCTCCTGAAGGGATTGAGAGGAGACATTCGAGAACTGGGGAACTTAACCCTCCAAGAAGTGCAGGCATTAAGGAAAGCTCTGGGGAAAGGGGGGCGCCCATGCTTTAGAGGTTAGACGAAATTTCCCTTTTCCCCACAAAGGCCCATTCTTTTTTCCCAAACCCGGGGTAGGTGTGGGTTAAGGATTGGAAAGGAGAGCCTCTATAACCAGGATGGAGGGGGGTCCAGGTGCTGTTAGTTACCCCCACTGCAGTAAAAGTAGCAGGGCTGAAACCTTGGATACACTACACCAGGGTAAAAAGAGCATTTACTATTGGGCTGTAATTTCATCACAAGAAAACCCTTTGAAACTGAAATTGTCCAGACGAAAAGGGGGGGGAGAAGATTGGACTAGACTCTGCCGTGGTCATACCAGGGAAAAAAACCACTCTACGCGCAGTCAGATCTGCAACAGGTGAATGAAGACTCAGGCTAGACCCTACTGCTGCCACTCGCTGGACGCTGGTAAATTTACCAAAAGGAGAAACCCAGCAACTGCAGAGGAGGAAGATTGGGACTGAGCCCTGCTATAGTCACTCCGGAGGCTGACTATTCTATGCACAGCCAGATCCCCTACAGCGGATGAGGGATAGAAGCAATGAATATTATGATTAATAACAATAGTAGTGTGTATATTCTTTGGTATTTTGGTATTCTTGTATATGTACAGAAGGAATTTGTGTGGAATAATAGATTTGGGGGCCCCGAGTGGCTCTGAAAATGGGAAAGGGGTAATGTTGATCGGGATGTGGAGCGTGATGGGTGGAGTAGTTGAGGCTAACTGGTTCAAACGGAATGCTGCACACATGGTCCAACAACACGGACCAAATGTCACTCTGATCTATGAACATCCACAGACTGTAGCAGATTTCGGTTTTTAGCCCTCCCTTATTTGTGAACCGGGAGTGGTTATAGGAGCCCTACAGTCAGCATTGAAAGGGAATCCCAATATGTTCGCCAAAGTTGATAGTAGTATAAACAAGACTCGATTTAGGCGGTTGAAGTTTTTATTATTCCCCCGGAATGTGTTTTTGCTGTCACCATAGTGGATCTTGGAATTCTAAGTGGAAAGGATATATAAAATACTCCTCATTTTATGGTAAACTGGGAAATTATTCAGCATGTAATGATAGATTCTATTTGTATGGCTCATATAATAACTCCTATCAACCCAAGGGGGAATTAAATGAAAACCCAAATTTGGAGATCTGTACCCGGAATATCCTATGTTCACTCCTAATTATACAGGGTCAGGTAGCATTGTTTTGGATTGATGGCTAGAGCCCACATCTATGGTTCTACCAAATAACCCCGTGACTTACCAGTGTGTAGGAATAGGATATATGACCATACCTGTCCAAGTTTTCCTACCAGGACAGATCAAAAGGGTTGGTAGGAAGAAGCGGCACTCAGTGGGACCACTGGGAAGTCAATGTGAGGATCTGGCCATCGTAGGCCACCCCGTTTCTGAGAGTGAGGGTAATAGAGTAGGAGGAGGACTAATCACACGGGTCCTCCTTTGGGATCCTTCCCGGAATTTGGCTCAAGAAAATGGGAGGAGCATAATAGGATTGACTTGTAGATTGGAGAAAACTATAAAAAGCAACTGGAAAATTGGTACAAGCCCTCCAACAAGAAATTGAAGAGTTAAATCAGGTATTGTTACAACATCGGATGGCTTTGGATTACTTATTTGCCAGAAAAGGGGGGTTTTTTCCATAGTCAAAGGAGGATGTAAGGTTGCGTTTCATGATCTGAACAAAACTATAGAGGATGAAATACAGCAGTTACAAGGGTTAATACAAAATAATGACAGCGGCATCAGCAACCCTTGGGATTGGTTAACTTCCTGGCTCCCAGATCTTAGTTGGTTAAAAACTTTGTTTCTAGGTATTTATTTTTAATTGAGAGGGGGTTTTTAATAATGGTATGTATTTCTTGTGCTATGAAGTGTGTACATGCCTCTCTCTCCCAAGCTGTGGGAAAGGGGAAGGCGGCTCATTTTGCTGTTATGGCTCAAAAACAAGCTCAAGTAATGTATGCTAAATTGATGGAATTTTGGGATAAAAGGGGGAATGAAAGGGTTAAATTGAAGAAGCTATTGCTAAGGTAGAAAAATAGAGAAAAATAAGGTGAGCAGATGCGTCCTTTATCTTATCAGGAGGCTTAGGTATGTGCTTAGCTGTGGGGGCCCCAGGGAGTTTTGATGTTGGAGAAACTCAGTGAAAAAAACTCCCTTTCCAAAAAAATATCATTTTTAAAGCTGTAACCTGTTGTAACCTAGGTTGTGTAACCTGTAAACACTTCATATATGGTCATATGTAATCATTTCCTGTAACCTGTTTACAAGAGGGTATAAAAGGAGAGCTAATACCTGGATTGGGGTTCTCAGACTTTGGAAATTCATTCCACTGAGATCCCTGCAGTAAAATAAACCTTTTTCTTGCTTTCTAATCTGGTGGTCTCAATTCTTGGCGAGCTACTTCACCAGTCTATTATGCTTTGGTCAGACCCCACTTGGAATACTGTGTCCAGTTCTGTGCACCACAGTTTGGGAAGGGTATGGACCACATGTCCAAAGGAGAATGACCAAAATGGTAGATGTCCGGGAAACCATGAAGCCCTGTGAGGAGTGGCTGAGGGAACTGGGTATGTTTAGCCTGGAGAAGAAAAGGTTAAGAGAGGAGAGGGTAGCTGTGTTTCAATATTTGAAGAGATATCATAGGGAGGATGGAACAAGCCTGTTTTCTGCTGCTCCAGAGACTAGGACCCAGAGCAATGACTTCAAACCTCAGGATGGGGGACACGTGGCTGGATAGCAGTACGTGTGAAAGGGATCTAGGAGTCTTCATAGACCACAAGCTGAACATGAGTCAGCAGTGTGATGCAGTAGCCAAGAAAGCCAATGCAATTCTTGGCTGCATCAACAGGAGTATGGTGTCTAGATCGAGGGAGGTACTGGTACCACTCTACTCTGCTTTGGTTAGACCTTATCTGGAATACTGTGTCCAGTTCTGGGCACCCCAATTCAAGAAGGACATGGTCAAGCTAGAGCAAGTCCAGAGGAGGGCGACCAAAATGGTGAGGGGCCTGGAAGCCATGCCCTAGGAGGATAGACTTAGAGAGCTGGGGATGTTTAGTCTGCAGAAGAGAAGGTTAAGAGGGGACACGATAGCTATGTTTAAATATCTGAAGGGATACCATGTAGAGGAAGGAGAGGGCTTGTTTTCTGCTTCTCCAGAGACCAGGACAAGGAGCAATGGATTCAAGCTGCAGGAAAGGAGATTCCACCTGAACCTCAAGAAGAACTTCCTGATGGTCAGGGCTGTCCGGCAGTGGAATCTGCTGCCTGGGAGTGTGGTGGAATCTCCTTCTTTGGAGGTTTTTAAACAGTGGCTGGATGGCCATCTGTCGGGAGTGCCTTGAGGATGTTCCTGCATGGCAGTGGGTTGGACTGGATGGCCCCTGGGGTCTCTTCCAACTCTACGTCTCTATGATTCTATGATTCTATGAAAAGAGATTCCATCTAAATATTAGGAAGAACCTCCTGATGGCAAGAGTGGTTCAATCTGTTGCTCCCTGGGAGTGTGGTGGAGCTTCCTTCTTTGGAGCCATCTGTCAAAGGGAATGCTTTGATGCTGTGAATGGCAGAAGCAGGCTGGACTTGATAGACCTTGTGGTCTTTTCCAACTCTACGATTCTATGATTTTACGTAGTACAAGGACTAACCCAGGGTCCTTGCACACTGCAAGCACTATGATTCCACTTTAACTGACATGGCTACATTGTCTAGGACCCTGGGATTTGTAGTCTGTTGAGGCGTTAGAGCTCTCTGGCCAAGAATTGTTAAGTACCTTTCTCTAAACGGCAAATCCCAAGGTTCCATAAGATGTTGCCGTAGCAATTAAAGTAGAATCATAACTGTAGCATGGAAGGACCACCAGAGAGGCTTCCAGAAATTAATTGTACAGTTGTTGTGTCTCAAATATAAAATTTCATGTGGATAGGGTACATCAAGACATCTCTATAATGTTACAGCTATTGTATTATGGTTTCCTTCTTTTTATTATGGATATATAGCATAATGGATTGGGTGACAGATGTGAGTTGTTTGATGGCTCCATCCTTTGTAATCCTGGGATTTGTAGTTTTTGAAAGTACTTCTAATCCTCTGCTAGAGAGGTCTAGTGTTCTAGTGCTACTAGGGTAGTCCAATCATTGCTAAGTGATACTGATAATAGTGTTATTATTTTCGTGGAAGTAACTATTTCCAATTGTACACATGATGGGGAGCATTCCTTCAGAGCTTGGAAAAGCTCCTTTTTTTGTACTCCAGCTCCAAAAATCTCCTCAGCAAAATACCTCACCTTGCTTATTATTTATTTATTTATTGAATTTGAATTTATATGCTGCCTTTTCTTCCAAGATGGGACCCAAGACAACTTCCAAAAGTTTAAAAAACATTAAAAACATGTAAACAATTATATAAAATTGTAAGACTAACAACAGATTTTTAAAAACAGCTAATAAATAAGTCAAAGGTCTCTAGCTCACTCATTACAGGCCTGCTGAAAAATACTCTGCTGCTGCAGTTTGTAAATGTTGTAATTTATTTATTTATGTATTTATGTATTTATGTATTTATTATTCATTGGACTATAAAACCCAGACAGTCTCATGCAGTATGGTCAGCGACCATGTTATCTGGGGGATTCTGGGAGTTATGTTCCAAAACTAGCACTTCTGAATCTGTTTTTCTTTATTGCACATCTTGTAAATGTCGTTGGGATAGAAAGAACGTTCCTCCTGATTTGTTTTTCTGCAGAATAATGGATTTCCAGATGCGCAACTCCTGTGAAAAGAATAGAGTAGCAATGGAAATAGTCTGCATGTTTTCTAATGTCTTTGGTTGAATTACTCCATATAAAAGCCATTTTTTTTCCTGAGAGAAACCACTTTTTTGTGCCGAAAACATGGTTTCTGTGCCAGAGCTGGTGTGTTTTGTTTCTTGAACAAAAAATTGTTCTTAGTCCACGTGTATCTCGTGTGTAGAATGATTTCCTGAGAGACTTTTCTCTGCTCTTGAGAACTGAGCAGAAATGGGGAGAATACTATGAAGCATATTCCTTCTTGCATGTCATGATAAAGAATGTGAAGATACTGCATCCCTAAAATGCAGATATTCTTTATCTTGGAGTTGGCAGAGGGAGTTTTTCTGAGAAGGGTCCCTGTATATAAAGTGATTAAAATGTTGCAATTAATTAACTCATGTGATTTTTTTTTTCCTCCCCAGTTCCCCTTCTGTTGCTAGGAAGGATCAGCTTCATCTTCTCCATGAGCCTGTCCACGTCCCTGAACATCACAGATCCTGCAGTCAGAGACGCCATTGTGGAAAAGGTGAGACTTCATGGCTAACAGTTCTTTGAAATTAGGCACCACTCAGGTGAATTCTTCTTTAGAGAAAGGAGATACTTCAGTGGGGAACGTCTTCAGATCGACCCTAGGGCATCTTCTTGGCCTACAAGGCTAGTTTCACCCACATCTACAGATCAAGGTGGGAATATATGGCCTTTTGGATGTGATGCCACAGCTGAAAAAGCCAATGTAATTCTAAACCGCATCAACAGAGGTATAGTGTCTAGGTTGAGAGAAGTGACAGTACCACTCTATTTTTCCCTATTAATTGTGTTTTTGGCCGCTTGTTGCTTGTCCACACTCTCCTGACCATACTGTGATGTAAGAGCTTATCAAAAGAACCAGGTAAATCACAATTAGAGCAGAATAATAGAGTCTTCGGTTGGAATTTATCACTTTGCCTGGTTCTTCTTCTGTTGTTCTTCTGGTGGGAGACCATTGGAAAAGTGTTTCTTTTATACACACAAAGAAAACCATTACTGACCTCCTTTGTAAAAGAAATGCTTTCCAAATGGTCTCCCAGCAGGAGAACAAAGAGGAACGAGGTAACATGGTAAGTCATGGTGGTTAAAAATGGCCTACATATCATTAGTGTCTTTTCCATTCCCTTTTTCTTTTAAAAAATCTAATTTTTAAGTCTTACTTAATTGGTGCACTTGAAGCCATCCAAAGCAAAAGACTATATATGATAAAAGCACTAACATTGTTAAACTCATTTGTACTTTGCATCCACATTTCACCATTAGGATTTTTATGTTCTCTCTCCTCCAGCTTCAACAAAATTTGCAGACCAGATTTCCCCATGCTGGCTTCAGGGTTACACGGCTGAGGTAGCAGGATTGCTGAATGAGAAGTCACTGGAAGAACCGCAACCTTCGAAATGATGGTAGAAGGAATCCAACTGGAGGACGGGAGAATATTCTTTGTCAGCTCAGCATCAATTCTGATGTAATGGTGTGCAATGACTTTGGTTGGAACCCAGGAATTATTTCTAAAGCGCAAGCGGACACATTTTGTGCAATAGGAAAATAAAATAGGAAATAGAAAATAAGTTTTTTTGCAGTTGGCAATATGGACTTTCATAGAGAGATAGAGTTGGAAGAGACCTCAAGGGCCATCCAGTCCAACATCATTTTGCCATGCAGGGATACACAATCAAAGCACTCCTGATTGATGGCCATCTAGCCTCTCTTTAAAAATCTCCAAGGAAGGAGACTTTGCCACACCCCTGAGCAGGGAGTCCCCTATCACCACCAGCACATGTCTCCTCTGGAGACTGGCAAGGGCCAATCCATGTGCTGAATCTTCCAAGGTCACCTGCATGTTTTCTGAGGACCAATGCTGTGACGAGGCCTGCTTTTTTTTTCTCTCAAACTGCTATGGCATTTTCCTAACCTGATAAATTATTCTGCCACTTCATATACAGCTCTGTCTTCCCCTTTAAACACAAATTCTGAGTTGAGAGTGAGACATTTCAATGGTTATTTAGAACCCCTTTTGAGTTTTATGGTAGCGTGTCTTCTGTTTAGATTTAAATACTGTCCACTATTCAATGGAGTCAATATTTATAAAAACAAACTATAATCTTTATTAAAAGAACATACAGAACAAAATACTGGAATTCATATGCAGATCAAAGCTAATACAGTTCTTCAAAGTGCTTTTAAACAGTTTCCTTCTGTCTTGAAATGCTCATATAAGCACAGATATCATAACCAGCCCTTTGGCTACACTTTCACCAAAGGCTCAGCCCCTAAATCTAGTTCACACTTTCTGACCAGATTCTATAATTGTTTAATTACTCTTTTTGCCTCCCTCTAGGCTTTCCCTGAGAATTAAACCCTCTCCACTCACACCACCTCCCTGGCTGACTGAGGGACTTTATTCCAGCTCTTTCTCACTGAAGGACTCTAAAATGACACTCAGTGCTTGCCTTTCTATATATTCTCCTCTGTAGCCTCCAGCCCCTCCCTCACACTAATGGGCTGGGTCTCTCTCCTGAGTAGCTATTCTGGTTGCCTGGCAACCTGTTGCTAGGCTGCTCTGGCACTCAGGATAGCCATACTCACAGAACTCTGTTATTGCTCCTGTTGCTCTTGTTCCTGTTCCTTGTCATCACTGATAAAAGAGAGAGCTTTGATTTTGAAGATCCAAACTCACAGAATGCTCCTTGGTCCTTCTACTTCTATGCATCCCATTCCTCCAAATGTCTGTGTTTGGGAACTGACCTCTTCCTCAGAGATATCTCCTGGGTGTTCCTCATCCAGGAAAGTCAAGGAATAATAATTTGGTCCAACAAATATCAGGAATAAGATGATTTCTTATCAGCAATATTCCTTATCAGGAAAAAGATTATTTCTTTTTTAATATTCCTTCTTTATTATTCCTTATCATGAATAAGATTACTTCTTCAAACAAATAGATGAAAAAAGATTAAGGAACAGAAAATTAAAATGACTACTATATCACAGGCTTGTTACCCTGAATTCTGTGGGTCCCTTGGGGGACACCTTGATTTGCTCCAAAAATGCTAAGATTAGGGAAATTAGCGGAGCACTGGCTATAGCAAACAAAGGGCAGGGTAAACCAGGAGGATCTTTTACCCAACTTTATGGGGTCAGGCCAAGCAAAATCCAGACAAATGTACCAAATAAATGCATTTTATTAAGTGAATGTAGTACCGTGCACTCATGCAATCACACACACAAGAACTATTGAGAAGGAAAAGAGGTGAAAAATGGGTAGGGGATATAGAGGCGGTGACACTGCACCTATCCTGAAGTCTTGGGTCCAGGAAGTGACGAGAACGTTGCTCAGCAAAGAAACGGCTGAGGGGATCATTCAACTAACAGACTACTGGTCTGCTAGCGTGGCAGCGAGTTCTCCGAACATACTTCGAGGGCAAGCCCTCTCTTGGGAAGAACAATGGCCAAAACAAAGGAAAGAATGCCATACAACGGCAAGTGGGTTGCAGTATTGTTTCAAGTAGGGTTGCAGTATTGGTTTATGTAGACGGATCTCCCTTACAAGATTTTTCCAGAGTCAAAGTTACTCAACCTGGGGAAAACACACTAATCCACTCAAATTGGTTATTCTTGGCTGAGGATCCTTTGTCTTTGTAGATGTGTATTGCCTGAGGTCTCCTTGGGCTATGTGACTGGGATTTTTCTGGTCTTAACCTGTTTTCGGTCGTTCGACCTCTTTGCCTATGTGCCCACCCAGGCAACCTCTCTGGCATGGAGGGCATATTTGATATCAAATTAATATCTCCTCGGGAAGGGGTATGCCAGTGGGGTAACAGGCTTTCTTGGCCAGAATAATTCAGAGGAGGTTTGTCCTTGTCTACATCTAAGACTGAGAGAATGTGACCTGCCCAAGGTCACCCACTGGGCTTGAACCCTGGTGTGATGGAGCCTGGGGGTGTGGCTAGCAGAGCAGTCCTAGCGACAGGTGGTCATAGAACCAGATTGGCTCAATCTGAGCAAAACCCAGCCCTAGTAAGAGGGAGGGTCTGTGGGTGAGACAGCAGAAGGCATATAAACAGGGCAGAGTGAATCGGGTTATAGCTTCCTACAGTGGCATTCTTAGAAATAACTCTGAGTCAGAGCCTTAGAGTCCAAAAGGGGGTTGCCTGGAAAGAGGGTTGTCTTCTCAGTGGCCTAGTGTGGGCAGGGAAGAAACCAAACCACTTCTAAGTGGGTCAGAAAGTGGGATCCTGAGTGGGGAAATGCACCTCTGTGCTAAGGGGAGCCAAACATCTGTGTGTGGGACAGCTCTGTTCTGGAATACTGTGGTGATTTGGAGAAACCAGTTAGATATCTTTAGGGAACTGTTATTTGCTTGAATATTATTGAAAAACCCAATACTTTCCCCCCTGTGTGTCATTTTAACAAAGACTTCATTCTATTTTTATAACTTCTGCCTCAACAGAGTATTTTCTCCAGTTTTACTTTATAACATGCCACCACAGGTTATCAATCCTTTTTGAATAACTATTAATAAGCTTTGCCCTTTTTCCACTAAGGTGGTGGTTTTAGAGGGAAAGCAGGGTTGAGTAAGGGGGAGTGAGGGAGTCAGGGTGCGATGGCAGGATTAAAGAGGTGCTGCTACTGGAGTCAGGGAGAAAGAAAAGCAGGCCTGGTCTGGTCTGGCCCCTGGCCTTCCCTACACATCTGGACTCCTGGGGTCTGACTCCAACACACAACCCACCAAACTGTGCTGGTTCAGACTGGGTAGGATCTTGCCTTTCTTTGTAGACTCAGACAAGAGGCAACCCTCTGCAGTGTCTCCTAGGTTGTGTCTTCTTCCTCCCTTAGAATGTTCTGACATCTCGACCACCCTCTGATGTAGTTTGGCAAAATTGGTTTACATTTGTGAAATGTTATGAATAAGGAAGAACATGCAATCGAGGTATTGCAGCAGTTTGCTTTTGCCTGAGTCTACTGGGAATGGCAGCTTCTTCCCCTTCCTCTTCTCTTCCTCCAATTGATTTAATTGAATATAAACTACTTTTGCACTTCGGACTCAGTTTGCAGCAACTGAAGGAAGCTGAGGCCAAAGGGGGAAAGCAGGAAAAAGAGAGAGAAACTGGGATATTTTAAAAGCATCTGGAAAAGTGGGATAGCAGAGGATTATCTGGGACTGACCCTGCCATATTGGGGCAGTTGGAAGGTGTGCCACAGAGACATCCCTGTTTAAGATGTTAAGAGAAACATTGGAGACCAAGTGATCTAATGGCCGTTTCCGCACTTGACTGTTATATAGCTAAACTGCAAACCCCAGGATTCCACAGGATGTTGAAAGTGGAATCATCGCGCTATAAGAGTGTAGTGCGGAAAAGGCCTGAGACATTTGTCAGGGAAATACACACCATCCCTGTGAATAATAGGCTTAAGCAGAAGCTGGAATTTTCCAGGGAATCCGACGGTGAGGAGCCCACCAGGACGCTGATGGACAGATATCCGTCCCTTGTCCACCTGGCTTCCTTCCTCTTTCCTCACAGCACCCACAATACACAGCTACCACAACACCCATCAGGTCTTTGTCAATCAAGCAGTAAGCCCATCAACAGGCAAAAGACCCATTGTCCACAACAGGTTCCCTTTGTATTGCATCTGGAACCTTCACAGCCACCAGCCATTTTCAGGGTACAAATACCCCTGAGTTCAGGATGCCCAGGGCAGTCTCTCGAAGGCCTACCCGTCACTCTGTCCGTCTGGCTCCCGAATGAGAACTGCCCTTAGGTCCTACCTAAGCCAAAATACATTTCTGCTCTTCACTACTCTTCGGGACTGGTAATTATAAATCCCCCCAAACCCCTCAGACTCTCCATACTTTTTCCTCCCTTTCTCTTTCAGTCAGCTCTTGTGTGAATGTGTGATTGTGTGTATCTTGTGTGCATGCATGAGTGAATTCCCCTCAATAAAACACATTTTTAGTTTGCTTTTGAATCTCTGGCTGGTTCTTTTCTTGCGTGAGCCTGTAAACATTGGGAGAAAATATCTCACTAAGTCGCCCCCCTCTTGCAAGCCTCCTCTTTGAGCTAATTCATTCTTCACTTTTGCAAGGAGGCACTGGCATCACGGGGTGGCCCTTGTGGCACCCACGTTTTGGGGTAACAACCTTGAGCAAGTCACACTCTCTCAGCCTCAGAGAAAGGCAATGGCAAACCTCTTTTGAAGAAATCTGGCCAAGGAAGCCCCATGATACGTTTACACTGCTGTTGTTGTTGTATGCTTTCAAGTTGCTTCCGACTTACGGCAAACGTATCATGGGGTTTTCTGGGGGCTGAGCGTGTGTTATGCACCCAAAGTCATCCAATGGGTTTCCATGGTTGAGTAGGGAATTGAACCTTGCTCTCCAGGGTTATAATCCAGTGCTCAAACCACTACATCATGGCGCTTTTCAAGATTTATCTTAGGGTCACCATAAGTCTAAAATGACTTGAAAGCATGGAGCAACAACAGTTAGGGCTGACACCCCAAAATTAGGTGGTACACGTTGGCTTCTCCATTCATCACACTTCCAGCAATAAATGCAACTGGAAATCCAACCAAAAAGGAAATGGATCTTGCTATGTTGCAAAGAAATGCCTCCTATGGCTTCCACATAAGCAGTATGTATAAATCTTCAATGCACAAAGAAGTAAACAAGCCAGATTGCTTTTTTAAAAAAGAAGAAGAATTCTGTCCATGAATGCAACAGGCTCTCTGAGAGCCACTTCAGTGGAAAAAACTAGAATACTGAATGTCCCATCTAAGCATTTCCTTCCTGCATTAAAAAGGCTTTGTAACACCTCAGGCAATCTGTGTCCAACTTAACGGTGCATGACTTTGCTTAATTCTGTGACGCCACTACCAGTACCTCCTCTGCTGGTATCCAGTTCATTAATTTGGAAAGCTACTGGGAAGACATGAAGGCAACCCTCTGGTTTTCTCCCTCCAACCCCCCGCCTTGCACCAGGTTATGCAAGAACCTGGTCACCTATTAACTCTTCAATCAGCTTGGTGAAATCAGTCCAAACAAATTTCAGAATGCCAGCCGTTTGGTTTAAATGTCACCTTGGAAGAATGGCATAGAAACAGAACTTTGAAGAGTCGGAATCTCCCAAGGCTCATATGAACCAAACCTTTGCCTGTATAGAAACCCACAGCTAAAATGTACTTGGCAAGCCCTTCTCCTAATCCATCAGGAGTGCCAATTTGCAGACTGTGGCTGCTGGCAGAGCAAGGATGGGGACCATGTTTCACATTCTGGGATCTTCCCAGAAGCACACGCAATTTTCCTAGACCCATTCACACTGTAGAACCATGGCACTATGATTCCACTTTAGCTACCATGGTTTTGTCCTATGGAGTCCTGGGATTGGCAGTTGAGGGAGGGGCGTTTAGAATTCTCAGCTCTAATGCTTCACCAGACCACCAGTCCCAGCATTCCATAGGATGAAACTATGGCAGTTAAAGTGGAATAGTAGCGCTATAATTATGTAGTGTGAATGGGCTTCGGTTTGTCTGGCATGGGGGGCAGGCTCAGAGGCAAGTGAAGGCTTCAGTCAGGTCCACTTCTGGCCAGTAAGACACAGTCTGGGGGTAGAAGGGGGTCTGTGTGACTTTTATAGCTGTTATGAGAGGGTCCCTTATGGGATTTTGGGGGTGTAGATAGCCAGATCATGGGGCAGATGGCTCTGCTTCACTCATAGGTGGCAGTGGCTTCTACCTGAAAGATAGATAGATAGATAGATAGATAGATAGATAGATAGATAGATAGATGGATGGATGGATGGATGGATGGATGGATGGATGGATGGATGGATGGATGGATGGATAGATAGATAGATAGATAGATAGATAGATAGATAGATAGATAGATAGATAGATAGATAGATAGATGTACATACACACACATACACACACATGTGGAGGAGTAATCTACAATGATTGGGATTTACCCAAGCCACACCCTGGGTGGGACTGTTCCTAACTCTTCAAGACTGACTGCAGCATGTTTGTGCCAAAAGCTGCCTGTACCGACTTAAATGTGTCTGTCTTATAATGTCTGACAAAAGTCGAAGGCTCTGACCATCCAGCCGCAGCACATGTAACCCTGCCAGCGGACACTCCAGCCATAGAAGCCTGCATCCATTGTGACCGTCATCATAAAAGGCATCCCTCTGTCCAAGTTCTTCCTGCACAGCCAGCACTTTAGTTCCCTCTTTACTGATAGTGGTGTTTTCACTTTCCGGCTGTGCTTCCTCATTATATACAACGGATAAGTGATTGGAAACGGCTGCCGTGTTCTGGTACGGATTCACGCCCAAAGGATCAACTAAACTCTGCTCTTGCCAAGAACACCATATCTGCTGATGCCACATGTGCCATTTTGGCACTACACTCTTATAGCGCGATTATTCCACTTGCAACATCCTATGGAATCCTGGGGTTTGCAGTTTCGGGAGGGGCCAGCCGGCCCCTCCCGAAACTGCAAACCCCAGGATCCATAGGATGTTGCAAGTGGAATAATCGCGCTATAGAGTGTAGTGTGGAAACGGCCTCAGTCACCTTTGCACAACCTTCTCTATCTTTTCCTTCCTTTCCTGTGACAAAACAGGTAATCACCCAGTAGGTTCTAGTTGAATAGATTCCTCCTTCTATCATTTAGCCAGGAGACAGGCTTGGCGAATGCATCTCCTTCAGCTGGCAAGTGGATCAATCAGTGCCTGATCTGGATCCGTGCTATTCAGCTTTAGCCAACGAAGTTGTGGCATTTTTAGTTCCAAGAAAATGTGGTCTGGTGCTGATTCTAGCTAAACACGAAGACCCACATTCACTGCTGGGTTTGCAAATAGATATTCTCTCTTTAAAAACCATGAGCAAAGGAGGTTGTCAGAATGGCGTAGTGGTTTGAGTTCTGGACTAGGAGGCTGGAAGACCAGGGTTCAAATCCCTGCTCAGATGCAGAAACTCATCGCTTGACACTGGACAGGTCACACCCTCTCAACCTCAGAGGAAGTCCTTGACAAACCTCCTCTTGCAAAATCGTGCCAAAAAGACGGAGCCAGTGTGGTCTGAGTGTTGGACTAAGTCTTTGGGAGACTGAAGCTCAAATCAGCGCTCAGCCATGGAAACCAACTGAGCAAGTCACACTCTCTCAGCCTCAAAGGAAGGCCATGGCAAATCACCTCTGAACAAATCTTCGCAAGTAAACCCTAATCTGTCAAGCAGATTTACCAAGTTAACATTTAGTTGGAAACTCCTTACATGTATTAGCATTCATAGTGTACTAAAAAGCCATTATTTCTGTTCATACCTCTGAGAAAAGGCCGAGATTTCTGAATGTGTCCCAATTTAGCTGTCTCACTTTCCAGACTTCCCTCACAATTTCCTTACTCCAAAGGCAGGCCACTCAACTATCAAAGAGTTCATGTTGTCAGGATGTTCTTCATAACATTTTCACCAAAATATCCTGTTATTTGAACCTGGTTGGTTTGAGTCCTGCTTTCTGAAACAACAGAAAACAAGGGCACTGTATCTTCCCCCTGATTTCCTTTCAAATTTAAAGATGGCTCACCTCTCTATCTTCTGTTCCTTGGGCTGAATTTACTCAATATCCTTCATTATACCAAGCCCATTTCTTGGGCCATCTTGGGCCATTTCCACACTACACTGTTACAGTGCTATTGTTCCACTTTCAACATCCTATGGAATCCTGGGGTTTGCAGTTTACTATAACAGCCCTATAACAGTCTAATGTGGAAATGGTTGATCACCCTTCTCTGTGGACACATTCCGGCTTGTTGATGTCCTTTCACAACTGTGGTACCCGGAATTGGGCTCAGCCCTTCTCAAGTGCTTTTTGGCTTAGACGTGACCATAATTTCAAGATGGCTCAGAGAGATGAGCTGAGAGAAAGAAGTTAAGGCCAATTCCCTTGGAAGATCACAGTTTTCCATGAAGAAGGACATTTAGGTGCATGAAATATATATAAAGCAGGAGGGGGAATGAGTTCAACACTACATCTGTGACCCTCCAGATGTAGTGTTGAACTGCAGCTCCCATCAACCAGCACAGCTAATGGTGGGGGGACGCTGGGAGTTGCAGCCCAACAAAATCTGGCAGGTTGCAGTCCTACTCCTGGTATGAAGCAGTTCCTTCTGGACAACCTAGTGGTGCTGAATCTTGGGTGTGTTACATTTAGTGTAATACATACCAAGTATTTCCCCAAAAAACAAAGTTGGACTCACAAGGATGCAAGAATTCAGAATTACTAGCTATGGAAGAGTAATTGTTCAAATTGACGGATCTGGAGGAAATTGATAAACTGAGAAAACAGAGAAAAGTCATTAATGAATTTTCTTAAAGAATTGGAACCCCTTATTGACTTTTTGTGTAAAAAAAAAGAAAAGAAAATGTCAATTTTGGTTTTTAATTATTAGAAGGGTCTGATTATGGGAAGAAGGTAAGTGATCTAAACGTCAGTGAGTGAGGTAGGAATAATATGTTATTTATATAACTGATGATGAAGAAGAGAAGTCAACTTTTTTCTGTTCATTCTTTTTCTTTGCTCTTTTCTTTTCTTCTTTTATTGTATTGTTACAATCCATAATAAAAAAAAAGAATAAAAAAAAAGTTGGGGTAATTGTTAATCCTTTCCTGGTTCTATTTTTAAAATCCAAATTCTATCACCATTTACAAGAGCCACTTAAAACTAATGGGGACTGCAAAATATATTTTGGGACATCGCTTTAAAGCCATTTATAGCTTCAGAAAAGAAAATGGTTCTTACCGTGTAGCTATAATGTCAACAAATTTGGCAAGAGGTGAAAAGATAAGAACAGGGACATTTGCAGAGGAGGGCCTTATGCTCCAGACCTGACATCAGTCATGTTCTGGATTGCACACTGATCAATCCCAGATGGGTCAGAAATGCTTGTATTTACTCATTAGATGGTGCAAAGCTCTTTGTATATGTTAAGAGAAATTATCGTTCTCATGGTTTATTCCTATCTTCCAGGGCTGTTATCCAGCATTCAGAACATTTTGTGACTCTAGAAATGCAATCAAAATCCTGGAAAATTCCACTCCCATAGTAAAATGAACCTTTAATGAGCTTTGAGCAAGAATGAAAGCTGGAAATTCAACCTCTGGGTGGGAGCAAAATGATATCTCCTTCCATCTTCCTAAATCTTGCAAGGTTCTTCTGACATCAAGAGGATGCCGTGGCAGTTGTCTGAGTCACCTGTTCACCAGGCATGCCTGTTATCAGTGGCACTGGCTTTTGATTGGCTGATGACACAATGCCCCCCTTTTTTCACATTGCAAGATAGATCCAAGCCATTGGTTCCGGGTGAAAAGAGCGCCCTTTGGCGATTCATGGTCTGTGACCTCATCAGCAGAGTTAATGGGCTGTGACCACACCAGTGGAATTAGCATGTTTATATCTCTGGGGCCCATCAAGCGTGGCAAGACTCCCTCGGCGGGTACATTTCACGTTCTTTTCGGAGTGGGCGACTCCTGACAAGCAATATCAGCTGACCCACTGCAAAGGTGTGTTCTGAACTGGCTCACCTCTTGCGGGTCCAAAACCAGAGCACCACGGCTTTATCACACCAACCTGTTGTTTCGCAGCAAGTGCATCGTCGGAGGAAACAGAAACATACTGGTATAGAAGCAGTCACTTTCACACCCTCTCTGCAACAATGCCCTACAGCTGATTTGGTGATGCATGTTCCCACAATCAGTCTTCTGTACTGCCCCATGGATCCAGCTTCCCTTCCCATGTCCATGCCACGTAGCACATGCGCTATACCTTTTCTTTTTCTTTCTTTGCCAACATAGCTGGAAGAACTTCCTGATGGTCAGAGCTGTCCAGTAGTGGAATATGCTGCCTCAGAGTGTGGTGGAGTCTCCTTCTTTGGAGGTTTTCAAGCAGAGGCTGGATGGCCATCTGTTGGGAGTGCTTTGATGTGGGTTCCTGCATGGCAGAAGGGGGTTGGACTGGATGGCCCCTGGGGTCTCTTCCAACTCTATGATTCTATAGCGCAATTGCACCTTTCTGGCATACCATGAGACTTGCTGCTGGCATTTCATTTTTCTGGGCTCATGGTTTTCTTGCTCTGTCACCATTTCAGCATTTTGCTGTTCTAGAATCATTTTTTCCCCTGTCCTGTCACCATGCAACTACACAGTTACACCAAAAGTTTAAAAAAGGGTACAGAGAACAGAGTAAAAGCAACATTATTCGCTTGCACCAAGATGTCCTCATTATCTGAACACCAGAAGTGGAATGAGCCTGCTTGGGGTGGGGTGGGGTGGGGTGGGGTGGGGTGGGGTGGGGGGGTGGGAGAACAGCACCTACTGACTCCACATACCTGTCACAATATCTCAACTGCAGCAGAATGAAATGATCACATAAGCTATAGTGGAATAGAGTGTTATTGGAGCCATTTTATTTCCTGTGAATAAAAAGAAACAACCCAATAACTATGGGAATGCAATTGAACAATGGAAGAATGACAACGTTAAATAATAAGGAGTGATGAAACACAGAACGAAGCCAGTGCAACAAACCCAGAGTGTGATAAAGCCCTGAGTGGTTTAGGCTAGCCCAATAAACTCATTGAATTTGAACTTCTTCTTTTTTTTTTAATACTTGGGAATTCTTGAAAAGAATTTTAGGGTTCTTTAAGGCAGAGCTAAGAACACAGGAAGACTCCCGCTGGATCAAAGGCCATTCTGGTTAGATCCATTATGGAAACACACAGGACACATAGAAACCTAGAACTAGAAGAGACCCCCCAAGGGAATTCCAGTCCAACCTCATTCTGCCAAGCAGGAATGCACCATCGAAGCATTCCCAATAGACGGCCATTCAGCCTCTGTTTAAAAACCTCCAACGAAAGAGATGCCACCACACTCCCAGGCATCAGTGTATTCCACTGTCAAACTGTTCCGACCATTAGGAAGTTGTTCCTAATGTTTAGGTGGACTCTCTCTTCCCTTAGTTTGAAGCCATTGCTTGTGCCCTAGGCCATTTCCGCACTAGGCTGTTATAGCACTATGATTTCATTTGCAACATCCTATGGAATCCTGGGGTTTGCAGTTTCGGGGGGCTGGCCAGCCCCTCCCGAAACTGCAAACCCCAGGATTCCATAGGATGTTGCAAGTGGACTCAAAGCGCTATAACAGCCCAGTGCAGAAATGACTCTAGTGTCTGCAGCTTACCCCATCTTCCCTATCCAAAAAACAAAACAAAACAAAGCAAAAACCACTTTCGTGAAAAATAAACTAACAAAAAGACCCTGGGACTTTAACCGTAAGAGTGCTTTGTCTGAAAATACTGTTATCCCTCAGTATGTACTCTACGGATCTACTTCTACAAACATATATCATAATAACTTCCTTTACTAAGCAAGAAAATGTATTAAGAACCCATACAGCAAACACTGCAAGTGCATATAATAAGAAGCTTCATCAGATTGCAACAGAAAACAAGCTTGCTCCATCTCCCGTCTGACGTCCTTTCAAATATTTGAACATAGCTCTCATGTTACCTCTTAACCTTCTCAAGTCCAGGCTAAACATGCCCAGCTCCCCAAGCCGCTCCTCAGAGGGCTTCCTTGTTGCCAGGCCCTAGACCATTTGGGTTGGTTGCCAGGCCCTTGAGCTTCTCTGGACATGTTTCAGCTTGTCCACTGGAGACAGGATTCCAGGTGAGCTATGATCAAAGCAGAATAGCATGGTGCTATTATTTCCCTCGACCTAGACACTGACACAATGTTGTGGGATGAGAACCCTGGCCATTTCCGCACTAGACTGTTATGGC
The DNA here is from genome assembly GCA_948472985.1 of Iguana delicatissima. Taxonomy (NCBI): domain Eukaryota; kingdom Metazoa; phylum Chordata; class Lepidosauria; order Squamata; family Iguanidae; genus Iguana; species Iguana delicatissima. The sequence goes on along the minus strand of CAOKZL010000566.1, from coordinate 444,952 downwards.
GCTATGATTCCACTTGCAACATCCTATGGAATCCTGGGGTTTGCAGTTTCGGGAGGGGCCGGCCGGCGCCTCCCGAAACTGCAAACCCCAGGGTTCCATAGGAGGTTGCAAGTGGAATCATAGCAGTATAACAGTCCAGTGCAGAAATGGCCATAGTCTTTCCAGCTCTGTTCCTCCTTGCTTTCATTCATCATGTAAGCCTGTTTCCTCTCCTTCCTGAAGGCAAAACGCACTTCAGATCTTGACCAAGATCACACAGTAGCTCTGGAGTAAAGTTTAGGGCAAAGGCTCTAAAGTGCCCTTTCCCATGGGCTGTAACGCATTGTGAAATGCAGGTTGTTAACCAGAAAGAGAAGAATGTTAAGACTGTCACTGCAGCCCACAATGCAAGGTACACACCGCATGATCACCCCGAAGTTAGTAACTGATAGGTAGCAGTCAGCCGGGCTTCCAACTGTATGGCTCTGCTCAGTTTGACATTCTCGAAATATACTTCACTAATGTTCTGTTTCTTGACTGGCATCAAGAAAGTCTGAAGCAAGCCATCACTGTTTGTTGTTGTAATTTCCGACAGATGGTGACCCTCAGATGAACAGATCACAAGGTTTTCTGGGGCTGAGAGTGTGTGACCCTCTCAAGCTCACCCAGTAGGCTTCCATGGCTGAGTGGGGAATTGAACCCCCATCTCCAGAGTTGTAATCCAATGCTCAAACTATTACACAATACCACCATAGACTCATAGCCTCCTGATGTGCAGGAATGCACAACTAAAGCACTCCCAAAGGATGGCTGTCTAGTCTCTTTTTAAAGGCTTCCAAAAAAAAAAGAAAAAAGAAAAAAAGAATCCCCACTGTTGAACAGCTCTTAAAATAAAGAAGTTCTTCCTGAGATTTAGGCAGAATGTCTTTTCTTGTGATTTGAATCCATTGGTTCATATCCTAGTCTGCGGAGCAGCAGAAAACAAGATGGCTCCATCTTCTATATGACATCATTTCAGATATTTAAAGACAGTTGCATGGTATCACCTCACAGTCTTCTCTTCTCCCAGATAAACATATCCAGTGCCCTACGTCATTCCTCACAAGGCTTGGCTTCCAGACCTTTAAACTTCTTGGTCAAAGGTCTCGGTCTGGAACTGTGGCGCCCAGAACTGAACACAGTATGGCTCAATGCGTGGTTGTTTGCACATGTTTGTAAGTGGCTTAATTTCATGGATGTTCGGCAGTGGAGTACGCTGCCCTGGAGTAGAGATTAGGGCACGGAGCAGTGACTTCAGGCTACAGGAAAAGAGATTCCACCTAAACCTTAGAAAGAACTTTCTGATGGTAAGAGCTGCTGTCTGGGAGTGTGGTGGAGTCTTCTTCTTTGGAGGTTTCTAAACAGAGGCTTCCACCTGTTGGGAGAGCTTTGATTAAGTATTCCTGCATGGCAGAATGGTGTTGGACTGGATGGCCCTCGAGGGTCTCTTTCAACCTTCTGATTCTATGATTATCCTGAAAGATAGTTACAGTCCAAACCTAGGCCATTTCCACACTAGGCTGTTATACTGCTACGATTCCACTTGCAACATCCTATGAAATCCTGGGGTTTGCAGTTTCGGGAGGGGCCAGGCTGGCCCCTCCCGAAACTGCAAACCCCAGGATTCCATAGGATGTTGCAAGTGGAATCGTAGCACTATAAGAGTCTCGTGCGGAAGCGTCCCTAGACACGTTTACCTGGAAGTGAGCTCCACTGAATTCAATGGAGGTATTCTCAGGAAGATGTACTTTGGATCACAGCTATGACTGGATTGAAACGAGCGATTGAAATTCTGCAGCAGGGTTGCACATGTGAACTAACTTGTTGATGGTGCTATGCAATCCATATGTTGAATGGTAACTTTGTGAAATTCAGTACACACCTGGTGGCAACTTCATCGTACACAGTTATAGGGCTGTGATTTAACTTCAATTGCCTCTGAATTCCTAGGACCTGGCATTTAGGGGGCAGTATGCAGAATTTTCAGCCAGAGAGCTCTAGTTCCAAACCAAACTACAAAAGCCAGGGTTCTACGGGATGGACCCATGGCAGCTAAAGTGGAACCGTAGTGCTATAACTGTGTTGTGTGGAAGGGCCCTGACAATGTGTAACTGAAAAAATACTGTCACCAAAATATTTGTGTGAACTTAATGATGGCTTTTCCAGATTCTAGTTTTTTTTCCCTTTGTATAATGCGTTCAGAGAGGAGTTATGTAAATTTTATATCAGCGACAGGCATTGATCCACACTCAATTCTTTTGAGCTACTCGAGAATCCATGCTGGGAACAGGTGTCCAGCAGCTGTTTCATGGGTCTAAGCAGTTGAAAACCATATGTGAATTCAACAGCTCCTTCCCAAATGAAATAGGTTGGTGCCTCTGCCTGTGTGTGTGTCCGAGGCCCTTTCCGCACGGCATTTTCCAAGCGAAAGGGCGCCTGGAGCGTTGCGTGATTGTGAGGAGCGATCTGCACGACGCACTCACAATAGCAGGCGCTGATTGCACACCTTTTCATTTTTGGCTAGACGCTGAAAATGGTGTGCGATCGCGTATTGCTCCCAGACCCCGCACGCACTTACCTGGTGTGCGGAGCCTCCGGAGCCATGCCAGTTGCGCTTCCTGCCCCAGCGCAGCCTGGGAAACTCCCAGGCTGCGCTGCGGAAGGAAGAGGTGGGGCTCTCGTGCGAGCAGGGAGCTCGTGCGGAGCCGAAGGACCCTGGACGCGAGAGCCTCTCGCTGGAGGCTGCTCACGTGATCCCCGCACCCCAGCGCTGAAAGAAGGTAGGGCAAGGAAAGGGCCCTGGCCTCCCACATTCCCGGAGGTGGAGCACTATCATACCCTCCAATTGTCCTTGTTCAGCAGGCACAGTCCCAATTAATCCTTTACAATCCCACTTTTTCCAGATGCTTTTAAAATGTCCCAGTTTCTCTCTCCTCCTCCTCCCACTTTCCCATTTGTCATGTGTTTGCTTCAACTGCAGCAAGCTGAGGCCATTTCCGCACTACACTGTTATGGTGCTATTGTTCCACTTTCAGCATCCTGAGGAATTCTGGGGTTTGCAGTTTCCTCAGGCCAAAGAGCTCTCTGGCTGGGAATTCTAAAGGTCCCCTCCCTAAACTGCAAACCCCAGGATTCCATAGGAGGTTGGAAGTGGAATAATAGCATGATAACAGTGTAGTGTGGAAATGGCCTGAGTTCAAAGTCCAAAAGCAGTCCCCACTCAGTTAACTCAGAAGGGAGGAGAGGAGGGGGTGAAATTTTGGCCATTTCCACACTAGCCTGTTATAGCGCTCTTATTCCACTTTTAACATCCTATGGAATCCTGGGGTTTGCAGTTTAGGGAGGGGCCGGCCAGCCCCTCCCTAAACTGCAAACCCCAGGACTTCATAGGATGTTGAAAGTGGAATAAGAGCGCTATAACAGGCTAGTGTGGAAATAGCCTTTGTCCTTTTCAGTCAGCTCAGGCAAAAGCAAACTGCTGTAGCCGCTTGTAGCTTCTCTGTTCTTCCTCACTTTTCCCCCATCTTGACTGCACATTGATGTTCCCTGACCACATGTTCTCCAGTTTTCATCTGTGAACTGTTGGAGGGGACGCAGTACAGAAGAGACGTGTTCTAGGTTTCTGATTTTGCGTGGCAGGTTCTTTCTCTTCCGGGCACTTTTAACAAGACGTACCTGGTTTGCTCCGGCAGTCTGTTTGTGCACGCTGTAATCTGGCGGTTAATATGGGTTGCATATTAGCAAGAAATGAGGAGGTCGGAGGGGGTGGTGGTTGAGTTGATTCAGACCAAATTCAGTTGCTTCCAGAAATCCAACTCATGCAGGAAAGGTGGGGAGAAGGGGAGTGGTCATGGTTGAACAACCCATTTACTTTCCCCACATTGCCTATAAATATTTGAAAAAAGGTGAGAGACGGTCCACTAAGTCCTATCAAAGGACTTCCACCCACTTTATCACTCCTGTCGAAAACAAATTCCCTGGTGGATGGGGACGCAGAGAGAGATGCTTTGGACCTTCCTAGGTCTTTGGGCTTGCCTGCTGTGCAGTAAGTTTCCTTGCGGCTTTTGCTTATATTTTTATTCTAAAGAGGTTTGGTTAATCTAAGATGGGGTGGGGAGTCGTGTTAGTCCCAAGAAACAGTTTTACCCCCGGGAGACTCTTCGAGGGCCGGGGGGGGGTGACCAAAAATAAAGCACCCTCTCCCAAGCAGCCAGAAGTCCATTTCTGCTTCCCGAAAATGTACATTTTTCTTTTAAACAGCGCAGGCCCTTGCTACCTATTGCAGTTCAGAGCCCTGCTACCTATTTAAATGGTAAGTTTTGCACCGGGAAGCTTCTAGGGGCAGCAGTTCCTTCCTTCAGACAGAGGTTGGTCTAGCGATTTTGAAGCTGCTGGGGCCACAAAAACATTCTTTGAGGGGCCACACTTTGCCCCAGCGTAAGAGATCAAGATCAAGATGCAAGGCCAGAGAGGAGCCCTTTCTTTTTCGGCATTCACACCCCAGTAATAATGTGCCACAGATTCTTCTATTTTAATCTTCCTCTTCCTTTCTACCCTCCTTGGTTAAGCATTAGTCTCATTTAATGCAGGTTTACATTACGAGTTTTGTACAGCCTGGTTTGTTAGAAGAAAGAGCAGGATCATACCATTCTTTTCCCTAGAACAAAGATTTAACATGCAGGTATGAAGCAGTCTCTGCAGCAAGCAGTATCTGAATGCCAACCTACCTGCCGCATCTCAGAGCTTGGAAGGAATGAGTTACAAGCTATTTAGTTACCAATTACAAGTTAGGCTCTATTTCAGAGGCAGGATCTGGCAAAATCACCTCTGAAGATTCATGGAATCATACAGTTGGAAGAGACCCCAGGGGCCATCCAGTCCAACCCCCTTCTGCCATGCAGGAACCCACATCAAAGCATTCCCAACAGATGGCCATCCAGCCTCTGCTTAAAAACCTCCACAGAAGGAGACTCCACCACACTCCCTTGAGGCAGCAGATTCCACTGCCGGACAGCCCTGACCATTAGGAAGTTCCTCCTGAGGTTCAGGTGAAATCTTCCTTCCTGCAGCTTGAATCCATTGCTCCTTGTCCTGGTCTCTGGAGCGGCAGAGAACAAGCCCACTCTCTCCTCAACATGACATCCCTTCAAATTTCCTTGCCTAAGGAAATCTTGTGAAATTCAGCGGGTTGCCATATGATGACTGGAGACCTGAAGGCAAACACACACACGCACACACACACATGCAAGTTATTTCTAAAAAGAGTTTCATCCCGTATTTCAGCGTTAACATAACAAGTAGTTCTTTTTTGGTGGCCAGTCACATTATTGAAGCAATGCTGGGAGACGTTTTCTAGTCATTTTTGAAAGTTACTTTTTGTGAGCATTAAAAGTTTTATGTCACTGCAGTCCTAAGGATTGTTTTTTGAAGAGTGAGGCCATTTCTGCACAAGACAGTTATGGCACTATGATTCCACTTTCAACATCCTATAGAATCCTGGGGTCTGCAGTTTCGGGAGGGGCCAGCCGGCCCCTCCCGAAACTGCAAACCCCAGGATTCCATAGGATGTTGCAAGTGGAATCATTGCACTACAACACTCTAGTGTGGAAATGGCCTAAGAAAAAGAGTCAGCAACCCAGAAAGTTGCTCTTTTAACTGTAATGCATTAATGGGAGTGATTTCTTTCCAAACACTGTAATGAGTAACAGGGATGAATCACAGAATCCAAGAATTGGAAGAGACCCTAAGCGCTGCCCAGACCAACCCCATTCTCCCATGCAGGGAGACACAACCAAAGCACTCCTGACAGACGGCCATCCAGCCTCTCTTTAAAAACCTCCAAAGAAAGAGACTCCATCAAAGCTGGAGGCCGCGTATTCCACTGTCGAAGCGCTCTTACCATCAGGACGTGGAATCTCTTTTCTTGTAGCTTGGATCCATTGCTCCTAGTCTCTGGGGCAGCAGAAAACAAACTTGCGCCATCCTCCGTATGACATCCCTTCAAATATTTAAACATGGCTATCTTGCTTAAATCCCTTCAAATATTTAAACATGACTATTCTCTGTTAACCTCCTCTTCTCCAGGCTAAACATCTCCAGCTCCCTAAGCTGCTCCTCACAAGGCAGGGTTTATATTGAATGAATTACTTTAAAAAAAAAATCAGGCTATGTGGATTCAGGGCTGGCTGGCTGCTTCTGTATCAGTGGAGCAATGAATTTGCTCCACGAATCGGTCCATGCTTTAAAGGAACTAGTACAGATGCTGAACTCATCACCCTCAGTCAGCATCTTGTATAGCTTCTTTACAGCTCGAATTAAAACCCAGAGAAGATTCACCATCCCATTGGGATGAGAGTTGTCAACAGCACTGAATGCATCTGAGAGGAACCCACTTGGATCAGGATTATCAGATGTCCAAAAATCTGGTGCAGTATACCACAGTTAATGAAGCTGATGTGTTTCTAGGCATGACTTCTTTATCAGAAACTTTGATATTAGAAGCGGAAAGAATAGTTTCCTGTATCAGACAAAGGAAGAGCACTTCGAAGGTTTCAGCAGATTTTTATTCAAAAGTAACAATATGCACATGTGAAATGAAATATCCAGAACAGGAAAGCCTTCCATAAGTGAACAAAAACGTTTTAGATACAACAGGAAGGCTTTCTCCAAGATGCATCAGGTATGATGCACTTTGAGATGCATCATATCATACTTTGGAAGTTGGATATGTTTATCCTGGAGAACAGATGGTTAAGAGGTGACATGATAGCCATGTTTAAATATTTGAAGGGATGGCATGTTGAAGATGGAGCAAGCTTGTTTTCTGCTGCTCCAGAGATGAGGACATGGAGCAATGGCTTCAAACTACAGGAAAAGCGATTTCACCTAAACATTTGGAAGAACTTCCTCATGCTAAGAGCAGTTTGACAGTGGAATCTGCTGCTGTCTGGGAGTGTGGTGGACTCTCCTTCTTTGGAGGTTTTAAAACATAGGCTGGATGGCCATCTGTCAGAAATGGTTTGATGACGTATTCCTGCATGGCAGAATTGGGTTGGACTGGATGGCCCTTGGAGTATCTTCCAGCTGTAGGATTCTATGACTTTCTTTTGTCTCCACTTTTCTTAGGATTTCCATTTTGGTGGTCAGTGGCATAAGAACGAGGGGCAAGGAGGGCGGTGTGTCCAGGATGGCACTTTTTGGGGGGTGCCACCACTGCTTGCCTGCCCCCCCACGCGCTGTTACACCACCCTCCACGTCATCGCCCCTCCCTTGCCCCTCCCTCGCTCGTGCCAACCTACGCCACTGTTGGTGGCCAAATCTATGTTTTTTTAAAAAAGACACGCTGGAGAGGCAGATTCACCTACTTTTCCTTCTCCTCTCTGTTTCATGGTTCATGTGCGCCCATTCGGGGCTTCTTGAGGCAGCTGCTGTTTGCCTTGCCTATTGTAGGGAGCCAGACGCAGCTACAGTAGGGTAGAGTAGAGCAGAATCCCATTCTTCCCCAGCTCAAACTTTATTGCAATTTACTGCAGGCGTGCTGCTGCAGTCCAGCACTAGAATTCTGTGTTTCTCAAACCTTCCTTCACCATCCTCCCAGTGCTGATGTTGCTTAAAAAAAATCCCAGTCAGACAGATGACAAGGAGGAAAAGCAAGGACTGGGCAGGTGTGAAAAGCCTTTGTAAAAAGCAGCTTCTTTGTCAGAGGTACAGGCTGAGCCTCCCTCACTGAGATGCTTGACACCAGAGCTGTTCTGTATTTTGGACTTTGGAATGCAGCATCCCATGTCTCAGTCATGCGCTGCTTGTGTTGGGTATGAAATGCGAGGTTGGAGAGAGACTGAGGATCTGTGACAAGGTGGTAATCCAAGCCTAGTGCTCACAAATACTCACCTCCCACCATTTCACAGATCCTCAATCTCTCTCTTTTTTGCCATCAGCTGCCTTCTTCTGCCCTGGGGGCAGCAGCTGCAGGACTCCTGCTTGTTCATCTCTCAGATCTTCAATCTCTCTCTCTCTCTCTCTCTTTTCTGCTGCCAGCCGCCCACTTCCACCTTTGAGGCAGAAGCACTCCTCACATCTGAGGCCATTTCCGTGCTAGACTATTATAGCGCGATGATTCCACTTTCAACATCCTATGGAATCCTGGGGTTTGCAGTTTCGGGAGGGGCCGGCCGGCCCCTCCCGAAACTGCAAACCCCAGGATTCCATAGGATGTTGAAAGTGGAATCATCGCGCTATAACAGTCTAGTGCGGAAATGGCCTGAGAGATGGACATGCAGCCACCTCTAAGGCAGAAGTGGGTGCCTGGGGGCAAAAAAAAAATCAGTTTTTGGAGATTTTTGGATTTCAGATTTCCAGAAAAGGGAGACTCAGCCTGTATGACTGTATTTAACTCTATTCTTGGACTTCCATGAAACTCTGGGAAACACCTCGACTAAATGTTAAGCAAATTGCTAGGGACCACATAGACCTCCCGGTTTCGGCTTGCCTCGGCTAAAGGTGTTCGCTCGTGGGCTGCCAGGTGACCATCTTTTGTTCTCAATTCTATTTCGTCAGAGTCTGCTGATGGTATTTAGAAAGACTTCTGCAAGCTGTAGTTGTTCTAACTGCTACATTAATAATCTAACACTATGGCCAGAATACCACAATTTGGTAAGAATATGGGAGCCAGAGCGGTGTAGCAGTTCGAGTGTTGGTCTAGAACTCTGGCAGACCAGGGTTCAAATCTGTGCTCAGCCATGGAAACCCACTGGGTGGCCTTGGGCTAGTCACACTCTCTCAGCCTCAGAGAAAGGAAAAGACAACGTCCCTCTGAACAAACATTGCCAAGAAAATTCTGTGATAAGGTCACTGTAAGTCAGTAATGACTTGAAGGCACACAACAACAACGGTCAGAATCCTTAGGAAGTCATATGCATGCATAAATTCCCCTGTAGATGCAAAATGATGCAGCTTGGCTGCATACGTCCCAGTTTTCATCTGTGAAATATCTGTGCTCAAAGGTGCCTACCTCTGGACCTAAAATCCTAGAACTGGAAGAGACCACAAGGGCCATCGAGTTCAATCCCCTGCCATGGAGGAAAACACCATCAAAGCATTCCCAACAAATGGCCATCCAGCCTCTGTTTAAAAACTTCCAAAGAAGGAGATAGCATCACATTCCCAGTCAACATATTCCACTGTCGAACTGCTCTTGGCATCAGGAATTTTGTCCTAATATTTAGATGGAATCTCTTTTCCTGAAGTTTGAAGCCATTGCTCCATGTCCTAGTCTTTGGAGCAGGAGAAAGGCTTGCTCCATCTTCAACATGAATCCCTTCAAATATTTAAACATGGCACCATGCCCTCACTTTACCTTCTCTTCTTCAGGCTAAACGTATCCAGATCCCTAGGCCACTTCTCATAGGGCATGGTTTTTAGGCCTTCTGTGATTTTGGTCTCCCTCCTCTGGACATGTTCCAGTTTGTCCATATCATTCCTGAACTGTGGTGTCCAGAACTGGACACAATATTCCAAGTGGGATCTGACCAATGCAGAATAGAGTGGTATTATTAATTCCCTTAATCTAGACACTGTACTATTATTGATGCTGCCCAGAATTGCATTGGCTTTTTTAGCTGCCACATCACACTGTTGGCTCATGTTCAGTTTGGTCTACTAAGACTCCTATGTCCTTTTCACATTTATCTAGGAGTCTCAGTAGATCGGGAAGCTTTTGTTTAGTTACACAGCTAATACACCTGGTGTTCATGGATCTGTATAGACTTTTATTTAGATATACAAGACTTCAGAATGCGTGCCCCTCCAGAGGCTGTCGAAATCTAGCTCCCATCAGCCCTGGCCAACATGTCCAGCGGTGAGGTATGATGGGAGTAGTAGCCCTGTAATACTTGGAATTCCCCATACATTTCCATTTTTCTCTAATTCAAAGAAAACTACACCAAGTAGCAGAGCTCAGGGAAAGTTATTGTTTGTACTTCAATTTCCAGAACCCATTAGTAGCCATGCTGACTGGGAGTTTCTGGGATCTATAGTCCAAAAAAGTAACTCTTCCAAATCATGGACAATAGTGTCCGTCCGTGAAACTTGCCATACCAAATGGTCAAGGTCTGATCTTAGTTCCAACCAAAATATTTCAGTGTATGTCCACATCACACAATTATAGAACTCTGATACTGCTTTAACAGTCATGATTCCACACTATAGAATCCTGTGATTTGTAGTTTTGTGAAGTCCACTGATTTATTTGCCTGCTACTCTAACACTACAGTTTCTGGGGTTGCTCTAGAGAACTCTAGCAACAGTTCCCAAGATTCCACAGGCTGGAGCCACAGCAATTGAAGGGGTGTCAAACTGGAATAATTGTTTGGTGCGGAATACACTCTGGGTATTCTTTGGCAGTTTGCTGCAAATCAAGCCACTGACTGTATTAAAAAAAGCAAACTGAAATGATAAGCTAAGCCCTTTTTTGATACACATATGCAAAATGGAAAAGTGTGTTTGCGTAAAGAGGGAGAATGAAGGACTCTAGTAAATCCTTTGAGGCTAACTAATGTATTTTAGCACGAACTTTTGTGGACATCAATCCACTTCTCCATTTGCACAGATTTCTGCTTGAAAATGATGCAAATGTGAAAACTTAACCTTAATTTGTCGCTTCCTTGCAGAGCTTGGGCTAGCAGCAGCCATTCCCATTGCCACCGAGTGGCCACCCACAGAAGCAGATGACTTTATGGCCACCTACCACCCCTCCCCGCAGGGGACCAGCAGTGACTATTTTGAACCCACCATGGGAACAACGACATTCATGATTCAAAGCACCGTCCCAGCAGGAGCATCTGGAGGAACACTGGAAGGGAAGCCAAGCACTGTGAGAGAGGCAAACCTCTCTAGTCCTTCAGAGGAAGAAACACAGAATTCTGTGTTGGCCTCCAATGCTGATTATACCACCGAGGCCCTCAACCAAGTTGAAATCACACCACCAGGAGAAGAGATGGAGGAAGCTCAAGAGGTCCGTGTTGTGGAAAAGGAAGGCTTGGCTAAAGGAAATTCTTCCAACACTTCTTCAGAAAAGGGGGCAATCCAGACCACTCCTGCTGTGTCAGAGGAAGCTCCTGCTGTTTTAGGCTCTGGGGAAGTACCTGCCACTTTTTTGAATGAGTGGCCAGAAGCTACAGAGCTTTTAACAGACACATACCCTGGTGTAACTGATTCTTCTCTTGCCCCTGCATCTGCCTCCTGGGAAAAGGCCAATAACACCAGTTTGAGTGAGATTTTGGACACAGCCACTGAAGAAACAAATGCAGACAGTGAACTGAACCCCACGCTTGCTTCGTGGGAAGATACCACAGATGCCACTGCAGAACCAAAAAAGGAAACATCAAAACCTTTCCCAGGCGCCAGCAGCAAGGCAGTGGCTCCATCTTCCATCTCACCCTCTCCTTCTAGTAACACAGAAGAACTGCCTGTGGAAGAACCAGAAGCAACATCTGCCAGTGAGGAACATTCAGTTCCACCAGCCTCCGGGGATGACACCACAGTAGAAAAGCCAACACCCTCATTCAGATTGCGCCCTCCAGTTTTGCTGCCATCCAGCGACACATCCTCTGGGTCCTCAGAGTCGAGCGAGTCTGCCATTCAGCCATCTCCCGGTAGCAAGGACAACCTGGGTGCAGAACCTGCCATTGTAGAAGGAAGGGGTGACTCAGATAGCTCTGTGCCAGTCCCAGTGCCTGACAGTGATGCAGCGCTGACCATAATTCCTTCCTTGGGAAACCCAGAGGTGGGCCCGGAAGGCTCAGGTGATGTAACCCCTGAAGAATTAGGAGATCTCATCACTGCGGAAGCATCTAGTTCCTCTCCAGCAGGTGGTACAATAGACCTTCTACCTGGCATGGTCTCTCCCAGTGGCTCTCCTTCAAGACCTTTGGAAGTGGGTTTGGATGCAACAGCAGCTTTTCCAGTTGGGCTCTCCGTGGCTCCAGGTTATTCTTCACTGTTGCCAGAAGATGATGAGATACAGACAGTTTCTGTGACTAAAGAAGAAGCAGAAGAAGGCTCTGGAACCACAACTGGCAATGAAATACCTTTCACACTGGCATCTCCCCAGCAAGGACAGACACCAGAGACACCAGAGGGAGACATTTCAGCAACAGAGGCAAGGAAGGGAGATGTTTCTGCAGACCTTGAAAGTGGAACAGCCTCTCCCTTGAAGCCTGGGGAAGAAACAGCCAGTCCACAACTGGTAGAAAATGGGCAACCTGCCGTATCCAGTGATGCTGGTACCCAGAATGAAATTATTTCTTCTCCTTCAGAGATAACACCAGTTAATTCTGCTGAGGCATCAGGAGAGGAACCAGAAGGTTTGTCTGATGTGGAGGAAACTTCTCCTTCTACTCTGGATGATGAAACAGCAGTTACGGATCAAGGACCATCTGGAGGAACAACCTTCCTCCCATCGCAGAGCAGCTTGCCTTCTGAAAGGGAAGAAGGAGGAGACTCTTTCAGTGCAGCACCTGGAAATGGCAGTTCTCTTTCTGAAGGCAGCACGGTGGTTCCAGACTCAGGTGTTGCAAATGGGGAAGGAGAAGGCAGGACAAATTTCCCACCATCTGATGCTGAGCTGGCCCCAGTGGCTGGAACCCAGCTGCCCAAAGAAGGTTCAAAGCTTTTGGAGGATGGAGAATTTTGGAGTCCATTACCTGCAGAGAATACAGTGGCTTCAGAATCTGATGCAACAGAGGCCCCATCAAATAGTTCACCTGGATTTCCAGGTTTCTCCCAACCAGAGGGCAACACGCAAGCAGGCTCTGTGGCCACTGAAGGGTCTAATGGAACACAGCTGTCTGTAAAAGGTCCAGAGCTCTTGGAAGATAAAGAATCTTCAAGTCCATCACTGGTAGGGAATCCAGTGGTTTCAGAGTCTGATGCAGCAGAAGCCCCATCCAGTGGTTCACCTGGGTCTCCAGGTTCCTCCCAACCAGAGGGCAACAGGCAAGCTGACTCAGTAGCCACTGAAGGGTCTGAGGAACCCGAAGGCTCTGCTGCTGCCATGAATGGAGAGGAAGCATTTTCTGTCACACCCACCACAAATACTGGATCAGCCACTGAGGGAGCAAAGTTTTCTGGAACCAATGGAGAAGCCTTACCCTTTGGAGATAACCTGGAAGGAGCTGCTCCAGAGTCAGAAGTTAATAAGGGAACTATTTCAGAGACCAGCAATGATCTGAATGAAATCAATACTCTGCCCTCAGAGCAAAGGCTAGATTCAGAAAAGGAAATGGAAACTAATCCAGGAGGCTTTGCAGATCTAGCAGATGGTGGATCTGGAGACTCCTCTTCTTTTACTACAGACAGTGAAACCTTAACAAAAGCTGGAGGACTATCAGGGAAACCGTCTTCTTCTACACTGCTTGATGGTACATCTTCTGGGTCTTTCATTTCAAAGGCTGAAGAAGGAGAAGGCTCCCCAAGCCTACCTTTCAGAGACCTTGGTCCTTCTCTTTTAGGGAGTGAAGTTCCAGGAGGCACCTGGAGTGGAGAAGGCAGTACAGGACTGCTTGCAGATGAAGGAGCTGTGAAAAGTAGTGGTGAGAGCCAGACTGGAGCTGATATCTCAGACGCAGGACCTGGATCACTTGAAGGAACACAGTTACCTGTGGGACAATCAGGAGCCTTAGCTAGCGGTGAAGTTTCAGGACAGCTCCTTTTGGAGGAAGGAGAGACATCTGCAACCACCACATCCTCAGGAAAAGAATTCTTGCCTGCTTCAGCTTCTTCTGCAAAGGGTGGAGAGACATCTGCAACAAATGTGGCCTCAGGCAAAGGCTCCCCTTCTGGTTTAGGCAAAAAAGTAATTTCTTTTCTTGTTTCTAAGTTATCCATTCAACCTAGCACATCCTCTAAAACTCCAGATTCCTACCAACCATCTGCAGAGGATGCACGAAAATCAGGACCTGCAGCTTCTGAGGTGGAAAGCCCAGAACTGGAAGATGCCTTCAGTGTGGCTGGAAAGGAAGCATCTTTGGATCCATCAGCCACAGAGTCAGAAACTCACTTGCCCTCCACTGATAGACTGGGAAGTGCTGGCTTGAGCTTGGAAAATGGTGAGGAAGCCCAACTATCTCCAGATGATACAGCATCTATGGATGCAGAACAATCAGAAGATTCTTCCAGTGTGAAGGAGGAGGAGCCATCTACGGCTCCATCAGCCATAGTGTCACAAGCAGCCTTTGATGGAGTAGAAACAAATGGTTTATCAGTGAAAGGGAATGAGGGATCTCAGTTGTCCTCAGATGACATGCTGAACATGGGACCTGAGTCAGTTTCTGAGGTAGGAGAAGAACCTGAAGACATTTCTGTTATTAGTGGAATGAAATCATCTTCCACTGAAGGAGTGGAAACTTCCTTCTCAGAGGCAACAGCAGGATCTCAACCATCCCCAGATGGTGCTACCAAAGTTGGCACAGTGGCAGGTCTTGGAGCTTTTGATGAGGTGGAACAGTGGGAAAGCTCTTCCCCTGTAAATGAGAAGGAAACATCTTCAGGTTTATCCTCCACAGCATCACCTGGAACATCTGGAGATGAAGAGGTTTCTGGAAGAGTTGGGAAGGGAAGACCCTTCCTCTCTGCTGAAAGGGTAGAAGCTGCCACTTCAGAGTCACCAGATAGCAAAGGATCTCAACCATCCCAGAATGCTGCAACAGTAGGGCCTGGAGATTCTGATGGGGTGAAAATACCAGAAGGCTCCTCCAGTGTGAATGGGAAGGGAGCATCTTTGGTTCCATTAAATGCAGAATCACACTTAATCTCTCATACTGAAGAAGGGGTGGAAATTGCCGGTACAGGGTCAGCAAATGGTGGAGGATCTCAACCATCTCCAGATGGTGCAGAGGGAGAACAACCAGGCAGCTCATCCAGTGTGAGTGGGAAAGAAGCATCTTTGGCTTCAATAGCCACAGAGGCACAACCAGGCTCTTCTTCCCCTGATGGGGTAAAAAATTTTGGTTTATCAACATCTGGTTCATCAGCATCAACTAGTGAAGGAGCTCAGTTGTCTCCAGATTATGTAGCTAGAGCAGGATCTGAAGCAGGAGAAGAGTCAGAAGATGTTTCTGATATGAGTGGGAAGAAATCATCTTTGGCTGTATCAGCCACAAGGTCACCACTATCCCTTCTTTCCAAAGAAGGAGCAGAAAAGTCGGGATTGGGAAGTTATCTAGGATCTCAGCCATCTTCAGATGCTCACACAATAGCAGCAGGGCCAGGAGTTTCTGAGGAAGTGAAACAATGGGGAAGCTCTTCTGCTGTAGGGGAAGATGGTTCACCAGTCACAAAGTCACCTGGAGCATCTCTAGGTGAAGGGCCAGCCAATAATGTGGAATTTAAGTCATATGGTGCAGCATCGGATGGAGCTACAGCTTCTGGGAAGGGAGAAGAATCTGAAGGTATTCCTAGCACAAAGGAGAAGAAGCTACCTTTGTCTCCATCAGATACAAAATCACAATCACCTGGAACACCTCCTGGTGAAGATGCCTCCGGAGGACTCAGTGAAGGAGAATCTTCCTTCCTCACTCCTGGCTTGGATTCAATGGGTACCAAATCCACTTCTTCCTCTGAGACAAGCCTGAGTCCAGAAAACATAGCAGAGCATCTGGGAGACAAATCTGGACCAATGAATGGTGGAGAACCTTTCATTCAGTCCTTACCTACTGCTGATGGGTCAGTGGTGACAGTAATCTACAAAGCTTCAGGAGAAACCTTGCTTTCTGATTCCACATCTCCTGATGGGACTGTGGCCATACAAGGAACACCTGGTCAAACCCTTGGTATAACAGATTCATCTCTTCCATCTTCAGAGATTGCAGATGTTGGTGACAAGATGGCAAGTCCAGGAAGTGCAGCAAATTCTCCATTGACTCTGAGTGGACAACCTCCTCTTTCTTCCAGTGACATCCTGCGTGGATCAGATTCTTCCTCTCCTGTGGCAAAGGCAGATTCAGAGGGTCTTGCAAGAGGCTTGGGAAGTGGCACAGTGGTCTCTAGTAGTGCTGGGACTTCTCTGCAGTCATCTGGCTCTGGAGGCACAAAGATGGCCATAAATCAACAACCGGGAATGGCTTCATCTCTTTCAACCTCATTCTCCTCCAGTGATACCCAGCTGTTTGGATCCTCCAATTCAGGGCTTGAAAGCACAGGAAATGTAGCTGGGGAACCATCTTCTCAAAGTCAAGCAGAGGATGGTATTTCGACTGCCAAAGAAACAGGCAAAATGGACTCTTTCCCTTCAGATTTGGAGATCCAGGACACTGGACCTTCACCCAGTGGGCTTGTAAGCTCTTCGGATGAATCATCTCTGGGAAACATGAAAGATTTATCCCCCACAACTTCAGAAGGGAGAGGTGATACTGACAGCTCTGTTTTGACAGCTGACAAGGGGACATCTCCAAAATCTGGTGAAGCTCATCCCTCTCTCTCTGGTACACAATTGCATCCAGCAATGACACCACAATTGCCTGCTGTGGAATCAGGAGCTGAGGTCAATGCAGGAATATCTCCTCAGTCTCCCAAGGCTGAAGTCACAGAAGATGCTGAACACACACTTTCTGGAAAGCCATCTGCCTCTGCTCTTGCCTCTGGAAAGCCATCTACCTCCAGCAGCACCTCTTCAGGTTCAGAGGGCACGAAGTCAGGATCTACGACCAGCACCAGCATCGTATCACTGCCTGATTCCTCTGTCCAGAGTGAGGCAGCTGCTGGGGTCAGCAAAGACACATTGGGCGGTACCAAAGCATCTTCCACAAATCAATCAAATGCCCCGCCTGCAGTCTTGGGAGTCGGTGGAGGGGCTGCGAAATCCTCACAAACCACCAGCACAATGTCTGACAAGAAGGAAGACGGCAAGATGTCAGACAAGAAAGAAGGCAGCAAAAAGCTAGACAAAGAAGAAGACAGCAAGAAGTCAGGTAAAGAAGAAGACAGCAAAAAGCCAGACAAGAAGAAAGACAGCCAAAAGCCAGATAAGAAAGAAGAGAGCAAGAAGTCAGACAAGAAAGATGATAGCAAAAAGTCAGACAAAAAAGAAGACAGCAAGAAATCAAACAACAAACCCAATTCAAGTTCCCAGAATTCCAAGAAAACAACAACTGCCAATGAAAATTCAGCAGCATTGAACCCTGTGCCAGCAGGTTCACTTTCAGGTTAGTTGGCTCGGAATCTACGTGAACTTTTGGTTTATTTAAGTATATATACCATATTTGCCTGCATATAAGACGCACGTATTTCATCTAGAGACAGCTATCAAGAAAAGAAAAGAAGGGCAATGGTGGCAGCATGACTTGGTAAAGTCAGCCTGGGGTAGTGGTTTGAGTGCTGTACAATAATTCTAGGAGGACCAGGGTTCGAATGCCCACTTGGCTATGGAAACCCATGGGGCAAGTCACTGTGAGAGAGTCTAGGAGGTGCGGCTATCCTGGGCGCCAGAGCAGCCAGAACAACAGGCGGCCGAGCAACCAGAATAGCTCTGCAGGACAGAAACCCCATTGGGACTTTAAATAATTATCTATACCATCTGTCTTGGGACTGGATTAAGATCAGTCAGGATTTAGATGTGTTTAAATAAGTAATCTTTAACTTTATGATGAACTTCTGTGTACCGTAATATATTCCTGACAGTGAGAATTGTTCAACAGCAGAAATCCGCTGCTGCCTGGGAGTGTGGTGGAATCTCCTTCTTTGGAGGTTTTTAAAGAGAGGCTGGGTGGCCATCTGTTGGGAATGCTTTGGTTGTGTCTTCGAATAACAGAATCCTAGAGTTGGAAGAGACTCCAAGGGCCATCCAGTCCAACTCCATCATGCAGGAATACAACATCAAAACACTTCCAACATATGGCCATCCAGCGTCTGTTTCGGAACCTCCGAAGAAGGAGACTCCATCCCACTCCAAGGCACAGTGTATTCTACTGTTGAAGTGCTCTTACCATCAGGAAGTTCTTCCTGAGGTTCAGGTGGAATCTCTTTTCCTGTAGCTTGAATCCATTCCTCCTTGTCCTAGTCTCTGGAGCAGCAGAAAACAAGCCTGTTCCCTCTTTGATACGACATCCTTTCAAACATTTAAACATGGCTGTCATGTCCCCTCTTAACTTTCTCTTCTGCAGACTAAACATACCCAGCTCCCTAAGCTGCTCTTCCAGGGCAGAAGGGGGTTGGACTGGATGATCCTTGGGGGTCTCTTCCAACTCAAGGATTCTATGATTCTATGAAATTATCTTTGTATTTTATATTTGTGCCTCTGAGAATGCTATCTAATGGATATTGGAATGCCTGAGTTCAGACACCCAATGTTCAAGGGTGGTGGTGTCCAATAGTGGGATTTGATGAACAATGTCTCTCACAGGAGGGAATCTAGAAGGTCCACATATTCCAGTGGTTCTCAACCTGTGGGTCCCCAGATGTTTCTAGACTTCAGCTCCCAGAAGCCCTAAGCATTGACCATAGTGGCTGGGGCTTCTGGGAGCTGAAGTCCACAAACATCTGGGGACCCACAGGTTGAGAACCACTGACATATTCCATGCCAGAGTGGTGGGACAGGAGGTGGTCCTCACATTGTGTGGCAGAGGTGGGGATAAATAGGAACTCTCATAGGTGTCCACAGCATCCATCTGCCATTTCAAAAACTCAGTGGCCATTGCAGCAGCTCTGTGGAACCAGTGGTTGCTAGCACATCCTTTGGCACCACAAAGACCAGATCAAGCTGTGCTGGGTCTCTGTGCTTTGTCATCTAAAAGCAGTGCTTTTGGCAGCTAAAAAAAGCCAAGGCGATTCAAGGAACATGGAACCTAGGTCAAAGGAAGTGATAGTACCTCTCTATTCTGTTTTGGTCAGACCTCACCTGGAATCCTGTGTCCAGTTCTGGACACCACAGTTCAGGAAGGATACTGACAATCTGGAATGTGTCCAGAGGAGGGCGACCACAATGGTACAAGGCCAGGAAACCATGAAGCCCTGTGAGGAGAGGCTCAGGGAGCTGGGTATGTTTAGCCTGGAGAAGAGAGGGTTAAGAAGCGACATGATAGTCATGTTTAAATATTTGAAGGGATATCATATGAAAATGGAGCAAGCTTGTTTTATGCTGCTTCAGAGTCTAGGACACGGAGCAATGGCTTCGAACTACAGGAAAAGAGGTTCCACGTAAACTTTAGGAAGAATTTCCTGAGGGTAAGTGCAGTCCAACAGTAGAATATCCTGCTGTCTAGGAGTGGAGTGGAGTGGACTCTCCTTCTTTGGAGGTTTTTAAAGAGAGGCTGGATGGCCATCTGTTGGGAGTGCTTTGATGGTGTCCTCCTGCATGGCTGAAGGGGGTTGGACCCAGTGGTCCCGGTGGTCTCTTCCAGCTCTATGATTCTTCCTTTAGGAGACCCTATCACCTTCAAAATGTTTATAATGTACAACCTGAAATTTAGTTTTAACTTTGTCCAGCCTGCTGATTAACATCCTCCTCTCCTTTGTATTTCCTTCCAGGCGTGCGAGGTCTATGGAACGACAAGCTGGAGAGCCGCATCCGCATGAACTACGGGGAGAAATGCCTGGACTGGCTGAGCCATGAGAGACAGCCGGCTGCCTGGAACCAGCAGCTGCCCTCCTGCCCTTGCTCTCTGCAACAGGGACTGTCAGACGGCCGCTTCACCCACAGCAAAAAAGGTGCATTATACGGAGGGTGCATAAGCAACCCTGTGGCTTTCAGCATTGGGCTCAAGTGCTTAAGGTGTCTCTGATGGGAATGGTGAACCTGCTCTGGATTTCAGTCCAAGCTTTAAAGGAGACATTAAAGGTGCTGTAGCTTTTTAGGGACAAGGTTCACCATTTTGGATAGCTCCCTTCAAATTCAGACTAAAATCTGGAGTGGATTCACTGTCCCCACTAACATTCAAGCCACCACCTGGTCATCAAGGACCCTTTCAGCACCACAGAGTTATGATTCCACTTTAGCTGCTAGGGCAACATCCTACGGAACCTTTGGGTTTGTAGTCTAGGGAGGCATTCAAGGATTCCGAACTACAGATCCCAGGATTCCATGGTGGTTAAAGGAGAAACCTAGCACTGTGATTATTGTTGTTAATTGTCATCAGGCGAACTTCAACTTATAGCAGTCCTATGAATGAGAGACCTTGAAATCTCCTTCTTATCACCAGTCCTGCTCAGGTCTTCTTGACCATGTGGGGACTGGGGACAAAGGTTAATAAAAGACAGGTACTAAAATTTCAGTTCCATTAGCAACAGAAAAGTAACTTCCCTTGACATCCAGACTGCCCCTGTCCTGTGCAAATCTACCTGCCCCTTTCTTAGGCAGAGAACACTGTATTTCTCTCAAAGTCCTTGTACTATTACATCTGGAAGAAAGTTTAGGTGCTGTATAGATAAAAATTGCCAGTTTAGTCCAAATCGGAGTGTTACCTTTGTTGGAGGAAGAAGCCTCAAAGAATCAAGCGCCCTCTTGTCGAAGTTTCCCCTGTAATTTTGTAGCAGCGATAAAGCATTTGAGAAGCTGGGCACTGTAAGGTTTACGAAAGTGCCCCTCTTGTTCCTCCGGGGAAAGCTGGAGAGTTTTTTCTCCCGGCATATCCAAGTCTCCCAACCCCAGCTAACACATCCATTGCACGGAACTGACATCTTCAATTCTTGCAGGTTTCCTGGACTCTGGCTTCACTATGCTGTATTCCTCTCTCCCAAACAAGTATGGCGCTGGCATCCGGTGTGTCTACAAGAACAGCAAGGGCCAGTTTGTGGAAGGTCATCAGGAGAGAATCTGGAGAGGTTCTAGGAGAAACTCCTCCTACAACGGTAAGACACGTTGGAAGGCATCTGAGCTCCAGCACTTGTAAAAGTAACCAAGAGGAGGTAGGAGGACAACCAGCTGAATCTTGACTGTCACTTCCTGTTTTGTTGGAATAACTGCTCATTGCTATCTAGACTGCTATTCTGGGGCTATGCTTCCTTCTTGCTTCATCCCCTAGTTGTCTTTCTCGTTCCATAAAGAGGCAGCTTTGCTGTTGTGTGTTCTGACTTATGGCAACAGTAAGGCAAACTTGTTACAGGGTTTTCTTGGCAGAATTTGTTCAGTGGGGTTTTGCCTTTGCCTTCCTCTGAGGCTGAGAGAGTGTGACTTGCCCAAGGTTACCCAGGGGTTTCCATGGCCAAGTGGGGATTCAAACTCAGGTCTCCAAAGTTGTAGTCCAGCGTTACCCTGTGAATTGGGGGCCCCGGGAGGGGTGCCCAAATAACCAAACAACAACAAACAAGGATGGGGAAAATTAGCTGGAGCCCTCTCTTGGCTAACGAGAGGCAGGGTAACGCAGCAGAATCTTTTACCCTATGTCTACAGCGTCAGTTCAGTGAGGAGGCAAATGGTTCAAACAGCAATTAAGATTTATTAAACAGTTATTAAAGAAAAGCACAAACACACTCCTAACTAGAAAAGGAAAAGAGAGTTTCGAGGGGAATGGGGATACGCCGCCTGTCCTGCAGTCCTGGGGAAGCCGATTGTAGAAGAGGAGACCCGGCGTGGCGGCCGAGGGGAATCTCCTGAACCGAGCGGCAGCAAGGCAGAAATGAAATCCAAGTGATCCGGCGAGAGTTCCGAAGAGCTCTCAGAGCGGGGGATTTTTATAGGGGAAAGAATGACCGCAGGCTAGGCTGGTCTCGGGCAAAAACAATAAGTTTTGGGTTGGAGACAAAGCCTCCGAAAGGTCAGAATTTGCATGATTGAGTTAGAGTCCGAGTTGACAATGGTATGGCCGGTATGTAGATGCGGCTAGCTCGGCAGTTAAGTACCCAGCTCGCCAGGGTGCCCTTTCAGGGCAGAGGGTCTCTTTGTGGTAGCGTGCATCTGTAATGAAGGTGTTTGTTTCGGGAGGTCCCCTAAAGCAGATCTGGCAATCTCTGGCTTGGTTTGGCGGGAGCAGCAAGTAGTAGCCGTGCCTAGCTTCACGCTTGTTCGGCGGGCCTCACAAACACTTGGCTGGTGGCAGAGTAGGGCCGAATTGCGATATCAAAATGATATCTTTGGTTCACCAAAGGCCAGGCCAGGACACGGTGGTAACACCAGTGGCCAAACCAGCCTCTCTCTTAAAGAGACAGCTATATGACCTTAATATGATGTCTGCAAGCATGCATCCACACTCCTGAAAGTCACTTCTTTGTGCTTTTGTCAATGAAATTATGGTTTCTCTACTGATCTGTCTCTGGATGGGTTTCCAGAAACAATTAAATGCAAGTTTCCAAAGTATTTACTTTCTTTTTGGCACCAAACTGCTGTAATAGTATGTATACTCAATGAGCCAAAACCCCTTCACTATTTCCAGCTAGAGGAAACCTACTGAAACAATTGGCCTATGTGTTAAGTCAACATCTATTTAAATGCCATTGCTTCAATGGGTCTACTCTAGTTGGGAGATCAGCAATTGGATTCAGGTTATTTTCCTATGTGCAGTACCATGGCGTGGTGTATACAAAAGTTGTCTTCAGCTTGCTTTGCTTTTCTTTGTGCTCTGACCAAGCCTTGACTGGTTACTTAAAATTAGAAGAGTGCCAAAGATAAGGAATTTGTGATGCAACATTTTAACAAGAGAGATGACAAAGAATACAGTAGTTTGCAGCCCTAAATCTAGCAGAGTACAGTCTTCCAAGATCCCTGCCCTCTGTCCAAATCAGGCGCTATGGTGTGCCTTCAAGCTATTTCTGACTTAAGGCACACCTAACCATAGGATGTTGAAAGTGGAATAATAGCACTATAAGAATCTAGTGTGGAAATGGCCCAACACTCGAACCACTATACCAAGCTGGCTTTACCAAATCATGCTACCATCATTGCCCTTCTTTTCCTTTTTTGATTTCTCTAGACGAAGAGTTGAAACTCTATGATTGGTGTTGTAACCAAGCTGGAAAAGGACAGTTCTGTGATAAGTACCACCAGAAGAGACCCAAGATTGGTTGTGGTGGATACAGGCGTCCAGTCCAGGGTGAGTATCCAGTCATCGTAAGAGGAAAAGGCTACAGTCCCTGTTAGTGGGATGGTGAATTCACTCTACGATTTACTCTGGACTCTAATAAAGCTATCAAACCATTCCCTGTGAAGAGTGGCCGTGGCAATGATATTTAAATATTTGAAGGGATGTCATATGGAAGATGTGGGACACTCCTTTTCTGCTACTCCAGAGACTAGAACAGAGCTTTCCAAACTTTTCGTTTTGGTGACACACTTTTTAGGCGCACATCATTTTGCGACACAGTCACTCAGTAAGCAATTCCGTAAGCGGAGGCAGCCCCTCCACCTGGCCCTGGCCCTCTGTCGCTGCCTCGCCAGGGTCTTCCTTGGCCTGGGACAGCTGTGGCAGCGGCAGGGGAGGCAGCCCCTCCACCCGAGGCTGGCTCACCACGGTGGCAGGAGAGGCAGCCCCTCCACCTGCTATGTTTGTGTGGCACACCTACACACTGCAGCCCACACACTAACGTGTCATGACACACAGCTTGGAAAGCTCTGGACTAGAAGATGGAGCATTGGATTCAAAAGACAGGAAAAGAGATTCCACCTACAGATCAGGAAAAACTTCCTGATGGTAAGAGCAGTTCCATAGTGGAATACTCTGCTGCCTGGGAGTGTGGTGGAGTCTCCTTCTTTGGAGGTTTTTAAAGAGAGGCTGGAGGGCCCTCGGTCAAAGGGAGTGCTTTAATGGTGTCTTCCTGTGTGGCAGAAGGAGGCTGGACTGAATGGCCTCTGTGGTCCCTTCCAACTCCAAGATTCTATCACTACTAACAGATGGCCATCCAGCCTCTCTTTAAAAACCTCCAAATAGGGAGGCACAGTCCCAGGCAGCTTATTCCACTCTTGACTTGCTCTTATGGACAAGAACTTCTTCCTAGTGTTTAGGTGAAATCTCTTTTCCTGTAATTAGAATCCATTGCTCCGTGTCCTAATCTCTGGAGCAGCAGAGGACAAGCTTACCCCACCTTCCATGCGACATCTCTTTAAACATGGCTATCACGCCATTCAGTACATTCATTCAGCAGTAGTGGAGCTGCACACACAGTGCCATTTACATATATGATGTGTATGAGTTGTACACATGGTCTCACATTCAGATGTGCATTCAGATGTGCACTCCGGCTCTTCAGTGCAAGAGGTAATTAGCACAAGTGATGCATAACTGCACATGCAGAGATTTACACTATGCTTAGTCAGACACCAAGAAGTTATATCCATGGTTGCCACCACTCAGGGGCCATTTCCGCACTATACTCTGATATCTCTATGATTCCACTTTCAATATCCTATGGAATCCTGGGGTTTCCAGTTTCGGAAACTGCAAACCCCAGGATTCCATAGGATGTTGAAAGTGGAATCATAAGAGCTATAACAGTCTCGTGCGGAAATGGCCAGGGATTCCTGCCTAGTGCCAACCCAGCACTCCTGTGACATTTTAGCTCTTTTGCTTAACACACTTTGGTGGTACATTCTTTAAGCAAAGAAACGCTTCAATATTTCCTCAAGAAGTGCTTGTAAAGAGGTAAGTGAATTTTTTAAAAAAATCCACCTGAACCTCAGGAAGACCTTCCTGATGGTCAGAGCTGTCCGGCAGTGGAATGTGCTTCCTGGGAGTGTGATGGAGTCTCCTCCTTCTTTGGAGGTCTTTAAAGAGAGGCTGGATGGCCATCTGTCGGGAGTGCTTTGATGTGAGCTCCTGCATGGCAGAAGGGGTTGGACTGGATGGCCCCTGGGGTCTCTTCCAACTCTATGAGTCTATGAACTCTGATGTAGGGTCTCTGTCCCTGTTTGACACAAATCAAAGGTTTCTTCTTTTTCTTGAAATCAACAGTAACATCATCCGAAGAGGAGCCGGACAGCAATGAAAGAGGTGAGACTGTGTTCCTGGCCATTTTCGCACTAGCCTGTTATAGCGTGATGATTCCACTTTCAACATCCTCAGGAATCCTGAGGTTTGCAGTTTCGGGAAGGGCTCCCACACATAACCTCCACTTCAACCTGCTTTCAAATATTCACTCTTTTCACTAGTACCTAAGCAAGAACGGCTTTGGTGGAGATAAATTACAGTCTTCTCTGTTTAAAGGAGGATTTTGCAGTATTGAGGATCTAAGGTTCTTGACTCAGGCCAAGGACATGTCTAGTCTAGGAGAGGGCTCAAGACTCACAAATTATTGTTGTTGTTAGTTTTATTATTTATTTATATTCCACCATTTTCCCCAGCTCAACTAAGGCCATTTCTGCACTACATTCTTATAGTGCTATGATTCCACTTTCAAGATCCTATGGAATCCTGGGGTTTGCAGTTTCGGGAGGGGCCAGCTGGCCCCTCCCGAAACTGCAAACCCCAGGATTCCATAGGGTGTTGAAAGTGGAATCATCGCACTATAAGAGTGTAGTGCGGAAATGGGCTAAAACTGTACATCATACAAAAGTTAAAATATAATTCAACTATAAGTAGAATTAAAAGCAATTAAAATAGGACCATTAATTGAGGCCAAGGGGAGACCAATACAGCCCATTATTAAAGACTCTTTACCTATGAGCAGTCAATCAGTCTTCAAAGGCCTGCTAAGCAAAAGTTTTCATTTAACTATGGAAAGAGAACAAGGAGAACCTCTGTGTAACCAATCTGGGAAGGGAGTTCCAGAGTCTGGGGGCAGTCGCCGAGAAGACCCTCTTCTGTCTTCCCACCAGAGGTATCTGTGATGATGGTGGGAAAGAGAGAAAGGCCTCTCCAGAGAATACGGGAGAATATGGTCCTCGGCCTAGCCTAGACCCAAGCCATATAGGGCTTTGTAGGTCATAACTAGCACTTTGAATTGTGCTCGGAAACAGACTCTCGGCCAGTGGAGCTTTTGCAGCATGGACGTTGTATGCTCCCTGTAACCAGCCTCTTTAACAACGTGGCTGCAGCTCTTTGGGCCAGCTGAAGTTTCCAAGCACTTTTCAAAGGCAGCCCCATGTAGAATGTGTTAGAGTGATCCAGATGGGATTTGATTTGTAAGTAAAGTCTGAAAAATATCCCCCTTCCTCTCTTGCTTACTTTTATCAACTGGTAGTGAAAGTTAAACTGCTCCTATGAATGGAACTTCTATTTAGCAAGCACTACTGCTAATAGCCATTGGCCAGAATTTTCTTTCAAGGAAAATCCTAATGTTTCTGCTTTCTTCTTGACAGATTGAGAGATTCCACTTGCTCCTTCTCCACTAGACCTTGTTTTACAACAGATCAGCCTTGGAGATTCTCCTGTTGGACTTAACAGACTGCTAAGAAACCTTTTTGCTCCTCTGTTTTATGCAGGGTCTCAACTGGAAAGTTATTGCCTTTAAGGCTGCAATGATTGAGTTGCTGAATAAAATATCTCCAGCTCTTCTTTACCTCTTTTTGGTTTTATTATCACAGTTGTAGAGCTGGGCGTAAGAAGATGCGTCCTTAAGACAGGTAAAACCTAGTGCAAGAAGGCAGAGCAGTAGGTTGCTAGTATTGCGTGATTTTCGGTGTCACCAGGCGTACTGGCCAAGATCTTACACCAGAGTGTGGCTCTACCTGCACGGGTCTGGACTCTCCTCCTGGCCCCTAGCAGCTTTCAAGCCTTCAGAAGACCCACTGCTTATGCTTAGTATAGTCAGCATGGGCAGGGAGGGAGGAATGCGGTGGGGAGGTGATTCGGACCACGAAGTAGCAGTTGGTAAGAAGAGCAGCATTAGGAGTTCTTCCTAATATTTAGGTAGAATCTCTTTCTCTGCAGTTTGAAGGCAATGCTCCATGTTCTAGTCTCTGGAGCAGCAGAAAATAAGCTTGCCCCACCTTCCATGTGACATCCTTTCAAGTATTTAAACATGGCTATCATGCCACATCTTAACTTTCTCTTCTCCAGAAGAGAACCTCCTAACCTTGTATGGTTAGGAAAGGTTTCTGCCTCAAACCTTGGACAGCCCTTGCTGCCAGTCAAGGTTGACAATATGGAGTTTGATGGATCAAGGTTCTGGCACAGCATAAGGAACTTCCTATGTGTGTTTGTAGAAGTTCCCCAGTGTCAGAGTCCAACTCCCTGCCTGAGCGTCACTGCCAGCAAGGGGGAGGAGGTGAGAATGCTTGCTGTGAGGAGGAGGAGGCGGCGGCGGCGGCAATGAGGAATGTCCGATACAACAACTATTAAGGAAACTGCAGAGCCGAGCCAGGTTGAAAGTCCAGTCCAACAGTCTAGAAAGCAGAAGTCTGTCCAGAGGGGTCAAGGGAGCCAGAACACAAGGGGCGTGAGGCTTGCAAGTAATTTGCTCCAAGCAAAGAGCAAGCCACGCTGACAGACCTAAATAGCCACAGAGAACAGGTGTTACTTGCCATTGCTTCCTTAATCTGGCCAGTGCAGCCTCCCTCTGAGCTGCCCATTTCAGCCTCCTTTGTGACAGGTGGGGACTAAGGGGCTCAGGTGACTGTAATTCTTCCAAATCGCTGCTGGTTCCTTCTCCCTCTGGAGCTGGTTGGGGCAACTCTGCCTCCGCTTGTCCTTCAACTGCTGAGAATGTTTGCAAGTTGGTTTGGTCAATCACTGGCTCTGTTCCTGCCACAATCAGTTGCTCCTCGACCTCAGAGCCATCATCTATCACACCCGCTCCCACGGCCAGCATCTTCTGACACAGCAGAGCTTCAGAGAGAACTCTGCCTGAACCCTCTGGGTTGGCAATATTGGGCTAGGTGGGCCAAAGCTCAGGCTCAGTAGAAGACACCTACAGAGGAGATATCTGGGCAGCTGAGCGTGGTGGTGGTGATGATGAAGGACCCAAGGCCATGGACCAGGTTGTATCTGGATATAGGAGCAGCGGCTACATTTAGATTCTGTTTTTATTCTGTACACTGCATTGGATTTGCCTTGACAAAAGGACAATGGGATATAAATATTACAAACAATACACCCCTCAGTAAAATTGAGGAACCTGAAGGTGAAACCAGCGTTTTCATAATGAACAGAGACCTCATTGCATTTAGAGGAGGGGTATCTCACCCTGATCCTTTCCCTCATATATTTTTTTTTTTGGCTTACAACTCCCATCAGCTCTAATTATCATGACCAATGACAAGGGACTGTAGGAGATGAAGTCCAAAAACATCTGGAGGGCTACAGTTGGTTTAGAGAGCCTCTGTCCCAAGGGCTATAAACTCCACAGACAAGAGAGAATCGTGGGTCATTTCTGCACTAGACTGTTATAGCGCTACTATTCTGTTTCCAACATCCTATGGAATCCTGGGGTTTGTAGTTTAGGGAGGGGCCTTTGAGGCCCCTCCCTAAAATCCAAACTCCAGGATTCCATAGGATGTTGGAAGTGGAATAGTAGCGCTATAACAGTTTAGTGTGGAAATGGCCATGGAACAATTTCAGTGGGGAAAACAAATGTCTTGGCCTTGTAACTGAACTCGCTGAGCTCTGAAGTAGCACCCTCTTATCCAAGCAAGGAATTCTAGGAGATGAGAAGAAGAGGGACCTGTGGATGTTGAAGGGGGTTAAGAGGTTCAACTGGAACAGATCCTTATGCTTCAGGTAGGCAGGCAGAATCTCAGAACCGTGATTTGGACCGGAGGACGATGAGCCACAGCAATCGGTATGGTCAGCCTAGGTTAAAGAGACAGAAACAAAGTTAGTCCTGGGAAAGGAAAAGTGGACCTGTTTCCAAGCAGAGAAATTCCAGGACAGACTCTGGTTTGAGTTGAACAGGACTTACGCTATCTTTCTGCAGCACATGGCCCCCCAGGGCTGCATTCCAGGATCCCCCCAGCACAGCGTAAGTATCCACATGTGGAGATGCCCTATGGCTGCCTTACACAATCCCCATCCAGAATGGCAATGGCAATGACCGAATGCTGTTTTGCAATGCGCAGCCACAACACGCAACTGCCATGCATAACGCAGCTACGATGCAGAACATGCAACCGCAATGTCAAACGCACAGTGCGCAGTCATAACGCACAGCAACCATGCGCAATGCAGAACTGCAATACACAACATCAGATCTGCTTTTGCTGCTGTTATTTATCTTGTATGACTTACGTGTGCATGTACACATAGACATAACTAACAAGATGGTAGCCTAGGAGACTGGAACTCAGTGGCGGAGCTTGGAGTGTGTGCAGTGGTGGCGGGGGCGGTGCAAAGGGCGGTGCCACTGTGCACAGGGGACGTGGCTGCGGTGCGTGGGGGCGTGGCTACAGGTGTTACCCCAAAATGTAGGTGCCACAAGGGCCACCCTGCAATGCCAAATACCTCCTTGAAAAGGTGGGGAATTAATTAGCTCAAAGAGGAGGCTTGCAAGAGGGGGGCAACTTAGTGAGATCTTTTCTACCAGTGTTTACGGGCACATGCAGGAAAAGAACCAGCCAGAGATTCAGAAGTAAGCTAAAAATGTGTTTTATTGAGGGGAATTCACTCATGCCTGTGCACAAGATACACACAATCACACATTCACACAAGAGCTAGCTGAAAGAGAAAGGGAAGAAAAATCATAGAGAGGCTGAGGGATTTGGGGGGATTTATAATTAACAGTCCCGAAGAGTAGTGAAGAGTAGAAATGTGTTTTGGCTTAGGTAGGACCTAAGGGCAGTTCTCATTCGGGAGCCAGACGGACAGAGTGACGGGTAGCCCTTCGAGAGACTGCCCTGGGCATCCTGAACTCAGGGGTATTTGTACCCTGAAAACAGCTTGTGGCAGTGAAGGTTCCAGATGCAAGACAAAGGGAACCTGTTGTGGACAATGGGTCTTTCGCCTGCTGATGGGTTTAGGGCTTTGACAAAGACATGATGGGTGTTGTGGTAGCTGTCTATTGTGGGTGCTGTGAGGAAAGAGGAAGGAATCCAGCTGGACAAGGGACGGATATCTGTCCATCAGCGTCCTGGTGGGCTCCTCACTGTTGGGTTCCCTGGAAAATTCCAGCTTCTGTTTAAGCCTATTATCCACAGGGATGGTGTGTATTTGGCTGACGAATGACTCAGTCTTACCTGGAGGAATTTTG
Organism: Iguana delicatissima; assembly: GCA_948472985.1. NCBI lineage: Eukaryota > Metazoa > Chordata > Lepidosauria > Squamata > Iguanidae > Iguana > Iguana delicatissima. The sequence goes on along the minus strand of CAOKZL010000566.1, from coordinate 414,895 downwards.
GAGTTGACCTGTCCTTCTCACATTTACAGTCAAATTCTTTCCCTCACTCGGTTTGACCTCTCCGTCACCTCTCAGGCTTGAATTTGATATCAGAGCCAATAAAATGTGTTGCCAATTAGGTATGGTGCCCATCCAAACCATACTGATATCGGGAACCCCCAAAGCGGGGCCTTACACAGGCCAGGACTCCCCAAAAACATTGCCGCCCGGGGCGAACCGCCCCTCTGCCTGCACATCCCTACGCAACTGCTGTAACGCTCACCTTCCCTGCCTGGTGCACCTGGAGGGAAAAGGATTGGGGTGTGTGTGGAAAAGCAGGCTGGGGGTGACTTAGGCCATTTCCGCACTAGCCTGTTATAGCGCTATGATTCCACTTGCAACATCCTATGGAATCCTGGGGTTTGCAGTTTCGGGAGGGGCCGCCTGGCCCCTCCCGAAACTGCAAACCCCAGGATTCCATAGGATGTTGCAACTGGAATCATAGTGCTATAACAGGCTAGTGCGGAAATGGGTTTAGTCAGGCCAAAGAACAGGAAGACGTGCCAGCAGACAGGGGTAAAATGAAGAGCTGGATTCAAAGGAGAAATGGAGACACTGTGAGTGAGGGATGACACAGGGCTGTTCCTCCTCCAGGCTCTGGATGCACATAACTGTTGACCCAGTGCTATTGGGAAGGTCAGCTTGTAAGAAACTGTTTGAAGGAAAGAGCCTGTAAGTGGATGGCTTGTAACTTCATTGTGGTCTCCGTGACAGATCCCCTTGCAAGGTGGGCCCGCAGTTCCAAACCTGAGTTCCTCACCTTGCCCTGCCTCTGACTTAATCCCTTCCTGGATTGGGTACTTGGGCTCCTAATGTGAACCAGTGGCTGTGTTCTTTGGGTGGGTTTGTTATACAGTGGCCCTTCAACTTTCGTGAGGGTTTGGGGGCACAGAAACCTCATTAAAGTTTTTAAAAAAGCCAAACACAAATAACTCCATCCCTGCCCAAGTGAGCTCTCCCCGCTCCCATTCTCTTCCAGGGCTCTCCCTCCCATTCACTTGCAGTTTGCCCAGGTGTGCTGCCTTCCAGGTGCCCAGGTGATAGGCAAATGAATGGAAGGGTGCAGCAGCCACGTGAGCTTCCCCCACCCCATGTACTTGTCTTTTGCCTGGGTGTGCTGCCTTCTAGGCACCCGGACGATAGGTAACTGAGTGGGAGGGGCAGCAACATGACTGGGGGAGACATGCGCTCAGGGCTGCCCCTGCCATTCGCTTGCCTTTTGACCAGGTCTGTGGAAGGAAGACACATGCGCCCGGGCAAAAGGTAGGGGAACAGGAGGGGGAGAAGGGGAGAGGGAAGCGGTGCCTCGTGAACAATCGAGTTCATGAAGGTCAAACATGCAAATGTGGAGGGAGGACTGTTGTAAGTGTGACCAGACCCTCTACCAAACTTAATATGAACAGACAAAAACAGTGGTAAGAACAAACAGTCGTTTAGTAAGAAACAAGAAACTAATACACTAAACCCTTGAACCACGAACTCAAAAGCATACTGCGTAACTGCAAACGTAACTGCAAACCCCAGGATTCTATAGGATGTTGAAAGTGGGATAATAGTGTCATAACAGTCTAGTGCGGAAATGGCCGTAGTCAGTCTTTTCCCCAAAACCAAAGTCAGTTTCTCCCTCTTCCTGCCTCTCCTGCCTCTATTCTGTCTCTTCCTCTCTCTCAGAAATCTGTTCCCTGTCTCAGCGTTTCCCCATCTGCCCTCTGACAGAGACAAGCCTCAGGTTTTGTAACATTTCCTCCCCACAGACCTTCCCTTCACAACATTCCCTGAGCTGTGATTCTCTGCTTTTAGCCAGCCTTGCTCAGTTCCTCCCTCCACAGACTCCCATAATCCTCTTTTCCTCCTCTGAACCCGGGCCAGGGTCATAGTCCTACGCCCAAACCACACTGACTCACCCCCACTCATCTTACTAGCTTCTTTGCAAGAATGTCATGGGGAACTTTGTCAAAGGCCTTACTGAAATCAAGATGGACATAGTATATCTTGATTTCAGTAAGGCCTTTGACAAAGTTCCCCAGGACATTCTTGCAAAGAAGCTAGTAAGATGTGGGCTGGACACGGCTACTGTCAGGCGGATTTGTAACTGGTTGACTGACCGTACCCAAAGGGTGGTCTCCAATGGCAGATTCTCATCCTGGAGAACAGTGACTAGCGGGGTGCCACAGGGTTCTGTCCTGGGCCCGGTGCTGTTCAATATCTTCATTAATGACTTGGATGAAGGAATAGAGGGCACGCTGACCAAATTTGCAGATGACACCAAATTGGGAGGGGTTGCTAATACGCCTGATGACAGGATCAAAATTCAAAAGGACCTGAACAGATTGGAGAGCTGGGCCAAGGCTAACAAAATGAACTTCAACAGAGAGAAATGTAAGGTCCTACACTTAGGCAGAAAAAATGGTACGCAGAAATATAGGATGGGGGACACGTGGCTGGCTAACAGTACGTGTGAAAGGGATCTAGGAGTTTTCATAGACCACAAGCTGAACATGAGTCAGCAGTGTGACGCGGCAGCCAAGAAGGCCAACGCAATTCTTGGTTGCATCAATAGGAGTATGGTGTCTAGATCGAGGGAGGTATTGGTACCACTCTATTCTGCATTGGTTAGACCTCATCTTGAATACTGCGTCCAATTCTGGGCACCCCAATTCAAGAAGGATATGGATAAGCTGGAGCAGGTCCAGAGGAGGGCAACCAAAATGGTGAGAGGCCTGGAAGCCATGCCCTATGAGGACAGACTTAGAGAGCTGGGTATGTTTAGTCTGCAGAAGAGAAGGTTGAGAGGGGACATGATAGCCATGTTTAAATATTTGAAGGGATGTCATGTTGAGGAGGGAGTGGGCTTGTTTTCTCCTGCTCTTCAGACCAGGACAAGGAGCAATGGATGCAACCTGCAGGAGGGGAGATTTCGCCTGAACCTCAGGAGGAATTTCCTGACAGTCAGGGCTGTCCGGCAGTGGAATGTGCTGCCACGGAGTGTGGTGGAGTCTCCTTCTTTGGAGGTTTTTAAGCGGAGGCTGGATGGCCACTTGTCGGGAGTGCTTTGAGGGTTTTCCTGCATGGCAGGGGGTTGGACTGGATGGCCCTTGTGGTCTCTTCCAACTCTACATTTCTATGATTCTATGATTCTATGATTGTTCTAGAAATAGTGGCATAGAAATTAAATAATGCAATAGACAGCAGTGCAAATATGGTCATGTATCTCCACTCAGCTAGGGAAGCCCCCCGCCACTGGGTGACTTTGGGCAGGTCACACTCTCTCAGCCTCAGAAAGAGACAACAGCAAAGTCCCTCTGAACAAATCTTGCCAAGAAAACCTTATGCTAGCTTTGCCTTAGGATTGTCATATGTCCAAAATTACTTGGAGGCACACAACAACAACTGGTCCGTAGCCAATAATGGCCCTGGCACAAATGCACCAATTGATCCATTGTCAGTCCAGCCCTGGTTTACTGTTGGTTCCTTCCTTGGCTTCTCAGTTTCTTTTCATCCAAATCTACAGGTGTCATTTCCTGGCTAACTCGTAATCCACAAATTCTATTCAGAACTAAACAGCAGCATTTAATTGTAGCAAAGCAAGCAACATAGCATAACATCATCCAAAGTTTCTGAGACTGAAGCATACGTGGCATTTACAGGTCATCATCATCAAATCTTTATTGAATCAGTCTACAGACTATATCAAACAATTAAAATGAGGGAACAAAACCTGAAACATGGAAAAGAGAACAAAAGCAGCAGCAGCAGCAGCGAGGAAACACATCGACAAGTAATAGGAATATAAAATATAAGATACAAAACAATATATATAGATAAAATAGCAATTTTCAGATTAAACAGACCAACCACTCTGAATCACAAGAACACCCCTGAAGTGATTAAAAGAGATTACCCAAGAGCCGGCAAAGCAGATCCATTATCTAGTACTTTCTTCCTCAATTTAGCTGCATAATACGCAAAGAGGGCCACTCTTTGAGTTACAAAAGGATTAACCCCTTTCAAAAGGAAAGTCAGCTTGGACTCGTCATCCCACTCCCTCCAACTAACTAGAAAGGGGTTAAAGCAGTGGTCTCTAATATTAACGTATAGCTGACAGTGCAGTAAGTAGTGGGCAAGATCTTCAATGGCGCATTTACAGGTTTTATACCTTTCCATACAAATTTAGGCGCACAAAGCTGTGACTGGTGAGGATCATAAATGTAACACCCCCTTGCATCTTTAGACATTTCCCAGACTTGCATTTGTTTACCCTTTTTTCATCCTTGAGACTGGAACACCTTTCCTGCCCCTTATCTCTGAACACTTCCAGTTTTTGCAACACTTTTTGGTGTTTTTGTTTTTCCCTCTGGTCGTTTTCCCCTCCCCACCAGATACAGCATAAAACAATTAACCATTTGATATACCAGAATACATAAGCAAGCTTAAAAGACACTTTCCTAATTTCTGCACTAGACTGTTACAGTGGTCTTATTCCACTTTCAACCTCCTATCAACCTTTGAGGCCCCTCCCTAAACTGCAAACCCCAGGATTCCATAGGAGGCTGAAAGTGGAATAAAAGCACTATAACAGTCTAGTGTAGAAATGGCCATTGCTGCAATCATCTATTGACAGTCGAGACTAGCAATATCTAAGCTGACTTCCCGATGTATTCTAACACATACATGCATCTGATACCTTATGACAAGAGCCATTCATCCTGACAACAGGTGGAAAAAAGGAAGGGAGAACATAGCAAGCTCAGCCCTTCCTCTCTTCATATTTACCTTTTCCCTTCCCACGGGGAAAACGTTTTCTATCTCCTCCAGATCATTCTGATTCTGTGGAAGAATCTCCCAAAGGCATTTTCTGAAGGCTCACATCCCACGGTCTCTATCACCTCTGATGCAGCCAAGTACATGTCGGAGGCCGTGGCTTCCACACTCTTTAGGTTCAGGACTAAATGAAGAAGAAACGAAAAGCAGAGAATAGCCACACTACCAACATTTCACAAGTAAAAACCAGGACATGTATAGCCAAGCCTCACCGGAGTGTGGTAAAGATGGGGAAAGTTATTAATGAGGGAGAACACAAAATTAGGAGAGGCTGCGGCAGTGTGCTTTTGCCTGAGCCTACTGGGAAAGGCAAGATTCTTTCTCTCATCTCTGCCTGCTGAGCAGTGGCGGAGCTTGGAGTGTGGCAGGGGGTGGGAAAGTGGCACAAGGCACATGGCTGCAGCGCATGGGGGCGTGGCCAGGGCATGTGGGGGTGTGGCCAGGGTGTGTGTGGGTGTGGCTATGGGCTGGGAGGCCCCAAAAACATTGCCCCCCCGTGGCGAACCGCTCCTCCGCCTCCTGTCCCTATGCAACTGCTGCTAAGTTAATTGCTTGCAAACTGCTTTTGCCTTTTGAACACAGTTTGCAGCAACTGAAGTAAGCTGAGGACAAAGAGGAGAAGAGAGAAGATGGGACATTTCAAAAGCAGCTGAAAAAGTGGCACAAGGATTAGTTGTCCCTGCAAAATCAGAACATTTGAAATATGGTAGATTTAGATGCCATATGTGAGACATGAAAATATTCAGCCAGCAGGGCAAAAAATAGGGCTTTTCCACACTATACTGTTATAGTGATATTATTCCACATTCAACGCCCTGTGGAATTCTAGGGTTCGTAATAGCACTATAACAGTCCAGTGTGGAAATGGTCTAGTTGAGCTAGCTAGTCCACAGTCAGAACTTAGAAAAGTTACCTTTGGGAGGGGGAGGCCAGAATCCATTTCACGCTAGTGTAATCAGATTTCCGCACTAGCCTGTTATAGAGCGATGATTCCACTTTCAACATCCTCTGGAATAGTGGGGTTTGCCGGCTGGCCCCTCCCGAAACTGCAAACCCCAGGATTCCAGAGGATGTTGAAAGTGGAATCACTGCGCTATAACAGACTAGTGCGGAAATGGCCATAACTACTTTCCCCAATGTTGTGTAAGGAGCCTTTCAGTACCTCCTTACGCAACAGTTTTGCCAGGCATTGCGAAGGCTGCCAGGTGGCACTCAGGCACAACTGTACCCCTCAACCCCATACGACTACTAATTTTCCACAGGGGAACAACAGGAAAATTCCTTCATCCTCTTTTCAGAGTGCTTGTATCTGCCCAGAAGTGAACTAGAGAACTTTATGCTCCACCAGCTTCAAGCAGACACCCAGCTACGGACTCCAACTCTAGCTCTGGGAGTTGTAGTCTCCAGAAGGAACTTTGAAAAAAACTCTGCCCCCCACCCCGCACAGAGAGTAGGAGAGTCAGGGGAGACAGAAAGAGCTATGCCAAGGAGAGCTGCCAAATGGGTTATCAAGTATAAGCTCCACTCACCGGCTGCAATGGCAGTTACTGTTTCCTTGCGATTTGTTTCCTGAGCAATGATTTCTGGGGATAGGAACATCCAGATGTTTTATGGCTAGAAAGAGTTATCCCCTCCCCACCCCAGAAATGCTATCTATAAAAATGGCAGATGGAATCAAATACATCCACGCCAATAAGCTGGAAGAAATTGTATTGTACTTTATGCAAAACTAGAATTAATTACAAAATTAGAAACTGAATACCCATGCTATAACACACGCGCACAAATAAATAATACATAGGCTGGCATCCCATCGATGAATTATGATGGCATAAGTCGGGGTTTTACACTGTCATAACTCACTGTTTTGGTTGTTGTACAGATCAGACTTGTCTATTGACTTTGCAATGATCTCAATCTCCCTCACATCCACCTTTTCTCATCTGAAGCTATATCCAGTTCTGGGCACCACAATTCAAGAAGGATATTGACAAGCTGGAACATGCCCAGAAGAGGGTAACCAAAATGGTCAAAGGCCCAGAAACCATGAAGCCCTCTGACAAGCGGCTTAGAGAGCTGAGTATGTTTAGCCTGGAGAAGAGCAGATTAAGAGGCGACATGATAGCCGTGTTTGAATATTTGAAGGGATGTCATACAGAGGTTGGAGCAAGCTTGATTTCCGCTGCTCCGGAGAGTAGGACATGGAGCAATGGTTTCAAACTTCAGGAAAAGAGACTCCATCTAAACATCTGGAAGAACTTCCTGATGGTAAGACAGTTTTGCAGTGGAATACACCGCTACCTGGGAGTGTGGTGGAGTCTCCTTCTTCAGAGGAGACTCCTTCTCCTAAGCAGAGGCTGGATGGCCATTTGTCAAAGAGAGTGCTTTGATTGTATCTTGGCAGAATTGGGTTGGACTGGAGGGCCTTGGAATCTCTTCTAACTCTAGGATTCTATGACTCTATGAAGTTCCCCACAACCCTCAAACCTGACCATTGCTTGGTCAGAGACAGTGCAGAGAGCAGCAGGCAAGAGTCTCACAATTTTCCTGTAGCTGGTTGGAGACCAATGACAGTGTCTCCTGGGACCCTCGTCCTGCTGGGCCTCTAGCTGTAGGAAAATGGCTGGATGCTTGTCTGCTGCTTCCCCTGTTCTCCATCTATCTGAAAAAGGTGGGTTGGGGAGTTGTATAGGAGACTGTCACAGCCATCTCTCATAGCTATGATGCCTGACACAGCCTTGTGGCTGTACAGTGGGTCATAACAGTAGAGGAGGCAAACTTTTACACTATGAGGACACCAATCCTATGCTGGTAAGGAATCATCATATGAATGTGAACAAGTCTATATGTATATTAGCCCTTAATCTTCCACAGGCCATTTCCGCACTAGACTGTTATAGTGCTATTATTCCACTTTCAACATCCCACGGAATTTGCAGTTTAGGGAGGGGTCTAAAAGACACTTGTTCTTGGCTTTAAAATAGACCCAGTCCATACAGGTACAATTTCTGAAACTTTTCTGCAGTCTGGATGGGCCCTAAGGAGTTATCCAGAAAGAGGAAAAAATCCCTAGAAGTATTGTGACTTTCCAGTTCTCTTTGTTTTGATTTTACCTACATATTGGTGGTTTTGCACCCAAATTTTTTCTTGAGATATCTCTGGTCTCCCTCCTTCCCCTGTTATGTTCTTCCTCCTCCTCATCCCATCACATTAAGATTCAGCCAATGTTTCAGAAATGGACTTCCACCAGTTCCCACTGAGCCCTTTTTAATCATTATTCAGGAGTTATTGTCAAAGTGTTAAAGGATTATCAGTATTACACTAGTTAAGCATTAGCATCGCTTTCTTTTATTCCTAGTGTCCCTCTTTCCTTTGCGCATTTGATTCAACTGGCTGTCCTGGGGACAGTCACTGTGTTCTTCTTGAATGTGACCATCTTAGCTAATTCTGGGATAACACAAACAGACAGCTCTAGAGAGGGATGTCTCATTTCGGTAAACAGTGGGTTAATCTAAATTGACCTGGGGAGTGGGAATGAAAAGTCCTTGGCAATGCCAAGCGTTCGTACTTTGGGGTGGGAAAAAGGTCAGGCAGATCTCCAAAATAAAATCTGTTTGTACAGGGCCAAAACCTGGCCCTTTCAGAGATATTTTTTCTCTCTTTCACCCTCTCATCTTAAGATATGTTGCTGAATTTGCTCACACCTGCGCCACTTGCCTTCTCCTTCTCTCTGTGGTTTCCTCTGTTGAAAGGTAGACTGTAGGCTCTGTGGGGCAGGGAACTGGTCAATGGCAGCTGGGGGCTCCCATGCCCTTGGAGTGCTGAGTCTGCTCCAGCCACATGTCTGAACTTTAAAACAGTGGTTCTCAACCTGTGGGTCCTCAGATGTTTGTGGACTTCAGCTCCCAGAAGCCCCAGCCACTATGGTCAATGCTCAGGGCTTCTGGGAGCTGAAGTCCAAAAAACATCTGGGGACCCACAGGTTGAGAACCACTGCTTTAAAAGAACTATTAAAGTGACGAACCCTATCCCAAGATTAGATTCAGGCTTTGGACAACCCATTTAAAGTTCAGACTAAAACCCGGAGGGGATTAATTGCCCCTTGATCACTAGCTAGTGTGTATGTCGTATGTCTGCTAAAAGACCCTTTAAAATACACCGAGGAGCTATAATACTACTACTGTGAATATTAATAACAGTAATGATTAAAATAATGCTCACCTAAGAGCTTGATGGCTGCCTCCCTCAGAGAGTGCCGGGGGTTTTCCACGTAATTAAATGCCTCCTCCAAAAAGATACTTTCCGCTTGTTCTCTGTAGCGCTTCACCTGTGAGGTGGGAGCCAAAGGAGAGGTGGAGTGGGGGAGAGACGAATTTCTCATTGTCTTAGAATCATAGAATCATAGAATGATAAAGTTGGAAGAGACCACAGGGGCCATCGAGTCCAACCCCCTGCTATGCAGGAATACACATCAAAGCACTCCCAACAGATCCTTAAAGAACAACAACCAACCTATTCCTCACAAACAAGCAAGGAGGATGTTGGGAGTTAGAGTTTCCCAGAGTATTAGCCCTTTGGGAAAATTCTATGAAAGCTAAAGCTGTTAAGAATTAGCTTTCTTTTAGCAGAGTTGCAGAAAAAGCACGTCCCAATCTCTGTGTGGCTTCCCTGAACTGAGACTGACTTGGAAAGCAAAACAAGGTAGGCAGTTTCAGGTTCCAAATTTAAAAGATTTAATGATAAACTTTACAATTACATATGCACTGGAGAAACTAGATGCTAACTTACTAACAAAAGGATTAGGGAAGACAGTAACTTCATTCTTAACTCATCAACTTCTTAGTGGAAAAGCTAGCATAGTAGAGATAAGTTGCTAGAAGCAAGATTGCAAAAAGGGGAAAGAGAGAGAGGCGTAGTCTTCTATGGAAGGCCAATGACTGACTCTAGTTTGTATCCCGGGTCACATGGTCTGGACACCATAGCCAATCATTTTAATAACTCAAAGCAGCAGTTGAGACTTTAGGTGAGAGATCAAAGAACTTTTACATGCAAAGGAAAATTAACCCTATGTTAGCTAAGCCCCGTTTGTCCTAGAACAAGAGGGGAGAAGAGAGAGAATGCTAGAATTTTCCAACAGAGAAACATTGGCATCAGCATTCAGCAAACATAGGCATTCTGAGCTGAAACCAGCTACAGTTTGAGGCCTCCCTCAGAACCTTGTTCGGTATTGAAAAATGACACATTCCATTGCTATAAGATCAATTTTATCGGCGATAAATGGATGTAGCCAGTGGTCTACAGCAAAAGAAAGCAGCTCAGCTCAGGTTGGGGTGAGCAACTGCATAAGGCCAGAAGTCACCTTCTCTCCACACACAGCAAGTCCAAATATCTTTGCCTTTCTCTGCAGTCCTTCTCAAAATGGTGACAGAAAATGATCGTATCACTTCCTGCTGCCATTTAGAGAGGACAAATAGAGTAGAATGGAAGTTTTTGGGGACAGTAAGTTGGAAACAAGTTGAAGACACACAAAAACATCAATGTTTGTAGGAACTGGGGCATTTTGCATGCTATCATGTGTTTGGGCAGCTGTCTGTGATTTGGGGGGAGCAAAAAAGCCACAAAATGCACCATTTTTTTAAAATGAGATTTGGGGGCTATGGGAGACTGAGGGAGCTTCAAGGGACACAGAAAGGGGCCCCATGGAGCTCATGGGCCACCTTCTCCCACTCCTGCTTTAGCTAATGGGCTCCACTGTCCCTTCACAGTAAGAGGTGTGATTCAGGCCTGTAAATGATGAATTGCATCCAGATGATCCCAGTGCAACGTCCCACATCCCCATGGCTTGATAATGGGTCCCTTGAGTTGGGATGCACCCGGAAGAGGCAACTGGAAGATCACTCTCTGGGATTATATAGGCCAGAACCAAACAAAGGAAGCCAAACTGAATAGGCACGACCATCTCACATAGCTAGGAGAGTGGTATGCGCAAGTTGCCGCGCGGACAAATGTTCTGTTCCAGAACTGGGATGTCGTTCCCCAAACTGACACACATTACTGCTTTATTGGTGGGAGGTAATGCAGCACATGGTATGCAAAAGAGGGCCTTTCTGCACTACACTGTTATAGTGCTATTATTCCACTTTCAATATCCTGTGGAATTCTAGGGTTTGTAGTTTCCTGAGGCCAAAGAGCACTCTGGCTGAGAATCCTAAAATGCTCCTCTCTAAACTTCAAACCCCAGGATTCCATCGGATGTTGAAAGTGAAATAATAGCACTATAATAATGTAGTGCGGAAAGGTTCAGTGTGGGCTCTAAAACAGTGAACCAAAATGCCTCCTTTTTGTATGCTTTTGTATGCTTTCAACTCTTTCCTTGTATCTTTCCACTACTTGCATTAGCTATGCAAGTAGTGAAGATAAGCATGTGCAGCAGAGTTCCTTAGAAGGTTGCTTTCCGTATATATGTTGTGTGAGCGCTCAACAAATCTGTTTCACTCACTCTCTGGCTGCATAGCTTGAGGAGGGTCTGATCCTTTTGGTCAAAAGCTCTGTGTTGTGTGCTTTCCTTTTCTGACCAGAGAGTTTCCCCTACAGCTCTGTGCCTGCTTGGGAGCAGGATGCTGGGAGTTCCAGTTAGAGGCAACACTAGTATTCCAGCCCTTTCATTGATGGAGTCCAGCACCCCTCCCAGCCAGTGGTAGAACTGGGCCCCTAACTAGGCTACTTTGGCTACCAATTCAGTTCAGTTCAATTCCCCATGGCTGGCTATGGAATCCCTGAGCTGGTGTGCACCACTCAGGTGAGGCTGATGGAAGACAGGCTCGCAAAGGTTATGTAGTGCTGAAAAAGCACAGAAAATCAAAGTGCCCAAGTGTGACCCATCTCCTCTCCCCGCAAGCTAAGAGCAGAGTGAAAGCAGGTTAGCAGCAGAGAAAAAAAATCATTCCTCCAGTCCATTCTCAGTCTTCTTATCTTTTCCCAGATTCAGCCTGCCAAGCTAACGAAAAAAAATCTGATAAGTTCACTGATACACATTAACCCTTTCTGCATCAGTCGACAGCTTGCTAATATTGGGCCACGGCGGTGACAAGGACCCATTTGCTTTGGGAGGAGGGCACATTGGAGACAAACAGAACCCACTCACCAGGCTGGTGCAGAAAGTCCAGGCGTCATTATCCTGGATTGATACTTGGATGAAAGATTTCAGAAAGCGGTCAACTTTCCTCAGGGCAGTCCAGCAGGCCTATAGAAAAAGGGAAGAGCATGTTCTGCCATACAGCCTTCCTTGACTCATCTGACAGGCTAGTAACTGGAGCACTCCCAGAAAACAGAATTGGTTGAAAAGTGGAGCCCATGTACAATACTGGAGGGAGCAGGAAGGACTTACGGAGGCTCACTTGGGACTGACCACACACATGGTGCTTGCAAAGGGCCTTATCACACTACATTGTTATAGTGCAATTATTCCACTTTAATTGTCCTGGCTGCACTCTGTGGAAATCTGGGCTTTGTAGTTTGGTGAGACACTGGAACTCTCTGGCTGGGGATTCTAAATGCTCCTCCCTAAACTGCAAACCCCAGGATTCCATGAGATATTGGCATGGCAGCTGAAGTGGAATAATAGCACTATAACAGTGTAGTGTGATAAGGTCCAAAGTCTCTTAGCCAGTTTAGTGCCTCCCCCGCCCCCACCTCAGCTTGCTTTGCAAGCAGCACGTGTATGAGCGGTCCCAAGTGAGCCTCCGTAGGCAAGAAGAAATTATGGAAGTGCAGAGCCTCCATCCAATGAACGGAATTAATGGAACTTGACCTTAATTTGGACGTGAAAGAGCAAGTCGTCAGACAATGAAGCATCAAAAAGCATGGGCTTCCTGTATTAATACTTCCTGGAACCCTTCAAAGAGGAAATCAGAGCAATTAACATGCTAGGCAGAAGTTTGAACGGGGCATGTAAAAGGTCGCTATTCCCAACAAGCAGTACATCCAATGTATCTGGAGATCCCCAGTCAGAGCTGGAAGAGGCTGCAGTGCCTCGCCTCCCCAAGACTTTGGTACTGAGCGCTAACAAACATATGGGAGGGATCCCATTGCCAGGCTTGTGTTGCAGTTCCAACTCTAGGGTCCTGCCAATCACCTTGTAGTCCGTCCCCTTAAGCCCTTCCTGGATCGGGTACTTGGCCTCAAGGTTGACCCCCCAGTATGGACAAGTGGCTGTGTTGTTTTATCGTCTCGTTCTGGTAAGTATGGCCTGACTCTTTATCAGGCTTGATAGAGACAGCTAGAGACAGTTTAAACAAAGAATCACAAGTGGGAGTTTATTAAGACACAGAAAATAACATGTTCACACTTGTCAAGCATTCATAGCTCTCCCAAAACAGAGTCAGTTCTTCCCTTTGTCTGACTCTCCAGTCTCTATTCCGTCTCCTCCTCTCTCTCTGAAATCTGTTCCCTGTCTTTGTGCCATTTTTTCCCCATCTTCCTTCTGACAGAGACAAGCCTCAGCTTTTGTAACATTTCCTTCCCGCAGGTCCACCTTTCACAGCATTCCCTCGGCTTTGATTGGCTGCCTTCAGCCAGCCCGGCCCAGATTCTCCTTCACAGCACCACTGCTGTAAAAACAACTTTTTTGGTGGCAAACATAGGCCGTTTCCACCCTACACAGTTACAGTGGTATTATTGCACTGTCAGCATCCTGTGGAATTCTGAGGTTTGTAGTTTCCTGAGGCCCAAGAGCTCTCTGGCTGAGGATTCTAAATGCTCCTCCCTAAACTGCAAACCCTAGGATTGCATAGGATGTTGAAAGTGGAATAATAGCACTATAACAGAGTAGTGCGGGAAGCCCCCCAGATGCAGCAGGTGGTCGGTAGAGAAAAGCATTACAGCCCTTTTGCTGATAGGCTCCAGCTTCCCCTCATAGCCAATGGTAGAACTGGTAGAAACAATGCATTCTGCCCAGACTATCCCATGGATCACACTCCAGTTCCTCATAGCCATCCAATGGGTTCCGTGGACTAGGATGCACTCCCTTACCAGACAAAGTCAATGGAGGATGGATGTATTATTGTTTTGTGTCTTCAAGTAATTTCTGACTTATGGCAACCCTAAGGCCAGCTTATCATGGGGTTTTCTTGGGAAGATTAGTTCAGAGGGGGGTTTGCCTTTGCTTCCCCCTGAGGCTGAGAGAGTGTGACTTGCCTACAATCACCCAGTGGGTTTCCATGGCTGAATGGGGATTCAAACCCTGGTCTCCAGAGTTGTAGTCCCATGCTCAAACCACTATGCCACACTGGCTTGCCCTGTGCAGAAGGAAACAAAGGAAACTGAACCATGCAGGAAATCAGCAGAAGATTAGGACTTGGAAGGGCAGCTATGAAGGAACTAGACAAGATCCTCAAGGGTAAAGACACATCATTGAATACTAACGTCAGGATTGTCTGTGTCATTTGTATTTCTGATTTCTAGGTGTGGGTGGGAAAGCTGGACATTGAAAGAAGCTGATGGGAAGAAAATCAACTGATTTGCTGTTGGAGGAAATTTCTGTGGATACCATGGGCTCTCAAAGAGACAAATCCATGGGTTCACAAAAGCAAATCAGGCCTTAAATCTCCCTAGAGCAGTGGTTCTCAACCTGTGGGTCCCCAGATGTTTGTGAACTTCAGCTCCCAGAAGCCCTAGCCACTATGGTCAATGCTCAGGGCTTCTGGGAGATGAAGTCCACGAACATCTGGGGACCCACAGGTTGAGAACCACTGCCCTAGAGGCTAAGATGTCTAAACTGAGAGTGCATCCTGACTGATTAAAAAGGCCACAAAGCCCCAGATTTTGTTCTTTCTGATTTTATTTTTGGAGATCCACATACATTTTATTTATCCCAGAATCTTTTCTCACAGCTCCCAATACAATCAAGGACTTTTTATAGCAGCTCTGCAGGTTGGTTTATTTTAACCTAGTATAAAATCAGACAGAACAGGAACAAAATCAGGGACTTTTCAATTTGTCTGGATGCACCCTATCATACATTGGATAGATCATGAGAAGACGTGAAGCAATAGAAAAGATAGCAATGCAAAACCAAGTACTTGGCTCATTACTTTTATTTAGTAAGCAGATAGTCAAAATAAAACCCAACAGAACTCTAAGGCAAGCGAGTCCAGAGTCAGTCAGGGTAATCCAGAATCAGGCACAGAGTTCAGCAGGGCATCCAGCAAACAGAGAAGTCAGATAAGCTCTGACAACTGCTGGAGGGAAAGGGCAGCAGCTATATAGGTCAGCCGCCTAACACAGCTGTTGCCTGAGTAACTGTTACCAGTCATAAATTCTCTGGGATTGAGATAGGCTCTCTCTTTGTTGTCTGTGCTCAGCAACGGTGGGCACTGGTAGGTGCTCTTCTGTATCTGAAGGGGAAGGACTCTCTGCTGTTTGTCCCCTGTTCTGTCTGTGGCACTGTAACCTCTTCCTATACAGCAGGTCCTGGCATGCCCCATTTCAGCCTCTGGCATGCCCCTGTTTCAGACTCTGAGCCAGAGTCCATGTTCTGGAAGGAGGGCATGGCAACGACAACAACTAGGAAAGCCTACTCCTCTGCGTGTTCCCAGCCACTGATCCCTTCTTCAGCTTTCCTGGAACTGCCAACTAAGTTAAACCATTTAGCAGACCTACTAAATATGAAGTAGCCCTCCCAGTGCCACAGAACAGCTGTTAATGCTTGCTGCCCAGATGCTGAGAAGGATTTTAGAACTCATCCCTCTTTTGACCCGTCATGTCCTAGATAACTTGCACTTCACTCAGAGTTAAAACAGAAGTGTAGCAAGGCTAGCAAGTCAGCAACCTTCCTGGAAAGCTGCTGAGACTATCACATATCTGGTGGTTACAGATTTTATTCCTAGGCACACAAAATTAGACACTCATAGCAGTGATTGGTGAAAGTTACAAATTTCACATGATCCTACAAGTTAGGCATTTTCCCAGACCCTCTGTTATTTATATACCTTTTATCCTCGAAGCAGAAGCAAGTTCCTGTCTTAGCTTGAGCATTGTCAGTTCCCATAAGACCTTTCCAATATTTTTGTATTACCCCTCTGATCTTCTCCCCCTTGCCAGATATATTTTAGGAATGAACAATAAAGCAATTAACCATTTGGTGCCCTGGAATACCTTACTGTAGAGCTTCCCAAGCTTTTCATTTGATGACACACTTTTTTAGACACGCATCATTTCGTGACACAGTAATTCAGTTTTACTAGCAAACCAGAGGTTACACTAACCCCTTATAAGAGATACAGACACATACATAGGTTGTAATAACAAAATGTATGGGGACAAAACGTATCTCATGAAAACCTTTCATATATTTTAAATATAAATTTATAAATAATAACATACATTTATAAATAATAACATACATACATTTCCGAGATTGTAGGCGACACACCTACACACTTCAGGCGACACACTAACATGTTGCAGCACAACATTTGGAAAGCCCTGCCTTATTGAGTTTCAACTGGATACATGGTTGTAATGAGCAATTAGCAACTGATACTTAGTAGCACTTTACCAGGCTATAGCAATATCTAAATCAGCCAAACTATTCAACCAGATATACTAATGCATATCCAGCAAACACATATGACAGGCAGCATGCCTCCTGAGACCCACCTACTATGGGCTCCAGGTTGGGAAAACTTGACTGATTTTTCCTGCATTGTAGGGTCCTCAGCTTACCTGGGTCACCGGGATGCTCTCATCATAGAGGTGGACCATCAAGGGCACCAGGCTTTGCAGGGCAAACTCTTTCATGTGCTCTTTGCCTCCCTTTTGGATGAGTTCAAAGAGGCAGCTGAAGGTGGAGATGGCGGCTAGCCTCACCTTGTTAGATGCCTGTGCCAAGAAGCAGTTGGAAATTCAGTTGGCGCTCAGGGGCTCAGATCTCTGTGTAGTAGTGGTGGGTGTGATAGACGACGGCTCAGAGGTCGATGAGCAATTGATTGTGCCAGAAACAGAGCCAGTGGCAGACCAAACTATCTTGCCAACACCCCTATCAGCTGAAAGACAAGCTGAGACAGAGTTGTTGCAGCCAGGGCCAGAGGGAGAAGGGACCAGCAATGATTTAGAGCAGCGGTTCTCAACCTGTGGGTCCCCAGATGTTCGTGGACTTCAGCTCCCAGAAGCCCTGAGCATTGACCATAGTGGCTGGGGCTTCTGGGAGCTGAAGTCCATGAACATCTGGGGACCCACAGGTTGAGAACCACTGATTTAGAGGAATTAGATCCACCTTTGCCCCCCAGCTGTCAGTCATGGAGGAAACAAAAAAGAGCAGCTCAGAGGGAAGCCATTTTGGTGAGACCGAGAAAATAGAATAATGATGAGAAACGCCTGTTTTCCTCAGCTATATACATCTGTCAGGCTGGCTTGCTGTTTGCTCGTAGCAAATCGCTACTCAAGCTTCCACGACCCACGTGTTCCGACTTGCTTGACCTTGTGGATGGACCTCTGAACTTTTGGATAGACCTTGACTTTGGCTCAGTTCAGTGCTTCTACTTAACTGTTAGCATTGGACACTCCCCCTCCTCCTCCTCTTGGGCAAGTACTATTGCTTTCCTTCCCTTGCTGGTTGATAAGCATGGGCTGGGAGTTGAACTCTTGACAGTGGGGTTTGTATTGACATTTAGCCCAATGTTTAAAGGAACTCACCAAGATGCAACACCTTATCCTCTCAAAAAAAAAAAAAAAAAAAACCAAAAAAACAACCAACAACAAACAAACAACCTGGTACCTTTCTACAGCTTTTTAAAAAAATTCAGACCAAACGCTGGGGCAGATATTTCATCCCTACAGATTTCAAAGGAACAAGCCTCCATCAGTAAAGGCTACACTGGCCCATGCAAGCAGAAGACAGCTGTCACCCTGAGAGGGCTTCTACAAGCCTATGTGTAGGACATGCAACTTGCCTGGTAGATGCAGAATTCTGTGAGATCTAGAACAACCCTGACACCTCTTCTATATGACAACCCTTCAGATATTTAAAGGTGGCTATTTATTGCATGATGATAGTGTTCGGGAGAAGCGTGGTATAGCATAACTGTGTTAGCTACATAAGGGTAGATTTATACCTAGTATAAAAAATTTAGTTGGGATAAGAATTAGTGACACCAGAGCCCAAGCTGATATTGCCGCTTTGTCCGCCTCTAGGGCTTTAAAATGGGTAGCTAGAGCCCAGTCACAATTCAAGAGAGAAATATCTGTTTCTTGAAATGAAAAAGAATCAACATATTGCTTTTACTTGTCTCTGGTTTGAGATGATGGACACAGAGATCGTCCAGTGAAGATACCAGGGATTCCACTCACAGATAGGCTGTGAATATGCAGCGTGCAAGCAATGGAAGACTTGGCACATTATCTACTCAAGTGCCATTTATATCCGAGCTGTAGGAAGCATTATCTGGGCTCCTTTTTGAATTGCGTCAGAAACTGGGCTGTGACAAAGAAATGCACTTTTTGTTTGAGTGGTTCTAATCACTGTGCGTCTCAGAGGGTTGCCCTCTTTGCATCCAAGGCTGCCAACTTAAGGGAAAAAACAGGTGGAAAGAGGGGGAAATGTTAATTTTCTGGATGGCATATTTTTAATTTGGGCTTCACGTAATTTTAATATGAAAGAGACATGACAATGTTTTTTTATTATAATTGTGCTGGAAAATTCTAGTATTCTCTCTCTCCTCATTCTTATTCTACGGTAGGTGGGGCTTAGCTAGCTTAAAGCTTCTTTGAATGTCAAAGCCTTTTGCTTTCCCACCTATAGCCTCAACTCTTGCTCTTTGTGTTATTTAAATGCATGGCTATGGTATCCAGGTGACCAGACCATGTGACCCAGGATAGACCCCGGGGTCATTGGCCTTAGATAAAAGACCACACTTCTCTTTCTTTGCCCTCTTTGCCATTTTGCTTCCACTACCTTCAGCCATGTAGCTTGGAGTTTGGGGGGAGGCGGAGCAAGGGGAGGCAGAGGGGCGGGGGCGTGGCCATGTTGCACGGGGGGGTGACCACATTGTGCAAGGGGCATGGCCACATCATGTGAGGGTGTGGCCATGTTGTGCTGCCCCCCCAAAACTTGCCACCTGGAGCAGACCGTCCTCATCATCCCTCCATCCATACACCTCTGACTACCTTCCCTCTGACCGTGCCTCGCCTCTCCATCAATAAGATGGTGAGTTAAAAATGAAGCTACTATCTTACCTAACCTTTTTGTTAGCTAGTTAGGATCTAGGCTCCCCAATGCATATGTAATTGTAAAATTCATTAGTAAACTTTACAACCTGAAACTGTCTGGCTGGTTTTGCTTTCTAAGTCACTCTCAGTTCAGGGAAGCCACACAGAGATTGGGATATGCTTTTTCTGTTACTCTGCTATAAAAGAAGGCTGATTCCTAACAGTTTTAGCTTTCATAGAATTTCTCCCAAAGGGCTTACACCCTGAGAAACTCTAACTCCCAACAGACTGGAGTATTTATAACTGTTATCATTTCTAATTGTTTGAAACAGCCAGCCGATTAATGCAATAAACTGATCTATTCCCATTCCACTGACCTAGCAAGCGTGAGACAGAGGAACTTGGCCTAGATCTTTTGGCCACCCAGGTGGGTTGGTGTTGCCTTGACCCTGGCTGGGCAGTACTCACGTCATCAAAAAGAGGGATCACCCGGCAAGCCACCTCCACAGTGAAGACATTCAGTTCCTCACTCTCCAACCTCCTCAAGACATGTGGCAGGAGCTTGAGGGCCTTCACGTTGATATCTCGGTTTGCTTCCCTCAGCCTGGCAAGGATATCCGGCAGGGCGTGCTTGAATTTAGCCATCTGTGGGATCCAAATGTAAGGCTGAGTCAAAACATTTCCAAGGAAGCAAGAAGTCAGTTCAATAAAGGGCTTTCCTTCCTCCTGGCTGTCTTTAGCTAGGAACAGAATACAAGATGGTCGCACAGAGGGGAGTTCCTGTCAGCAGGGTGGCTGGTGGTACGGGCGTGGTGAATCTGTGCCGGGCTTCATTTCAGGCTTCTAAGGAGCTATCCAAGGTCCTGAGCCTACATCTCCCATATTCTACACAGACAGTCCCTTAAGGAGGACAAAAATGGAGTCTACCAAACATTGCCTTGGGATTTGCAGCACAAACAACGTCTGTATGGAAAAACCCAAAGCTACATCTTCTATTTCATTTGCAAATAATTCCTCACCACCATCCCCTCCTTCCCACTTATTTCTCATATACTAGAAATGTAGCAGAATGGATCACCAGTAGAGCATGTGCAGAAGGCTCTGATATCAGAGGCTGCTGGCTCCAAGGACTGAGGGGTGATGTATCCATTCACTGTTTTAGGAATAGTGAAGGTGCTGAACCTATTTGGAAGTTCAGGGTTCAGCACCATGGGTATTTCCATTAAAGTTCACACTGAAACTCACAGCAGATTTACTTCCCCACCAACAATGGAGCAAACATTCTCTATGATTCCAAACTCTGATATCTCCTCTTAAAAGCCAAAGAGAAGGACTTCTCTGCCTGAAGCTGCAGAGAGCTTCTCTGCCATTTGTGAGTAATCAATACTGAGCTAGAAGCACTAATGATGTGGCTGGACCTAGCTGATCATCATCATCACTGTAGAGCCTGGAATAATTGCATTTTTTTTAACTACATCTGAGGGCTTACCTCATCTCAGCATAGAGTAAACTGTATGGATTTCCACTTATTCCCACCTATGCCACCCATGAGAGGACCTGGTCCTGTCTCATCCCTCTGGCAAGTACAGAAAAGAAATCCCACCTAAATGTAAGGAAGAACTTTCTTATGGTAAGAGCTGCTCAACAGTGGAATATGGTGCCCGGGAGTATGGTGGAGTCTTCTTCTTTGGAGGCTTTTAAACAGAGGCTGGGTGGCCATCTGTTGGGAAGGCTTTGATAGTCTCTTCCTGCATGGCAGAATGGGGCTGGACTGGATAGCCCTTGGGGTCTCTTCCAGCCCTGTATGATTCTATGTCACCAATAGGATTTTGACTTACATTTCCTAAAAATGCCTTATCCAGTGTCCAGAATCTGGTCCAGGCAGTGGCCATGCAATGACAATATTCAAAGAATTATGGGCTCTTGAGCTGGAAGGGGCTGTAAGAGTCATTAGTGCAAACCCCTGCCATGCAGGAATTCACAGCTAAAACACCTGATAAGTTGCCATCCAAATGCTGTTTAAAGACCTTCAAAGAGGGAGAGTCCACCAGCTAAGGCAGTCTATTATTCCAATGTCAAACAGCTTTCACAGTAAATTTCTTTCTCATGCTTAGGTGGAATCTCTTCTCTTGTAATTTGAATCCACTGGGTCATGTTCCAGTCTCTGGAAAATAAGCTGGCTCTATAACAGTACCACTGCTTTGATCAGACCTCACCTGGACTACTGTGTCCAGTTCTGGGCACCTCAATTCAAGAAGGATATCGACAAGCTGGAACCTGTCCACAGGAGAGTGACCAAAATGGTGAAGGGTCTGGAAGCCATGAAGCCCTATGAGAAGTGGCTTAGGGAGCTGGGGATGTTTAGTCTGCAGAAGAGAAGGTTCAGAGGGGACGTGATAGCCGTGTTTAAATATTTGAAGGGATGTCATGTCGAGGAGGGAGCGGGCTTGTTTTCTGCTGCTCCAGAGACTAGGACAAGGAGCAATGGATTCAAGCTGGAGGAAAGGAGATTCCACCTGAACCTCAGGAAGAACTTCCTGGCAGTCAGAGCTATTCAGCAATGGAATATGCTGCCTAGGAGTTTGGTGGAGTCTTCTTCTTTGGAGGTTTTTAAGCAGAGGCTGGATGGCCATCTGTCAGGAATGCTTTGATGGGTGTTCCTGCACAGCAGGGGATTGGACTGGATGGTCCCTGGGGTCTCTTCCAACTGTATGATTTGATGATTCAATGATTCTGTGATTCTATAATTCTATAATTCTATCTTCTACCTGATATCACTTCAGATACTTAAAGATGTCTATTATATCACCTCTTAGCCTTTTCTTCTCCAAGCTGAACATACGCAGCTCCCTCAGTCTTTCCTCAGAAGGCTTGGTTTCCAGACCTTTGAACATCTTGTTTGCCCTTTTCTAACAAGTTCAAGAAGGCTTGTCAATAGCCTTCCTGAACTGTGGTACCCGGAAGGAAACATGGTGGTGATGAAGATGATGATGATGATAATGGTGATCTGCCACACTGAATCACACCAGCTGGCAGGTGAAGATCAAATACAGCTGGAGAGGAACACAGTTCCCACTTCTGCAGTAGGATTGAGGCCTGCTTCTCCAATGGGACTTTGTCAGTTGGGAAATTCTAAGACTTGTAATTCAGGGCCTGAGTCTTGTTGGCAGTACCCATTAGAGTAAGATCCATTGAATCAATAGGACTTACTCACCATTCAGCAATTGGTCCCATGGATCTACTCTAGCTGGAATTAACCAATATGATGGGGTGAGGAGAAATTCCCAGCACTCTTCACTGTTGGATCAGCTGGCTTGTCCTGCTGGCAGCTGAAGATCAAATACAGCTGGAGAGGAACACAGTTCCCACTTCTGCAGTAGGATTTAGGCTTGCTTCTCCAACCAGGCATTAAAGAGTAGCTTTTTCCAAGGCCTGCATCATCAAAGCTGGGGCAGTACTGGAGTGAGGGAGGAGGAGCTGGAAGGCAGACATGGTCAGTGGCTCCCGTGTTAGTGGGGTGGTGGGCCTGCTCCAGGTTTTAGTCTCAACTTTAAAAGAGCTAGCCCAAGTGTTGGAGGGAAGAAAGCACCTTGGACAGATCCCTGGAAGTCTGGACTAAAGCTCAGAATGGATTCACTGTCCCGCCAGCAGCAGACGGGATCTGCTGCAATGCCTCTCCATCTCCGTCACTCACCTTCTCAGGATAGGCGGTCAAGTGGAGCATGCCGCTGAGTGCCAGGGATCTCAGCTCAACCCTCTGTGCCCTCAGTTGCTTGCACAGCTGTTGGATGACCTCTTCAACAGCCTCATCCTTGAGGCTGTTTCTCTCAAGGATCTGGAAAGGGAGAAGCAAAAAGCAGGACTGGCACCATTCGTCAGGATTTTTTGCTTTCTGGGGCCAAAAGTCCCTCTCACATCACATCAGATGTGTGTTCCATTCTGCAACATTGGCATTCCACACAAGGATGATATAGGACAGTGGTTCTCAACCTGTGGGTCCCCAGATGTTTGTGGACTTCAGCTCCCAGAAGCCCCAGCCACTATGGTCAATGCTCAGGGCTTCTGGGAGCTGAAGTCTACAAACATCTGGGGACCCACAGGTTGAGAACCACTGATATAGGACAATCAATGTGTTAAGCAGTGAATATTAATGATGTCTAATAAAGTCAGGAAGTACCATTTAGTATTAAGATTAGAAAATGAAATACCATTTGGCACATAAATGTAACATACATTGAGATGTGACAGAAAGAATGTTTAACATGGAGAAGAGAAGGTTAAGAGGCGACATGACAGCTATGTTTAGATATTTGAAGGGATGTCATGTGGAGGATGGAGCAAGCCTGTTTTCTGCTGCTCCAGAGATTAAGACACGGAGCAATGATCAATGTTTCCTGTTCAAACAACAAGAAAACAGATTCCATCTAAATATTAGAACAACTTTCTGATAGCAAGAGCAGTTTGACAGTGGAACGCGCTGCCTGGGAGTGAGCTGGAGTCCCCTTCTCTGGAGGTTTTTAAACAGAGGTTGGATGGCCATCTGTTGGAAGTGCTTTGATGTTGTATTCCTCTGTGGCAGGGGGGTTGGACTGGATGGCCTTTGGGAGCTCTTTCAGCTCTATGATCCTATTATTCTTTCTCCTCTACTTTTTAATTTCTAATTCATATGTTTCATGTTCTTTTTATGCTGTTTTTTTCCTTTCCTCTTATGTATTTGTAGAATTTTAGTGTTTTTAGAATAAAATATATATATATATATGAATAGATAGATAGATAGACTATCTGTCTGTCTGTCTGTCTGTCTGTCTAACATATGACATTATAAGTAACAGGATGCCAACCTCTATTTCTACAACTAATACACACGCACACACACACACACCTGTTGCTCATAGCATATTATACCCTAGTCACCTCTGCATATCTCTTCTATTCCTTTCCCGTCCAGCCTGTCCTGTCCCCAGCATGTGACACACATCCCTCCAGCAACCCTGTTTCTTTGGCAATGCCCTCCTGGAACAAGAAGCCCCCTTGCACACTTTTGCATGTCTAGCAAGATCGAATGGGCGGATGCCAGTGATATGCACACTCCCAGGCCAGAGCTTACACCCTTGTGAAGCTGCTTCATTCAGTTCAACGTCATGCTCCCGTGCAGAACATGCACAGGTTTTGATGGTTTTCCTCTTGGGGACTGTTGGTATGCAGTCTCCAACATGAATTAGCATCTTATGCACGGATAAGTTTCCCTATGGAAGTGGTTGGACATTTTTGTCTGAAGTGGAATGTCTATATGCAGTTCAAGATGCTGGAAGCAGAGTTGGGCATGGTGCATGGTGAGCAATATGCGTGGTTTTGCTTTGTGCTCAGATGGGCATGGGTGCACTCCACACATCGAAGTGTGTTGCAGCTGCAGGAGGCACAGGGACATCAGGTTGAGCGTTCCAAGGCTCAACATCACAATTTGTTAACAAAGCCACTTTTTTCAAGTTCTGTGCAGCTCTCTGAGCACAAAGATGCTCCTGGATTTGTTCAGCTGGCCATGGCTTTTCCCACCCACTGGAAGCCAGAGACTTCTATATCAATGGGGAAAGCTGGTGAATCCGTTCTGCGGTTTAGTCCAGACTTCACGGGAACTATCCAAAGTCCTGTACCCACTTTGGCAGTGGGGAATAGTGTGATTTATCATCTTGGAAAGCTCCCTTAAAGTTCTGAATAAAACATGGAGTGGACATGATGTGTGATCCATTGCCTTGCCCTGGCAATTTCTCCCTTCTCTGTCAGCTGCCGTGGCAGGCTCACCTCCACCAAAAAAGTCATCACGGTCAGGTGTATCCTGTCTTCTTTGGTGTCCAAAATGGCCATCAGTTGGGGGAACATCTGTTCACTCCACTGGTTTCTGAGCAGCGCTCTGGCACGAAAAACAGAAACATTGCTAGCAGGCCTTGCAAAAAAATGTTGCAGCATTGGGTGCTCTTGTTAGGCATTCCAACAACCAGCCAGGCAGCCCATGAAGCCTGCTTTCAGAGACACCCCACCCCAAAACTTGGAAGAGTTACTTTTTTTTTTTTTTGAGCTTTGATTGCTACCCCCACCTGGAAAGCTTGGAAGAGTTACCAGTTCTGGATTCCAGTTAAATCCAAATGCTAGTCCCAACTAAATCAGATCCAAGGAAACAATTGAACTTGCATCAATGTGGGCTTGCCAAGTTCTCACTGAGTGAGTGGGTCAGCTCTAGTTGGGACTAACTCCGGTGTGGGAGTCGTGTGGCTCTCCACGTGTTGTTTGAACGCAATGGCCAGCATTTCTCATCATCGAATACTCTGGGAATGGCTTAAGGATGGGAGTTGCAGTCCAATGACATCCAGAGGACTACGTAATTCTCCTTTTGGGTTTAGGCAATCGACTACAACTCCCAAAATTCCCTGGTACATAGCCATGTGGACATACTGGCTGGAGGATTCTGGGAGTGGTGGCCCACGGCCTAAAGAACCTTTTCCAAGCTTCGCTCCCTCCTACGCTCCATCCCGACCCTACCATAAGTCAATTTGATGGCCATTAAGTGCATGGAGGAGGCTGTAGTCTGAGACATCTGAGGGTAGGAAAGCTTGCCTGCTAGGCGAACAGGAATACCCCCTTCAGCAAACTGATGAATCTCTACCTTCCTTCTGCACTCTTCTTTCAGAGACAAAATCCTTCCCATTAGGCAGGGGGAGGATAATCCTCTATTCCTTGCAGGAAAGGGCAGTTAGCCCAGGAGATCCCAGTGATGTTCTCTTTTTCGGCAGGATGGGGCGGGGGCTCCTGACAAGCTGGAGCCAGAGGAGAGCAACCCAAATGGTCAAATGGTCAAAGGCCGGAAAACCATGAAGCCCTGTGAGGAGCAGCTGAGGGAGTTGGGTATGTTTAGCCTGATGAAAAGAAGGTTAAGGGGTGACATGATAGCCATGTGTAAATATTTGAACGGATGTCATGTTGAAGATGGAGCAAGCTTGTTTTCTGCTGCTACAGATACCAGGACATGGAGCAATGGATTTCAAATTACAGGAGAAGAGATTCCACCTAAACATCAGGAAGAACTTACTGCTGCCTGGAAGTGTGGTGGAGTCTCCTTCTTCGGAGGTTTTTAAACAGAGGCTGGATGGCCATTTGCTGAGGGTGCTTTGATTGTGTGTTCCTGCATGGCAGAAGGGGATTGGACTTGATGGCCATCAAGGTCTCTTCCAACTCTATGACTCTATGATTCTATGGCCTCTCGGCTTCAACAGCTTCAATGCTTACCTGGCAAAGATGGTGATTCCTTTCAGGTGAGTTGAACGATGCAGCAGAAGCTCTGAGCCTCTCCTCTTGTTCATGATGAGGGTCTCGTCCCCTCCACTGGCTCGCCTGACTAGAGCTTTGAAGGTCCTCAAGGCAGACCTGGGGGGACGGGTGAGAGCGAGCATAAATGGCACCCACGAAAAGTGTCCTTGAGACTATACAAAAACTGGCGAGAAGAGGGGTGAATGGGATAACTCACTCTACTTTTTGTTTTTGTAATAATAAAGAGAAGACAATAAATTAAAGAGTAGAGATCTGAACAGTAGGAGAAAAAAAATATTGAAGAAGCTACAGTCAGACCTGCGTATCTGTGGATTCTGTAACTACAGATTCAACCAAGTACGGCTTGAAAATATTCCAGGAAAAAAAGGGTTCCCAAAGGCAAACTTTGATTTTGCCATTTCATACAAGAGACACCGTTTTACTACACCACTGTACATAATGTGACTTTAACACCCCACAAATTTTGGTATCCAGGGGGGTCCTGGAAGCAAGCCCTAGGAGATACTGAGGGCCCACTGTAACTAGAACTGGAACGATCCAAAAGGAACCTGGAGATGGATGAAAAGGAACTGAGAGGGAGTAATGGTTGGTGTTAGGGTTACCCCTGAAAAAAGATGCGGGGCCAGACCTAAAATATTAGGTCTGTCACAGACTATTCTGAGTAGTCTATGCAATTTCAGGTGAGTCCTGAATCAACCCGCAAAGGTCCCCAACTTTGGCTAAAGAGCCTTCTCTCCCCTTGGGAAGAACGCCGTCTCTATCGTTCAGAGGTGTATTTAGCATATCGGGGGCAAGCGTGAAAGTTGTGCCCCTACCTCCAGGGCGGCTTCCTCCTCCTCCTCTTCCTCCGCTGCTCCCGCCACTGCTTTTTGGTGCTCCCCTGGCATTGGCACCCAGGACACGTACCCCACTTGCCCCACCCTAGGTATGCCTCTGCTATTTATCCTCGTGCCTGAATGGGGCAGGATTTCCGCAAGAAGCTACTCAGCTCTGGAACGCTCCACGGATGGTTCTGCGCAGGTGCGAGGCCCGGTTGTGTGAGGCGCAGAGACCACAACAAGGCATCCTACCATTCCCAGGGATTCCCAGGAAATTTCCATTTAAAGAAAAATGGAAAGGCCATGGAACTGCTCTGCCCTGACTGTGAGGAGAGGGGCTGCTCCTGGGAAGCCAAGGACGGGCACCTGAACGGAATCAGAGGGGTGGGGATCTTCTGCTGGATGCAGAGCCTCCAAAAGGTGTCGATCTCCTGCGGTGTGAAGTAGAGGGTGTAGGAGACGTGGCAGAGCAGGCAGACGGAGAGGGTGGGATACATGGACTTCAGGACCTCCCGGCAGGCGGGGGAGGGGCGCTTCAGGATCTCGTAAAGGGCCGCGGTTGCCTGCAAGGAAAGTCAGCACAGCTTAGCTCACAGGGCAGCGGCATAGGGGCGGGGAGAGAGGAGGGCGGTGCACCCTGGGCAGCAATTTTTTGGGGGTGCCGCCCCTCCTTGCCTGCCCCCCACGGACCATTGCTTCTCCCCCACATGCCATCGATCTGTTCATATGTGCCACTGCCCCTCCCCTATGTGCCAATGCATCACTCCCCGCATGTCGTCGCCCCTCCTATGCGTGCTGCCTCCCTGCCGCCATGCGCTGACACTCTGCCCACGTCCACTGCCACCCCTACCCTGCTTGCGCCGAGCTACACCACTGTTACGTGGACATGAAGACCAAGTAGTAGGCCTAGGCCGAGGTCATGCATCCAGTCTTATTTATTCATTTTTTTCCCCCAGAGTGGGCAACTGTGGGATGCTAGGGGGCTCCATTAGCCCCCCAGGAAAACCTTAGAGGGCTGAGTCTCTATACCATTATTCTTGTTATGTGCCTTCAAGCTGTTTCCAAAATACAGTGGCCCTGGGGCAGCCCTATCACGGAGTTTTCTGGGGCTGAGAGAGTGTGATGCACCCAAGATCACCCAGTGGGTGGCAGTGGCTGAGTGGAGAAATGAACTCTAGTCTCCAGGGTCCAGTGTTCAAATCACTGCACCACACAGGCAATATCCCTCTACCATACACCCTACCAAAAAACCCAAAAAAACCCCTTTTTTGCTACAAAATGATCCCTAACACCCGATCACTTCCTGTTTCTGTTCTAGAAAACGGCCTCTCTTGACCCTCAAAATGGCTAGGAGAAGCTAAACAATTTTGGCTTTTGTGTGTGTGTGTGTGCATTAGTGTACTTAGGATGTGTTAAATGTAATACATGTGAAGTAATGGGTTGTGTTATTATGCTCTAGTTTCCGTTTAGTTAACTTCATTTTAGTTTAGCTTTAGTTCTGCTTGTACATGTACAGTATATTGCTTCTGTATACTTGGTGTCTTTTTCTCCTTTCCTTTTCTTTTGTAGCTGTGGATTAGTTTGCTTGTATCTCCTACTAAAATTAACAAATGTTAAATCTGAAAAAATTGGCAAAAGTGAGTGCGTGGGGGGGCATTATGGAGCAAACATTTTATTATTTTAAATTTTTAAATCTGTGGGGCCCCAACAATGGCCACACTTTGCCCTGATTTATTGATTATTCTGCATCTCTCCCCAAACACCACTGTAAACAATATCCGGCCATATGACTAAAACCAATAAAGGCCTGTCTAAATGAAAAGGTCTAAACCTAGGCCACTTCCGCACAAGGCTGTAATAACGCTACGATTCCACTTGCAACATCCTATGGAATCCTGGGGTTTGCAGTTTCGGGAGGGGCCAGAAACTGCAAACCCCAGGATTCCATAGGATGTTGCAAGTGGAATCGTAGTGCTATAACAGCCTCGTGCGGAAGTGGCACTAGTAGGGAAAAGAGAGCTGGGAGGGGACTAACTGGGCTTCCAGTGGAAGGGAGTTCCACTGTCTTGGAGTAGAGATTGAGAAGGCTCTCCCTTGTGTCCTCCCCAGCCACGCTGAGGAAGATGATGGAACTGAAAGAAAGCTGTTTCTTGAAGATCTTAGCACCTGGGCAGGCTCATGGGGGGAGATTTTTTTACAGAGTGGAATTTTGCAGAAGCTCCAAGCTCTGCCTTCATGCTAACACCCCCCCAACTGGGTCAACGAACAAGACTTAGGTCCTTTCCACCCTACGCTGTTTATAGTGCTATTATTCCACTTTCAGCATCCTGTGGAAATCTGGGGTTTGTAGTTTCCTGAGGCCCAAGAGCTCTCCAGCTGAAAATTCTCAGTGCTCCTCCCTAAACTGCAAACCCCAGGATTCCACAGGACGTTGAAAGTGGAATAATAGCACTATAACAGGGTGGTGTGGAAACGCCCTTAGAAACTGCATGGGCCTGCTATGCTATATATATGCCTTCCTTGTGGCTCAGGCCCATGTCAGTGTGCGTGTATATGCGCCTTCAAGTTTCCTGTAGGCTTCTGGCAAGCCCATGAATTTCCAAGGGCTTCCTTCGTACTTACAGCCAAAGAACTGAGGGAAGGCTTCATGCCGGCACTGGCAACTTGGAGGGGCCGCTCCAGCAGGGTGGACTGCAGCACATCCAGGACCTTATAGGACGGTTCGGTGAAGGCGGTCAGGGCGTGCCACATGGCTGCGGCGGAGCTGCAAGTGGGGAGACAACAGCAAGGTGGGGTGGAAGGAATGCTTGCCATGCAACCCATCCGCGCCTGACCTACGGAAGTTGCAGCAGATTGCTTTCCTGAAAACGTATGGGGCTGGGTAGGTGGCATTTGCAGCAGATGAAACACGTGGCTACCTGAACTGGCCCAGAGCAGAAGCTCAGAGAAATGCGACGGTCTTCATATTGATCCACACTGCCCCACTGAAGCAGTTTGGTGTCACTTTAATGGTCCTGAGTTAATCCTATGGAACTAACTGACGTACTGAGAAATTTCTGCTTAGAGAGCTCTAATTTGCTCCTCTGAAGGACAACCCTAGAATTTACTAGCGGAGAGTTTTCAGTACTTCACTGAACTACAAATCCCAGGATGCCACAGGAAGGCTCCATGCCAGTTAAAAGGGGTATCAAAGTATTCCAGCTGTTTAGCACGCAAGCAGGCTTAGCAAAACTGAACTGTTAATTTTAAGCCTTTTACAGAGAAAATAAATGGAGCAACTGTAAATGACATGAGCGAATTCGTCCAATGTATTCTGCCACGCTGTTCATTTAAGACTCTTGAGCATTCCACATTCCTAGCATCCCAAGACACTTTATTTATTTATTTGTTCAATTTATATCCCAGCTTTCTCCTGCCATAAGACCCAAGGCTGCTAACAAAACTTAAAATAAAAGTTTGGTGGTGTATTCTGCCTGGCAGGGGGTTGGATATGATGCCCTTGTGGGCATCACATCCAATTCTGTGATTCTTTCAATTCTATGATTCTATGAGTCTATGAAAAGTCCAGCAGACTGTACAAGATTCTGAGTTCTCCAGAGCATGTCCTCAGATTAGGCATTATTTTTTTTTTAAAAAAAGTAGGATAGAGAGGAATGAAGTATAAAAATCCTAAAACATAGCTAGCTGTTTTGTAAAACATCTGGCCAAATATTTGGACTTCTGCGCTTCTTCCCTGTTAATATTTTTACTGTCCTGTCTAAGGAGGAGTCCTGGGAAACTTAAACATTTGCATGCTATTGTAGTTGGTCTTATTGCCCATCTGTCCTTTGGTTTTGTTTTAATTGGCATGGACCCACGTGACTATAGCCAGGCCTCCACATTTGCAGGTTTCACTTTTGCAGATTTGATTATTCACGGTTTATTTGCTGTCACCTCTGCTGCCTCCCTAGACCACTTTTAATAGAGACTGCAAGCCTCCTGAGACTGAGAAACTGTGAACGAGGCTTGTAAGTCCCTCTTAAAAATGGTGTGGGGCAGCAGTGGAGGTGGCAGGAAGCCCCACCAGCCCCCCACTTCTGCCTCGTGAAGGAACCCTGGTGCCTCAAAGGAATCCACGGTGGGTTGAAAATGCTGATCATACTCTTTTGGAGTGTTAAAGACGATTTGGGAGGGCCTAGAGTTATTCATGGTTTTTCCACATTCACGGGAGTCCTGCGCTCCTAACTCTAGGAAATGTGGAGAGATGACTGTATTTTCATTTTTGCGTTCTCTCTCATGCACATACACCTATGTGCGCACATACACACATGCACACTTCCATTCTGTTTCTCCACAAGCCCAGTGCACGGTTTGCTTCAAGGCTTGCCAACATGGGCATAGCATCACCTGTAAGGACTCAAACTGGCAGTGGAGCCTGGTGGATCCCATGTGGGAGCAGCAGTCAGTGCACTTTTGGTTTTAGTCCAGATCTTAAAGGAGCCCTCCAAAATGCTGAAATTAGTTCAACCTCTGGGAAAGTTCTTTTGAAGTCCCCTCTGTAAAATCTAGAGCAGCTTCTCCTCTGCACTGACAGAGGAGCCACCGGCCGTTGCTACAAACATGTCTCTCCAATGTGAACGATAACATCTCTTGTCTAGCCCTGTTCTGGTAAGAAGGAAATTCCCCCCTTGGTCTGAAGGAGGTGCACTGAATCTCCCAGTCTAAGATCCAGGACCCAGTGGAGGCGGATGGATCCCATGCAAGCTGGGCTGTGAAACTGCTGGGTTTTTTTAGCTCTCCAAGGTCCTGAACCTGTCTTGGAAATACAGTTTGACACCTTGGATAGTGCCTTTAAAGTTCAGACTAAAACCCACAACAGGTTCACTTTGCCTTTGACGGTCATGCCAGGAGGAACCTTTGTGCTCCCAAGAGCAGCTCTGAAGGGTGGTGAACTTTCTCCCCGCCCCATCCCCATGGGGCTTCTTCTCTTACCAATCACACTGAAGGGAGCGGGCGAGGAGAGCCTTCACCACCTCCTGCGGGTGGCTGTTTCCCAGCAGGCAGAGAAACCGGAGGGCTTCCTGCCGGGCTTGAGCATGGCTGATGTGCTCCAAGTTGTAATACAAGAACTTGATGGCTTTAGGCACCTGGAAGGCAAGAAGGAAGTAATGGTTACCTGTTTCTCCATGGGTTGCCAGATGTCAGGGCCTGGCCCGGAGGTGCAGTGGTTAGCTACTCTTCTCCCCTCCTTAGGGGCCGAAGGGAGGAATCTCAGGGTGAGAGTGTGATAAAAATATTCATAATGAAACCCTCACTCTGAAAGCCAGAAATCTTCTTTTTCTGATCTGAACTCAGATTCCCTAGAAGTGAGAGGGACATGTAGCCTAAACAGATTAAGAGCCTTGGCTCCGTCCTGTGCGTTTTAACACCGAGGGAAGGTAGGGCGCTTCCTTCTTTATTTCCAATTGTTAATTGCATTCCTTTTTTAAGGCAACAGAATCTCTGAAATAAGCAAACACCTAAGTTCCTGTTAGTTAGATTTCACATGTAATCTGAAAATGATAAACAGATCGGTACATTTTGAAAATGTTGATAGATGCAGACAGAAAGGATGTGCTTTGAACTGAATGTTAATTATTTCCTGAATGTTTACATGAGTAAACCCACCTGCTCAGAATATATCAGATGGTTGCTGGGAAATGTGTTTTGTCTCACTCTCCACAAAGTGTGTACCTATTTCTGCTGTAGAAATAAACCTTGCCGTAACTGCCCACTTAAGTTGCTCTGCTAGCCTGGACCACCCTGCTGGGCAATGACTCTTGTGACAAGCGCGTTGGCTTGAAATGTATTGGGCATTTTATTTGAATGGTGCTCTTTATGAAGCTGTACAGTCATCCCTCCACATTTGCTAGGGTTAAGGGGCACAGGACTCCCATGAAAGTGGAAAAATCATAAATTAGGCCCTCCCAAACCATATTTCACACACAAAAAAGTATGATCACCATATTCAACCCACCATGGATCAGGGCATCAGGGTTCCTTTACAAGGCAGAAGTGGGGGGCTGGTGGGGCTTACTGCCACCTCCACTGCTGCCCCACATGATTTTTAAGAGGGACTTACAAGCCTTGTTTGCAGTTTCTCAGTCTCACGAGGCTTGCAGCCCCTATTAAACATGGCCTAGGGAGGCAGCAGAGGTGACAGCAAATAATCCGTGAATAATCAAATCTGCGAAAGTGAAACCTGCAAATGTGGAAGGCTGACTGTAGTTGATGCTTAATATATCGTGCATAATGACTTTGCCATCAACTATTTCTTCTAAAACCACCTTTGTAACTGTTGGAAGAAACAGCAGCTTCTGCCCTTGTCCCTGCTGCTCTCTTGTCCACTAGGGATGAGATAGCTTAGACAGAGCGTGACTGAGATCTTTTGTCTTCCTTGGCTACTTATCTTTGCTTCCTCTCTCAGCCACCTGTCCCAAGAACGTTATGGGCAGACAACACTGCCTGGTTCAGTCAGGGTTAATTACGGGACTGGCCTTGCTTGTAAAAGGAAAAAACCCGGCCCAAATTGAAACCTAAAGCTCTTTCTTTCCATCTCCCCTGTGATGAGGACGGATGTGCCACAGCACGTCTCCCGCACAGCCTTTTCTCTTTTAGATTAGTTTAGAAAGGATCAGGTTATTGCTATGTATTTTCTTCACAAATGTGCCTCCTGTTCAGGATTCTGAACTTATTATTTTCAGCCTGCAATTTCCTTCTTTCCGACCCACAATTCTAAAATGAGCACCACTGCTGTGAACGGAGTAAAGCATCGGTTCTCAGACTGTGGATGAGGACCCTAACGGCAGGCGCAACAGTTGCTTAAGGTTGGGCTCAGGAAAAGTCAGCCTGCAAGTACAGCAAATGTGAAAAAGAACGCAAGCCTCTCTCTCTCTCTCTCTCTGTGTGTGTGTGTGTGTGCATAACACATTACACAACAATGTACAAGTGCCAAAAACAAGGTTGGAAGCCATGCTTTCTTTTGCTCCGTATTTCTTCCTACATCTTACTTTTCTTTCTTCCTTCTATTTTCCTTTTTCTTCTTTTTCACCGTATTTAGAAAACTCTTAATAAAATTACTTCTTCAAAAAAGAGAGAAAGAAACCCAGTGCCTCCTGTGAGCCTTTTTTTTCCCTTTTCACCTTTACGAAATTGGGCTTGGGGTCCCGCAGCATGGCTTTGAGCATATGGACGGCAGCTTTGGTGCTGTAAATGGAGTCGTCCCTCAGGCCCTTGATGGCTGTCAGGATGAAGTCCATTTGGTCGTCCGGTCGGAGATATTTTTTTAATGTCTAAAAAAAAAGAAGAAAAAAGACGGAGCAAGCTTGTTTTCTGCTATTCCAGAAACTAGGACACAGAGCAATGGATTCAAACTATAGGAAAAGAGATTCCACCTATACATTAGGAAGAACTTCCTGATGGTAAGAGCCATTCAACAGTGGAATAGGCTGCCTCAGAGTGTGGCGGAGTCTCTTTCTTTGGAGGTTTTTAAATGGAAGCTGGATGGCCATTTGCTAGGGGTGCTTTGAGTGTTTGTTCCTGCACGGCAGGGGGTTGGACTTGATGGCCATTGTGGTCTCTTCCAACTCTATGATTCTATGATTATAAGTGCAGACTAAAGACGGTAGCAGATTCACTACCCCAGTGAGATGAGAGCAAGGAAGTAGCTATTCAGAATGGGGAGCAAGAAAAGAGTCCCTTGTGCCTCTCGTTGCTTCTCACCCTGATTTTTCAGTTGGAAGCTGCATCCCTGCCCCTGAGCTCAAAGGGCTGAGGGGTAAGTAGGAACTGAAGCCCTCCCCCTCCCCTCCGCTGCAAATGACCAACCCTGGGTATCTCAGTTTTGTAAGAGAAAGAGTTACCATGCTGGTGAAGCTGATGTCTGAGAACCAGGCTAGCCAGAAGATTTTCTCCTCCTCCCACTCCTGCAGAATTTCCAGATACTCTGGGTCATCTTCCACTTTGGTCAGGCCTTAAGAAGACAGGTGCCCTCATTACTGAGTGTCCTCTTGGGATTGTGGCAGACTCAACTCCCCCTTTTCCAGATGGGCATCAGGACAAACTTAGCTTGGCGGAGAGCATCAGCACATAGTGGTTCCCCTGCTGGTAGGCCTAGGGAGTCCACTCCAGTGTTTAGTCTGAACTTCAAAGGAGATATCCAAAGTGCTGAATCTGTCCTGTAGGGGTAGTGTTCAGCACCATGGAGAATGGCTTTTAGCATGAACTTTGAAGGAATTATCCAAGTTGCTGAATGTTTCCTGTAAGGTCAGGGCTTAGCACTATGGTGAGAGGCTTTTAGTGTGAATGTCAAAGGAGCTTCCAAGGTGCTGAATTTTCCTGTGGGATGCCGTTCAGCCCTTCAGCAACTCCGTTAAAGATCTGATAGACTCTTCCTCTTTGGAGGTCGTCAAACAGAGGTAGGGCGGCTACCTCTCAAGAAGGCTTTAGCTCTGCATTTCGGAATGGCAGGGGGTTGCGCTGGCTGAGATCCTTGCCAGTGCTATGATTCTATTACCTTACTCTTTATGTCAGCCCAGGGATTTACTGTTCCCAGCTGGATTGTGTTCTGACCCTTCTCCCCTCCTCAGCAGGATGGGAACCAGGACACCTTGCTTCATTAAAAAAACAACCCTCAGTTGAATGCTTAATTAACTTAATTTGCTGCTGAACACCTAAGCATGCATCAAACTGCCTTCAGTCCTGTTGGGAGTTAGAATTTCCCAGGGTGTTAGTCCTTTGGGAAGTTCTATGCGAGCTAAAACTGTTTAGGAGTTAGCAGGGTTGCAAAAAAGAGTAGGTCCCGATCTCTGTATGGCTTCCCTGGAATGAGACTGACTTGAAAGCAAAACAAGGCAGGCTTGCAGATACCCAAACTGTAGCAGAAAGGAACCGGTAAGAGACCTTCTGAGACCAACTGGAAATGGCTGTAGGGTTACTGTCAGCTAAGGCATTCTGCACCTTGCTTTGGCTTAGCCAGGACATTATCAAGGCCTGCTGTGTTGGGAAAAGGCACACATGCTTCTTACTCTTTTGCTTCATGATAAAGGCATACAAACGATGAAGCCCATCAGCTGCCCAGTTGCACACACACTCGTTGCGGTCGCTGCAACAAAGGGTGAGGTACCCTGCGACCTCTCCGATCTTGAAGTCCTTCATTCCCTGAGAGAGAGAGAATAAGAGAAAGGACTCTTGTCTCTTCAGCAATATGATTCTGTGATAAGTGTCACCAGAAGGTGGTCAAGATGTATGCCCTTCAACTGTCCTGATTTGGCAGGAACCGGCCGGATTAATCCTCTATTGTCCCACTTTTTCAGCTGCTTTTAAAAACAGCCCAGTGCCTCCCTACACTTTCCCCCCTTTTCCCAGCTTACTTCAGCTGCTGCAGACTGAATTCAAAGTGCAAAAGTAGTTTGTACTGAATTCCTTCAGCAGGGGGAACAGAAGAGGAGCAGGGGAATCTCGCCAATCCCAGTAGTTTCAGGCAAAAGCAAACTGGTCCAGCCTCTCCTAGCTCATGAACAACTTTTGCCATCTTGACCACACTCTGATGTTGCTTGCCCACACTTGTCCCAGTTTTCCTTTGTGAAATGGAGCATATGAAGATGGCAAAAATTATTAATGAGGAAGAAGGGACAAGCGAGGAGAAGCTGCAGCAGTTTGCTTTTGCCTGAGCTCAGGTAAGCAAGGTTCTGCAACCTCCTCTCCTCTTTTCTACTTCCTGCTGAGTTAATTGAATGCAAACACACATTGAACTCAGTTGGCAGCAATGGAAGCAAGCTGTGGAGAAAGGGGGAAAGTGAAAGGAAGAAAAAGAAACCAGGACATTTTAAAAGCACCTGAAAAAAGTGGGACAGCAGAAAATTAATTGGGACTTTCCCTGCCAAATTGGTTTAGCTGGAGAGTATGCTTGGCTAACCAAGCCAGAGTCCACCCAGCACTATGTTACACAATGAACTGTTGAGCGACAACAGTGGTGAAATGGTGATGTGTTTGGAATGGGAAACTCACTTTGGCAATGCAGTGTCTTGTGATACAGCAGATGAGCTTGGTGATTCTGGAGAGAGCCAATTCCCGCTCGTGGATGTACGGAGAGGATGTTTCTGGCAGAAGAAACTGGAAAGTCAAGAAAACAAGCAAAGTGGGGCAGAGCCCAAAGGACACGTGCTGATGGACCCAGGCCATTTCCACACTAGATTGTTGCTCAGTGCTATTATTCCGCTTTCAACATCCCATGGAATTCTGGGGTTTGCAGTTTAGGGAGGGGCCTTTAGAATTCTCTGCCAGAGAGCTCTTTGGCCTCAGTAAACTACAATCCCCAGGATTCCACAGGATGTTAAAAGTGGAATAATCTAATATATAGCAGTAAAAGTTTGTCTTTTTTTCTGTGTCAGGCGAAGACCTCATAGGATTGGCTGCCTAAGAAGATTCTATGGAGTTGGCAGTTTGGGGGGGGGCTAGAATTCCCACCCAAAGAGCTCTTGGGCCTCAGTCAACTGTCTCTCTTGAATAGGCCAGTTGTTACGGAGATGAGACCTAGCAGCAAGGAGGAAGACAGTGTATTCCCTCAAGAACCCAAACTCTGTATGTTAGTAACCCTGAATACAGATTGCATTGGGGAATATGGGGAAAAATTACAGGTACTGGATGAGACAGTTTGGTGAATTCTTAGGAGGAAAATGAAAACCTGGGCAACACCAGGTATAGATGCTAGTAGCACTATAACAGTGTCAGGCGGGAATTACAAACAGGAATTTTACGCAGTACATGTGGAACAGGCAACCAGGACCTCCAGTGTGGAAATCTTTGGTCGGTGCTTCATTCCATCCCATTTTTGTCCGCTCTGCCCCACATCTACTTTCTGTCCCTTCTCAGGCTTCCCTGGCCGCTGAACGCATGGAGCCCTCCTTGAGTTATTTTCAAAACCCAGGTTGAGCATCCCTTATCTGGAAATTTGAAATACTCTGGTATCTGAAACTGTCTACATGGGTGGCTGAGATAGTGACACCTTTGCTTTCTGACGGTTCAGTGTATGCAAGCTTTTGTTTCATCCACAAAATCATTAAAAATATTGTATAAAATTACCTTCAGGCTATGTATGTAAGGTGTATGAGACAGAGGCCATTTCCGCACTAGAGTGTTATAGCACTATGATTCCACTTTCAACATCCTATGGAATCCTGGGGTTTGCAGTTTCGGGAGGGGCCGGCTGGCCCCTCCTGAAACTGCAAACCCCAGGATTCCATAGGATGTTGAAAGTGGAATCATAGTGTGATAACTGTCTAGTGCGGAAATGGCCATAAATAATTTAATGTTTAGACCTGGGTCTCATTTCCAAGGCTGTTTCCCCACTACGCTGTTATAGTGCTGTTATTCCACTTTCAACATCCTATGGGATTCTGGGGTTTGTCGTTTATTGAAACCAAAGAGTTCTCTGACTGGGAATTCTAAAGGCCTGTCCTCCTAAACTGCAAACCCCAAGATTCCACAGGAGGTTGAAAGTGGAACAATAACACTATAATAGGATAGTACAGAAATGGCCCAAGATACTGCATTATGTACATATATATAGATGTAGTTATTCCAAACCCCCCCCCCAAAATCCAAAATCAAAAAAATTTCTGGTGCAAGCATTTTGGATAAGGGATACTCATTTTGAACTGTAACTACAAGGCATCTTTATGGACTGGTGAGGCAACAAACAAAACGGTGGAAGGTGAAGGTAT
Organism: Iguana delicatissima; assembly: GCA_948472985.1. Taxonomy (NCBI): domain Eukaryota; kingdom Metazoa; phylum Chordata; class Lepidosauria; order Squamata; family Iguanidae; genus Iguana; species Iguana delicatissima. The sequence goes on along the minus strand of CAOKZL010000566.1, from coordinate 375,951 downwards.
CAAGAAGGTAACATGAAGACTTTTCATAGGAAGGTCCCGCCTTTTGATGCCTCGATATCTGACTACTTGCTCTTTTGACATATCCAAATTAAGGACAAGGTCCATTAATTTGAGTGGGGCTCCACTTTTTCACCAGTGCTTCTTGCCTGTGGAGGGTTGCTTGGAACCACGCGCATGTGCACACTGCTTGCAAAACCAGCTGAGAGAAGGAAAAGAGGAAGCTGGCTGAGAGACTTTGCAAGCGGCATGTGCACAGTCGGTCCCAAGTGAGCCTCTGTAAGTCTTTCATGCTTCCTACAGCACAGTGCAGGGGTTCCACTTTTCAACCAGTTGCATTTTCTGATGGTGCTCGGGTCCCAGTGGTGTACCAAGGCGGGGGAGCGGTGTGCCCCAGGTGGCATGTTTTTGGGGGTGGCGCTGGGCCACACTCCACATGCTGGCAGATGTCCAGCGACTAGATGGGCACTGGATCCTCCCAGAGAGGTCTGCTGGAGGGGTATGCCATCCTGGGAAAGGGGGCTGTCCTTCCCCCCCTCTTCCCTTCCCCTTCCTCTCTCCCTCCCAATGTGGAGTCAAACCTGTTTCCAGCCAAAGCAGCAGTGCCAACACTAGGTCGAGCAGAGAAGAAGGGAGGGAGAAAAGGAAGAGAGGAGAGGAGAGGAGGGAGAGGAGGAGCCCCAAGGAGGTGGGGAGAGGTGCCCTCCCCCCCAAGACTGGTGACGAGCCCAGCCCAGCCTCCGAGGAGGAAGGAGGGAGAGAGGGGGGGCACTCGCCACCACAAGAATGCTGGTGTGTCTCTGAGCACGTGCAGAGCACCCTATCTGAGTACGAACTCCCAGAGCCCATTCACCCAATGTCAATTGAGCAGTTTTTATTTGGTATTTTGGATAGGTCCTCCCTCATCTGAAAGGGGTGGCAAAGTCAGGGGCTGCCCCCTGGGCGGCAAAAGCTCTAGCTACGCCACTGGTAGCCTGTCAGATTAGTGGGGGAAGCCTGTACGAGGGACTGGTGGAGGATCGAAACTGGTAACATGCACAATAATGGATTTCTAGGGTTGCTTTTTCCTTGGTAGGGCAGCAACATACTCATCATTAAAAAGAAAAACAGAACACTAATATATAGAAAACTGCATATATATTGCTAACTTCATGTGCAGAGATGAAAAATCATATTTTTCCTTGTGGCTGAAACAAGATTTCAACATGTCTCTTTCCTACGTTTCATGCTACACCTGTTAGAGATTCCACCACCGTTCAAGAAGGCAGCATATTCCCTAGGCGAATAGCTCTGACCTTTACAAAGTCCTTCCTGAGTTTCAGATGGAATCTCTTTTTCTGTAGTTTGAATCCATTGCTCCTTGTCCTAGTCTCTGTAGCAGTGGAAAACAAGCCTGTTTCCTCTTCGATATGACATTCCTTCAAATATTTAAACATGGCTATCATGTCCCCTTTTAACCTTCTCTTCTGTAGACTAAACATACCCAGCTCCCTAAGCCACCCCTCATAGGGCTTCCCGGCTTCCAAACCGTTCACCATTTTGGTCACCCTCCTCTGGACACGTTCCAGCTGGTCAATATCCTTCTTGAATTGAGGTGCCCAGAACTGGACACAGTATTCCAAATAAGGCCTAACCAATGCAGAATAGAATGGTACCATCACCTCCCTCGATCTAGACACCATACTCCTATGGATGCAACCAAGAATCACATTGGCTTTCTTGACTGTCGCATCACACTGCTGACTCATGTTCACCTTGTGGTCTACTAAGACTCCTAGATCTCTTTTACACATACTGTTGTCCAGCCAGGGGTCCTATATTTCTGCATTTCATTCTTTCTGCCCAAGTGTAGGATCTTACATTTCTCTCTGTAGAAATTCATTTTGTTAGCTTTGGCACAGCTCTCCAATCTGTCAAGGCCGTTTTGAATTTTGATCCTGTCCTCTGGTTTATTAGCATCCCTTCCCAATTTGATATCATCTACAAATTTGATCAGCATGCCCTCTGCTCCTTCATCTAAGTCATTGATGAAGATTTTGAATAGACCTGGGCCTAAGACAGAGCCCTGTGGCACCCCACCAGTCACTTCTCTCCAGGATGAAAAGCAGCCATTGGTGAGGAGCACCCTTTGGGTTCAGCCAGTCAACCAATTCCAAATCCACCTAACAATAGCCTTGTCCAGCCTGCATTTTACTAGTTTCTTTGCAAGAATGTCATGGGGAATTTTGTCAAAGGCCTTACTGAAGTCAAGAAATACTACATCCACAACATTCCCTTCATCTATCAAGCTTGTAATCTATTTATCATAAAAAGAGATAAGATTAGTCTGGCGTGAGTTGTTTTCGAGAAACCTGTGTTGATTTTTAGTTATCGTAGCATTGCTTTCTAAATAATTGCAAACCGGCTGCTTAATGATCTGCCCTAGAATCTTTCCAGCTATTGATATCAGGCTGACTGGGTGATAATTATTTGGGTCCTCCTTCTTCCCCCTTTTTGAATATGGAGACAACATCTGCCTTCCTCCAGTCTGCTGGGACTTCTGTTCTCCAAGAATTGTCCAAGATTATTCAGAACCAGCGATTCTGAAATTACTTCTGCTTCTTAGCTTTTCTGACCTTCTCCCTATATATCCCCCTACATGTCCTGGCTATTTGTTTAAATTCTTCTTTGGTGATTTCCCCATTTTTCCTTTTCCTTTTCTTCCTCCACTGCTAAATCCTCTCTTCAAGGCCATTTCCGCATGAGACTGTTATAGCACTATCATTCCACTTTCAACATCCTATGGCATCCTGGGGTTTGCAGTTCAGGGAGGGGCCGGCCGGCCCCTCCCTGAACTGCAAACCCCAGGATGCCATAGGATGTTGAAAGTGGAATGATAGCGCTATAACAGTCTTGTGTGGAAATGGCCCAAATCAGGAATGGCATCTACATGGAGCCAAGGGCCAATTTACTCCATGAATCCCTTGCACGCCCTCTGCAATCTCCTGATAAGTGTGCTAATTTGAGATGAAAAGAAGTTCAGCCGGGGTAGTTTTTCAATGCTTGCTTATATTTGGTAAGCTTTAGTAGTTTTTGCTGTAGAACTGGCCATGTGCTCTAGCTGCAGGGACTTTCTGACCTGCTATCAGAGGTCAAGTGTATGTTTGCTTCCTGCTCGCATGCTGGCCTTACGCTGGATGTGTCTTTAAATAAAATGTCCTCAAACCACCATTGCCTCCATTCACTGAACCCCACTCGGAAATTTCCCCATTTCCATCTTCAGAAAACTGGACCACTGTTACTCTGATGGAGAAACCCTATCCTGGGGTCTACAATTTGATATTAAATATGATTCTGTGAGTCTGAGAGGACGCCCGGATGAGCACGTGGACAGTCACGGTCGAATGACCGAAAACCAGGTCAGGCCAGTAAAATCCCCAGTCACGCAGCCTCAGGAGACCTCAAGAGGTGTAAACCCACAACAAACAAAGGGTCCTCAGCCCCGAGATGCCGACTTGAGGGGATTAGCGTGTCTGCCCCAAGTTGAGCAAATATTCCATCAGGCGAGGACCATTTACACGAAGTCACACCGCAAAATAACACAGCCGAAGATCCTGAGACTTTGGCAACACCTTGCAATCCCATCACACAAAGGAAATTGCCATGGTGGAGCTTCGTTATCGCTCCAACACCCATTGTTCTCCCCAGGAAAGGATTAGTCCTCCAGGTACTTTCCCCCCTACAAATAGTCCTGGCTTTTGAGCATTTCTTCGGATCGCTCCCGGTCACCCCAGCAGACCGTTTCCCCGTCCGTTGAGTGATCCCTCAGCCCTCTCTGTGCTGAGCCCCACTTCTCTGCTGCCTTCCCGGACTCAGGACTTCAGGAAAAGGTGCAGTATTACTCCAACTGTACCCCTCCAATACTCCCCTATCCAATTTCCTCTCTTTTGTTTCTTAATAGCTCTTGGGTGCGTATGTGTGTGATTGCACTGGTGTGTGAGACTTGCATTCAATAAAATCATTTATTGGACATTCTTGTTTGGTTTTTGGCTTGGCCTGACCCCGTAAAAGCTGGGTAAAAAGACCCCGCTAGGTTACCCTGCCTCTTGCATTGCTATAGCTCGTGCTCTGGCTAGTTTCCCTTCCCCATCATGTGGAGCACATTGAGGTGTCCCCCAAGGGACCCCAGAAATCAGAGTAACGCCACTCTTTGCCAGCCCTTTAAACAGAGGACTGTTCTCTGTAGAAGAGGACAGGTGGCCAATGTATCTTTCTTTGGTCACCTTTAGGAAAAGCTTTTCAGAGATTTTTCACTCTTTATACTTTACCAGTCTATTCTGCTTTGGTTCAGATCCAGCCTGGAATACTGTGTCCATTTCTGGGCACCACAATTCAAGAAAGATATTGACAACCTGGAATGTGTCCAGAGGAGGGTGACCAAAATAGCAAAAGGCCTGGAAACCATGAAACCCTAGGAACAGCGGCTTAGGTATCTGCGTCTCTTTAGCCCAGAGAAGAGAAGGTTAAGAGTTAACATGAGAGCCATGTTTAAATATTTGAATGGATGTCATATGGAGGACGGAGCTAGCCTGCTTTCTGCTGCTCCAGAGACTGGATGTGGAGCAATGACTTCAAACTCTAGGAAAAGCGATTCCATCTAAATATTAGGAAGAACTTCCTGATGGTAAGAGCAGTGTGACCATGGAATATGCTGCCTTGGAGTGTGATAGAGTCTTCTTCCTTGGAGATTTTTAAACAGAGGCAGGATGGCCATCTGTTGGGAATGCCTTGATGATGTATTTCTGTATGGCAGGGGGTTGAACTCAATGCCCTTTGTGGTCTCTTCTAGCTCTGTGATTCTATGCATAGGGCTGTGGTCTTCCCAGTCTCACCCACCTTGAGGATGTCTCTCAACAGAGACGGGTTGCAATGAGACTCTCCAAATCTGTCTTTCTTGTCACTGTCCAAAGCTGTGGTGAAGATGTCTACGTAGTCCAGGAATCTGAGCTTCTCAGATACATCCTGAGGAAACCAAGCCCTGTGAGGAATGGCTCAGGGAGTTGCGGGGGTATGTTTAGTCTAGTAAAAAGAAGGCGACATGATATCTGAAGGGAGATCACATAGAAGATGGAGGAAGTTTATTTTCTATTCTTCCAGAGACTAGGACACAAACCAATGGATTAAAATTACAAAACAAGAGATTCCACCTAAACATTAGGAAAAACTTCCTGATGGTAAGAGCTGTTTGACTGCCTTGCTTCTCCTTCTCTGGAGGTTTTTAAACAGAGGTTGGATGGTCACCTCTCAGGAGTGCTTTAGTTGTATTTTCCTGTATAGCAAGAGGATGGGCTAGATAGTCCTTGTGTTCTCTTCCTACTATGATTCTATAAACCTAATCCTATATTCAACCCCCCATGGCTCCATGATCAGAAAGGTGAGCACAAGTTAGAGAGGGGAAGTAACAGGGGCAAGAAATCTTGACTACTGTAACTCATTGGGTGTGGGGCAGCCCTTGAAAGCAGTTCAGAGGCTAACACTAATCCAACGTGAGGCAGCAGAAATGTTAATTGGATCATGCTTCATAGAAGAGGTTGTTCCAGTGGCAGCTGGTGTCTTCCATGTCGGGGGATACTGAGTCTGCTCCAAGTTTTGGTCCGAACTTTGGAGTAAAACCTGACACAGAACTGTTGCACTACTCTGACATGGAAGCCACCAGCTGCCACTATTGGGGAGGGGCCAGGACTACATTTTCTCCACTCTACTCCACGTGGTGGTCCCTGGGCCAGTGCCAGTCTGTGAGCCACTGGATTCCAGTCTCTCGAGAGTCTTCAGGAAATAAAGAATTTGTAGTCAGTGGGTGCAATTATTCCCACCATGTTAGGAGAAAAAAAATGCTAGCCTCCACCTCAAGACAGCATGGGAAGCAATGGTCTACCTGACAAAAATATCTCCGAGCACGTACAGCCTGCATTTTCCTCACCTTTGCTGAACCAGACCACATGGATATGGTTAAGTGCCTACATTTGGGGCACGGAGCATGAATCTTGCCGTGCAAATTTACATATGAACAGTGCCATGCAACCCAATGACTGAGTTGTGCAGATGAACCAAAACACCCAATGTGCAACTGAATTCATGTAGAACACACAGGCCATTTCAGCACTGGCCTGTTATAGTGCTATCATTTCACTTTCAACATCCTATGGAACCATGGGCCAGCCGGCCCCTCCCTAAACCGCAAACCCCAGGATTCCATAGCGTGTTGAAAGTGGAATAATAGCACTATAACAGGCTAGTGTGGAAATGGCCACAGCGTGCCTCTCTGTGCAATACATATCCATGAACATCTAAGCTGCCCTACCAGACTCTGGGAAAATGAGGCCAACCGTTCAGGAATGGACAAACATGGAGCAATGGATTTCAGGGCTGGCTGGGCAGACACCTTAGGGGAAGAGGTCCCTCTTTCTTAGAAAACCGTACAGGAAATGAGAGAAGGGAGGTTGCTGGTACCTGGCTATTTTCACGGAGAAATTTACGCATAAAAATCAGAGCATCTTTCAGGTCTGCCTCAGAGGTGGTGGAGCTGAACGTGGTCTGAGAGGACACAGATGATGGTGAATCTGGAACAAGATCATGAAGAGATCTGTAGCTGACTTAACATCCACTCATTGCTCTGTACCATTCAGCTAGAGTTTGAGAACATTACTTTTCTGGACTATGACTCCCAACATTCAGTGTTCCCAATTGATGACCACAACACCTTCCACCCTGTTGGAAAATTCTGGCATATTTTCTCACCCCACCTGTTGTTCCAGGACAAATGAGGCTTAGCTAGCATAGGGTTTCATTTTCGTTACTATGTCAAAATGTTTTCCCTTCCCACTGAAAACCTTAGCGTTACTCTTTGTGTTATTTAAATGAATGACTATGGTATCCAGACCATGCAACCCAGGACAGACCTTGGGTTCATTGACCTTACAGGAAGGACCATGCTTCTTTCTCTTCTCTCTCTTTGCCATCTTTTGCTTCAACTTCCTCCTCTCTGACCACGCTTCGCCTCTCCACCAAGGAGATGGAAAGTTAAGAATGAAGTTACTATCTTACCTAATCTTTTTGTTTGTTAGGATCTAGTCTCTTCAATGTATATGTAATTGTAAAATTCATTAGTAAACTTTTGATAAGTTTCTAACCTGAAACTGCCTGCCTTGGATTGCTTTCTAAGTCAGTCTTAGTTCAGGGAAGCCACACAGAGATTGGGATATGCTTTTTATGCAACTCTGCTAAAGAAAGGCTGATACCTAATACTTTCAGCTTTCATAGAATTTCCCCCAAAGGGCTAACATCCTGGGAAACTCTTAACTTCCACCACATCCAAGTGCCCAGAGTTCAGGGATGGAGCACAGTGACATCCGGTGTTGCCCGCATCAGTGGAGCAGTGACTCTGCTTCAGGTTTCGAGGAGCTGCTCAAGGTGATGAACCTACTTTGAGGATGTGGCTCAGCACTTTGAATGGCTTCTTGAATGTTCAGGCTATTACTTGGAGCAAATTTGGGGCTACATTGGTAGGGGAACCACTATCTGCCAGTATCTGAGATCCTCATCAAACCGGAGTGTAACGCTCCAACACACAGTTCTGTGTCCTCCCTCACTGCCCTGACAGCTGTCTAGCCTTGTGGTGGGGGGTTGCCAGCATCACTGCTTACTGGTGGTGATGGGAGGGAGGCAGGAGGCAATTCTGACAGTGAAGAAGCAGCTGTTTTCAGCTCCACGGGGAAAGAAACAGGGGTCCACTCACAGGTAGAATGCACCCGCATTTCCCTTCCCTTTGGAGCCTAGACCAGCTGCTTCTTCCTCCTCTGAATTGTCCCTGTCCTCCCTCCCATTACCTCCCATTACTCCCTTCCTACAGCAGCAGCAACCAGTGATGTAGACTTGAGTCAGCTGACTCAGACTCAAGTCAGAATTGTCACTTCAGTGACTCAATTTGGACTCTACTCAACAATGAATGATGCACTGGCTTGACTTGACTCGAAACTTGTATATTTTTAGTAACTGACTTGCTGCCCTTGGCTCAGTAACATGACACATTCATTTGGAAGTCTTACAACTCTGAACAATGCTTCCATCTCTTTTTGCGTACTGGTCACAGGACAATCTCTCTCAAACCCAAAGTGTGGGCACATTTCTCAGAGGGGAACAGCAAAGGGGTTAGGCAATGGGCTTGAGGTGGGGTTGAGGTCTGCTCAGCAGCCTGACCCCACTGCGTATTGGGGGAGCCTTCTAAAACTTTTCCTAAGAGCAGAAGGCAAGACTCACCCCTCAGAATGCAGGATGTATTTTTCAGAGGGGAACAGCAAATGTATTAGGCAATGGACTTGAGAAGGAAGGATCCTTCTAAAGCTTTTGAAGCTTCAGTAATGGGGAGTAAGAAGGATCCTACTCCCCACTTCCAAAGCTGCAGACTCTTTTATACCCACTGGCACAAAAAGCCTCCAGCTTTAGGAAGGGGGAGTAAGAACGATCCTATCTCCCACTTCCAAATCTGCAGATGGCAAAACCACAAATGCGGAGGGCCGACTCTGCGTGAATTATTAAAACTGACTTTATGCGAGCCTGTCCAGAAATTCTGGAATATCGGTTGGGGTATAAAGTGTCAGGGCATTCAGAGTGTGCGTGCGGTGTGGCCAGGAAAGGTTTTTCTAAGTGGACGAAAGAATGAAGTGATGTGACCTCGAAGGCAGCTGTGGAGGAACGTTTTGGCTAGCGTGCCCCGAAAGGTCTTGCATCATCACCGAGTACTCAACATGAGGAGGTTGTGGGCTGTGAATGCAATTGGGTCCCCCCACATATGGACCGGGGTGTGGTTTAGCCATTAAAAAGGCTTAGGGGTGACAATGTAATTTACCTTAGGTTCAATTGCCTCTGGTCATGCTACTGTAAGGGCTATTTTTTGGATTGCATCTAGAACTGCTGTCAGTCTGTTTTGCGTTCTGCTGATTATTGTGCCTGACTGTGTTATGCTTCTTGGCATTTCATCTCATGTGCTCTGTTGAATGCACAGCACTAAGACTTACTGTTTTGAGTCTGCACGACTTCTTTTTTCCTGTCTGGAGCAACTGGCTGCAGCTGGGCGTTGCTTCCCGATTAGCACTCTGCACATGCTCTGAGGTGCATACCTCACATTACCCCTGGCATAAAGTTGGCTCCCAGACTTGAGACTTGACTTGAAAGTATCTTCAAGGACTTGAGACTTGACTTGAGACTTGGAGTAAAAGACTTAAATACATCACTGACAGCAACAGCTGCTGGTTGTAGGGGAGGGGGAGAATTTTTGACTGGCACACAATGAGCTAGAGCCCTTTGTGCCCTGTCCAAAAAATAGCCGTATGTGGTCATAAGCCGCATTTAGGAGTGCCTATGTCACTAACAAGATCCCACTCAGTGTGCTGCAGCCGGGAGCTATGGACACCTTGATGCAACCAGTCGCATAGGAACATGGGGGCAGGGAGGAGCGATTCGCCCCAGGCAGCAATGTTTCTGGGGCGTCCCAGTCTGTAGCCACGCCCCTGTGCTCCCTGGCCACGCCCCTGCACCCTGGGCCATGCCCTGGCTGTGCCCCCGCACACCGCAGCCACACCCCCACACATTGGCCACGCCCCTCGTGCTGTAGCCCCCCTGTCCCACCCCCCCTCCAAACACTCCAAGCTCCACCACTGGGGAAACAGTAGACCTCATCTTGAATCCTGTGTCCAGTTCTGGGCACCCCAATTCAAGAAGGACATGGTCAAGCTGGAGCAAGTCCAGAGGAGGGCGACCAAAATGGTGAGAGGCCTGGAAGCCATGCCCTGTGAGGACAGACTTAGAGAGCTGGGGATGTTTAGTCTGCAGAAGAGAAGGTTAAGAGGGGACATGATAGCCATGTTTAAATATTTGAAGGGATGCCATGTAGAGGAAGGAGTGGGCTTGTTTTCTGCTGCTCCAGAGACCAGGACAAGGAGCAACGGATTCAAGCTGCAGGAAAGGAGATTCCACCTGAACCTCAGGAAGAACTTCCTGACGGTCAGGGCTGTCCGGCAGTGGAAGATGCTGCCTCAGAGTGTGGTGGAGTCTCCTTCCTTGGAGGTTTTTAAGCAGAGGCTAGATGGCCATCTGTCGGGAATGCTTTGAGGGTGTTCCTGCATAGCAGGGGGTCGGACTGGATGGCCCCTGGGGTCTCTTCCAACTCTACATTTCTATGATTCTATGATTCTATTTGTTGCTGAGGAGGCAGTGAACCTGTCATCACTCTGTGGCCATTCCTAACACAAATGCTCAAGGTTGTATGGGACAGGAGTTCAGCTGCAGGAAAGACCTTGTATAACCCACCCAGAGCATCTGCAGCAGGAGCTGCCATAAAACAGAGCGGATTCACTGCGCTGTTCTCAGGATGAATGGAGTATCCCTGTGGCTCTTAACCTGGGGTCCCTGGAGCCCTCACAGGGGGTCTGCAAAGCCTTGCCGCTGGACACCCAACAGGGATGCAGCAGCGAGTGTGTGCGTGTGTGTGCTGTGCCAAAACTGCTCCCTTGTTTGCAAATGTGGGGGCAATATGGGTACACAGAAATACATCTGCCTGCCCCCACTGCCACGTTCTTTTTTTTTATTAAAAGTAACAAAAATTGATTTACAAGCCAACAGATTTATACAGTTTTTTCCCATATAAAAACACGCTTTTTTTTAACAATTTGCTATTTGACTATATACAACCCCCTTACAAAACTTCCACCCTTCCCTTGTTTGAACCTCATTTTCTTTATAAATATTTCTTAGTGATCCTCATTCTTAACTGTTATATCTATGATGATTTGCTTCGTATTTGTTATATTATTCCTTACTTTTTCTTTCCTCTCTTATGCTTAACTTATTCCAGTTCTCTTCTATTGTTTTTTTTAAAGAGCTCAAGTTACATTCTTTCTTATCGTACTTTTGATCCCTCATTCTATGTGTAAGATCCGCCAACGTAATATATTCCATAACTCTCTGAAACCACATATCCAATGTTGGTATTTCCTGTCTCTTCCAGCATTTTGCATATTCAACTCTAGCTGCAGACATCATATACAGTATTATTTCTTCATATTTTTTAATTTTTTTGTCAATCTGATGCAGCATATTTAACAAAAATATTCCAGGGGTTAACGGGATCTCTATTTGTAATACATCCTTCATTACTCTGTGGACCTTTTTCCAGTAACATTTTACTCTGTTACATTGCCACCACATATGATAAAAAGTTCCATTTTCCTTTGAACATTTCCAACAGTTCTTATTTTTCAATTTATACATATTACTTAACTTTGCAGGGTCTAAGTACCATCTATGTAACATTTTTAAATAGTTTTCTTTCAGATTTTGTGCCAGAGTAAACTTCTGAGTATTAATCCAACTTCTCTCCCAATGTTCCAAATCTATTTCGTGTCCAATATTTTGGGCCCATGTTACCATTGTTTCTTTTATTGTCTGTTTCCGTTTCTCTATCCAATATAAACTTATAGAAATGCGATGTTAAATGCTCTTTTTTTTCAAATATTATTTTTTTCCCAGTCGTTTAAATGGGGGTTTATTTCTATCCCTTCTAATTTATGGTCCATTTTGAACCTTTCCTTTAATTGCATATGAGAGAACCCACTGACAGTTCCATCCTTCCTCCAACAATTCCTCTCTTGTTTTTATTCTTTGTCCACCATCAGGGTCCCTTACAATCACATCTCTGTACGTAAGCCATCTGGTTGTTGACTCCTTCGACCTCCCCATTAGGGCCTCTTGGGGGGATACCCATAGTGGTATTCTTGTATATGTCTTTCTTTTCAAAATCTTCCAAGTCCTGTACAGCGGCCTTGTAATATAGTGATTTAGAAAATCTTTATCTATTTTCGACTTGTTGTAACCAGAGGTAACCATGCCATCCAAAATGAAGCTCTGCCCCCTCTAGTTTTAACAATCTCTCATTTCTTAACTCGATCCAATCTTTCAGCCACGTCATTCCGTTAGCAAGGAAATATAGTTTCATATCTGGTATGCTACATCCTCCTCTTTCTTTCCTGTCAATCAGTATTTTCCACTTAATTCTCGATTTTTTCTATGCCAGGGTACACAGAAATACATCCGCCTGCCCCCACTGCCACATTCTTGATGAAATGGACACAGTGGCAGGCGGGTGTGTATCTCCGAAGTGCTCCCTCATTTGCAAACAAGGGAGCAGTTTCAGCATTTGCACACGCACCCTGTTGCCATGTCACTGATGAAAGGCACATGGCAGCAGGCATGTCCGCATACCTAAATTATGAGTCTGGAGACCAGGGCTTGAATTCCCACTCAGCCATAGAAACCCCCTGGATGTCTTCAGGCAAGTCACATTCTCCCACCCTCAGAGAAAGGCAAAGGCAACAAACTTTGCCAAGAAAACCCCCATGATAGTTGTCTCTGGGTCACCGTAAGTTAGTTTTCCAAAGAGAGTGACATGATGGCTAGAAAGAACCTCCTCCTGCTAGCAGCACTTTGTTGTTGTGTGGCTTCAAATCACTTGTGACTTATGAACCTTTCACAGGGTTTTTTTCCCCCATAGAATCATAGAGTTGGAAGAGACCACAGAGGCCATCCAGTCCAGCCCCCTGTACGGTGGCAAAGGTTTTGGCAAAGTTTGTTCAGAGGGGGTTTGCCGTTGCCTTCCTCTGAGGCTGAGAGAATGTGACTTGCCCAAGGCCACTCAGTCTCTTAGCAGGGATTTGAATCCTAGCCTCCAGAAGCCTTAAATAAATAAATAAATATTTGAATATTTAAGCCTAAATGTAAATATATAAATCTTGAGTTAAGTCTTGAGGGGGTCTCCAGCAACAAATTATTTTTACAAGGGGCCCCTGGTAAAGAAAAGGTTAAGAACCAAATCAGCCACGAGAAGGGTCAGCCACTTACCTGCATGCCAGGGAGAAGAAAAGGAACTGGACGCCTTTCCAACATCAGCAGACTTCAACTCTCGCCGACACATTTTGGGATCCATTTAGATGAAACACACCCCTGTTGGAAATTGGTACATGTGAATGTTCACAACCATGTGTAAATTTTGTGCACGCTGATGGAGCCATTCACGGGTGGGTGTAGGCAATTCCATTCAGGTGATTATCATTTATGTCTCCTGGGTTGCTGGCATTTTGGACAATCATAAAATTAAGCACATCGTGTCGTTAGTCCTCATCTCCCACACATACGAAGCCAAAGGATGTACTACTCAACAAAAATCATGTTTGTCCCCTCTTTCACTCTTGGTTTCAGCCCAAACATTGAGAAAGAGCTATGTCAAGCACTGGACCTACGGCCGTCTCCACACTAGCCTGTTATAGTGCTATCGTTCCACTTGCAGCATCCTATGGAACCCTGGGGTTTGCAGTTTAGGGAGGGGCCGTTGAGGCTGCAAACCCTAGGATTCCATAGAAAGCTGAAAGTGGAATGATAGCAGTGTAACAGGCTAGTGCAGAAATGGCCATGTTAGAGAAAGGGTCAAATACCTTGGTAACTTCCTTAAAGTTCAGATTAAAACACAAAATAACTAGGACACATAGCAATGGATTCAACTTCATGAAAAGATATTCCATCTAAGCATTAGGAAGAACTTCGTGATGGTAAGAGCAGTTTGACAGTGGAATTCACTGCTGTCTGGGAGTGTGGTGGAGTCCCCTTCTTTGGAAGTTTTTAAACAGAGGCTGGGTGACCATCTGTCAGAAATATTCGGATGGTGTATTCTTGCATCTCTGGGATTAGGTACCTTGTGGTCTCTTCCAACAATTCTGTTATTCTAATTCTAATTAAATGCTCCACTGACGTATAAATCCTCAACTGCCATTGATTCCTGTACTTGCCCTTTGATTACAGCGCCCAGAATCCCCCGGCCAGTATAACTCACTGGCTCATGGAAATAGATGAGTTAGTGCGGTCAACTGTGGCACGAGTTGGCCCTTCCCCTGGTGCCCTTCACAGATATGTTGCGGTTCCACCTCCGGCCGAAGTGCCCCACACAGCCGGGGTACCAGAGGAGAGAGAGGATGGCTTCACAAGAGACTCAGCTGGCACCACAAGCAAGAGCCAGGGCCGGCTAATGGCTCCCTGCCTGCGCTGGGGACTCCCAATTTTAGCCTGAAATCTAAGGCTGTGCCTATTATACTATTCTCTGTTCCTCTAAGTCCCATCGTTCTCAGGCTTCCAGGCTTCTCTATTGGGAGTTGTCTTATATTTCCATGTTAGTCCAAAAGTCAATCTGAAACTGCGTAAAATAAAATCTTTCAACGGCTTCTTTTACTCAATTGTTGAATACCTTCTAATACACACAATAAATGTATTTCTGGCATGCTCTTATGATTTCAGTTGTAGGCTCTCCAAGGCAGAGCTGATTTTTAGTTCTTTTAGCAGGTTACTTCTACAGTGTGTGGTATATAGTGACAGTGTTATACAAATAACCATTTCAGTAAGACGTTTTGTAGAAGTTACTAGCTCAACTATTGAGAGAAGCAGGGGTGTGAAATCAATTTGCTGCCTGAGATCCATAGACCTTCTAACCTCCACCAGTATTTCCACCAGTGAAAAGACCATAACCTGGACACTGAGGCAGGAGATGAATTTATTTTCCAGGTTTCCATCCAGTTCCATCTTCTCTACTGTCTTTTTTCATGTTAGCTATTATTTTTCCACCATACTGTGAATTGTTGTAGCATTCTGTATAATGGTGATTTTGCAAAAATAGCTTGATGGGAAAAGGCAGAATAGAAGTCTAACAAACAAGCCACAGAATTGAAATACTGTCTTGTGTCTTTTGGAAAAGAAACTTAAGAAATGTTAAGAAAGATCTTTGCCTAAGAATATGAGGTATGAGCTTCCTGATGGTAAGAGAAGCTGAACAAGGACTGCCCTGAAAGGGGATGGGAGTCCCCTTCCCTGGAGGTTTTTAAGTAAAAGTTGAAGGATGGCTTAGCTCTGGATTCCTGCAATGCCCAAAGGTTGGACTAGATGACCCATTGGATTTTTTCCAACTCTACAATCCAATGAAAACAATAATCAGATCTTACTCGCTGGGCAAAGTTTGAGAGTATCTTACTCTCGGTCTAGCAAGGTCAATTTTGGGTGGGTTTTGCCCTTACGTCTCAATGTTCTGAAGCTAAACTCTTTAACCGACAAAAGGCAATGGATCTGGAGAAATCTTCACCACAATGGCTGAGGACGGGAAAGGGTTGGTCAAGCTTGCAGGAGGAACACTTTAGACGCTGTTGGCTCAAGCCACAGACTGTTGACCAGTGTCCAGGGAAGGAGCTGGTCAAGATGAAGTTAGGTGGCAGTTAATGATGTCATAACGGGCAGCGGAGTCACTCAACAAGGCAAGCAGTGACAAAAGGCCGACATAGGCTTAGCTCCAAGAGACCCACAGAATCCTCCTTACTTGCTTCTGGTGAGCTTGTCCTGCCCGAGCTGATCTGAATTATGAAAAACTGGCATCGGGTAGCAATTGCAGCTGATGGCTCTCCTAGCAGGGGGATGGGTACCATACTGGAAGGATAGCTCTTGTACAATAAGAAGTTAAATTGAAGAATCATGGAGCTGGAAGACCACCCAAAGAGACATCCAATCCAACCCGATTCTGACTTGCTGGAAGACACTGCCAAAGCACTCCCTTTGACAGATGGCCATCCAGCTTTTCTTTAAAAACCTCCAAAGAAGGAGAATCCACTTCATTCCCTGGCAGTATAATCTACTGTTGAACTGTTCTTAGCATCAGGAAGTTCTTCCTAAGGTTTAGGTGGAATCCCTTCTCCTGTAGTTTGGAGCCATTGCTCCGTGTCCTCGTCTCTGGAGCATCAGAAAACATGCTTGCTCCATCCTCCATATGACACCTCTTGAAATATTTAAACACGGCTATCATGTCGCCTCTTCACTTTCTCTTCTCAAGGCTAAACATGCCTAGCTCTAAGCCACTCCTCATATGGCATGGTTTCCAGGCCTTTTACCATTTTGGTCTCCCTCCATAGCACATCTTCCAACTTTTCAATATTCATATTGAACTGTGGTGCCCAGAATTGGATGCAGTATTCCAGGTGAGGTCTGACCAAAGCAGAGTAGAGTGATACTATCACTTCTCTTGTCCTAGACACCGTACTCCTCTTGAGACAACCTAAAATCTCAAAGGCTTTTTAGCTGTTGTGTCATGCTGTTGACATGTGCTCTGTTATAAATGGTGAATCCAAGTTTCAGTCCAAACTGTACAAGAATGATCCAAAGTGCTGCAAACTCTCCCCAAAGAGGTTCAGCACACTGGATGGCACTTTTAGAGTCTGAACTGAAACCTAGGGCATTGGCTGCCAATTGTGGGTAGATTTAAAAAGTTTAAGGGGCATCCCATCTTGCATTTGGCACATTTCAAGGGTTGCGCTGAAGAGTCTAGCCCCAAAGTGGGATGTAAATTTAAGACCTCAGTAAATAAAATCTTTTGGATGGACAAACTTTTGGAAGGACACTCAAATACCACCTGACTGAGAACATCCTACTTTAACTGGGTGCCTTTCAAAAATGTTACACTACAAGTCCCAGCACTCCCAGCCAGTAAGTCATTGGCTGCTTATGAATTCATCACTTTCCTTCCCACTACTATAACACTATAGTTTTATATAACTACACTATATACTATAGAAAATATATAGAAAAACATGCTTTAAAATAGATTTAAAATAAGCTGAAGAGCCAATTTTAAGAACCAAAGACCGGGGGAATTAATATCCTTGGCGAGTGATCCATGTGGTCCATGGATTAATGTTTAAGTCTCCATTCTTCTGCATGTGCTGGCAGATGCAGTATTTTGCACACCGGCTGTTATTGCGTGCCTGCCAAGTTGTTTCTGACTTATGGTGTCTCTAAAGTGAACCTTGGGTTGAACATGGGTCTTTTTGGCTAGAATCTTCAGCTGGTGTTCGTCTTTGTCTTCCTCTGAGAGAGTGTGACTTACCCAAGATCACTCAGTGAGTTTCCACCCTGGTCTCCAAATTCATAGTCCAACACTGAAGAAAAGCTGCTGCAAAGTCCAATAGGTCTTCATGAAGCTGGTGCATTAGGGATTCTGCCTATTTGTATCCACAGCAGTTCCTGATGCTTTGGCTGTATTTTCTGCTGTAGCAAACAGCCATGCATCAAAACAACATGGCCCACAGAGCAAAAGAACTTTTTTAACGCCCGAGTGTTAAACTTGAAGAGATCTGGGGCCCACGTATGCCTCCATTTTGACCTTGGAGAGCTGTATCCGCCCTACCCCATGTTCCTGTATGAGCTGTAAGATAAGAAATATGTTAGGCCTGCTGCATTTTAACAGTTTGCTATTATGCATGCTGGGCTTTACAGTCCCTTGGAGACATGCTCTGTTTTCTCAAAGCAGTCCATTGTTTGTTGTCAGAGCTCTGCTACACAATTTCTTGGAATGCACTTACTAAAGGCTGAAACTGATAAGCAGCCACGTATTGAAACAAATGGCTTGTACAGCTTATATGGCAGAACAACAGCAACAGATGTGCATATGTGTGTATGTATGCATGAGGGAGAACGAGGCAGAAGCTTCACTGTTTTCTCTTCCTGCTTATGAAGCATTTTTAAGCCAATCAGTTTTAGAAACATTATGGTTACTGAAAACAGAATCATAGAATCATAGTGTCATGTCTACAGCAGAGCAGGCAGTATTTCACAAGCAGCACAGCTCCTACTCACGAGGTGAGAGTCAAATAACATCCAAACAGAAAGGCAGCCGACAGCAAACAAATCCAAAGGGGCAAATCCAAACCATAGTCCAAACAGGCAGAGTTCCAAGACACCCAGATCCAAGAGCACAGCACAGGGTTTCAGGGCCAAAGAGACCAATTACTGACCCTGGGAGGAAAGGCCAGTTGAAGCCTCTTTTATCTATGGCTGCTGTCACCACAGGTGTTCCCTCATTAGGGCTCGCCTGCTACTTAAACGGGCTGAGCGATACAAGCCCTCCCTTTCTTCCCCTGGCTCAGGCCCTTGTTATTGTTGTGCATTATCTCCCCCTGGACCAGCTTCTGGGGACACTTCAGCCTGTGGGAAGCCTCTGCCACAGAGTCAGAATCCTGCTCCCTGCTGCCACAGTCTCCAAGGCAGGGCGTGACACACAGAGCTGAAAGACCTCAAGGGCCATCCAGTCCCCTTCTGCCATGCAGGAATAGACAAAGCATTCCTGACAGAAGGCCATCCAGTGTCTCTTTAAAAACTTCCAAAGAAGGGGATCCATCACACTCTGAGGCAGCCTATTCCACTGTTGAACTGCTCTTACCATCAGGAAGTTCTTCCTAATGTTTAGAGGGAATCTCTTTTCCTGCTGTTTGAAGCCATTGCTCCATCTCTTAGTCTCTGGAGCAGCAGAAAACAGGCTTCCTCCATATGACACCCCTTCAAATATTTAAAAATAGCTATCATGTCGCTTCTTAACCTTCTCTTCTCCAGGCTGAACACACCCAGCTCCCTCAGCTTGCTCCTCCTGGGGCTTCATAGTTTCCAGGCCTTGTAGCATTTTGGTCGCCCTCCTCTGGACACATTCCAGCTTGACAATATCCTTCTTGAAATGAGGTGCCCAGAACTGGACATGGCATTCCAGGTGGGGTCTGACCAAAGCAGAATAGAGTGGTACCATCACTTCCCTTGATGTAGACACCATACTCTTATTGATGCAGCCCAGAATCACATTGGCTTTTTAAACTGCTGCATCACACTGCTGATTCGTGAGCACCTTCTGGTCTACTGAGACTCCTGGATCCCCTTCATATCTACTGTGGTCAAACCAGGCGTCACTCATATCTGTGTATTTCCTTTTTTTCTTCTTATGCCCAAGTGTAGTACCTTTCACCTCTCTGTTGAAATTCATTTTGTTAGTTTTGGCCTAGCTCTCTAATCTGTTAATGTCATTTTGAATTCTGATCTTGCCCACTGGGGTGTCAGCTACCCCTCCTAATCTGGTGCTGCTGCTCCAGAGAACAGAACACACACTGAAGGATTCAAATTATAAGAGATTCCATCTGAATACCAGGGAAAATGTCATGATGCTAAAAACAGTTTGACAGTGGAGTGGACTTTCTCAGACAGTGGTGGAGGTTGGATGGGCATTCTTCAGGGTTGCTTTAATTATGCGTTCCTGCATGGCAGAGGGTTGGACTAGAGGGCCTTTGTGGTCCCTTCCAACTCTATGATTCTATCATTGTGATGCCAAACTCTGTTTTAAAAAGTACTGGTATAATCTACTATATAAAAGTCAGAGTTTGTAAGTGAGTTTCTCTGTATGATCGGCTGGCTGTGAAGATTCTATGGAATCCTGGGGTTGGCAGTTCAGAATTCTCAGCCAGAGAGCTCAGGCTGGTTGCTATGGAGACGAGGCCTAGCTGTGAGAAGGAGGGCAGCATATTCCCTCAGGAACCCAAACTCTGTATATTAGTAACTCTGAATACAGATTGGATTGGGGAATATGGGGAAAAGTTACACATACTGGACAAGACAGATTAGGGAATTAGAGACACAGGATCTCAATCTGTGTATTTCAATCACATCTAATTCCTAAGGTAAGGTAATTCCTAAGGTATTTCTCACAAGAATTACCTATGAGAAAATAAAATCCCAGGCAGCACCGGGTAAATATGCTAGTAATGTAATAATAATAATAAAAAAGGATAGTATTCTAGATCAACTACTTAACTACCTTAGTTAAGGTTGTGCATTTTTAAGTAGAGTTGCTTGTAGAGTTGGGTACTTATTGGGTAGCAGCTGCTGCAAGCAACAGGGTTCTGTTCTCCTGTTAATCAATATTCACCAGTCTGAGGTTTCCACCACTGCCCTCCAGCGATCTCTGATGTGACAGCCAGAAGCAGAATCCTTGTTGCAACTCTTTGCACCCGAGATTGCCTGCAGGAGAGGTGGTTGTATTTCATTCTTCTGCACCCCGACTGATAGGAGAACAACCCCTCTTGCTTGAAGTGGCTACTGCCCAGTAAGTGAAGATTGGGGGACTTTTATGACCCGTGTCTGTTCCCTATACTATTGAACTTGTAGGAAACATGAATAAGAATCAGTTCTGAATGTGTAACTGCAGTTTATGCATTTGTTAACCGTGATTGTGAATTCCAGCCAATGCTAGAAAGGCAAAAAGCAAAAGAAAACCCCCTTTGTGGTATGACATTCCTAAGACAAGCCAGTTTTCCAGGGAATTCCTGGCACTCAAATTCTCCCCAAGACACCCCCCATCACCCAGCACCACCCCACTTCTGTTTCTTGACAGACATGAATTTGTATTAGACAACGACTCCGTTCTCTCCAAAATAGAATAGAATATTTATATATTAATGTAACATTTCTCTTTACAAAATAAATCCAACAGCAAGCAATGGGCATAATGGTTGGAAGCGAGGCAGATGGGAGAGGGGGACAGCGCAAGCCAACTTGGAGCTGCCAGCATCTGTGGGAGAAGAGGGGGCGCAATTCTCAGTACTGGGGAGGTCAATGCATATGGGTTTGGCCCAGCATTTCACAGTGGCATTCCCCAGCCACTGTCCATTATGTCTCTGTTCCGTCACACGTGGTCTTGGAGGTGGCTCTTGCTCCAAAGGCCTGGAAGGAGGGGATCTGCTGGACAGGACCAGCCATGGAAGCCCACTGTAGGCCAACTGCTTCTGCTTTGGAGGACAACTGTTGGTCACCGCCTGCAGGGACAAAAAAATTAACAAGTGAAAGCAACTGAAAGCCATGACACATGCAGATTTGGATGAAATCACAGACTCAATGAGTTGGAATTGACCACAAGGGCCACCCAGTCCAACCCTGTTCAGCCATACAGGAAGACACAGTCAAAGCATTCCCAACACAGCCAAAGCATTCCCAACAGCTTCTCTTTAAGAACCTCCAAAGAAGGAGACTCCACTACACTCTGAGGCAGTGCATTCCACTGTCAAACTGCTCTCACCCTCGGGAAATTCTTCCTGGCGTTTCGGTGGAATCTCTTTTCTTCAAGTTTGAAGCCATTGCTCCATGTCCTAGTGTCTGGAGCAGCAGAAAACAAGCTAGCTCCATCCTCTACATGACATCCCTTTAAATACTGAAGGACAGCTATCAATTCACTTCTTAACCTTCTCTTCTCCAGGCTAAACATACTCCCTAAGCTGCTCCTCGTAAGACTTCCTGGCTTTCAGGGCTTTGACCATTTGAGTTGCCCTCCTCTGGACATGTTCCAGTTTGTCAGTATCCTTCTTGAATCATGGTGGCCAGAACTGGACACAGTACCCCAGCTGAGGTCTGACCAAAGCAGAATATTCTATGCTGCTTTGGTCAGGCTTCACCTGGAATACCACATCCAGTTCTGGCCATCACAATTCAAGAAGGATTACTGAAATCCCAAAGCAGATATTGGTAATTAGATTCCCAGGAGAACTTGGAGGGCTGCATCCCCTCTCTCCAGCCACTCCAGGGGGAAAAAAAAGCCCTTAAATGCCCTCTAGGGGACAAGGGTCATTTTCATCAGGTTTTTAGGCCCAAGAGAGACCTTTTTTTTTTAACGGCAGGAGGTGATCTTGAAGTCGCTTTCTGCTCACTTTCTGTTCGAAAAAAAGGCTCTCTCCAGCCCAACTTGGCACAGGGTGGACTCAAACATGGTAGAAACGCTCCCCATGTTCTCTAGAGGGCCTTTTTGGAGCAAAAACAAAAACAAAAACTTTTTTTTTGTAAACATTCTGTTTGGTCTGGGGCCCCCAGGAGTCCAAATACAGTGGAAATGTCCTCAACCGCCCCTAGAAGGCTTCTGTGGGCATTTTGGAGCAAAATAATTTTTTTGCCTTGTTTTGTAGATTCTGCCCGATCCAGCAATCCTGGAAAAATTCTAGAAAAACTTTTGTAGTGGGGTGGGCAAATCTCCAATGATGGAGGAGGAGCATCATGGGCCTTCAGAAGACCGTGGAGAGCTGCAACCCCCTCCCCACTGCATCCTCCTCCGAAAAAAAAGAATTCAAAAATCTGTTCAGCCCTTGAATGCCTTCTAGAGGCTGTCTGGGGCATTGCTGCTACATCTTAAACCCCCCCCCCATTGTTTTAGGCCCAGGACTGGGATTTTTCTTACAACAGGACCCCCACCCAGAAGCCACTTCAAGTTCATATCCTGTTTTTTTTTTTAAGTCTTCTCCTGAGCCTACAATGGCGCATGCTCCCCCAATATGATGAAAATGCCCAGATACTGCCAGAGGATGTCTGGGGGCATTTCAGATAAAAAATTTTTTTGAAAAACAATATTTTAAAACATCCTTTAAAAACTTTTTTTTTTAAAAAAAATAAAATCATTTTTTGGAAAAAACTCAATTTTTTTTTTTTAAAAAGCCCATGTTTTTTGGGGGGAAATCTTTTAAAAGAAATCATTTTTTAAAAAATCTTTTTTTTTTAAAACCTCAGTGGACCCTGGGAAAGCATTCAGCCCCTGAGCCACACTTTCCTCATCCCTGGTCTACAGAAAAAATAAAAATTGCTGTCAACGCCAAGCCTCCCCCCAGGACAACATGGGTCGTTCTGTAGCGTCACTGTTTGCTGCCCAGTCTCAACCTGTCCAAATTCTAGATGTCTCCTCAGACGCCCACAGAAGGCTCTTCCCATGGCTCTGGATCTGCCCTCCCTGCCAAGTCTCAGGGCACCAACCCACAGGGAGGGCACTCCCCCAGCTTCCAACAGGGCACCCAAGTGAGGGGCTTCGCTTACTTGAGCCGAAAGGCGCTGTAGGGGTCCAGCAGGTGGGAGCTGGCCTGCTCCAGGTTCCAGTCGAACATCTCCAGAACCTTCTGGCACTCCAGTCGGGTTTTGAGGCCCAGGCAGAAGAGCTGCTCCACCTGTGGAGAAAAGGCACACGGCCAAGGGGTTTGGTTCCGTTCAGATTTGCTTACAACCATAGTAAAAACAAAGAAGTTATACAAATATCAAACCACAAAGTTAGATAATGAAATACAACACAGAACTTCCAACACCATTTCTAATACAAGTAAGCTTACCAGTAAGAATTCAATGATATAAAATGAAGCCAGAGGGAGAGTAAAACTCCAGACTTTTGGGAATGCCTTGCATGGGCCTTAGCTAATGGTATTAAGAAAGATGCAGCTATTCTAGTGATATTAAAATCTTTATTAAAAAGCAATAATTCTTTTTTTTTGGCAGACAGACCAATTGTTTTTAATAGATAACAACCCTACAAAGTATTTTTTCTCTAATTCCCTTTGACAAATGACAACTTAAAAGAATAGTGTGTGCGTGCGGGTCTTCAATTTCATCCAGACCACAACGACAACAGTGTAAATGTTAACAGGGGAGCTGCAGTCAAAGCAGAGTAGGACATTCTGGGGTGCCCCAAGAGCTTTTACCACCCGAGGTGCACCCACAACTGGCAGCCCCTCTCCAATCAAGTTGCACTCGGGATGTGTAGAATGCTTGCAGATATCCACAGGCTCATTAAGCTAACAGGAATTAGCAAATGCGCAGTTGACTGTGTTTTCAAGAGGATGCTGTAATGTCTGTATAATTTTATGGACATCATATGGAGATTGAGAAAATAATCAGCTGCAATGAGTATTTAGAGTGTGGTGGAGTCTCCTTCTTTGGAGGTTTTCAAAGAGAGACTGGATGGCCATCTGTCAAAGGGAGTACTTTGATTGTGTCTTCTTGAATGGCAGAAGTGGGTTGGACTGGATGGCCCGGGGGGGCCATCTCTTCCAACTATAATTCTAAGCTGCTTTTACCTTCAGGTACTGGATGGCCTTTTGTACATTCCAATTGTGGTTCTGCAATGCTGCCTGGCACTCCTCCGTGGTGACTCCGTGCACTGTCTCCTGGACCTGGCAAGGGGCATAGGAGAGACAGAGAAAACATTGCTGTATTTCTCTAAAACTGCTCTTTACTCATACACACATAACAGAAACCCACTGGAAAACTGAAAACCACACACAGTGGCAGCTGGTGGTTTTGAAGAGTAGTGATGAATATGTTCTGGGTTTCAGTCTGAATTTTAAAGGAGCTCTCCAAGGTGCTGAGGCCATTTAGGCTATTTTAAGAAATGAAATCTTCTTTTAGACATCTTAAGATTCTCACTCTTTTTCACCCTGGACCCTTTAAAGTTCAGTCTAAAACTTGGAACAGATTCACTATCCCACTGACACCCAAACCACATACATATCCACTTTACAGCTACTGTTTCTAAAAAAAGGAAAATGAAGAGGGACACCAAGAGAAAACCAAATGTAGAGCCCCTTCCCCAACAAGTTCCCACAGAATCAAAAAGGTTTTGCAGGGATTTTAAGAAAAAGAAATTGGGGAGAGACACAGTTTTTCCATTGGCCCAAACTTGTGAAACTAGTGGAATGTTCATTGAATTGGTGAAAAGTTCTATGCCAGGGGGAGCTTGCTTTAGTACAGGATTGACCCAGAGCTTGGAAAAGAGGTGGGGTGATTGCCAGCATGAATCTGAGGGCAGAGAATGCTTTTCTTCCATGAGCCACTGGACTTAAATTGCAAGAAAAGAAATTCCACCTAAAGAGAGGCTGGATGGCCATCTGTTGGGAATGCTTTGACTGAGCATTCCTGGATGGCAGACTAAGGTTGGACAAGACAGACCTTGGGGTCTCTTCGAACTCTAAGACGTTATGATTCTATGGAGTACAGTTCCCAGCATCCCTTGAGCTGGCACTGGCTAATATACATTAGTCCATTTGGAGAGAGCAGTTTGCCAAAAAGTGTGCAAGCATTTGGGAAAGGGACACCCTGAACTAGAGAGGCCTTTGGCCTTGATCCAGCAGTGCTAGTTCTTACCCTCTTATGCTTACTGGTGAGGAGGGTATCTTAACTGCCTTATTTAGCTCTTTGTTCTCCTCAGTATTAGCAAAATCAAGAGTAATGGACTCAGCATAAAACACACACATTATCCTTAGAAGTCATACGGGTTTTAGAATTCAGTTATGATTCACTGTTGTTGCTGTTATTCATTTTATTTATATTCCACCTTTATTATATCCCACTTCAAAGGACTATTCTTAAAATGTAAATAAACTATCAAGAACAAGAATTACATTAAAAATAAACACCTGTTTTAAAAAAAATTCATCACTCTATGAAAAGCCCTTCACTCCAAAACAGTCAGCCTATCAGAATAAGGCCATTTCCACATTACACTGTTAAGAGTGCTATTCTTCCATTTTCAACATCCTGTTGAATTCTGGGTAGTTTCCTGAGGCCCAAGAGCTCTCTGGCCGAGAATTCTAAACACCCCTCCCTAAACTGCAAACCCCAGGATTTCATAGGAGGTTGAAAGTGGAATAATAGCACTATAACAGTGTAGTACAGAAATGGCCTAAGTCTTTGCCTCCTGACGAGCAGACAGGAAGAAGTGGTCATATTACTTCCCTATGAAGAAAGTCCCAGAGCCCAGGGGCAGCCACGGAGAAGGCCCTCTCTTGTGTTCCCACCAGATGCCCCTCCGCAGGGCTCAGGTCTGAGAGGACGGCCACTCCTGAAGATCTCAGGGCTTGGGGAGGATGTGGTCTTGTCAGAAAGTCTGGGCCACAATGGTCAACTGCATGGGGGAGTTGGGGTCCAATTCCTCCATGGATTCCCATGCAGGCCACCTCCCCTCAGCAGTCCATATCAAGACCTAAGGTAGCATCTTCTTTCTATGTTCTGTTACCTTATTTATCAACAACCAAAAATATTTTCCTTCTTTCCCAAGGTTGACATATCTAGCATTAAAAGAGAAGAGAACCACTGGGTTTTTAGTTAGAGAGGCTTGAAATCATTTGAATGTTATATACCGTTGAAAAGAAGAATGGAAGTAATTTTCTGTATTTTTTTATCTTTTCCTTTTTTCTTTCTTCTCTTTTTTTATTTATTTGTAGGATTTTCGTGTATTTGAAAACTTCCAAGAAAAACATGACCAAAAAAGACCTAAGGTATAGACGTCATTCCTTCCTTGACAGATACACGGAGTTACCTTGCAAAAGAATTTGGGCCTGCCTTCTTTTTAAAAGCTCGGTGCTTGAGTGTGACTTTCAATTTGTGTCTGCTAAGCAGAGGGCAGGGGTGGCTTGAGGTGGGGTGGATGGGACAGGACAGAACTCTGCCAACGGGCGGGCAGGGTTCACTCACCAGTCGTATCTTATCCGAAGGGCGAGGACCCTCTGAGCCATCATAGATGATCTTCTGAAGGCCACAAGTGGCCTTGAAGGCGACATTGCTATTGTTGGATGAGAAGTTGGCTCGGTAGTCTGGCTGTTGCTGGATCATGGGCCGCACGGTGGCTGTGGTGACTACCCTGGCTGGAGCGGGGGCTTCCTCGGGGTTCTTGGCCTCCTTGAAGAACTTCTCGTACTTGTCCAGGTAAGGTGGGCGCTCCGGGAGCAGGTAGTAGTGGGTATTGCTGACTTTCCGTCCATCTTTGACAATGGGCAGAATGCAAGGTCCTTTGGCACACTCCTTCCCTTGAGCCTGGATCACCTTGGGCGTGGCATATTTGGGGTCCAAAGCGAAGCTCTGGGTCGTGGGCATGGGCTGCTTCCCAGGTGATGTGGACAGAAACGAGCCCAGGGAGAGCGGAGAGCAGAGGTTGGTTCGGGGCTGCGGGGATCCGGCCTGCAGGGCCCGGGGACTAGGGGTCCTAGAGCTCGGTTGGGACAAGGGGTCTCGTGGAGGGATCTGGGGTGGACGATCCTCCTCTCCCCCAGAGGCCGGAGAGAGCTCCCCGGACCAGCGGCTATGCTCGTTCCTACGGAGCGGTCGGGGCAGGATAGGGACACGAGGGGGGATCTGAGGCTTGTCCTCCCCTGGGCTGGGCGTGGAGGTTACAGAAGTCGCCCCTAAAGGAACATTCAGATGCTTCATGCACTCCTGCTGCAGCTCCTGGAAGATCTCGGTTGTCTGGGCGGGGCTGGGTTGCTTGACTTCCTTGGGTGGCAGGAAGAGGTTGTCCTCTAATGGAAGAGACGGGCGGTCTCCCTCGGGCACGTAGCCACTGTTGGTTTCCCCGTTCTCCCAGCTTTTGCGCCCACTCCGCCGCCTCATCAGACCTTCGGTGCTGTTGATGGAGCACACCTCAAAGTCGTCCTCATCTTGGGCTACATCGTCGTAGGTGGGTGGCGGGGGCAGGGGGCAGGCGTCCCAGTCCACAACAGGGGTGGGGTGAAGGGGCCGGGGCAGGGCTTGCGTGGGGCTCTGAGGGGGTGTCTTGTCCAACAAGGAGAAAGCCTCCATGGCCAGCTTGGCCAGTGATGGGGCACAGAGCTCCCCTACGGGGGAAGGGGTGGTGGGGACGGGCTCGTCCTCGAAGTCTATTAGCGTCACCTCGTTACCAGGTTGGACACCTCCCCTGGTATGTGGCAGCAGCAGTCTCTCGCCCGCCCTGGTGCCCAACACACAGGCTGAGGGCTTCGGGGGCCGGAGGGCTCGTGAAGGCCCTGGCTTCTTCTTTAAGCAGAGGTGCTTGAGGCTGGTGGAGAGCGGGTTGTCCTCCTCGCTCACAGGGTCGTAGGTTGGTTCTGAAAAGCAAAGCAACCAGGTGAGGCCCTGGGCTGGAAAGTACCATATATACTTGACTATAAGTCAATCGCTTGGGTAAACTGAGAGCAGGTTTTGGGCCCCAAATTACAAAATTTTGGATAAGTTGGATAAGTTGAAGGTAGAACATATCCCATAGAAATAGCAATGGGCATGTTCTTAGACCCACATCTGGTTGCCTACCCCACACATCACGCAGCTACGATTTAGTTCCTTCCCCATCCATCTAGCCTTTACAGTGTACACAAATAGTTTTGCCTCCTAGAATAAGTTCTTTGGTTTGAAGTGTGCCAAGGTGGGCTCTGGAGCCATTTCAGCAGCCTCAACTTCTGCCTTCATTTTCCTCAAGCACCTCGACTCTTACGGAAACCAGCATTGGCCACAGATAAGCCCATCCAGGTTCTCAGGGTAAAATTTCTAGACTTGTAGGCCATTTCCGCACTAGACTGTTATAGCGCTATTATTCCACTTGCAACATCCTATGGAATCCTGGGGTTTGCAGTTTTGGGAGTGCTATTATTCCACTTGCAACATCCCGTTGAATTCTGGGTAGTTTCCTGAGGCCCAAGAGCTCTCTGGCCGAGAATTCTAAACACCCCTCCCGAAACTGCAAACCCCAGGATTCCATAGGACGCTATAACAGGCTAGTGCGGAAATGGCCATAGTCGAGTATATACAGTAAGGGTTGAAAACCCTTTTTCAGCTCAAGGGCCAAATTCAATTTCTGAGAAATTCTTAGGGGTCATATTCTAATGGTGGGCAGGGCCAAAAGCAAAAAGGGAGATGCCGGACTAGCTGCATACTTCAGCTTAAAGTTCCCACTGTGACTAACTAAGGTTTAAGTGTGGTATTTCAACCTTTTTAGATGGGAGAGGGAAGTACAAAATCTGGGAAACAACTATCCCAGTTACTGGGAAAGTATCAAGGCTATCTGGAGATGCACAGAGTACCAGTTTTGGACCCTGATGGGACCAGATTCAGCCTCGGAGCTTTGCGGTTCTTCCCCTCACCTATATACAAAACAGGAAGCACTGGTTGGCTGGATGGTAACCCTTAGAAGTCAGCCTCCCCACCTCTGGTGTAGGTGATGAGCCGATGACAGAGAGTGATAGAATAAAGAGGAATCCCATCCTGAAGGGAACTTTTTCGCTTTCTCAGCAAAACCTTTTTCACTCTCAACTCCACAATGCCGAACAATAACCGACCAACGATTCTGCCTCTCTCTCTCAAGGATCAAGCTTTACCCAGCAGGGAGGTAGCACACTGGTCCACAACCCTTCCCTGTAACTCCTGGTAACATCTAGTTGGAGGCAGTCAGCAACGGACTTTTACTGCATTTTGCCCCTTTACCTCCCTCTCAAAACAAACTATATGGGAAACAGACTGACTTTTAACTCCCTATTGTGAGGCAGGGCAGAGAGGCTCCTGAACTACTACACGCCTCTCACTACAATCCAAACCACCCTATTTCACAAGCAGAAATGGAGAGACCGATGGAAAGGTACAGGCAGGCTGCAAAGAAACCTGAACTGCTCGGGGGCCAAACAGCATCCAGCCTTGTATTTGGCTGCTTCTCCAGTCCTTGCATCACACACACACATGCTTCTACCCCTTCCCCACCAACACACAAGCCATGCACTCTCCCACTCCCCCCACCCACACCCCCAGGACTCTTGCTTCTGCAAGGTTAGTATATGATCTGAAAACACAGCCTTGCTTGCAAGGACTAATTAACACAACACTGGTGGGGCTGAGGGAAACTGTGAGTGAGGAAATGAGAGAGAGGAACTTTGGTACCAAAGAGGAGGGATGCACACATGAAGCTCCACTGTGTGAGGACGGTCCCAGGTTCAACCTTTCCTGGCAACTACAGTTAAAAGGATCAGGAGAAAAGGCCCTGGGAAGCCACTGCTAGAGCAGACAATCAGAAAACAGGGATTGGCTAGAAATAGCAATGGATCCTATCCGAGTTGCTGAACTTATTTTGGGGCTAAGGGTCAGCCCCTCTAAATTTCAGGATAAAATCTGGAATGGAATCAATGCCCTGTTGACATGGAAACTGCCAGCTGCCACTGCTTGGAAAAGTTACTTTTCTTCAGATGATAATTCCCTTGCCATGCTGGTTGAGGGGATGGTTGTAGGAGTTGTAGTCACCCCCCTCCCCCGAAGAACTAACTTTTCCAAGCTCTGAGATGGACATATATTCTGGCCCAGCTCAAGGCAGCCTTTAGGTGTTTGTTCAGTCTGGGACAGCCAATAAAATAAAAAAGTTTGCCATCCAGCTTCTGTTTAAACACCTCCAAAGAAAGTGAATCAATCATCCTTTAAGGCAGCCCATCCCACTGTCAAACAGTTCTTACGGTAACAAAGGTCTTCCTAAAGTTTATGTGGAATCTCTTTCTTGTAATTTAATTCCACTTGTTTGTGTTCCAGTCTTTGGAGCAGCAGAAGACAAGCTTGCTTCATCTTCTACGTGACATCCCTTCAAATATTTAAAGATGGCTATCATATCACCTCTTAATCCTCTCCAAGTTAAACATATCCACCTCCCTACGCCAGTGGTTCTCATACTTTGCTCCCTGAGATGTTTTGGGCTTCATTTCCCAGTATCCCTAACTATTGGCTGTGCTAGCTGAGGAGTCTGGGAACTGAAGTCCAAAATACCTGGAGGACAAAGGCTGAGAACCAACACCTTAAGCCACTCCCCTTAGGGTTTGGCCTAGGGTGAGTGTGCCCAACCACTGTGAGAAGGAAGAGAAGACATCCGATTCAGGGCTGCCACTTTTGGTGCCACCCAATGAGTAAAAGAATCATGGTGCTGGAAAGGATCCCAAAGGCCATCTAGTCCAACACCCTGCCAGTGCAGGAATGCACTGCGTAGGTTCACAAAGGCAAAACAACGACCATTTAATACTGAGTGTAATGGTTAGGTTCTGCCCTCTGTTAACACAGGGGTGGGCAACTGTTCCCTTTCAGAGGTTTCTGGACTGGAACTCCCATAATTCTTCACCAATGGCTCTGCTGGCTAGAGATGATGGAAACTTCAGACGAAAGCGTCTGGAAGACCACATGTTCTCCATATGCTACAATATAGTGGACCCCTCTGTATATGCAATCTCTGGATCTGTGAATTCAAGCAAACATAGAGCGTTGTGTCCTATATGTAAAATGGCGGTGACATGTACGCAGATGGGCAGAAGTGTCTGCATGCATATTGCTGCCATTTAATAACATAGGACATGATCATTTTTGAGTTTTTTGTTATTATTGCTATACTGAGGGTCCATTGTAGGTATCTTACATATAACTTTGTTGACAAACAGCTTACTCCACCAGAGGGCAACAGAGAAGCAGAAATGACAGGTTTCCATCTGACTCAGGCCATTTCCGCACTAGACTGTTATAGTCCTGTTATTCCACTTTCAACATCCTATGGAATCCTGTAATTGTACAGCTGGGACAACCTCCCAGGGAAGAGAAATGCTCAGGTTTTTAGTATACTAGGTAAGTAAATCACAGTTACAGCAGGATAACAACATCTTTGGCTGAGACTTACATGTGACCTTGTTTCTTTTCTGTTGTTCTCCCTGTGGGAGACTGTTTGGAAAGTATTTCTTTTGCAAACACAAAAAAAATCCATGGATGACCTTCTTTGTGAAAGAAATGATTCTCAAATGCTCTTCCACCAGGAGAACAACAGAAAAGGAATAGGGTCGTGTGATAAGCCCCACCCAAAGATGCTATTATCCTGCTGGAAATGCGGTTTACCTACCTAGAATGATAAAGCCTTCAGCCTTCTGAATAGCCAAAAGCCACAGTCTTCTGGAATGAGAGAAAACGTGTGTGTTAATGATTAAAGTAGTGCACCATTCACTGCTATTTGCCTCACAGTTTGCAATGTACAAGCGCAATCTACGAACAGTACAGTAAGGCAGAGTACAACTGAGAGACCTCTGGTTTATATACACTGAGCTTCAGATGCCTTTGCTAAAACCCTCATGCGGTCTTGGGAATCTCTGTGCAGAGGGACCAAGCAGGCATACAGCTGGTTGCAAGGCAAGCACAGGCACCCACCCCGCCAGATACCTGTGAAGAGAAGAGCTAAGAGAGAGCAGAGAGGGCAGGCACAGGGGGGCCGGCAGCTTGGAAAGCGACCCCACTTACTCTTTAGGAGGATCGAGGGCTGAGGCGGCCGTGGAGGCGGCTCCCCTGCAGAGAAGGGCAAAACCGAGAGACCCCCACCGAAGCAGAAGAAAGAAAGAGAAAAAGGAGTACATTAGTTCAGCAGCACCATGCAAAGGGCAGTGTCTGAAATTGGAAAAGTTACTTTCTGGGGCCGTGCTGGCTTAGAGGTGGGGAAGACAGGCTCTGTTGGCTAGGGGATTCTATAGGTTGCAGCCTAAAGGGTAACTTTTCCAAGCTCTGGAAAGGTTCTGTGTGAATGGAGCAGGCAGCTAGCAAAAATGGCCAAGAATAGGGGAAGAATCACATCCTAGCCAGAACTGTTTGCTGAACATCAGCACAACCCAAAATTCTAGAGAATTCCCCCATTCCTGAGTGTGCAAAGTCAAAAACTTGGTCTCAGGGGAACTCACTGAGAGCAACCAACCTTTGGCACTCTGCACAGATCCACGTGCAGTTTATGCTGATCTCCTCCAAACCCCCAGAAGTACAGCAAGTGACAAGGGAGGCCATACAAAACCTCCATGCTGCATTAGGGTATTTGTTACAATTCCTCTCTCCTGCACTCACAAGGCGTAAGAACCTCTAGGACAAATCTGTCCCCCAGGGATTGGGGCCCAAATGAGACAGGACTATGGGAGCTTCATGGCAAGACTGTGAGAAATTTTTTTTGATGTAGGGAAGCACTGAATGAAATGGCTAAGGGAAGGTGGCTTAAAGGGTCAAAGTGTGCCGTAACCACTGTTGTTTGCCCCACCAGCTGGAAATAACACAACAGCTACAAGAAGCCCCTTGAAGACATGTTGAGCGCCAAAAATGCACTGAATAAAGTTGAATAAGAGCTGAATAAGGCTGAATAAGAACTGGAGAAGAGAAGACACTTTTGTGCAATCTCAAAACGGCAGTTTGTGCAACAAAAATCAAACTGCACAAATATTCAGAGGAACATGGTCTAGTTCAGCATCCAAACTGGCAGGCAAGCAATGGATTCAAGGGTGGGCAACTCTGAAAGGTCTGGGAGTCATTTGTATTCTCCTGTGGACCTGTTTGTCACACTCCAATACACAATATCTGGAGGTCCAGACAATCTGTACCCTGACCAAAAGACTACTTCAGGGGCCAGGTTTAGACTTTAAGTACAGAATCCTTTATCCAGAAATCCAAAATCCTCCAAAACCCAAAATCTTTTGCTGCCAGCTGCCCATTTCTGCCTTTTTGCTGCCAGTTGCCTGTTTCTGCCTTTCAGGTGGCAGCTCTAGCGCTCTTCCTTGTTCCCCTCTCAGATCCTCAGTCTCTCTCCAGCCTCATGTGTCATGCACAACGCATGTAGCAAATGAAAGAGATGCAAGACTGGAGAGAGATGTGAGGATCTGTGAAATGCTGGGAATCCATGTGTAGCGTTTGGCACGAAGCAACAGCTGTGGCGCTCTTGCTCGTTAGTTCTCAGGTTCTCCAGAGATCTCCTGTACAGTACTGTATTTTACGTATATGCAAATACAGGTATTCCAACCCCCCCCCAAACAATAAATAAATAGAAATAAAATAAAAAAACCTGACATATGAAACACTTCTGCTCTCAAGAATTTTAGCTAAGGGATACTCAACCTGCAGTCTTCTTTTTCTTTTTTTTAAGGAACCAAGCGGAGATCTCCTTTAAATGGTGAAATGCAACCCCTAGAGGTTTCTGTGATTACAGTCAATAATTTTTAAGATAAATGTTTTTCCCAGCATGGGGGTGGAGGCAAGAGTTTGCAGGGGGCCACGTCAGAGTCCATGGGAACTGCATGTGGCTCATGGGTTGTACTTTGTCCACCCCTGGTCTAAGTCATCTGATGCCTGGAGTAGGCTGAGAAGATGCGTTGTGAGCATTCAGAGCAACCGCCAAACCTTGGCTGACCCATGACCAGCTCTTTGTTCTTAAAATATTGATATAAACAAACAGACTGACTGCTTCAGTGTTTTTCAACGGCAACTAAATTTCCTGTTTCAAGGGAAGGACAGTTTGCATTCAGCGCTGTAATTAAACCACTGCAGCACCCCTTGAAGTTTTTTTTGGGGGGGCGGGGGTTTCTTGTGTGTTTCTAAAACTGCCCACTCAAAGCCAACTCTCTTCAAGCAGCTGAAGACCGAGGTTGCTGCTCATGAATCCTCTTGCTATGACCAACTGGTTTGTCAACGGCGCCCCCCCTTTTTTTTTGCCTGGGGCTGCTGATTAAACAAGAAACAGCCCTTCTGAAAAACATTTGTGGCAGACAGAATAGAAAACAAAAAGCAGTTTTTAGGAGCTGGGGGGATGGGGGGAAGTCCAAGAAGCTGGCAACAGCCCTAGGAAAAACAACATGTTTGCCTTCCATAAATAGGAATGGTGAGCAGGGGGAACAGCAATGCCTTTAAAACTAACAGATTTTGGTAGGAGCGTTCATGGATTTAAATCTACCTCTTCAGATACACTGATGGAGTCCAAAATGAATGTCTCAGTATCCTGAGCCAGGTTGGTGTAGTGGTCAGAGTGACAGATTGGGACTCCAGGAGACCAGAGTTCAAATCCTCACCTGGCCACAGACAACTACTGGGTGATCTTGGGCGAGTCACACCTACTCAGCACCAGAGGAAGGCAATAGCAAACCCCCTCTGAATAAACCTTTTGAGAGCCAGCATGGTATAGTGCTCTGCAGGTCAGACTAGGACTCCCGGGAGACCAAGGGCTTAAATTCCTGCTTGCCATGGAAACCCGACCTTGGGCAAGTCACATTCTCTCAGCCTTAGAGGAAGGCAATAATGAACCCTCCTCTGAGTAAATCTTGCCAAGAAAAGCCTTGCAGAGGGTTGCTGCTAGCTGGAATCAACCTGAGACCGCATAACAACAATGATCTTGCATGAATAGTCAACAATGGCATCTAAAGAAGTGGACTGAAATGCACAAAAGCTCCTGCTGAATAAATCAGTCTTACAGGTGCTGCTGGATTTCTTCTCTCCTCCATCCCTTTTCTATCTCTTTGAAAGTTTTTTTCTTCAGGTTACAGAAGTGCCTCCTGTTTTTTTTAAGGAGTGGTCTGTGCCAGGCATGAAACTAACAAAAATCCTGGGCTCTCTTATGCCCCAGTGGTGCTGCTGTAACACAGCACACAGAAACTACAACGCTCAGCACACACAAGTGTGGCAAATGACAGAGAAAAGACATGCTGGGTCTAACAGTTCTCTTGCGTTACCTCTGGTGAACCCACACAAGCACGTATGGCAGCTTGTCAGAGCACTGCCAGGAACAAGGCTGGGGCTATTGGTGCTACGGCAGGACAAGTGGAGAGGTTAAGACGTGGGTTTGGAGGAACTCCTTACTTTTTGTCCTTCCGGGGAGCTGGGTGGGCCTTGCCGCATTCAGGTCCACTCCTAGGACATCTGGAGGGTCCATGGGATTTCCCAGGTAGAGCCTGTGGGAACAGGAAGAGAAACAAGTACGAAATAGCCAAACACTTCCAGGTTTCCCTCAACTTCCTCTTCTGAAGATGTACTGACTTCAGACCGGGGTGGGAATCAGGCCACCTTCTGGATGTTGTTAGATTACAGCTCCCAAAACCCTCTAGCTCAGTGGTTCTCAACCTGTGGGTCCCCAGGTGTTCGTGGACTTCAGCTCCCAGAAGCCCTGAGCATTGACCATAGTGGCTGGGGCTTCTGGGAGCTGAAGTCCACGAACATCTGGGGACCCACAGGTTGAGAACCACTGCTCTAGCTGGCTTAGCCAGTGGTGACAGGAAGGCTGCCATCTAACAGGCAGATTGGTGCCCACCCCTGCTTTAGACACAATGCAGGACACACAAAACCAACAGGGCATTTGCCTCCTGCCCCTTGCAACAATTGCTCTACATCTCCCAGTGATCTCTTATGTTCCTCAGCAGGTACCCCACCCTTCTAGAATCCAGGGGCTCCTTCCAAGTGTGTGCGTGTGGATGACAGCCCCTCATCAAATCCCCACCCAGTGCTATGTTGTCTGGGGACAATGAGCTTTGTAGTCCAACATTCCAAAAGGGGGTCCTACATTCTGGAATGTCTTGACAGCCTTCCAAGATGAAAATGCAGCACATCTGGCTGCGGGTGATGGGAGCTGTGGTGCAATAGGCCAGGGGGTGGACTTTTAAGCTTTGACAGAGGAAAATACACCCTTTTGGTTGAGATCACGGGCCGGGGATGAAGAGGTTCTTGTGAGGCCCTGAAGGAGCAGGAGTCTGGTGGATTTGCTGCTCCAGTGTGTGAAACGTAGCTGCCTTGGGATGTTCCTTCATCTCCACACCCTTTGTCCTGTCTTGGTGCCCAACAGATTATATTCTTTAGGTACCAGCTAAGCTGTGGGGTGTTACTACTGGGCCCTAAAGCACCACAGGGAGCAGACAGAATTCAGGGAAGGTGTGGGAACCTGTACACAGGGCAAGAGTGGTATCGGTACGCCTCTTTCACAGCATGGGAATCTGTTGGCCTCACATGGCCCATGCACGCACTGCCGCCTACGTGGAAAGAGACGCACTGGCTGATGAAAGGCATGTTGAACCGAGGAGGTTCTCTGGGACACTGGGGCCATTTGTAAACATACAGCAGAACAAGGTTTCCTTATCAGCACCTCTGGATTGTGTACCTGTGTATGTTTATCTAGAAACTGGCTCACTTTTCCTCCAAACTGGGAGTCAGCTTCCTAGCTGAGGGCTTAAGAGCCATGGCTGAATAAAGAACACAATCAGAGCTCAGAAAAGTTAACTTTGGGGGACCATAATATACTCTTTCAAGAACCATGTGGTCCTCCAAATGTTGTTAGATTGTAGCTTCCAGCCTTCCTCTCTACTGGCTATAAAAGCTAGGACTGATGGGAGCTGCAATACATTGAGACCTGGGTGCAACTGCAATTGGAAGACCTCATGATTCCCAAGCCTGTCTTAAATATTTTGAAATATAAAAGAGCTGTGAGAAGTTGCAAAATCCAAATCCTGAACAGCCAAATTCCAAATCCTGTCTCATGGGTGCAAAGGCTCTAGCTGCTGGCCCACCCACCCATGGGAGCTGCAGAGGAATTGGTAGGAAAACTGAAGGAAAAGCACCAAGAGTTCTTACTCGTCAATCTTATCAGGGAAGCCCCAGCACTGCTGAGGGTTGGTGTCTCCATGGCCTGTGTGGATGAAGCTGTTTTTGAGTGGCTGGCTGATGTCGTGGGCTGAAAGCCCTGCCACCGAGGTCACCGTGTTGCGTGGGAACTGGCCCACTTTCAGGGTCCGTTTATTCTGACCCCTCCACCAGTAATTCTCAGCCCTAGGGAATAAAAACAAAACAAAACAAAAGACCGGGACAGGTTAGCAGGGGTGCAAAGGAAATGGGTTTCCATCATGCATTTGGAGAGGGACAGGTGGCTTGCAACCATCTCTGTGTTTAATGTCCTGACACTCAAGGCAGCCTTAAAATCATAGAATCATAGAGTTAGAAGAGACCTCAAGGGCCACTGAGTCCAACCCCCTACTATGCAGGAACACCCATCAAAGCACTCCTGCCAGATGGCCATCCAGCCTCTGCTTAAAAACCTCCAAAGGAGGAGACTCCACCACACTCCGAGGCAGCAGATTCCACTGCCGGACAACTCTGACTGTCAGGAAGTTCTTTCTGAGGTTTAAGTGGAATCTCCTTTCCTGCAGCTGGAATCCATTGCTCCTTGTCCTAGTCTCTGGAGCAGCAGAAAACAAGCCCACTCCCTCCTCTACATGGCAGCCCTTCAAATATTTAAATGTGGCTGTCACGTCCCCTCTTAACCTTCTCTTCTGCAGACTAAACATTCCCAGCTCCGTAAGACGCCCCTCATAGGGCATGGCTTCCAGACCTTTCACCATTCTCCGAGAGGGCGCCCTGTGGATGTGTTTGACTACAAGTTCTACTGTTCCCCCTGCCCCAGGCTGGGGACAATGAGACTTGGCCTCCAATATATATATAGGATGCCAGGATTGGTGAAGTCACCTCCAAAGGCCCCAGTTTGCCCAGTGACAGATCCAGCAAGGCCTGCCCTCTGGCTAAGAATGGAAAGAGTACCAGTTGTCATTCATCTCCCAGCCAAGAACAGCATTTCTTTACATTTGAGAAACCCTGTGAGGAAGAATAATGTGTCAGGCAGATGTTTGTACAGTTTCTCCCCGGTATTCATGCATCCTAAAGCACTCTGGACAATGATTCTGCACAAAAATCCATGTCGCTTTTCAGGGCAGAAACATGCTTTCTATACAAAGAAAGAATATCTTATTTTGGTGTAGACAAACCACATGAATTTTAACACAGAGCAATTCCCAAAACACTTTGGGATGTATTTTCCCACAGAATACAGCTGCAAAATACTGTCCAAAACTGTTTCTTTTCTCCCACAGCCGGGAGAAAGCTATGGAAATTATTATTTCTTGCACATGAGGGTGAAACAGGTGATACTTTGCATCCCTACAGGAGATGGTGTGGTTTGGGTTGCAACAGTGAAGACTGGAGAGGGCTCCTCTACCTTTAAGGGTTTTTGTTGTTGTGTGCCTTCAAGTCGCTCCTGACTTATGGCAGCCCTAAAATGATCCTATCACAGCATTTTCTTGGCAAGATTTGTTCAGAGGGATTTTTGCTTTTGCCCTCCTCCAAGGCTGAGAGAGTGAGACGTGCAAGGTCATTGAGTGGGTTTCCATGGCCAAGCAGGGATTCAAACCCTGGGCCATTTCCGCACTACACTTTTATAGTTCTATTATTCCACTTTCAGTATCCTATGGAATCTCAAGGTTTGCAGTTTAAGGAGGTGCATTTGGAATTCTCAGCCAGAGAACTCTTTGGCCTCAGTAAACGACAAATCCCAGAATTTCAAAGGATGTTGAAAGTGGAAGGACAGCACTACAACAGCGTAGTGCGGAAATGGCTCTGGTCTCCAGAATTGTAGTCCAACACTCACACCGCTACACCACACTGGCTCTCACCTTTATTTTTTTTTTTAATATGGTTATGTTGAAGAGGGAAGTTCAGCAAGCGTTGCTTCTCTGACAACCAGGAAAAAAGCCATCTCAGCTGAAATTCCCTCATCTACCATTAATGGTACAGGAGCCCTCTCCAGTTTTCACTCTGGCAACCCCAGCTTTGGTCCACTTGATCAACACAAAACTCAGGCAAAGGGTTTGAAGGGTGTGGGAAAGTGGTATGGCCTTAGCTCAGAGAGATCACAGTCAGTGTCTAAGTAGTGAGGAAGGAGGCTGGTGCCATGCCGCTGGGAGCTAACAGAGGGGCTGGCTGGCAAGACACCAGAAGAAAGAGCAAGCAGGGTGAAGCCCAGAGGGGATTTGGAAAAGCTTTGTGGACAGAGGGAGCTGGAGAGAGATGGCCTCAGCAGAAGGGAAAGGAAAGCCACGGTTCCAGGCCTAAGCAGCAGCATGGAAGATGGACAATCAGTACTCTTTGACAGAGTCAATCAAGGAAGCCAAGGCGGCCCTGAGTTTGCAGCCCTCAAGGCCAAAGACCTGAGCAGGACTCTTGATAACCGGGTGACCTGGAGGTCTCTCACACAGGGTCACCCTAAATTGAAGTCGAGGACAATTTATTGCAGGAGCCCAGAGAACACAGAGACCACAGAGCAAGAAAAAGAGTAATTTATTACGCGCGGGCTTTTGGCTGGATGTCTCCAAAAGACCAAAAGCCCTGAATTCAAGTTTCACAGCTCTTTTATAGACAAAGTTCACAGCATACACAAAGATCGCAGGCAAAGATCGCAGGCATGTCTGGGTCCGCCCCTCCGGGGTCACAAATACCACATGCTGTTACTAGCTACCTTACCCCCGCACTCAGACCCCGGAAAGTGCTTATCTACAATCTGCAACTACCGCAGCCAGTCAATAAGCAAACACCACCCTGGCTACGTGATCAACATCCTAGCTACGTGATACATTGGCTCTCGTGACCTTTTTATCCTTCTTAAATCTTTCTCTGTTCCTCTGACCTAAGCCCCCAGCTTCTACTTTATTTCTACTTTATTATTTCTAATTCATACCTATATCATTGCCCCCCTTAAATGCATAATTTCTAAACAATTATAGCATTTTGTCACGTTATATCATAAAACAGCGTCAGGCTGAGCCATCAAAGCGTACAGAGCTGATGTCTTACTGGAAGTAATTTGAAGCATATTACTTATACATTGTATAAAACAAGGAAAGCATATACACAGAAACCGGAATATTAGCACGACTGGCAACAAAATTACAAACAATGCTTTTAGCCAAGTCAGGTTTGGTAACCAAGATGTGAGCCACTTCCACCAGCTATCATCCCCTTCATTTATATTCTTTACTACTTCGTGCAGTTTTGTTAATTTGTGCTTCTATCGCGTTGCTGTTACCAGACAAATTGAAACAGCACAATTTCTGATGCTTTTCACATCCTATATGATGGAGAAGGAAGAGATAGTCAACGCCTGCCCGATTTTCCAAGACAGCATTCCTTAGTTCCCGCTGTTCTTTGTTAAGCAAGGATAATGCTTTGGAAGTAGTGTTTATACTTTCCATATCAAATTAACAACAAATTATCCTGTAGGATCCAGGATTGCAAATCCCACTCTCCAAACGTAGGGACAAAATAAAAATGTATGTCCACAAAGAACATGTACCAACTTTACAGTCTTCAAGATACACAATCTACAAGATATGTAACATAAAAATATTGATCTGTAAAAAGAAAGAAAGCAAATACATTTTGACAATACAGTCTCCGTCATTTTCTTCATTGTTCTTTCCCCTACATCTGTATATTGAACTCATACAACCAAGCCTTTCAGACTAATCAAACAAAGAATAGAACAGAAAGAAAAAAAAAACTGGGAAGATTTAGCAGCCTCTTTCAGACCGATTTATTTCACTGTGAGCTTCCATGGATTTCAATCCACTTCTTCAGAGCTACAGATGGAGTAATATTAAAGCCACTGGTTACCATTGTGGGAGTAAGAGAATACAGAATGACACGTAAACCTTTAAAGAGTTGTGTAAGATGATACAGGTCTTTCCAGTAGCCGATCTGTCAGTACTGACATGTGAAAGCAATAAATCTGGTAACCAAAGTGAGTTTTGTTGGAGTCACAACCTTCTCTGAGCAGATTTCTTTTCATTATATGCGAGAACATGCATGCGTTAATATATTAATAATACATCTGCGAATGGATTATGATTTGAGAATATATGCTAACTGCACACATCTTTATATGCTGTGAATACATATTAGACTGATTAAAGTAACTAGAATGCCTAACAAATAGAACTTAAATAAATTACCAAATGTGTCAGCTTCTGCCTTCTTCAGTTGCTGAAAAAAATGAAGAAGGTAGAAGCTGAAAAGTTTTTGCCAATTTATTCTCTTTGTTAATAATTCTGATAATATATAGGTCAGTGGTTCTCAACCTGTGGGTCCCCAGATGTTTGTGGACTTCAGCTCCCAGAAGCCTTGAGCATTGACTGTAGTGGCTGGGGCTTCTGGGAGCTGAAGTCCACGAACATCTGGGGACCCACAGGTTGAGAACCACTGATATAGGTATAGGTGTGTATATATTTAGTGATCACAGAATCATTAAGAGTTGCTAGAGGCCCTCTGGGCCATCAGGTCCAACCCCCTGCTCAACATAAAAGCCCCAGTTAGAGTGTCCCCAGCAGGGTCTTCCCTGGCCCCTTTTTCAACACATGCAGAGGAGGAGACACCAGGACTTCTCTAGGTAATTGGTTCCATTGCTGGATTGCTCTCACTGTCAAGAAGATTCTTCTGATGTTCCATAGAAGCCTCCTCTCCTGTAACTTAAAACTATCAGACAGGGGCCATTTCTGTACTAGATTGTTACAGCGCCATTATTCCATTTGCAACTTCCTATGGAATCCTGGGGCTTGCAGTTACGGGAGGGGCCGGAAACTGCAAACCCCAGGATTCCATAGGATGTTGCAAGTGGAATAATAGTGCTATAACAATCTAGTGCGGAAATGGCCCTTGTTTGACCCTCCGAGGCAGCAGAGAACAAACCTGCCCCCTCCTCTCTGTGGCAGCCCTTGAGATATTAAAAGGATACAACCATGTCATCTCTCACTCTTTTCTTCACCAGGGTGAACAAGCCCATCTCCTTCAACCTCTCTTTGTATGTTTTGTTCCCCATATTGTATCTTTTTGGGAGTCAGAGAAAACTTGTCAGCACTGCTGTAGTTTGTCTTTAAAAAACACACACACACACACACACACACATGTGATTATGCACACACATGATTTATAAGCCAACAAGCTGCCTTTCTGACTACTTTGTTCAAGATCCCAAAAAGATGCAACTCATCACAAAAATATGTATTTGTAAGTGTGATTAAAAACAGCTTAATAAAACGAATTAGAAAAACGTTTAGATGTCTGCCTTCTTTGGTTCCTTAAAATAAGAGTAAGCTGCATCCAAGCTAGCAGTTTAGAACACTCATAGAGTCCTAAAGTTGGAAGTGACCACAGGGGCCATTTAGTCCAATCTCCTTCTGCTATTCAGGAACCCACATCAAAGCATTCCCAACAGATGGCCATTCAGCCTCTGATTAAAAACCTCCAAAGAAGGAGACCCCACCACACTTCTAGGCAGTAGCATATTCCACTGCTGGACAGCTCTGATTGTCAGGAAGTTCTTCCTGAGGTTCAGGTGGAATCTCCTTTCCTGCAGCTTGAATCCGTTGCTCCGGTCCTAGTCTCTGGAGCAGCAGAAAACAAGCCCACTCCCTCCTCTACATGGCATCCTTCAAATATTTAAACATGGCTCTCATGTCCCCTCTTAACCTTCTCTTCTGCAGACTAAACATACCCATCTCACTAAGCCATTCTTCATAGGGTATGGCTTCCAGACCTTTCACCATTTTGGTCGCCCACCTCTGGACGCGTTCCAGCTTGTCGATATCCTTCTTGAATTGAGGTGCCCAGAACTGGACACAGTGTTCCAAATGAGCCCTAACCAATGCAGAATAGAGGGGTACCATTACCTCCCTTGATCTAGATACCATACTTCTATTGATGCAACCAAGAATCGCGTTGGCTTTCTTGACTGCCGCATCACACTGCTGACTCATGTTCAGCTTGTGATCTTCCAAGACTCCTAGATCCCTTTCACACGTACTGCTATCCAGCCATGCATCCCCCATCCTATATTTGTGCCTTCCATTTTTATTGCCTAAGTGCAGGACCTTACGTGTCCCTCTGTAGAAATTCATTTTGTTAGCTTTGGCCCAGCTCTCCAATCTGTAAAGGTCATTTTGAATTTTGATCCTGTCCTCTGGCGTTTCGGCAACCACACCCAATTTGATCAGCATGCCCTCTACTCCTTCACTGCTGAAGATGTGGAATAGCCCTGGGCCCAGGACAGAGCCCTGTGGCGCCCCACTAGTCACTTCTCTCCAGGATGAAAAGCAGCCACTGGTGAGGAGCACCCTTTGGGTTCAGTCGGTCAACCAATTACCAATCCACCTAACAATAGCCCTGTCCAGCCTGCACTTCAGTAGCTTCCTTGCAAGAATGTCATGGGGAACTTTGTCAAAGGTCTTACCAAAGTCAAGGTATGCCACGTCTACAGCATTCCCTTCATCTATCAAGCACTCTAATGACAAGTTTCTCCAATGGATGATGGCCTTATGTATCATTTGTTTTGTTGTTAACCCTGTAGATCTCTTTTACATCCAAATTACTTGAACGAGATGGCACCTCTGTTCCAAACCGAGATAAATCAGAGAGACTGTGCCGTTCTGTGTTAAAATATCTAGCTATTGGTGGCTCAAGTTTCCTGATCAACTTGTGATTCCTGAAGTGTGTATGCAGGTCTTTGGTTGTTTTCTCCACATACTGAAAATAGCATCTTGTACATGTGCATTCCATCACATCAATGAGACTGCAGGACTGGCAGGTGATGTTTTGTGATAAGATAGCCAGTCCACTGAATCTGTCTGTCTATCCATCCATCTATCTGTCTAGCCATCCATCCATCCATCCACCCACCCACCTTCAAAAATTCCAATCCATTAACAGAGATATGTATGAAATCTCATGATAAAATAAATCAGTTGGTCCCAAAGGTGCTGCAAGATCCCTTCACACACACACACACACACACATACACAAACCCCTTTTATGCTGAAACAGACTAACACATACATCTCTTCGAAAGCAGCCAAAGAACAAATCAATAACTGAATGATATTCCCACTCATGGAGACTCATTTTCACTGCCCTAAACTGCAAAAACTGAAGAAACAAATATATTTTATATACACTTGGAACAACTGTTAACTCTCAAAGGGAGCAATGAAACATTACTCCAGATTCTGACCTCAGAGTGTGGAGCAGTTACTGTTTTCAGCTATAATTGCTAATATGCTCCACTTAGCACAGCCAGCAGCCAGGCTGGCTGAGGTATGCAGGGAGCTGTGGTTTAAAAAAAAAGTAACTTTCCTAAGCTCTGCAAACAGCAGTAGTCATACAACAAGGGCACCAGGCATTGATGAAGCCTCATGGAGCATTTTAATGTCTGAAAAACAAAAACAAAGGCAGGTCCTCAGAGGAGATGATAGGAGTTGTAGGCTAACACCTGGAAGGTATCAGGTGAAGGAAAGCTGCTTTATGATGTTTCATCATTTTCTCTAGATTTCTCTATTTGAAAGGTACCGGGTATCTTCTGTTCTTTTTATTGGGTGATCTGCTTTTAAACGTTCCGATTTAAAAGACAAATCTATTGAGTCTGAGAGAAAAAAAACAAAAAACAAACCCAAGATGAGCAAACTGAGGCTATCATA
Organism: Iguana delicatissima; assembly: GCA_948472985.1. Taxonomy (NCBI): domain Eukaryota; kingdom Metazoa; phylum Chordata; class Lepidosauria; order Squamata; family Iguanidae; genus Iguana; species Iguana delicatissima. Next base: position 331,366 of record CAOKZL010000566.1, on the reverse strand, counting down.
CGTTGGACATATCAGGAGATGCCATGACTCACTGGAGAAGGAAATAATGCTGTGAAAAGTGGAAGTCAGTAGGAACAGAGGACTACTGTGTGATAAGTGGATTGAACACATGAAGGAAGCCATTGCTACTCTGAGTTTGCAATACCAGAGTGGGGGGGGGTCAGGGCTCTGGGAGTCTTCTCATACATAGGAGTGATGTTAAGTCAAAGTTTACTTGATGGTTCATAACAACAAAATGTACTGAGTTACTAGATGTCATCAGTAGAGAACTGCTGGAGCTGTATCAGAAATTCCAAAAGCTTCCCACACTGCCTTCAAAACACACCAGAGTCTGGGAGCACTTAGAACTCGGATGAGAAGCATATGGCTGTCAGATCCGGCCATGGCAATGTGTGCTTTGATTACATTTGCATCACTTGAATGCACTGTATACGAGCTGCCTTTGGAAACTGTTTGGCAAGTTCAGCCGGTCCAAGATGCTGCAACCAGGCTGCTGACTGTGGCCACTAAAGAGAGTATGAAGGTTCCCCTCTTCTGGCCGGCCCTGCCATTCCAACCCTAGGTTCCTGGTACTTGCCTTGCCCTCCTCCAATCTCTTCCTTGCTTGCATACTTGGGCCTTAAGCTAACCCCCTATTGTGGACACTGGCTGTGTTGTTTTGGTGAGCCTGATGTAGTAAGTGTGACCAGGCCTTTCACTAAACTTAGCATGGACAAAAGCAGTGGTTAAAAAATAAACAAGAAGAAGTTTATTAAGACACAAGAAAATAACACACTCACTGGAAAATTCTGGCATTCTCTCCCCTTGCCCTTGTTTTAGGGCAGTGGTTCTCAATCTGTGGGTCCCCAGATGTTTGTGGACTTCAGCTCCCAGAAGCCCTGAGCATTGACCATAGTGGCTGGGGCTTCTGGGAGCTGAAGTCCACAAACATCTGGGGACCCACAGGTTGAGAACCACTGTTTTAGGGCATATGAGGCTTAGCTAGCTTAGTTTCTTTTCCCTTTGCCCTTTCCATGTCAGAGCCTTTTGCCGTCTTAACTAAAGCCTCAGTGTTGCTCTCTGTGTTATTTAAATGCACGGTTATCGTACCTGGGTAATCAGACCATGTAACCGAGGATAATCCCTGCGGTCACTGGCCTTACATAAAAGACCATGCTTCTCTCTCTTTGCTCTTTTTGCCATATTTTTACTTCTACTTCTCTTCCTCTGACCATGCTTCGTCTCTCCACCAAGAAGATGGTGAGTTAAGAATAAAGCTACTATCTTACCTAATCTTTTTGTTAGCTAGTTAGGATCTAGGCTCTCCAATGCATATGTAATTGTAAAATTCATTAGTAAACTTTCTTATATTTGTAACCTGAAACTGCCTGCCTTGTTTTGCTTTGTAAGTCAGTCTCAGTTCAGAGAAGCTACACAGAGATTGTGACATGCTTTTTCTGCAACTCTGCTAAAGGAAGGCTAATTCCTAACAGTTTTAGCTTTCATAGAATTTCCCCAAAGGGCTAACATCTTGGGAAACTGCAACTCCCAACAACATCAACCTTTGAACTACTAAATCACTTAATAGCTCCCCCAAACCACAGCTAATCCTTTCGTCTGCCTGCTTCTCCTGCCTCTATTCCACCTGCTCTGCCCCCTCTGGAATCTGTTCCCTGTTTCTTTCTCAGCCTTTCCCTATCTGCCCTCTATAGAGACAAGCCTCAGTTTTGTAACATTTCCTCCCCACAGCCCACCTACAGCACTCCCTCAGCAATGTCTGGCTGCCTTCAGCCACAACTGCCCAGCTCCTTTCCTCACAGTGAGCATATAAGTCCCTTGTTAAAACAGCCTTGTGGTTACTGTCCTCTTTCTGAGGACAATTCAATTTGCTAGTTTTGAGCTACAAAGCACAATATAGTGAATATCCAGACTATCTGAAAGCCTGTTATCTCTCCATATGAACCGGCCCAAGTTTTACAATCTTCGGGGCAGGCTCTCTTTCTGTCCCACCATCCTTATAGTCACATATGGTGAGGACATGGGAGGGGGCCTTCTCAGTGGCTGCTTTTAAGACACAGAGCTCCCTTCCAAAGGAAGCTCAGCTGGCACATTCCCTGTTCTCTTTTCACCAGCAGGCAAAGAACTTCTTATATAAATTGATCAGCATTTAACGGGCTGGGGTAGAAAGATGTAGAATGGCATGTTTTTTTTTTAATAAAATGTCATATGTGCTTAATGTAGTTCTAAATTGTAAATTAATATTTTCGTGGGATTGACTGTTTAATGCTTTTTAAAGTTTTGCACATATTTGTTTGAGCTTTTGTTTTAACTTGTATTATAAGCTGCTTTGTGTCCCACAGGCAAGATATAAACCAATCGGTCAAACAAACAAGCAAACAAGACTCTCCAAATACTGCTGAACTGCATCCCTCGCAACTCCTCACTATAGAAAATGCTGGCTATGGCTGCTAGAGTTCCTATACTGCCAAGGGGTTGGACTAGATGTCCCTTGATGTTCCTTCCAACTTTGTGATTTTTGGATTGCAATTACCAGAATGCCAAAAGCACCATAAAAAATGTTGCTGCTTTTGCACTGCAACTTGGAAGCCTAGAACTCAGAAAGGTGTTGTTTTGGACTGCAGCCCTCACACTGGTTGGGGGATCCTGGGAGTTTTATCCAAAAAAGGAACCCTTCCAAGCTCTGAGACAGACCACCCATTTGCCTTCTCTCCCAAGCTAAGGCAGAATGCAAGAAAGTCATCCCAGAGGTGCTTGCGGAAGAAGAACTCAAGGAAGCAAGCCAAGCCTCAAGATGCCTGAAGAAGACCTGTTCCCCATACTTTGAGCAGCTCTGAGTCACACAAATGCACATGACCTTGCCAGGGAGGGTGGAAATTCCAGTTGGCCCAAGAGATAGAGAAAGCCATCCAGTGAGTCATGATTGGCTGTAGTGAAATTTTTATTGATTGTTGCACCATGACAGCTGTACAGTCACTCTCTCTTGAAAGGTGAAATTTCCTGAGGCCCTGGAGGGAAAACTGGAAGGGTAGGGCACAGCAGCAAATGGATGCTTCCTGTATCAGGTGTCTGCATGCGTACGTGTGTGTGCATGCATGCGTGCAGTGAATCCACTCCTGGTTTGAGCCTGAACTTTAAAGGAACTGCCTCTGGTCTCAACCACAACCCAACATGTTCAGCATTTGGGATAACACCTTCATAGTTCAGGCTAAAACTCAGGGTGGATTCACTGTCTCGATGAGATAGGAACCAACATCCTACAGAAGGACAGGGAAAAAGAACCTGTTGAGAGATCTACGGGCTGAAAAGGATGATGATAATGATGGCGATGAAGATGAAGATTACAGCAGTATCCTCTTATTTGCGTTTTCATCTTCTGTGGTTTCAGTTACCAGCGGTCAACCTCTTCCCTTACAGACTCACCTTCCCCCACCTCACTCTTAGCCCATATTCATCCCCCAGCGCCTGGGCGATGGCACCCACACAGCCTGTTCCGAGTCCTGCCACCTGAACCTTGCCTGCCTGCCCCCAACTTTAACCACCTCCTGCCAAAGGAACAGCTCAGGTGCCACCAGAAGTAGCCTTCTAGTTTTGCAGGGACCATAATCAGATGCAAAAGATGCAAAAGACTCAGAAACGGGTTTTGACAAGCTTGCTTTATAGGGTTCAGTACTACAGGAAGCTACTACAGGAAGCTCCCATCTTTGGACGTCCCATTATTTGACCACTTGCTCTTTTTACGCTTCCAAATTAAGGATAAGTTCCACTACTTCTACAGCGGTTCTGCTCTTTCATCAGCCCTTGCTGTGGAGGTTTGCTTGGGACCGTTTATGTGTGCTGCTTGCAAAGTGAGCTGGGAGGGGGTAAAAAAGAGCCCAAGGTAGCTGAAAGAGTCTGCAAGCAGTGCGCACGTGCGGTCAGTCCCAAGTGATCCTCCACAAGTCCTTCATGCTCCCTGAAGTACAGTATATTGGTTCCGCTTTTCAATCAATTCTGTTTTTTCACAGCAGTCTGGTCCCTAACTGTCAGATAAGTTGTGGAAACCTGTTTCCGCAGTTTCAGCATTCATAGGGGGTAAGTGTGTGTCTAGGAGCATATCCCCACAGATAAAGGGGGACCACTGTATTATCTTTATTTATATCCCACTTTTCCTGAAGACTGGGACCCAAGGTGGCTCACACATTAACAAGATTACAACATTAAACCAAATTAAACAAATTAAAAACATGCACTCTAATTAAAAAAAATTAAACAAGACAATTTAAAAACAACAACATTGCACTTATAGGCCTTTTGTTCAAAGCCTTCAATTCTAAAAGCCTGTCTGAATAAAAGAAAGTCTTCACCCACTGATGGAAGGACAGCAGGGCGGGGGGGGGGATATTCTAGCTGCTCTAAGCAAGGAGTTTTCATAGTTTTAAAATAGTTTTTAATGGATAGTTTAAAACCTACCCTATTTGGCTCCCACTCGTATGTCTTGCCTGTTCCAAAGTCTAAATTCATCTCCAGACTTGACAGTACAGGGACATCCTAAAAGGCTCACTGCATTCTTCTTAGGAGCAGGGTTTTGGCCTCCTCGTGGAAAGAGGCAAAGGCTGTTCTTAAAAGGGGGTTCTGTGTAACATCAAATAGAGAAGCAAAATTTGATGGCCTTCTTTTTTACTGCTCCCCCCCCCCGTCAGCTCAGGGCTGGCGTGGGTGGCAGGGAACATGGCTCAGCTGTTTCATCTCTAAAACTTTCCTCTACAACATCTTAAAGCTCATTTACATGCTGTAACTCCAACGTTTTTCTTCCCCTGCATGCTTTCTTTAAAAACATCTTTGCCTGACAAAGAAGCCTATGAGTTTTGAAAGTTGTCTGTCATGACACATTTTGCATCTTTGGGTTGGAGCCAGCGTGGGATAGTGGTTTGAGAGTTGGACTACAATCCTGGAGACCAGGGTTCAGTTCCCTGATTTGCCATGGTAACCCAGTGCATGATCTTGGGCACATCACACACTCTCAGCCCCAAAAACCCCCATGACAGGATCAGCTTAGGGTCACGGTCAGTCAGAAACGACTGGAAGGCACACAACAACAACAACAACAAATAAGAGGATAATCACAGTACTGACCCTGAAAACAGCTGAAGCCAAACATTAACTCACTGATGAGCTATGGGGCTTCATCAGTCTTCTGTTCCCTTGATCCATTTTGTTTATTTTGGATATAATGCCTTGTAAACAGAGCAGGAGAGAGGAACTGGTTTAACTAAATTCATCACTGCCCATCTTCTTCCAAACTCACTTCCAGGGCTGGCAAGCCCAACTTTGCTACTCTTGTTTTCAGTGCCTAGCAAAGGACTCCACATCTATGGACATAAATACGTTTTCAAAAAACAGGGTTTGAATTTTTCTTTTCTTTTCTTTTTTTTTATGAGCCCACAAGGATTTTCAGTTTTGACATCTTGATTTCCAAAGAATCTTGTAGGAGAGAAGCTGAAGAAAATCAGGCTTGGTCTACTTAGCACTCACCAAGCAAAGGTTCATCAGAACTTGGAAAAATTAACTCCCTTTGGACTACGACTCCCAGAATCCCCCAGTGACTATGTTTGGCAGGAGATTCTGGGAGCTGCAGTCCAAGTGGGTAACTTCTTCCAGGTTGCAACCTTTGAGACACATACATCTCTAGTCCATGTCCACTAAGGCTTAAACTGAGGGTGAGAATGATGCAGCCCTCCAGATCTTGCCAGATTGCAAATCCCAGCAGCCCTAGCCAACACAGGGACAATGAGTGTTGTCTGGAAGGCCACACCTTCCCCTGCCATGTTCTAATGGCTGCCCCAGCTTTCCCCCTCTAGCCCTTTCTCTTCTTCCTTCAACCCAGAGGGTGGGATTCAAGCGGCACTCCCAATGGTGTTGGGCTGCAAATCCCAGCAATTCTATCTACCACAGCCAATGGTGAAGAATACTGGGAAATGCAGTTTAGTAAACATCTCATGGGTCACAAAATACCCTCGTCCCCAGTCAGGCTAAATCCAATTATCAGTCCTAGCAAGACTCACCAAATGAACGAAGTTATATAAGCCTCTGCTTATTGTAGTGCTGCTGATTCTTAGCCTTAAGTCTGGACTAACTGCAGGTTGAGCATCCCTTATGCAAAATGCTTGGGACCAGCAGTGTTTCATAACTGGGATTTTTACAGATTTTGGAATACCTGTATTCACATATACATAAAATACTGTACAGTAGGTCACCGGGGAACCCCATAAATGAATTTGGAGGTTTTTGAACAGAGGCTGGGTGGCCATCTGTCAGGACTGCTTTGGTTGTGTCTTCCCTCATGGCAGAACAGGGTTGGACTGGACAGCCCCTGGGGTCTCTTCCAACTCTACGATTCTATGAGCACCGCAGTGGCTGCTTTGCACCGGGCACTACACTTGGGTTCCCACCATTTCACAGATTCTTGTGTCTCTCTCCAGCCTCGTGTCTTGTTCATTTGCTACTTGTGCGGTGTACGAGATGTGAGGCTGGAAAGAGACTGAGGATCTGAGAGACAAATGAGCAGGAGTGCTGCAGCAGCTGCCTTGATGGCAGAAGCAGGTGGCCAGCGGCAAAAAGTTTCAATTTTTGGAGGTTTTCAGATTTCAAGATAAGGGATACTCAACCTGTACTGTATTTAAGCCTAGGAACTCAGTTCAGCTCCTGCCTTTGCTGCCTGCCCAGGACTTCATTCCTTCTACCCCCAGTGACTGGTCAGTTCTTAGAAGGCTGCGTTGGATGGCCTGTGTTTAGATAACATTCCATCCAGCCACGAAATAACCTCTAACATCCCAGTCAGCCTTTAAGACTCTAAAACACAAGCATGATAGCAGAAGTTCTAGTAATCAAAACTCTACAGCTTCTATTATATCCCAGGTCCTGCTGGAGAGCAAGGAGTTCTTTAATTTACGGGGAGATGGCACCTTCCCCGCCCCGCACTGCTTCACCACACTGAGTAATATATTGGCATACAAAAGCTGTCTCACCAAGAAGGTAAACAGGAAAAGGGCAGAGTTGGGCTGGAAGCTAGTGACTCACAGGGTAACTTCAGGAGGTTAACGTCCTCGATCCGGCACCAGAGCAGGTCCAAGAAATACTGCCACCTGAGGCATGGCAGCAAAAGGCATCCCTCTCCTTGCAATGCCCCCCCTCCATTCAAGGTTGGGTGAGTTAGTTTGTCATTTGACACTCCTCTTCCATCACACAAGAACCTCTCCCCCTTCCTAGCTATAAAAACAAAGTAACAATTGACTAAATCAAAATTTGAGTAACTAAATGCTTGCTGTCCTTGAATGACACACAAAGGCCTCGATTCTATGGTTAGTCCTGACCACAGCAGACAGACTGATTCAATGGGATTTACATAAGTACTGACTCATCATTCGGCAATTGATTCAATGGGTCTACATACCCTCCAAACTTTCACAGACGAAAACCGGGACACGTGTGGCCAAGAGACATCAGAGCGCGGTCATAACGTCATGAATGAGGAAGAACATGAAAGCAAGGAGAAGAGCCTGTAGTAGTTTGCTTTCGTCTGAATCTAGAAGGAAGTGCAAGAGTCTGTCCCCTTCTCTCCTCTCCCTCCTGCTGAGTTAAACTGAATGCCAGCTACCTTTGCACTTTGAACTCAGTTTGCATCAACTGCAGTAGGCTCGGGACAAAGGGAGAACGTGGGAGGAAGAGGAAAATGGGACATCTTGGAAGCAGCCGGGAAAGTAGGAGAACACTTAACTGTAGTGGTCCTCTGCCAAACTTGGACAGCTGGAAGGTACAGGTCTACTCTAGTTGGGACAGGCCAGCAGACTTCTGGCCAAAATCGGCTGCCTGAAGCATCCATCTCAGTATCCAGCCGTAGTGTCTAGCCCTGGGCAGCACAGGCCATTTCCGCACTAGACTGTTATAGTGCAATTATTCCACTTTCAACTTCCTATGGAGTCCTGGGGTTTTCAGTCTAGGGAGGGGCCTCAAAGGCCCCTCCCTAAATTGCAAACCCCAGGATTCCACAGGATGTTGAGAGTGAAATAATTGCACTACAACAGACTAGTGTAGAAATGGCCTCAGTTAAAAGGAGGTTGTGAGACCTTCTTGGAGCTGAGACAAAGGCTTAGTTCACCTGGGAACATCTCCTGCCAGGCCCCTTTCATGCTACACAATTCCAGTTGGCCCTCAACTTCCATGAAGGTTCAGGGCACAGGATCCCTCTGCCAATCTCCAAGCCACCTCCTCTGCACCTCCCCCCCCAAACTGAGGGCCTTTTCTCCTAGATAGGCTTGGAGACCTGCAGAGGCAAAGGAGGTCTGGCAGAGGCAGCCTCTGAGAGAAGAAGAGGTGTTGTGGTGCCAAAGCAGCAAAGTGAAGTACGGGCCAGGGTTGAGAGTGGGAAAGGAGGCAGAGAGGAGGAGCAGGAAAGTAAGGAGGACAAGCCGCCATCGGCCTGGCCCTGCGAGGTCTCCCAGATCCAGGACCTTTTGTAGGGCTTTCTAGCTCTAGTGGTGGCTAGTTAAGCAGCAGCTACAATTCTGCAAACAATAAAATCCATGAAAATTAAACCCAAAAGTTGAGGGCCAACTGTATAGTGCTAGAATTCTGCTTTCATTGGCATGACAACATCTTATGGAATGCTGGGGTTTGTGGTTCGGTCAGCCGCTAGATCTCTTTGCTAAACCACTCCTCAACAAACTGCAAATCCCAGGATTTCACAGGCTGCAGCCAAGCCAGTCAAAGTGGAATCACAGCCTTATGACTAGGGTGGCCGGAGTGAAAACTGGAGAGGGCTTCTGTACCTTTTAATGTTTGTGCAGAAGACAGAATTTCAGCTGGTGTGGCTTGTTACCTGGTTGCTTGACAAGCAACACCTACTGAAATTTCCTTATACACAAACATCAATGATACCAGAGCCACCTCTGGTTTTCAGTCTGGCAATTCTACTTTATGACTGTGTAGCCCCAGGGGTTACAGATTACATTAATTTATTAATTAATAATCAATACTAATTAATAACTAACTAATTATTAGTTAACTTTTATGTCTCACCTTTCCTCCCAGGATCAGAATAGAGAGCTGAAGTCTCAAACTGCAATTCCCAGCATTCCATGGGATGTAGCCAAGGCAACCAAAGTGGAACATAGAGCTACCATTGTGGAGTGTGAAAGAGCACTTGTGTTCTTGCACAGTTCACATTCCCAAAGTTTAGAAAAGTTACCTTTCATGGATTACAGCTCTCAAAATTGTCCAACCAGCATTGCCAATGGCTATGCTGACAGGGGGACTTAAGGAGCTGTACTGTAAAAAAAGTAACTTTACCAAGCTCTCAGCATTTCCATCCATTACATCTCTTGTTCCAGCGTTCTCTAACTTAACATCTTCCAACTACGGCTCTCATCATCTCCAGCCAACCTGGTCACATAACATGCCCAGAGGGCACCAGGGACAACAGGTTCAGGGGAGCTGCCCTACTATAGATAAGGACAACAGAGCTTTAAAAAGTTACTGTTTTGGACAACAGCTCCCAGAATCTCCCAGCTAAGATGGCTGCTTTCTCTGACAAAGAGAGTGGATTGTTTGCAGCATGGGATAATTATTTTTCAGACTATAGCCTCTTGAATCAACCAACCAGCATGGTCACGGCTCATGGTGATTGGGGAATTCTGTGCATGGGAGTCCCCCTACCAAAAGGCAACAGCAGTCCCCAAGCAATGTGACTGGTTTTGCAAACACACACGTGTGCTTGCACTTGTACACACATGCCCAAAACTACACAAACTCTTGCCTCTACAAGAATTGCCTCTACATCAATGCCACAGGAAACTCTAAACCTTTCTAATATCATCTGGCAATGGGTCTCTGGAGGAAGAAGCCACCCAGTTGCAGAGCCATGACATCAACAGTTGGGGTTCTCTGCAGGAGAGGTGGAAATTGAAGGGAGAGGATCTGAAAAGCACAGATATGTGACATATCCATGTGACATTCAGCAAGTGAACCAACCCACAGCATAGTAGGTCTCAGTCACAAAGAGATCTTTCACGCAACACCACTGCTGCACTATGCTTCCACTTTCATAACATGGCTGGATCCTATGAAAACCTGGAGTTTGTAGTGTGGGGAACCATGGAGTTGGAAGACACCCCAAGAGCCATCCAGTCCCACCTCACTACCAACAGATGGCTGTCCAGCCTCTGTTTAAAAACCGACAAAGAAGGAAACCCCACAGCACTCCCAGGCAGAGCATTCCACGGTTGGTATGCTTTGACCATCAGGAAGTTCTTCCTAATGTTTAGGTGGAATCTCTTTTCCTGGAGTTTGAAGTCATTGCTCCATGTCCTAATCCCTGGAGCAGCAGAAAACAAGCTTGCCACATGACATCCCTTCAAATATTTAAAAATGAGTATCATATCACCTCTTAACTTTCTCTTTTCCAGGATAAACATATCCAGCTCCCTAAGCCACTCCTCAAATGGCATGGTTTCCAGGCCTTCTACCATTTTGGTTGACCTCTTCCGGACATCTTCCAGTTTGTCAATATTCTTCTCGAACTGTGGTGCCCAGAATTGAGCAGAGGATTCCAGGTGAGGTATAACCAAAGCAGAATAGAGGGGTACTACCATTTCCCTTGACCTAGATACTATATTCCTATCGATATAGCCTTGAATTGCCTTGGCCTGGGAGCTCTCTGGCCGAGAAGTCTAAATGCCCCTCCCTAAATTGGAAATCTGAGGATTTCATAGAATGGAACGACAGCAGTTAAAGAGGCATCATAACACTATAATTGTACAGTGTGAAAGGGGCCCCAGTCTTACACCCAGTAAGAGGATATTTCTGCTGAAGTTAATTCATAGGCAAGTCTTATCAATTTTCTTCTCTGAGATCCCCTGCATCCCATGCAACCTATTATATTCAGTTTGGGGCTCTTTCTGCACCACTCCAAAGGCACTGGGAAGCTACTTCTGGGTCTCTCTTCTTAGTGGAGCTTTGTACTTGGAGTAAGAAAAAAACTACAGAGAAAAGAACAGGTGGGGAAACATCAGAGGTACAGAACAAGAGACTGACCTCATTCAGACCCTTGGGAAATTCCAAGGAGGAGGTGGAGTGACTGTATAGTGGAAACTCTCTTAAACTTAAACTTAGCTTCAGGCTCAAGACCATTTTTCCTTTTCTCGGGTCTCTTTCACTTTCACACCACACAATTACACACCTTCAACGATAGCACTTTAACTTCCACGGCACAGGATGGAGTGCCTTGGGATGTGCAGTTTGGGTGAGGCCCTAGAACTCTCTGGCTGAGAATTCTAAGCTTGCAACCCCAGGACTCCACAGGATGGAGCCACGGCAGTTGGAGTGAAATCCAAGTGCTCTAATTAACTGCCCATGGCTGCATTCTGTTGAATCCTGGGATTTGTAGTTTGATGAGGTACTGAGCTCTCTGGCTGAGAATCCTAAACACTTAGCAAAATGACAGATCCCATGATTTCACAAGCTGCAGCCCCCACAGTAAAAGTACTGAAATTCTGTTGAGTGAAACATATTGCAATTGATCTTAACACTCAGCTGTGGTCCCTCTTACTAAAGACAGACAAGGAACGATTCCAGATAATAACTGCTCCTCCCAAAAGCAAATGCTATTCCAAGGGATGGACAATGTGTGGCCCTATAGAGGTTGCTGGACTGTAACACCCAGCATTCCTCACCCTTGGGTCAAAGAATCATAGAATCATACAGCAGGAAGAGATCACAAGGGCCATTCAGCCTCTGTTTAAAAACTTTCAAAGAAGGAGACCCCACCACACTTCCCCGGCAGCAGTGTATTCCATTGTTGAACTGCTCTTGCCACCAGGAAATTCTTCCTAACATTTATGTGGAATCTTTTTTCCTGACATTTGAAGCCACTGCTCCATGTTCTGCTCTCTAGAACAGCAGAAAGCAAGCCTACTCCATCTTCAACATGATATCCTTTCAAACGTTTAAGCATTTTATCATGTCCCCTCCTGACCTTCTCTTCTCCAACTCTCTGAGCTGCTTCTCACAGGGCATGGTCTTTTTCATACTACACAACTAGAGCACTTTAATATAGTTGAGTATTTGCTAATGTTGATCATCATCATCAGCTCTACAGGATTTTAGACAGGATTCTTTTCTAGTCTTACCAAGGACTGAATCTGGAAACTTCAGCACAAGGATACAGGAATGCCTTAGACAGCGTCTGATCCCTGCTCCATCCTGCTCAATACTGTTAACTCTGACTGGCAGTGAAGTCTCATAGGGTACCAGGCAAGACTTTTTCCCCTACCTGGAGATCCCTGGTGTTCACATCCAGGTACCAACCAGCAATTACCCTCCTTAGCTTCCAAAATCAGACCAGGCTAGGAGTGTTCAGAATGTTCCGGGGACAAAGGAAGAGATCTTCCCAGTGGTTTGCAACTCTGGTCCTTCAGGTTTTTCAGACTTCATTTCCCAGAAGCCTTAGCCAACTTAGCCAATGCATAGCAGTTCTGGGAGCTGAAGTCCAAAACGCATGAAGGGCCAGAGTTTGCAAACCACTGGGAAGATCTCTCCTAGAGTTTGGGATCCACTGGCTTTCCCTATGGATGGAGGAGCGGAGGGGACACTCTCTCTCTATCCATTGCCCTGAATTCTTTGGAAGAAGGAAATGGGTGTGATAAATAATAAATCATCCCCAAAAATAACAGTTCAAAAGATTGCTTACTGATTCAAATGGATTTAGTCACTTCAACGAGACAATGACTTAAACTACATTATATAATCAAGAACTTGATACACTCAGTTCATTAATCATCTGTGCTCTTGTGTGGGTCTTACTCATGCCAAAGAAGGCAGTAAGTGCAGCGGTTCCTGGCAGATGGAGTTTTCCCTTATCTTGTACAGCAAGTCTGGCAAGCTTAGCTCCCTTACTGGCCAAAGTGGATAAGAACTCTTTTTGGTTTGGAGAGGCCCCAGTGGAAATCTTCCCAGACAGAGGGGAAGAACTACAGCTACCAAGCAGAGTTCGTCCACAGCTGGGAAAATTTCCTTTTTGGACTACAATTCACGGAATCTCAAAACTCATTTCTTTTTGCCAGCTTTTCATTACCTTTGAAGGACAGGACTTTGGGATGGATTATAGAAAGGCATAAAATCTGAAAAAAATCCTCTTGAAATTAGAAAAAAATAGCCTTGGCAAAGTGGAAAAGAAATTAGAAATCACTAGTCATTACAGACACACACGTAATAACATTCATTGCTTTGTTTTGGAAATATAAAATTTACTAAATCTGTGTTACCACAAAAATCAACAGGGTTACATTACAGACAACTATGTTACTTTCAGCTCATGACTTCCAAAGCTCTTAGATGGAACTGCACGATGTTACTGGAGGATAATCAGGGTTTAAACTAACCAGGGTTTCTTGAGTTTGAGAGTAACAGTAAACTCTGATTAGTTTAACAACTGGACTCACAACTGCATCAGAAGGAGAAAGGGTGAATGGGTGGGTGAATCTCTGCCTTATGGCAACTTTATGTTCATATTTGAGGATAGGTAGTGGTGGCCGTGAGAGCCAGCACAGTGCAGTGATCTGAGGCCATTTCCGCACTATACTGTTCTAGTGCTGTTATTTCATATTCAACATCCCGTGGAATCCTGGGATTTGCAGTTTCGGGAGGGGCCTTTAGAATTCTCAGCCAGAGAGCTCTTTGGCCTCAGTAAACTACAAACCCCAGAATTCCACAGGATGTTGAAAGTGGAATAATAGCACTGTAACAGTATAGCGCGGAAATGGCCTGAGTGCTGGGCTAGGAATCTGGGAGACCAGGGTTCAAACTCCCACTTGGCCATGGAAACCCATGGGGTGACCTTGAGCAAGTCCTATTCTTTCAGTGTTAGGGGAAAACAATGGTAAACCTCCTCTGAAGAGGTCTTGCCAAGAAAACCCCATGATAGGCTTGACTTTGGGTCATCAGAAATCAGAAACAACTTGAAAGCACACCACAACAATATCAATGGCCAGAGCTTAAGTAAGAGAGATATTCCCCTCATTTGTAGACACGTGAGCTCTGAAAACTGCCCTTTTTTTCCTGTTTATTAAAATTATTTGCATGCTTCATATACATAACGTTTGTTTTTACACATTGTGTATTTAAGAAATCACCTTCCCCCAAAAAAAGTACAAACTGAAGTCTAACTGGGAGAGCCCAACCTTCTTACCTTCCTGCACTGCCCAACAAGGGCTACACCTGACCCAAGAGCTAACCCAGCCTTATGGGAAGAGCCAGCCCAACAAAAGGAATCTCTTAACTTCCTGATGCAATCACTAAAGGGAAGCTCCATCTGCTCAGTTTTTATTCCACTGAGCCAACTCACCCAGCCCCAAATAGGTGACCTGGAAACCTAAAGGAGAAACTCTCCCAATATAGGCCCCCCTGGCCAACAGCTGAAATCTGTTGGAGGGGCCCTTCTCTGCATCTCATCAGCAGGGGGGAAATGCACATTGTCAGGACATGTGAACAGAGTATTCTCTACGGTGGCTCCCCAATTTTGGAATGCTCTCCACTTGAAGGCCCAACTGGTGCAGACGCTGGTTCCATCCTAGTCTAAGTTAAAACATTACTTTTTATTAAAGTCTTTGCAGCGTAATTGGGCAGATGGTGGAGGAGGAGGCGGCGGCAGTGGAAGCACTGCTAGATGTGCAGTTAATCTGGGAGCGGCTGCCAAGTCATTTTTTCCAGCCTACAACTAATATAAGGTTCCTTCTCCCACCGTTGAGCACACTAGAATTCTCGCTGCCTTACAAGGCTTATGACTTTGTCTGGATCTGTATTGCAAAGATATGGTTTTGTATTAACTCTAATTTCAAATTATTTATTTAATTCATTTACAACTCGCTTTTCTCCCAATAACGGGGCTCAAGGCAGCTAACAAAGTATTTGAAAACAATACAGATTAAAAGTATATGAAGTAGTTAATAAAAGTGTAAATATGAGAGTTATTAAAAACTCTTCACTTCATAAAGTTAAAACATTAAAATATTAAAAACATTAAAATCCATTGAAAGACTATATACGAAACTTAAAAACAGAGCTGTATAGCATTAAAAGCCCAACTCTAGTCAGTTTTTAAAAGCCTGATGGCATAAAAATGTTTTAGCTTGCTGATGGAAGCAGAGCAAGGACAGGGCCATCCTGGACCTCTTAGGGAGGTAGTTGCAAAGTCCAGGAGTAGCCACCAAGAAGGCCCTCTCCTTTCTTCCTACCAAAGGAGCCTGGGAGGGTGGAGGGATGGAGAGAGGTGCCTCTGCAGATAATCTCAAAGCACTAAGGCTCTCAAAAAGGGCGATACACTCCTCCAAATAGCCTGGGCCCAAACTATATATGGCCTTATAGATCAAAACGAGCACTTGGAATTGTGCCCAGAAACAGACTGGCCAACTGTTCAATATGTTTTTAGAGCGTTTAATCCATTATTGTTTTAAATTGCAGTTTTTCTTGTGTGCTTTCAAGTCATTTCTGAGACAGCGTGACTTGCTGAGATAGTGTGACTTGCCCAAGGTCACCCAGTGGATTTCCAAGGCTGAGCAGAGATCTGAACCCTCGCCTTTCAGTCATCTGGTCCAACATTCAAACCACTGGCTCTCTTTTAAATTGCTACCGTTCCAATTTTAAGTTGTTTAAATAGATTTCACTGTAAGCCACCTTGGATGGTGGAATCCTGGAGCACATGCCTTTGGATTTTTAATGCTGCCATTATTTCTTGCCACTGGGTGGTGCTGGTAAAGGAGAGGTGCTCTCCAGGGTCTACCTACATGAGTAGGGGGGAGGATAACACCATTGCCCCCAATAAGAGTTGCGTCCCCAGCTCATAAAATTTTCCTTCATTCTCCAGATTTTCCAGCATTGTGGAGAGTGAGATACTGACAATTTGACCCACCTAGAACTCTTCTCTTTGCTGTTTGCCTTCCCTTGGTCACTTTGCCTGTCCCTTTTCTCTCAACGCCTAAATTAGGTTTCTAAATGCTGAACTGAATTTTTTTGAAGTTATTGCAATGCTAGAAATTTGGGAAGCGAAGGAAAATTTCATGGAGGGGAGAATTTTTAGTGGGGGCCATGTCCTCATTTTGCCTTCCCTTTGTAAGTACACCCCTGGGAGCCACCCTATGAAACAACATGAGCAGAGGGACAACCCCGTAAGCATCTAATTTTGGGTTGCTGTCGAAGACAGTCAAGTAAGAGACAGACACCGTCTGGTCCATGGGACACGAAGCTCACTGAAACAAACCCCTATGCAAGGAAGAACCTCCCTGTGGATTTTGCCCTAGGTCGATGACTGAAAGGGGAGGTGCTGTTTCCAACCCCCTCTAATGTCTCACACGAGGTCAGATGCAGTGTGTTCTTCTGTTTCTTCATATCAATTACAAGGACAGGGGAAACATCAGGATGGGTTGTAAATGGATGCTGTATGGTCTCAAGTGTGCTAACAAAATAGAGGTTGCTTGAAAAGTTACTTTTTAAAATTGATGAGTTCTGTGATTAATTCCAAAACCTCCCCAAAGTAATTCTGTTGCTCCAGAGACCAGAACACAAACCAATGAATTCAAATGAATTCATGAATTCAAGCTACAAGAAAGAGAAACGTTAGGAAAAACTTCTTGACTGTCAGAGTTGTTCAGCAGCGGAATATGGCGTGTGCAGTGGACTCTCCTTGGTCATTTCTGCACTACACTGTTATAATGCTATTATTCCTAGGTTGCATCAACCTACATCCTATGGAATCCAGGGATTTGCAGTTTAGGGAGGGGCGTTTGGGATTCTCAGCCAGAGAGCTCTTTGGCCTCAGGAAATTACACACCCCAGGATTCCAAAGGATGTTGAAAGTGAAATAATAGCACTATCACAGGGTAAGGTAGAAATGGCCCTTCTCTGGAGGTCTTTAAACAACCACTGGCTAGGCATCTTTCTGGAGTGCTCTACCTGTACATTCTTGCAAGGCATGAGGTTGGACTAGATAGCCCTTGAGACCCCTTCCAGCCCTAAGATTCTATCACCATTTCCACACTAGACTGTTATAGTGCTATTATTCCACTTTCAACATCCTATGGAATCCTGGGGTTTGCAGTTTAGGGAGGGACCTCAAAGGCCCCTCCCTAAACTGCAAACCCCAGGATTCCATAGGATGTTGGAAGTGGAATATAGTCAGCCCTCCACATTTGCAGGTTTTACTTTTGCAGATTTGATTATTCACGGATTATTTGCTGTCACCTGTGCTGCCTCCCTGTGCCATTGTTAATAGGGACTGCAAGCCTCCTGAGACTGAGAACGAGGCTTGTAAGTCCCTCTTAAAAATGGTGTGGGGCAGCAATGGAGGCGGCAGGAAGCCTCCCCCACCCCCCCACTTCTGCCTTGTGAAGGAACCCTCATGCCTCAAAGGAATCCACGGTGGGTTGAAAATGCTGGTCATACTTTTTTGTGTGTTAAACATGGTTTGGGAGGGCCTAGAGTTATTCACATTTTCCACTTTCACAGGGGTCCTGTGCCCCTAACCCTAGTGAATGCGGAGGGAGGACTGTAACAGCAATAGAACAGTCTAGTGCAGAAATGGCCTATGTTTCTAATTCATTTCTGGTAGCACTGTAAGGAAATCTAGCGACTTGTTGCACTGCTTATTAGAAGTTACTCATTACTTTTCTCATTGCTGTGGTGGTGGTATGCCTTCAAGTCATTTCTGAGTTACGGCGACGCAAAGGTGAACCTATCACGGGGTTTTCTGGGGCAGAGAGGGGGTAATGCAACCTAGGTGGTTTTCCATGGCCGAGTGGGAAATCGAACTCTGGTCTCCAGAGTCATAGTACACTGCTCAAACCACTGTACCATGCTGGCTCTCACTTTTGTCCTACTTTGTTAAGAAATAAAGATACAAACGAAGATACAAAGGGTACAGAAAAATGAAAATGTGTCCAAAATGCTATTTAAAAGTAACATAAGAACTATAAAATGCTCCTCTTTCCATCAAACAAACTGAGATACATCACACCAATAACATTTTCCCCACTTGCTTATTTTTTAAATGTAGTTTTGTTATGCTCTCCATACCTAAAAAGCTAAATTCTGCCACCAAAAAGGATAATGTAACCTATTAAAGGAAACCTCTGTTATAGGCTGTTTGTTACCCTCAAACTCAGAAAGGAAAGCAGAAAAAGAAGTTCTCCACACTTGGTTCAGGTGTAAACAATCTGTTCTCTTCCCTGCTGACACAACAGGTTGGTAGTGTGAGGAGCAGACAGCAAAACTGGAGGACGACACTGAACTGGCACAACGAAAACCACTTGGCAGAATTAGAACCCACGGCCGCAGCTTCTGAAACACACCTTCTTGGGACTCCACCACGTAACTGAAACGGGGACACCCAACAATCTCGCAACAGGAGACAGACGAAGTCCAGAGTACCCTCCTTTAAAATCCACTCACTGCTGAACCTCTAAACTAAGGAAAGCTAGGAATTCTGTAACCTAGCCAATGTTGTGGGACTGTGGATCCCAGCATTCTTTGACTCTGGGTAACACGGCTCCTGGAACATACAGTCCAGCAATATCTGGAGGGTACAGAGTTCCCACTGCTGTCCTGGATCAACCTCTCTCTCTCTCTCTCTCTCTCTCTCTCTCTCTCTCTCGCAGCAACACACACACCCAGGCTAAGACCATCAGTCACCAAACCTCAGTCACCTGTGTTTGGGTCTCCTGGGGAAAATCCACATGGGATCCTCTGCCCATCCTCTCAGCCGGCAGGGAAGGAAAGAAAACAGCTGGCCGGGTCTTGCTGCTACCACCACCTCCACCTCCTCTTTCTCCGAGCAAACGACTGGGTGAGGAAGGGAGGCAGCTATCTTGCCAAGGGACTGTTTATGTGCTCGGTCCCATCACTCAGCAGGGTGGTGATGTAATCTGGGTGGGGGCGTGTGTACGCATTTAAAACTACACCCTCGTCCCTGACTCCGATTACAAACCACCTCCCTGCAATTAAGGGTGCCCGGCCCTGAGCCAGAGAGTCACTGCTGGGCAAGAGGGAGAAGAAGCCAGTCCCTAAAGACACACAATCTTGCCCTGATTCATGGCTCAGCGGTGACTAACCCGAGCCTTGGAGGGAGGATGTCATGTTACAGAGAGGGAGGAGGAGGAGAAGATGTGGAGGACAGAGCAGTAGTAAGGTTAGAAGAGAGAACCTGAAAGAGGCTGACAAGCCAAGGGTTTCTCCTTGTTCAACTCTTCACATTCCTTCCCAATTTAGGCTTTTGTTTTAGATACAAGGCAGAAGTATATGCTTCATATATAAGGTAGGATTGAGGAATCCCAGGCCTTGGGGGCCAGACAGAGCCCTCCCCACATCCCAGACAGCAAATCCCCCCCTTCCCCATCACTCCATGTCCTAACAGTACTGTAGAGCAAGAGTCATGATTTCCACCTTTCAGGATCCTATCACATTCTCAACAGGCCATGTCATTACATCACTTGGCTGCAGAAGCTACTTGCTCACTTGCAGAAATGCCACCCAGGTGCTAATCATTTTGCAAATTTTCCACAAAGCTGCAGAACTGAAGAGCAACTACAAACTGTGTAGCATCTTGATGGTGCATGTTTCTAGTCCTCACCTAAGAAATTGGAGCAGAGGACCTGCTCCATTTATTTTGTGCTGAATTCAGAAGGAGCTACTCAAGGTGCAAAACGTATCTTTGAGGAAAAGTTTCAGCACCTTCAGAAAGCTCTGAATCCTGGGAAACTGACTTTTGGTAAGCAGAATTATTGCTTTCACATATCAACATTAACTAACTCTTGTAAAGATCCAAAAGACCCACATAGCCCTTTAAAAATTCAGGGCAAGGGACATGTGGCACGTCCTTCTGGATCCTATTACATTCTCTTCCACTTCCATAACTGTATAAATATGCTTTATGCCTGAGGCCTTAATACCACTCAGAACTGCATCTGAAGAAGGTTTATATCCATGAAAGTTCATGCTAAAATAAAACCCAATTACTCTTAAAGGTGTTGCCACAAAAAAAAAAATTCTCCCCCTTTCTTCCTCCTTTTTATACTGCAAGAGACTAATACGGCTACTTTGAAAACTAGCAGTACTGGTTCCTCCCACACTGGGAAAGGCAGAAATGCCTCTCCTCGGGCTTAGGGCTTTTTCACATAAGAGAGGTAAATCACATTCACAGCAGTATAATAGCATCTTTGGCTGGGATTTATAGCAGGATAATAGTATGTTTGGCTGAGACTTATCACATTACCTCGTTCTTAGGTCTTAGTTACCATACCCTCCAACATTTCACAGATGAAAACCAGGTTTTGCCATCGTGACCATCAGAGCGTGGTCAAGATAGCAAAAGTTATTTAATGAAAGAACACATGAGCAAGGAGAGCTTGCAGCAGTTACTGGGAAGGAAAAGACTCCATGCCTTCCTGTCCTCTCCCTTCCTGCTGAGTTAACTGAGTGCAAACTCGTTTTGCTCTTTGATCTCAGTTGGCAGCAACTGAACAAAGTGGAAGACAATGGGGGGAAGTGAAAGGGAGAAAGAGAAACTGAAAAATTCTCAAAAGCAGTTGAAAAGTGGGATGACAGAGGACTGATCAGGGCTGGACCTGCTAGATCGGAACTGTTGTAAAGTAAGCATTAGTCGTAGTAAGAACTTATAAGCAAGAGATGCTGCTATTTTTGGCCTCAACAAGACAATAATACTCTGTACAGTGGAAGGCAGGAAAAAAAGAGGGAGACTATCTTGCAGATAGCTTGATTAAATAAAGGAAACCATGACTGCCCTAAGTCTGAAAGACCTGAGCCAAGCAAAACTGATGACCAGC
Source organism: Iguana delicatissima (assembly GCA_948472985.1). NCBI lineage: Eukaryota > Metazoa > Chordata > Lepidosauria > Squamata > Iguanidae > Iguana > Iguana delicatissima. Next base: position 310,505 of record CAOKZL010000566.1, on the reverse strand, counting down.
GAGCTTGGAAGCAGCCATAAATTGAAGTCAACTTGATAGCAAATAACAATAAGGCACCCCCATATAGCCAGCCATCCCTCCATCTCCCTCATTTTGTAAACAGAAGATTTTCACTCCAATTTTTCCCTGAAACACCATGCAGGAAGCCTCCTAAATCTGTGAAAATGAGCTCTCCACCCCCAAATAGCTCTGTTTTCACTGGAGTTCCTCTCAAAAGGGTCACACAAAGTGATGCAATGTTATTTCTGGCTACCATTTTGATAGCAACTCTGAAGAAAAATGTTGAGAGTTTTGGCACACATGAGGAGGGTGTTGGAGGGAAATGGCCCCTGGCCCCCGCACAGCTGCCCACCCTTAAACTAGTCCTACCAGCTCAGCAGTTGTTTTTTTTAACTGGTCTCGGCTCAACTGGTCTCCAGCACAGAAAGATTTTTTCTAATACCTGATATTTGATTTCCTTTGCCTGCTTTTGGCAGGGACTTTGTTTGTTTTGAAATGAAGGATCTGTTCCTTTCTTGTACACATTGCGTGAAATTGTTCACAGTGCATGAACACACTCCTTCCGTAGACTACGCAGCCTATTGTGCTTCTAAGCAGCATTTTGTGCAGATTTGGAAATGTGCAGAATTTTTAGACAGGTCCACAGCTGTCTGTCAACAAGCCAATTTCCCAGTGCAAACTGGATCTGCCCTGATGGCCATCTGGGAAGTAGAGACCACAACAAGCCCTTGAACCTTGGTCTGTAAACAAGAACTCTGCACACATTTCCCATCCTTTTCGTAACTGGAGATATGAGGGATTGAACCTGGAACCTTTGGCATGTGAAGCAGATGGCCCCACCAGTGACTTGTGGCCCCTGTCCTGCCATGGAAAGGGTGCCGCATGGGACTGCGAGAAGGAAACAGCAGGAGAAGTATACCACGCTACTTTCCTGAACTCCCTAGCCTTCCTTTCACCGAGCTTCCCAGAATCGTCTTTATGGCAGTGTTATAAGCCACTTTGGGTCCCAGGCTGAAATAAAGGATATAAATTAAAACCTTGGCACTAAAATGACTTTCCCTTCCATCCTTGGCCCCTTCTTTATCATCCTTTCTAACTGGAACAACTTCCACTTTTTGCTTGGATTGATATCTGGGACAAGCAAAGAGAGGTCTTCCAGATGTTGCTATACTGCAAAGTCCAACACTCCTGTTGCCTTGGGCTGATGTGAATTATGGCCTTATAACATCTTGGACGGCTGCATGCTGCTCACCCCAATCTTACACAAATGCCAAGGACTCTAGTTTGTCCTCTAGCCTAGAACAACTGACAGCAGCAGAAACAGCAGCTTGCTGGAGTTCTGGGTCAGAGACTCCTTCCCAGCCATGCTAACCAAGGTTCTTCTTCAATGGGAGATACTGTGGAACTGAACCAAGAACCTTCCACACTCAAAGCTCAGACCTTAAGGACTAAGCTATGATGAGGGTGCCTAAAATCCATCTTGCCTACTTCCCTCTGAAAGCCACTTCATCTGAAGTTTTGGGCTTAACTCTCACTGCAATGCAGACCTGGCACTGTTTTCCTGCTTAGTCTCTCCCATTTCCTCTTCTCTCTCTTATGTTTGAGCCTGGCTGCTCCCCCCATTTGTAAATTCAGTCCACAACCTCCAGAAAGAAAGTTGTTGTCATGTGCCTTCAAGTCATGAGATTTATAGCAATTTATCATGGGTTTTCTCAGTAAGATTTCTTCAGAGGGGTTTTGTCTTTGCCTTCCTCTGAGGTGGAGAGAGTGTGACTTACCCAAGGTCCCCCAGTGGGTTTCCAAAGCCAAGCAGGGATCTGAATCCTGGTCTCTAGAGTCCTAGTCCAACACTCAGATCACTACAACAACGTTGGCTCTCGCTCCAGAGAGGACTGGGAGCACTCCTACATGGCAGAATGGGGTTGGACTCAGTGGCCCTTGTGGTCTCTCTTCCAAATCTATGATTCTATGATCAGTGGGTGCCACATGTGGTCTGCTTGACTCATGTCAAAGGGGGGCTGGGGTGGGCAACATGAGTCAAACAGACCATAAGTGGTCCCCCACTGATCATAGAATCATAGAGCTGGAAGAGAGACCATGAGGGCCACTGAGTCCAATCCTATTCTCCCACGCAGGACGACATCATCAAAGCATTCCCAACAGATGGCCACCCAGCCACTGTTTTAAAACCTCCAAAGGAGACTCTCTAGCCCTTCTGCTGAATTTGACACCATTCCATCAAAGTTTGATGGTACAATCCCAAACGATGGTACCACTCCTACTGATGATACTACCCCAACCAACCCCACCAATTTACATTTAAAATATCGTATGCATGGAACAGGTACCATGTTTTAAAGGTAATTTGCTGGGTTTTATTGTGGTACCTCTGCCAACTGAATCAAGGGATGAAGTAGCAAATTTGGAGGCAGCACAGGCAAGGCACAGACCCTGTGGGTTGGGGGACAACTCCCCAAAACTGTCCTCCTCTAAGTGGTGGTGTACATTCATGGCACTGTGTCAATAATGATAACAGTGCATGCTGCCAACTGGCAAAGAGGACTCTGACCTCTCCTGTGCGTGCCTTCCCGTCCAACTGACTATTCCAGTAACTCACAAGAGAAACTACTAAAGCCAAGGTTGCTGTAGAAAAGCCACCACGCTATGCAAGCTAGTCCTCTTCTTCCCGTAACAAGGACGCAAAACATGGGTGGAAACAAGCCAGGTACCAGACTGGACTATATATGTCCATCTATCATCGTCATCCTCATCTTTCTTTATATCTCACCTTCTTCACAAAATGAGGATTCAGAGCAAGTACAGGTTGAACCTCCCTTACCCAAAATGCTTGGAACCAGAAGTGTTCCATTTTTCAGATTTTGGAATTACAGAACCTTTTTGGAATAGCCTCGTGTCTCCTTTGGTCAAGACTTGTGTTGTGTGTGCATCTATTTCTCCAGCCTTGTGTCTCTCATGTCTCTCCCCAGCCTCTCTATTGTCTCTGGGGAGACCACCAGCCACCCGCTTCCACCTTGTGCAGGAGCACTGCTGCCTTGAAGGCAGAAGCAGGCAGCTGGCAGCAAAAAGTTTTGGGTGGGGTGGGGGGTTTGGGTTTCCTTATAAGGGAGGCTCAACCTGTAGTGTCCCAGTAAGATCTCCTCATGCTCACTAAGAATGGTTCTCCAGTTTCTCAGGAAGAAAAAATGGTCTTTTCTAGTACCTGCTATACCTGAATTGGAAAGGTTGGATTCTGGGAAGCGTAGTCCAACAACAGCTTCCCCAAACTTTGCACCTTGTGCTGGAATCTTCCACTCTCAGCTCTTGTATGAGCTTGCCCAAGCACTACCTTTGCCACAGAAGGCTCTGATCCCTAGGCTAACAGTGAGAGCCACAAGGCTGCCAGATATCGGGCATAGGTCCTTCTCAGTTGTGGCCCCGTTATTTCTGGAATACCTTCTCCAAAGAGATGCCTATGAATTCATCACTGCCAGCTCTCAGAATGAAAACACTCAAAAGATGCTTTCAATCCACACTGCACTCGGGATTAGAAAAAATGTTTGTTGCTGCCGCTGCTGCTGTCTGCAGTCATTGTATTTGTGTGTTTCGCAACCTTCTAAAACATTTTACAAGAGATGAGTTACATCTATTTGTCTTTATATGGGTTTTACACTGGCACAAAAAAAAATCCACCATTATCCTATAAATCAGGAGTAGGCAAAAAGCAGCCCTCTTTATGTTGCATGCTGCAATTTGCATCATCAGATCTGGCCAGCACAGCCAATGATGACGAATGCTGGGAGATGCAAGCTAACAGCATCTGGAAGGCCTCATCTCCCATTCCCCACTGTAAAAGAAAGTTCAGTGATAATACCAGAGTGGTTTGGCACTTGCCAGAAAAAGGATTATTTTTTTTGAAGCAAAAATGAGATTAATTACAGGGCAAGCATTGCAATTATCACCAATAGTGGGACTTCTCTGATAATCAATGAAGATTCACAAGTAATAGGCAAAAAAGTTGTTTTTGATAGAAACTGCCATAAATGAGAAAGAAATTCCTAATTTACCTTTGCACAGTGGGAGAGGCAGGCCATGGAATTCTCCTCTAATGGAAAAACTGGCAGCCCAGTATAAAGCTTTTTATAGAGTCTGGACTCCATTCACTGAACATGTCAGTATCAGCTCTGGTCCCACTCGTCCTCTGAAATCCCAATTGGCTAAATTTCTGTCATTTCTTTCTGTTTCCCTTTTGAATTGAGAAGTACCGTATCATTCAAGAATTTTGTGACTTCTGTTATTGGATTTTTTTTAAAAAATGTAATGCTATGTACACTTTGTATTACCAAGGTAGTGGTGGTGGTATTATTATTATTATTAATTATTATTATTTCTGAAGTCCTACCCAACAGGAATGCCACCTTTCTAGATATAAGCAGAAAACAGATGGGGAGGTCAGACCCCCTCCCCCAAGGGCCTGATCCATGTCTCTTTGACTCTCCCTCACGAAGGTGGCTCCTCTTGCCAGCCTGGACAGGGTCTGTTACCTTTGCAGGAGAGTCCTTCTGCCCTGGCTTGTGTGCTTTCCTGGGAAAACAATCCCAGGCGAGCAGGGCCCCATCTCTCTTGCTGGCATGCGGATCAGATAAGCGTGGGTGGCAGGGAGCGGCAGCTGGGCGCGGGGGCGTGCAAGTGAAAAAAAAGAGGAAGACGGAAGAAGAAAAGTGGTGTGGCTGCGAGCACTTGAGGGTACACACAAGCCAGGGCAGAAAATCACACCCAGAAGTGACTCAGTGGAGGGAGGGTTGTGAGGCCCAGCAAAGGAGATGATCGGCCACTTGGGAGTCCTGTGGAGGACAAAGGAGAGCACGGCTTCCTTGTGGCATGTGCCTGGGCAGAAAAGAGGGCACCGTTCCCCACTGGGCAGGTGCCGAGACGATGTGTGAGGATTCTCCCCCTGGCTCCAGAGCAGAGCTGAGAGTAGAAGGTTCTGAAACAAGAAGCAGAGCTCAGGGAAGTTAATCTTTGGACTGCAGCTCCCAGTATCCCCTTTCCTAATGCTGCTGTATTCATATTTATTTTATGTTGATGTTGTCATCTGCTGTCAAGTTACCTTTGACTTATGGTGACTGTACTGATAACAGCCGGCATGGCGTGGTGGTTTGAACCTTTGACTACAGACCCTGGAGACCAGAGTTCGATGCCCCACTCAGCCATGGAAACCTACTTGGGCACATCACACACTCTCAGTCCCAGAAAACTTCATGATACGTTTGCCTTAGGGTCACCATAAGTCTGAAAAGACTTGAAGGCACACAACAGCAATGTAGAAGACATCTCCAAGAGGTCCAGTGCTTTATTGCAGGAGACAAGTAAACCGCAACTACAGCAGGATAAGAGCATCTTTGGCTGGGACTTTTCACATTACCTCAGTTCTCTTCTGTTGTTCTGCTGGTGGGAGACCATTTGGAAAGTGTTTCTTTTACAAAGGAGGTCACTGACAGATTTTTTGTGTTAATAAAAGGAACACTTTCCAAAAGGTCTCCCATGGGAGAACAACAGAAGAGGAAGGACGTCATTTGTTAAGTCCCAGACAAAGATGCTATTATCTTGCTGCAATTGCAATTTACCCGCCTCGGATTGCGATGAAGCCCCCAATCATCAGCTGCCCATCCCAGTCCTTGCAAACGCAGGGCAACTGTGGCTTCCTTGATTTAATCAATCCACTATAGGGTGGTCTCCCTCTTTTCCTACTGTCTTGCAGTTTGCCGAGCATTATCACCTTTTCCAATGAGCCACTTTGTCTCATGATCTGTCCAAAGTACGGCAGCTTCAGTTTAGCCTTCCTCATATCAAAGGAGAAAGACACATTTATTTGTCTTTCTGGCAGTCCACGGTATCTGTAGATCACAGCATTTCAAATGAATTGCTTTTTCTTCCTGTCATCTTTCTTCCCTGTCCAGCTTTCACACCCACACTTACAAATCACAGAATTCATTTTATACGGCATGGTTAATCAGAGGAGCCTTTGGCACTGCTCAGTGTGTTAAACTAAACGCCAGCTTCTCTTACAAGTGAGGGGGTGCGGAAGGAAAGAGATAAGTGACTTGACCAAGGCTATACAGTAAACAAATGCCAGAGAAGCAAACAGAATTCCTGACTCCTAAATCCTGGCCAACGTTTCTGTTTACAGGGCTGCTCTGATCTTTTTATCAGGCGGGTGACTCTAGAAAGAGGGCAACCCATGGACTGTATGTGGCCTCCAAAGTCGTTTTTGTGGCCCTCAGGGACCAATTTTTTTTCAGAAGCAATCCCCTCCTAAGCCTCTAGGGTATATGTGGGGCAATATTGTCATTTTTAACCCCGTTTTGAGGACAGGGAAAGCTTTCTTTTCAAAAAAGAAATGACAAGAAAGTTGACTTTTGAGTCACTTCCTTTTGGAAAAAAAAATTCTCTTTAGGAGGTAAGCTGGCCCACAAAGGGCCAAAAACATGGCAAAATTGTCCTGTTCTTCCTGGGGCCATCTGGAGAATTTATTATTTTTTTTCAAAGGTGTAGCAAAGGAGTGTGGTCCTCTGATCTCCTCACTAGGGTAATGTGGCCCACTAACTCTCAGCAATTTTTGTTTGTTGTGTGTCTTTGAATCATTTCAGATTATGGTAATCCAAAGGTGAACCTCTCACAGGGTCTTCTTGGCAAGATCTGTTCAGAGGGGGTTTGCCTTTGCGTTCCTCTGAGGCTGAGAGAGTTTGACTTGCCCAAGGTCTCCCAGTGGGTTTCCACGACTGAGCCGGGATTCAAACCCTGTTCTCCAGAGCCATAGTCAAACCTCTACACCATCCTGGCTCAACCCTTGGCAATTGCAGTGTGGTGTTCCCTACCCCTGCACTCTCCAGATGTATTGGGATTGTATCATTCCCAACCCACAACATCTTATGCCTGTGCAGGTTGGGACTGATGGTACACATGAATGATGAACCCATCTGGAAAGTACCTGGCTTGGGGAAAGATGCTCTTGAACTGCCACAGGTAGGACTGCAATCCAAGCAGATGGAAAGAAGGGAAAATAGAGAGACATTCCCTACATGGACTGGTCCTACGCTATATAGGGCAGGGGTAAGAACAAGGTGTGCAAGTCCCAACATCCCTAGCCAGCTGCTGGGCAGCAGTCCAACAAAATCTGGAAGGCTACAGGAGTGTCACTCTGATAAGCATAGGCTGAAGTTAGCACCCTTGTGTCAAATAAGTGCATTTCTCTGTGTTAACATTCCTTGCATCCTCCAGTGAAGACTTACAATCTCAATCAGGAGAGGGCAAAACTGTGGCCTTTCAGATGTTATTGGACTGCAACTCTCATGATTCTTTAATCATAGATTATGCCAGCTATGAGTGACAAGGGCTGCAATCCAACCACATCTGGAATACCAGTGGTTGCCTGCCCCTTGTCTAAATAGTTCATAAGAAGATATCTGAGAGAGGAGGGGGAAATGGATTATTTTTAATACGGTTGTTATTCCTCCTCTTCTTTCCCAGCCCTGGGACTCAAGGTGGCTTCCAAAGGTTAAAACAGATACAGCTAAAACCATATATCATGTGAAAGTTAAAATGCAATGAAACTATCAATAGAATTGAAAGCGATTAAAAAGCTGCCCATTAAAACAGAAAATTATCAGTACAGACAATACAGCACTTTTTTCAAAGCCCTTCCTCCCTGAGCAACCATTTTCCAAAGGTTTGGCATTTTTTTTTAAACGGTCCTGCCCTGCCCCCAGAAGGACCACAATGAACTTGGTAGTAGTCTCGAAGAAGCTCCTCTCCATGTCCCCACTAGTTGTAGCTGTGTGGGTGGCTAAGACAAAGGCAAGGCCCCCCCAAAGATCTCAAGCCACAGGCAGGGCCATATGGAGAGATAAAGTCCATCACACAGCCTGGACCTGAGTGATATAGGGCTTTATAGGTCAGCGCCTAGAACTGAGCTTAGAAACAGGTCACCAGCCACTGAGTCTGTTTCTGCAAGGGAGCTGCGTGCCTTTTATAGCCAGTCTGTCTGCAATCTGTCCGCAGCTCTTTGGAACAGTCTAGCTTCTCTAGGAAGTCCTTGCATCTGCCTTCATTCTGAAAAATGTAGAGGGAAGACTTGCACCTTAACTGTTGTTTCCAGGAAGGGTGTCTCACAGGCTGAGGTTAAATATAATTTCTAAACATTTTCTTTAAACCTTCAACCTCCAGAATGCCCCAGATTTTTAGGAATTCTGGGAGTTGTAGTCCAAAAAATAACTGTTGCCAGCTATACCCCATGTGAAGCTTTTAGCACACAAGTGCCCTGCTGTGCCCACAGAAATTTATGCAGGATCCCGACAACACCACCTTTGACCTACAACTTTTCCTTATATTCTCCTATCACTTCATCTGCCCTTTACCCAAAAAAGCTGCAGTGAGATTCAGAAGCATCTCTGGCAATGGCTACCAGTTCAGATGGCACTGAAAGGGGATTGTCCAAAACGTAGAGGATTAATGGTTTCTAGTCCTGACACAGGGGACTGGCTCAAGCCCTTCTGCTGCCTGAGGAAAAGATGCACCAAGGCACAGCATAGCCAGTTACTTTACCAAGTTACTTTAGCACCTGAAGAGAAACAGAAATTCCACAAGCACCTTTTTCTTCCACCTCCCTTAGCAGTAGAAATAGAGTAACAGTGAAGAAAATAACATAACAATTTGCTGCTCTTTCATGAAAGCCCAAACCTGTTTGCCCAAGGGAACTGCTTTGGTGGGGCTGACCCAAGCTCTGTGCTCCCTCCAGTAGCAGCAACTTCATGCAGCAAAACAAAAGAATGAACAAACAAAAAGGGTTGGCCAGCCCTGCACTGGATCACCCCCTGGAGAACCCAAGTAAGAAAGGGCCACTACCCTTATGTCCCATTTCTGGACTTCACGGAGGCCACAATATGTTAGAATACACAGACCTTTGGTCTGCTGGAATACAGAAGGCTTTTTGTTTGGTCTAGCAGGCTCTTTTCATGTTCTTAGCATGGGGAGCTGTTTCTAAAAAGGAGGAGGTAGAACAGGAGGAAGAAGAAAGGGTAAAGCCACCCCTAGGCTCACATGCAAGGCTGCACGTCTCCCTGAGGCCCCCAGAACAAGCGAAGATGGGCTAAAAAGCCACAGTCCAGACCAGATCAGACATTGACCCCTGTCAACCTCATCCCACGATACCTGCCCTCGATGACCGTAATGATGTCATTCATCTGGATAAGGAGCTTGTCTGGCTCTTCAAAATCTTGCAGGGCTCGCATGTCCGTGGGCTGAGCCTGGTGGAGGGAAGAGGAAGAGAAGTGAGGAGGAGGAGGTCTGACAAAGATACAAAGCTTTGTAATAACATGTTGATAGGAAGAACATTACTTGTGTGTGTGTGTGTGTGTGTGGGGGGTGTCCTTTCCTCTCATTTCTCTTTTTGTGTTTGGAGTGGCAAGGGCTAATGACATTACTTTTAAATGTATTAAAATGAAAAACAGGCAAACATGTTTTTCAGCATGAATGAGTTTGCTTGTTGATGTTGCTATGCGCTTTCAAGTCAACTTGGAGTTATGATGACCCACTGGAAGGGTCTTCCTGCCCAGATTTATCCAGAGGAAGTTTACCACTGAACTCTGAGGCTGAGACAGTGTGACTTGCCCAAGGTCACCCAGTGGGTTTCCCTGGCAGAGTGGGGATTTGAACCTTGGAAGACTTGTTGTTGTTATAATTATTTAAACCCTGCTTTTTCCTAGTTGTGACTCAAAGTTGTTTACAATATTTTTTAAAAAACTACTTAAAAATCACAGAATACAAAAGTTAAAGCACCAATTAAAAGCTCAAATAAAAATTAAAACCATGTTAAAATACATAATTAAAACTTAAAACATCCACAGATTCATTACAGTTGATATTCAGCACCTTTTATCAGACAGGCCATAATTCTAGCTCTAGTCTAATTATCAATCCACTCCACTGTAGTGGCTCTGCCTTCAAGTAGACATGGTCTTGGCAGGGGAAGCTATTCTGGGGTTTTCTTGGCAAGATTTCTTCAGAGGAAGATGGCCACTGCCTTCCTTTCTGGTTGAGAGAGCGTGACTTGCCTAAGCTCATCCAGTGGGTTTCTGTGGTTGAGCAGGAATTCAAATTCTGGTTTCCCACATTCATTCAGCACTCAAACGACTAAACCATGCTGGCTTGGATGAGTAACATGTATTCTTTACTGCAGGATCTTAGCCTCAGGCAGGACTGGGGGAAGCATTTTTGATGTCTTTTTGATAGAAATCTGAAACAATAACACCCCTGACAGTAACATTTTAATAGGGCCTGAAGTTGGTCATCCCTCACGTAGGATGCTCACTAAAAAAGTCAGTAAGAAATGAGTAATGTTTTGGTAAGGATGCCAAGGCCTGCAAAGAGGCAACTCAGAGTCTCAGATTTTCTTATTTTGACAGTTCACATTCCCGCAGCTCTTCTGGCTGTGCAGACAAGCACGAACATTAGCAGGCAATGATGTGGAAAAGGCAAAGAGGGTGGAAAAAAAACAACCAGAGAAGAAGGGACAAATAAGATTTCCAATTGTTTGTGCAGAACCTGGTTGGTTTGGTGCTCTTCCTTATAATAAGCTGAACTAGAACAAATCAATTAAAATGAGAAAACTAATATACAAGTGTCAGGGTGGTTCAGCGGTTGGATTAGGACTCCAGGAAACTAGTGTTTGATTCTGTTAAGCCACGGAGATCTACTAGACAACCTTGGGCAAGTCACATTGTCTCAGCCTCAGAGGAAGCCAATGGTAAACTTCCCCTAAGGAAATCTTAAGAAGTAAACTCCATGATAGGTTCAGCTTTGGGTTGCCATAAGTCTGAAACAAGTTGGAGCCACACAGCAACAGTGATTAATACACACTGGCATTGTTTATACAGGGTTTTGCTAATTGCATTTTTCTGGGCGCAGGTTTTGGACAGTCTGCCTAAAGAAACACTTACTTTTTATACCTTAAGTAAGACTCATATCCAATTTCTTCAACCTGACACTGGCTGGGGAGATTTGCATCAGTCCATAGGCCCACTAGGGGATGATGGGAGTTGTAGTCCAACATCTCCCGCCAGCATCAGGCTGAGGATGACTGAAGCGCATGCAACCTCACTGCCTGTGCCAGTTCTATCCCTACCACACTAGGTGGCAGCATAGAATATACATTAAGAAGAGTTGCCACAAGGACTTGAAGCTATGTCAAAAAAAAATATCTAGTGTTGACATAAAGTTTCTGAAGCCTTAAATCCAAGGGGAAAAACAGCTGTAAATCTTGAGGTGTTTGCTCGGAGACTTACACGCTCAAGAACTCAGAGAACTGAGAATTAACAACTTTCTGCATTGAGCTCAGAATTAAGGGTATGTAAAGATTTTTTTTTTTAACTGATCTTTTCCTAGGAATGGGCCCCATCCACCATCTTGCCTCTCTCTTCACGCTGGGAACCCACAGACATTAATATCTAACTGTAGTGTGACAAAACATGGCATTACTAACCCCACAGGTTGTTGATTTCAACTGTCCCTTATTAATATTTTGAGAACTTGGCAGTACTACATGTAAATATTTTAACACTGTCTTCTATGTTCTCGGCAAACCATTGTTTATAATACATCGGAACGTGGCAGATCTCGTTTTTTTCAAACCACAGTTTATCTGTACACCAGGATCACAAAGCAAAATCACATTCTGATTCACGATCCTGATTTGCTGGCACTGGATAATTCTTCTGTTGTTTTTACTAATGAGCGCTAATACGGCTACAACTGGACATTCGGGAAGCAAGCAGTTCAAGATGTTTGTGATGACAACTGAAACTCTAAATGTTTTGAGATCCCCAATACTTGAAGGAGTGCCTCTCTCTACATATGCTTGCCTAACAAGTGAAGTCTGCAGGGGTGACTCTCCTCTGGTTCTCACCAGGGAAGACATGGAAGCAGGGCCTTCTTTGCTGTGGCACCCTGATTATGGAATGCCCGGGGAGGCTGGACTGGTACAGATTCTAGAGACAAGAAAAAAGCTGGGCTGTTTATTAAAGCCTGTGGGTCCTAACTGATTTCACCACGGCCATCTACGTGATTTTTAAGACGTTTACCTGTTTTAACTTTAAACCTAAAACAATAAAATTTTAAAAACATGGTTTCAGTTTGCCTAGCTTATTTTTATTCTTTTAAATGTTTAATTCATAGAATCATAGAATCATAGAGTTGGAAGAGACTCCAGGGGCCATCAAATCCAACCCCTTGCTATGGAGGAACACCCATCAAAGCATTCTCAACAGGTGGCCATCCAGCCTCTGCTTAAAAATCTTCAAAGAAGGTGGAGACTCCACCACACTCCGAGGCAGCAGACTCCACTGCCAGACAGCTCTGACCATCAGGAAGTTCTTCCTGAGGTTCAAGTGGAATCTCCCTTTCTGCAGCTTGAATTCATTGCTCCTTGTCCTGGTCTCTGGAGCGGCAGAGAACAAGCCCGCTTGCTCCTCAAAATGACATCCCTTCCAATATTTAAACATGGCTATCATGTCCCCTCTTAACCTTCCCTTCTGAAGACTAAACATACCCAGCTCCCTAAGCCATTTTTCATAGGGCATGGCTTCCAGACCTTTCACCATTTTGGTCGCCCATCTCTGGACATGTTCCAGCTTGTCGACATCCTTCTTGAATTGAGGTGCCCAGAACTGGACACAGGATTCCAAATGAGGCCTAACCAATGCAGAATAGAGTGGTACCATCACCTCCCTCGATTTAGACACCATACTCCTACTGATGCAACCAAGAATCGCGTTTGCTTTCTTGGTTGCCACATCACACTGCTGACTCATGTTCAGCTTGTGATCTACCAAGACTCCTAGATGCCTTTCACATGTCCTGCTATCCAGTCATGCGCCCCCCATCCTATATTTGTGCCTTCCATTTTTTCTACCTAAGTGCAGGACCTTACATTTCTCTCTGTTGAATTTCATTTTGTTAGCCTTGTCCCAGCTCTCCAATCTGTCCAGGTCATTTTGAATTTTGATCCTGTCCTCTGGTGTATTAGCAACCCCTCCCAATTTGGTGTCATCTGCATATTTGATGGGCATGCCCTCTATTCCTTCATCCAAGTCATTGATAAAAATATTGAACAGCACTGGGCCTAGGTCAGAACCCTGTGGCACCCCGCTAGTCACTTCTCTCCAGGATAAAAAGCAGCCATTGGTGAGCACCCTTTGGTGCTCTTTTACCAATCCACCTAACAGCACACCTGTCCAACCCGCATTTTACTAGCTTCTTTGCAAGAATTTCATGGGGAACTTTGTCAAAGGCCTTACTGAGGTCAAGATATGCTATATCTACAGCATTCCCTTCATCTATCAAGCTTGTAACCCAATCATAAAAAGAGATAAGATTAGTCTAGCATGACTTATTTTTGAGAAATCCATGCTGGGTTTTAGTGACTACACCATTGCTTTCTAAGTAATTACAAACTGACTGTTTAATGATCTGCTCTAGGATCTTTCCTGGAATTGATGTCAGGCTGACCAGGTGATAATTATTTGAAGATGGGGATGACATTTGCCCTCCTCCAATCTGCTGCGACCTCCCCTGTTCTCCAAGAGTTCTGAAAGATTATTGCAAGCGGTTCAGCAATGACTTCTGCCAGTTCTTTTAATATCCTTGGATGTAATTCATCTTGCCCTGGAGACTTGAATTCATCTAGTTTAGCCAGATATTCTTGTACTTAGTCTCTACTTATTCTGTGCTGCATTTCCCTTGCTTCCTCGCCTGCTCCCCACACCCCAGGTTGGGTACTTCTATCCTTCTGGAGAAAACTGAGGCTAGGAAGATATTGAGTAGTTCTGCCTTCTCACTTCCCCCTGTTATTAATTGGTCATTTTCTCCACGCAGTGATCCTATCATTTCCTTGTTTTTCCTTTTGCTGCGAACATATCTAAAAAAGCCTTTTTTATTGTTTTTGATGCCTCTGGCAAGCCTGAGTTCGTTCTGCACTTTAGCTTTTTAATTGTTTTAAATTGGTTAAAGTCATTTTATGCACACACTACTATGAGATCCCGTGATACAGATCAGGATAGAAATATTTTAATAAAATTAGTATAAATAAAATAAGTGTTAGTAGCTGGGAAAACTGGCATTAACTCCAGGTTCATCATTCTCTGCCCTTCCCCACATCCGAAGTACACCACGACTCCCCTACACATGATCTCGGTTTGAAGACAAGAGTAACATCCTTTAATTGCTGCTGCTGCTGTGATTTTGCTCCAAACCCCCACAACCCTTACCTCCAGCAGGAAATCCCGTAGGGCTACAAAAGTTGGGCGGTCTTCTGGTTTATGAGCCCAGCACTGCAACATGACGTTGTAGATGTCCTGTGGACAGTCTTCTGGTCGGGCCAACCTCTCACCTTCCTTGTCGATTTTGTGTAAAATCTAGGCAGAGAAAACTAAATTAAGGAGGAGAGCCCAGGACTGACCCCTAGCAAATGTCCATAATGAGGACTAGAAACTTGATAACAAGGCAGAAAGCAAGCAGGAGAACAAGGTTGTTCAACACATAACAACAAACCAAGAATGGGAACTCCCACTCTTCTCTAAGATATCTGTTTGTCTGTCTGTCTGTCTGTCTATCTATCCTCTTCCTTTCTTCCTTCCTTTCTCCTGTCCGTCCGTCCTTCCGTCCTTCCTCATTTGTATGTCACCTTTCTCCCAGAACAGGACCCAAGGTGGCTTCCAGAAAGTGTCAATTAAAAACTAGAACTATGAAATTTTAAGAACAATTAAAATCTGCAGATGAAACGATATAAAATCACTACAAAGCCATACAAAAGTTTTAAAAGATAAATAAAGCATCCCTACAAAATCTTCCCTGCTTATACATTAAAAGTCTGCTTAAATAAAAAGGTGTTTGCCTGCCGGCAAAAGGAAAGCAGGGAGGGGGCCTGCCTCGCCTTCCATGGAAGGGAGTTCCAGAGGGTGGGAGCAACCACTGAGAATGCCCTGTCTCCCATGTCCTCACCAAGCGAGCCTGTGTTGGTAACGGGACCATGAGAAAGCCTTCCCCTGCAGATCTTAAGGGGCTTTCCACACTGCACTGTTATAGTGCTATTATTCCACTTTCAATCTCCTATGAAATCCTGGGATCCGCTGTTTAGGGAGGGACATTCAGAATTCTCAGCCAGAGAGCTCTTTGACCTCAGTAAACTACAAACTCCAGAATTCCACAGGATGTTGAAAGTGGAATAATAGCACTATAACAGTGTAGTGTGGAAAGACCCTAAGACTCTGGCAGGTTCGTAGGGACACTGCTTGCATTTTTTTTTAAATACCTTCCTGAATCCCCCAGCCACCATGGCTACTGGGGGATTCTAGGAGTTGCAAGCCCAAGAAGGTAAAGTTCCACAAACTGCAGTCGAAATGACTTTTAACTTTTCCAACATCTACTCTAAGGTCCACTGCACAACAGAGCTGGCTTTTGCCCTTGTACCTGGCTGCCATTCAGGCCAACCCACGGTTCCTGTCCATATGTGAACATCTCCCATAGCGTGACTCCAAACATCCAAGTGTCGCTGGCATGCGAGAAGGTGCGGGTCTTCAGGCTCTCAGGGGCACACCTGCTCAAGGGCAGTTGGCAGGCCAATGGGAGGAAGAGAGAAGAGAAAGAGATGGTGTCACCACTGAGGAGTCCAGGTCCAAACTGCCATTCAGAAGGCTGACAGGCAGGGAAAGGTACAGAAAATTGTCGTGCCTAGACAAGCTGCAGGTTGAGAGAGCCCAATGGGGCCCAAGTGTACCCCATAAGTTTCAAGGCTCAGTGGGCATTTGATCGTGGATCTCTCAAGCCCCAGTCCAAGACTCTAACCCCTATGCCACACTGTAAGTCAACATATGGCCCGCTGGCTTTGCCTGCTGCACAGAGAAGCTTCTGGAACCCCTATTCTAGCAAGCATGCTGCCAAAATGGCTGCCAGGAGGGGTCAGTGGTAATCACTCCAAGCTGGAAGGCTCCACAATCAGTGACAGTAACCAAGGGGGGTACATGTTACTGTGGGACATGCTTGTTCCATTACTGAAAACTAAGCAAGATGTCAAGGGGGCAGCCATGTTTATTCCCATGGGAAAGATACACAGGATGTGCCACATCACATTCGCCTTCCCATGAATTCCATTCCACTTCAGAGACCCTCACTGGAGTTCTCCCTCCCACAGATTACAGATACACTTGGCACCATCATGGTTTGATTTAAAACCAAACTTACTTTGGCAGGCTTTTCCAAAGCTGTACTGCTAAAGAAAAACATTTTTTAAAAAGTCATTCATTCATTAGCTGGGAATCTTTAATTAGGTGTCTCCATCTGTTGCTTCAGTCTGGTCTAGTTCTTTTTGGTTTTCCTCCTTGGAGCATGTCTGTTACCACTCACGCTGCTTTGCCTAAGATCCAACATAGGGTTACACAGTGTAAATCTCCGCATGTGGAGCTATACATAAATTGCACTCTATGCAACCCTTGCACCGAACTGCAATGCTGCACAAGTGAATGTTAACCATGCATGCAACTGGAATGTGCACGCACAGTAACATGTGTGGCACTTCTGCCTTGACACATTCGGAAGCATGCACACTGCATCAGCAGGGACAACTCTGCTTTCTCAACCTCGAGTGGATGACGGACAAAAAAGTCCAAGCACTTCTGTAAGGGAACTTATGTATGTGTAAGATGCCAGCAGGATTCCTGCCTATATTTGTAGCTTTTGCCTTGTGTTGTTTCCAGAGCATGGGAAAATGTTACTTTCTTGAACTCTAACTCCCATGCTGATTGGGAGATTCTGGAAACTGTAGTTTAAAAAAGGAACGTTTGAATAAAATGCTACTTTTCTGGACTGCACTCCCCAGAATCCACCAGACTGGAATATTCTAGGAGTTGTAATCCAAAACCGAATGCTGTAGTGGTTGAAAATTTTAAAAACTAGGCCAGACTGAAATATCAGATCAAGACACCATACTCAAGAAGCTGTAGTCCAAAAAGGAATGCTTTGGCAAAATGCTACTTTTTTTGGACCGCAATTCCCATGCTGGCTGGGGGAATTCTGGAAGTTGTAGTTCAAGAAAGGAATGTTTGAGAAAAAGGCTACATTTTTGGACTACATTTCCAGAATCCACCAATCTAAGGTAATCTGGGAGCTGTAGTCCAAAATGGAAAGTTCTATGAATTAACTGAATTAACTTCATTTCTAAACCCCTTTTGGAATTACCTCGGGTGGACTGAGTCCAGCCACTCACCAAGCAAAAGGAACTTTACGATGCTCTTGCATGACGTAATGGTCATCGTTCTTGGGCAAGGCCCTCATGAGGCCAAAGTCACCGATCTTGACCAGGTCATTGGCTGCCAAGAGGATGTTGCGGGCGGCAAGGTCACGGTGGATGAAGCGCTTGGACTCCAAGTATGCCATGCCTCTGGCAATCTGGATGGCATACTGGCAGAGGGTGGCGATGCGGAAGTGTCCCTGGTTCTTGCGAAGGCGGTCCAGGAGGGAGCCAAGTGGAGCCAACTCTGTGACCTAGGGGGGTAGAAGACCGAGGGTGACAGTTCGCCATTACTCCTCTCCATCTTCGCTGACGACAATGAAAGCTTTTGTAGAAAAATATCATCTAGAAGCTGCCCACACAGGTTGTGGATGATGGGTACAGGCCACAGACCACATCAGTAGATCCACAAGGTTCTTGGGCTCTGCCTTTGGATCTGAGAGACCACAGTAAGATTTAACTGCAAAACAAAGCTTGCTCTCTCCTCTATCAGGTTTTCCAGCAGAATTGCTGGGAATTTTTGTGACACTAGTAGCAAAAAGTTTGTAGGGAGCAGTACAGCTAGAGGAAGCTGCTTGAATCCACCCACATCCTAGACAGGGAGGGTTCCCAGATCTCAAGACCTGGACTCTCTTCTCTGGTTCTAAGGGCAAAGGACGGGAATTGCAGGGCAAGAGCACTGCCTTGAAAGGTGCATGCATGTGTCTTTTCTGTGTTTGTTTGTGTTCTTTTATTAGCTTGCCTGAGTCTTATGATCTTCAAGGGAGGGTTTTCACTCTATCCTACCATCATCCCAGCCTCATAGACAGGCAAGGGCCTTCTTGGAAACCATGAGGGAGCTGTGTATGTTTAGCCTGGGGAAGAGAAAGTTTGCAGTTTGGGACTTCTTCTGAGAGGAAAAGAAAAAGGCAAAACAAAACAAAACAAAAAACCTTCAGGGGGGCTTTTTGCACAGAAGACACCATTTCATACACAGGCACGTTCCTGCATAGAAGAAAATTCTGCAACAAAGACTCACGGTGATTTGCACAGAACAGGAATGTTACTGTGCATAAAAATGCCATTTTCTGTGCAGAAAAGCCTTCAGGGGGCCTTGTACTACTGAACTGCACACAGTTCTAGAAAACTGCATAGTTTTTTTTTAGGACTTTCTTGCAGCAGGGAGAAAATGGATGACCTTTTTTGTTCTTTCCAACCAATATTCCTTATTTCCCACAGTGGCCAGGAGTGAAGTCCTCACCATCTTCATGGGGTTGGAGAGCACCACGCCATACAGGCGAATGAGGTTCACGTGATCCAAGGAGTGCATGGCATTGACTTCACGGATGAAGTCATCTAGGGCTTCAGGCTGGCTCAGCACATCTGTCTTGAGACACTTCACTGCCACGTTCAGCTGGGGAAGAAAATAAACAAGGGCAAGAAGGCATTAAGGTACAGAGCAAAGATAAAATTCTGTGCTGCACCTAGACTTTATTCTTGAGGTGCTTCAACAAATTAACTGGAGAGCAAAACAGTTCTGAGAGTGTTTTTCTTTTTCCATAACTGGCATTTTCTGCTGATGTGCAGAACGCCCTTTTCAAGCACAGGAATGCTATTCTTCCATAGGAAAGATACACCTATTCCTACACAAGTCCCACTGAGTTCAATGGGGCTCACTCCCCAGTAAGTGGGTGAAAGATTACAGCAGAACTCAGGAAAGTTACTGTTTTGGACTACAGCTTCCCTAACACCTTAGCGAGCACGGTTACTGGCCAAGTTGTGTGGGCGAATTGGGGAGGTGTGGTTCAAAAGCCCTGCATTTCTAAGTGCTGGATTGCAGGTTACAATTTTCAGTGGCTGAGGGTCTTCAGGCAATCCCATCCTCCACAGACACTGTCTAGTCTTACTGGCTAATCTCAGGGAGACTGGTATCCTTTTAACTGGGGCTGCTGGGTACAGATACTTGGACTGCCTCCATGAATGCATCCACACTGAACAGTTATACAACTTTGATACTACTTTAGCTGTCATGGCCCTATCCTTCATAATTCTGGGATTTGTAGTTTGGTGCAGTAATTAAAAATTTCTCCTAGGGAACTTTAATCCTAAATTATGGGACTGGAGCTCTCTAGTAGAGAATCCAAAACCCCAGCTAAACTAAAATCTGAGGATCTGTAAGATGGTAGTATGAAGTGAAATTGAACTGCCACTACTGTGTACATTCCATACTTAGCATGCACTGCATCAAGAAATACACATGTACACAATTTACAATACATATCACCAATGCAGGTCTTCAGTCTTTCTTTAGATTGCTCTCTTACATGACTGCTCCTCTCTCACACCCAGAGGAGGGGCCATTCCAAGACATTTTGCTGCCTGAGGCCCTCCTGCCTCCATCCCATATGTGGAAGTTAGCTGGGACTGGCAATCTAATCTAATCTTCAATACTGGTGATAAGCGAGCATCCTCCAACACACCAAAGCTGCCAGGATAATTTAAGGAACCCAGAAACAGCTGAGGGGTTCTATGGGGTCCAGGCAGACCTGGGAGGCAGGCAAGGAGAGTTTGCTAATGCTGCTGCCTCACAGCATCTGCAGCCTGAAGTTATCACCTTCCTGTCCCTAATGGTTGGGATCAATCCTGCTGAAAGAAAATAGAGGAAAGCAGTCCCCTCACCAACTTGCCGGAGGGAGCACACCACTCTCCGCGCCGTACCACCCCAAAGGAGCCATCTCCCAGCTTCTCAAAGAGCATCAGGTCCTTCTCACTGATCAGACAGGTCAAGGCCTGGTGCTGGCTGTCATCTAGGGGAGGTGGGGTGGACCTCTTGCACAAGACATTTGGTGGTTGGGGTATGAACTCCGAGTCGGGCCGCTTCCCACTGAACACCTGTATGGACAGAAAGGAACACAGAATCACACAGCTGGAAAGGGCCGCCTAGTCCAATCCCCTGCCATGCTAAAGCAGGCCTGGTAGGTCCCCATCCAACTTCTGTCTGTGTGTGTGTGTGTGGGCGTGCGCGTGTGTGTGTGCACGTGCCTTCAAGTCAAATCTCTTTTCTTATCATTTGAACCCATGCTGTAGTATCTGAATGAGCGAAAAACAAGCTTGCTTCACTTTTTACATGACACCCTTCATGCCACCTCCCAGACTTATCTCAGACACCAGGGAGCCCTGGTGGCACAGTGGTTAAATGCCAGAACTGCAACCACAAGGTTGTGAGTTCAATCCTGCCAGGCTCCAAGGTTGACTCAGCCTTCCATCCTTTTGCAGGTCGGTAAAATGAGTACCCAGCTTGTTGGGGGCAATTAGCTAAAAATATACATTGTAAACCGTTTAGATAACGCTAGTTGATAGGCGGTATAGAAATAAATGCTATTGCTATTGCTATTATCTTCTCCAAGCTAAATATGCCCAGCTAGCTAAGTTGTTCCTCACAGTGCTTGGTTTCCAGACCTTTGACCACCTGGGCACCTCCACATAAGACATGGAGGCCCAATTTGGAGAAGTGAAGATTCCAAGTGGAGGGAGGAGTACATTAAAAAGACCTGAGCTTTGGAACATTATCTTTTGGCAGCCTACGCCTTCCAGAATCCTCCCCCCTCCAAAAAAAAGCATGGCCTGTCTAGCACCATAGAGTTGGAAGAGATCTGAAGGTCCATCCAGTCCAATTTCCTTCTGCCATGCAAAAAGACACCATCAAGCATTCCTTTTTTTTTAAATAATTTTATTCAAATTTCAACAAATAAACAATTATCTCTGCAATGTTTACATGAAATGTTTTTCCTTCTTCCTTTCCTTTCTGGATTACAATTATTAATATTCTTTCTATTTATTATACCACGTATCGCAATAAAATGTTAATAATCTATAATTTGTTAGTTCCTGCTGTATGTCCCTACTTTACTTGTGACATGATATTTCGTTGACTGCTAACCTGAATAGAAATGGATATCATGAAAAATGTATTACCTTCTGTCTACCCCCAACCCAAATCTGTAACAATCTTCCGCTCTTTATTAATGTCTTTGTCTGATTTCCCTTTTAGTCTTTGTGTAAGTATATCCGCATTTCTATTTTCCATAAAAGTTGTCCACCACTGTTCAGTTGTAGGTGTAGTTTCAATTTTTCCAAAGTCGTGCATACTCAATATGGGCCGTCATCACCATGTACAATATTATCCTCCAGTATTTCTTAACTGGCATTCCATCTAATATATGTGTCATGTTTAACAAGTAGAATTCAGGTGTCATCCCAAATTGGATCTTCAAAATTGAACTTATTTTCTTGTATATTTCTTTCCAGTATGACCACCACATGTGAAATAATGTTCCAGAGTTCTCTTGACATTTCCAACATTGACCTGTACCCGTCTTGTAAATTGTCTTTAATTTTTCTGGTGTCATGTACCATCTATGAAATAGTTTGTAATACTTTTCTTTTAAATTTTGAGCAGCAGTAAATTTCTGTTTGTGTTGCCAACTGTGTTCCCACCATTCTAACTGTTGTACAGTTAGAAGCATTCCTTTGACAGATAGCCATCCAGCCTCTATTTAAAAACTGCCGGAGGAGACTCCACCGTACTCCCACGCAGCAGCATATCCCACTGTCAAACTGCTCTCAACCATCGGGAAATTCCTCCTACTGTTTAGATAGAATATCTTTTCCTGAAGTTTGAAACCACTGCTCCATGTCCTAGTCTTTGGAGCAGAGAAAACAAGCTTCCTCCATCTTCCAAATGACACCCCTTCAAATATTTAAACATGGCTATCATGTCCCTGCTTAGCCTTCTCTTCTTCAGGCCATACCCAGCTCCCTAAGCTGTTCCTCATAGAGCTTCCTGGTTTCCAGGCCTTCTATTGTTATGGTTGCCCTTCTCTGGACACACTACAGATTGTCAACATCCTTCTTGAATTGTGGTGCTCACACTAATCAGTAACAATAACATTCCTAATCTCTAAAAATGATTCACACTCAGGATCAGAACCATATATGTGCACTTTATGCGGGTACACATGCGTGTCTGATCTGACTGTCTGCGTGTTGCATACTACTTCATGTTTTATAATTCTTATCTTTATAAAGCATTCTTTTTGTTTTAAAGACATTTTACATTCCGCCTTGTTATTCCTTTAAGTTGTTTCATGCTTTTGCATATATTTATATTCATCTTGCCGCTGTTTCTTATTTTAAACTGCACTGCAAACTGCCCTGGGACACATTTTCATGAAATAAGAAGTAATTATGACATAAATGAAACAAAGTATGAGCGCTCATATGTACTCCTTTTAGCTGATAAATTAGGTTTTATATGTGCTGAAGGCTGGCCTCTGGGAAGGTTTTAGCAGCTCTATTGCTCAGCCTGTATTTTATTGGTATTGTGGTTTTGTTCTTTTAAATAAGCTGCTTGAAGCTGGCTTGACCTTGAAATATTTTAAACAAACTAGTAAACAAATGAAGCCTGGGACTAGAATCCTGATGGAGTCTTGCACAAACCTAACTTCCCCAACAGAAGTGGTTGGAAATTTCTCTCATGTAGAACATCTGTATCCAGTTCAAGGTTGTTGCTGCATTATTGTGTGTCTCCAAGTCAACTCTGACTGATGGTGAGCCTCTCCTAGGATTCTCTTGGCAAGAGTTGTTCAGAGGGAGTTTGTTACCGTGGTCTTCCCGAGGCTGAAAGATACTGAAAGATCTAGTCACTTCTTATGCCATTTCTGCACAAGCCCCTCCCTAAACTGCAAACCCCAGGATGTTGAAAGTGGAATAATAGCACTATAACAGTCTAGTGCGGAAATGGCCTTAGTCTTCTCTTCTTCAAGCTAAAGATGCCCAACTTCTCAAGGTCACCCACTGGGTTCCCATGGCTGAACGGGGATTCAAACTTGGTCTCCCAGAGTCCCAATCCAATGCTTAGATTACTACACCAGGTTGGCTCTTGTAGTTTCGAGAGTACGGAAGCAGAATTGCGCAAGGGGTGCCACAGTGCACGCAGAAATGCACGTACACGCAGTTGTGCATTCAACTCCACAAGGCTGCTGTAGAACACGAAGCTTGCATACCACAGTCCATGTCTAACTCAGAGACTTATGCTACACAGCCCAAATATAGGTTCTAGGCCTGTATGCATCAATCTTACGCCATTTCTGCACTAGCCTGTTATAGCGTGATGATTCCACTTTCAACATCCTCTGGAATCCTGGGGTTTGCAGTTTCGGGAGGGGCCAGCCAGCAACACTGCAAACCTCAGGATTCCAGAGGATGTTGAAAGTGAAATCATCGCGCTATAACAGGCTAGTGTGGAAACGGTCTTAGTGCAGGTGCCTTTATACACACCTTCCCATCTCTCTCCCTCTCTCTCTTATAGGCTGAGTTACAGTGATCTCATAGAATGTTTCTAAACATTCCAACAAGTCATCCTCAATCCAACCATAGTGTCCTTGGGGTGTATTGAGGGTACTCTGACCAACCAATGGTATCTGAACCAGAAAAAAAAAAGCTACAGATGAAGAGGCGCGGCTATGGTAAGTTAACCTCCATTAAACATTCTTACTCATATAAGAAGAAGGAAGGAGAAGGAAGAACAGCAGCAGTATTCAACAGACACTGATTCACTGTAGAACCCCTGGGAAAACATCCTCCACTCCCCCATGCCTCATGAGATGGCAAGATGGTAAGATGGTTAAGACAGGAAATTGGCAGAGAATGAGTCAATACTGGGTAATATAAAGATGATGACCCAAAGGGCCAAAGTGCCTCAAACAAACTCATTCAGGGCCAACTGCTGTTCTTTATGAAAGAGTAAAACACACCACGTGCTCAAAGACACTCCTGCCCCTACATAACTATTCCTGATGGGAGTAGTTAGACCCTAGAATCATCTCCCCAGCCCTGCTTTCCCTAACCTGCTGCCCTCCAGAGGTGTTTGGCTGCTGTCTCAGGTTTATGTGAGCTGTAGTCTGGACACACGTGGAGGGAGAGAGGCTCAATGAGAAGGACTCGGCTTCTTATAAAAGAAGCCAGTGGAAAGTGCTCCAGATTGCTTTCCAGGGGAGAGTGCACTCCTCAGTTTGACTTGTTCATCCCCAATCAGTCTCCACATATTCCTGTTGCTGAAGAAACAGGAAAAAACAAAAAACCTCTGCATGCAAGGCTGTATTTCCTATAATATGATCCGCTGCAGATGAAAAGCTCAGTCCCTTGCCAGTGAAGACACTAATTTAATTCTTTCCTGATAATTGCCAGGAATTGAATTCAGTTGCATTCAAAGAGATCAAAACCAACTGCTTCTATTTATCATGGACACTTTATATTCCACATACAGGTTGCTTTTCTGTGCGTCCGTGAGTGTGTCTGTGTTTATGAGTTGGGGTGGCAAGCACCTACCCTTATACCAAGGTTCCATGTGAACAGAAGCTTTCATATATAAAATACGTGTATAAAATCCAAGGCCATTTCCACACTATACTGTTATAGTGCTACTATTCCAGTATCAACATCCTGTGGAATTCTGGGGTTTGTAGTTTAGAGAGGGGCCTTTGGAATTCTCAGCCAGAGAGCTCTTGGGCCTCAGGAAACTACAAACCCCAGAACCCCACAGGAGGTTGAATGTGGAACAACAGCACTGTAACACTGTAGGATGGAGCTGGCCCAACATTCTATGGCCATTTCCGCACTACACTCTTACAGCGCGATTATTCCACTTTCAACATCCTATGGAACCCTGGGGTTTGCAGTTTCGGCCGGCCCCTCCTGGAACTGCAAACCCCAGGATTCCATAGGATGTTGAAAGTGGAATAATCGCGCTATAAGAGTGTAGTGCGGAAATGGCCTATGTTAGGACTTTGTAGCACAAACCTCCAATCACAGAGTTAGACACTGACTGTGCTAAGCAACCTTTGTGTTGAATGGCAACTTCGAGCAACTCAATGCGCAACCCAAAGGACAACTGCATGTGCATTGCCACGGACTGGCCCCACCAGCTCCACTCTGTTTCAGCAATCTTGAACTGAATGAGGACATTCTGCATCAGATGAAAATGTCCACCTGCTTCTGTAGGGAATCTTACACTTTCTTAGAAAGTCAACAGTACTCTGGCCTTACCATCTTCCTCCAACAGATGTTTAGCTGATCAAAACAAAACAGAACACAACAAAATCTGGCAAATGCATGATTAATTTTCAAGGGGGAAAAAAGACTTTCCTGTTACCTATTTCTGAGAAGACATGAATGAGGTATACACGCAGCCAGACATTTTCATTCTGTTCTTTCACACTGGTGGTTATGTGCCTTCAAGTCCAGTTGTTCTCAGCCTTTCAGCCTCCAGATGTTTTAGACTTCAACACCTTCTACCATTGGGCATGCTGGCTGAGGCTTCTTGACCTGAAGTCCAAAATATCTAGAGGACCAAAAGTTGAGAAGCTGGGTATGCTTAGCCTGGAGAAGAGAAGGTTAAGTGGTGGCATGATAGCTATGTTTAAATATTTGAAGGGATATCATACGGAGGATGGAGCATTCCTGTCTTCTGCTGCTCCAGACACCAGGACATGGAGCAATGGTTTCAAACTTCAGGAAAAGAGATTCCACCTAAACATTAGGAAGAACTAATAATTGATTGTTGGCATTGTGTGCCTTCATTTATGGCAGCCCTAGGGTGAAACTATCACTGCATTTTCTGGGGCTGAGAGTGTGTGACACACTCAAGGTCACACAGTGGGTTTCCATGGCTGAGCAGGAAATTGAACCCTGGTCTTCAAGCTTGCAGTTCAACGCTCAAACCACGACACCACGCTGGTTGTCTTAAGATAATTAACTGCTAACAGTTAAATAGAATCTCCAGGTGCAAAGGCAACATCCCTCTGAATCAAAGTTTAGAAAAATTACTTTTTTGAACAAAACCTCCCTAAATCTCTGAGCAAGGGCTCATTCCAAAGCAGTTTTTTCAAGCTCTGTAACCAGTAATAAAATACATATTCAACAAGGAACTGGTACTCTTAACTAGATTACCAGGGAGCTGACAAGTCTCCTGGGAGGAACGAGATTCTGTCTCCAATTTGTTTGGGCATAAAAAGCTCACAGAGGATTCCACAGACCAAGGAAAAACAAGTGGCAAGGAGTCCTCCAGGCTCCACTACAATGGATAGGCAAGGTCTATCTGTCAGCAGGAACTCACTCCAGTCTTAGAATCTATCTATGCCAGGCCCAAGGCTAGTCAACATTACTTCTCTGGACTACACCTCCCAGAATCCCCCAGCCAGCATGTTGGCTGGCGAATCTGAGAAGTGTAGTCCAAAGTCCAAAAGGATGGGGGACACATGGCTGCATAACGGTACGTGCGAAAGAGATCAAGGAGCCTTGGTGGACCATAGGCTGAACATGAGTCAGTAGTGTGATGCGGCAGCCAAGAAAGCCAATGCGGTTCTTGGTTGCATCAACAGGAGTATGGTGTCTAGATCAAGGGAGGTAATGGTACCACTCTATTCTGCTTTGGTTAGACCTCATCTGGAATACTGTGTCCCGTTCTGGGCACCACAGTTCAGGAAGGATATTGCCGAGCTGGTGTGTGGCCAGAGGAGGGCGACCAAAATGGTGAAGGGTCTGGAAGCCATGCCCTATGAGGAGCGGCTTAGGGAGCAGGGGATGTTTAGTCTGCAGAAGAGAAGGTTAAGAGGGGACATGATAGCCATGTTTAAATATTTGAAAGGATGTCATGTTGAGAGGAAGCAGGCTTGTTTTCCAGTGCTCCGGAGACTAGGACAAGGAGCAATGGATTCAAACTGCAGGAAAAGAGATTCCACTTAAACCTCAGGAAGAAGTCCTGATGGGCAGAACTATTCAGTAGGGGAATATGCTGCTGCCTCAAGGGAGCATGCTGAAGTCTCCTTCTTTGGAGGTTTTTAAGCAGAGGCTGGATGGCCATCTTTGTGCTTTGATGTAGGTTCCTGCATGGCAGAAGGGGGTTGGACTGGATGGCCCCCAGGGTCTCTTCCAACACTACGATTCTATAAGGGTTGCCAAGCTCTGCCCAGGACTTGCTCCTGGAAAGGTTCCACCAGAAGGGGGCGCTAGCAGGATAGGGAAAAAACACAATTTCCTTTGGCTAGAAATGTTTCAGAATCAGCCAAAGGAAGGCAGTTAATTGCTTTGAGCTGAGAAGCAGAAGGCAACTAATGTTGAGAGCAGCATTAATTAGCCAAAGTATCTCATCCATGGCAATCGCCCCACTTTTTATAGACCACTGACTGAACCCTGGACACCAGCAAGGCCCCTTGTTAGACTGTCCGTCCACTGGCAGTTGCATTCGGCAGGACACATGTGGGGTTGTGTTCAGAGAGCTCAGCAAATTTGGCTGAGGGTAGATTGCTTTACCAATTGGGCAAGCCCTACTACAGCAGTGGGGAGCAACTGTGTGTGGGCAGGTGGGGAGATTTTGACCCCTTGGTGCATTTGAGCAGCTCCTTGTTGCCAATGTGTGGCAGAAGAAACAGGGTTCTTTGGGGAGGGGGGATTCTGAGAGAAATGTGTGCTAACTGCCTTCAGTTCCAGGCCATTTGGCAGACTGTGGCCATTTCCCCAGAAAAGCCCCTCCCTAAACTGCAAACCCCAGGATTCCACAGGATGTTGAAAGTGGAATAATAGCACTATAACTGTCCAGTGCAGAAATGGCCTGTATCTCCTGTATGAGCTGGCCCAGACTCTGAGATTCTCAGGAGAGGCCCTTCTCTCCGTCCCACAAGCGTGGCTGGTGTGGATGAGAGAGGGGGCCTTCTCAGTGGTTGCCCCCAGACTCTGGAACTCCATTTCCAGGCAGGCCAGAAGAGCCCCCTCCTTACTGTCCTTCCAACAAGGGCAAGCTAAAACCTTTTTATTCAGACAGGCTTTTAAAATGTAAAGCTTTTAAGCAACAGGCTAGGGAGGGCTGTATTGTTTTAATTTTTGTTTTTCAGAGGCGTTATTTTACGATTGTCAATTCTATTTTAATACTCACTTTTTTTGTCTTTTTAACTGTATTCTTTTTTAAAATTGTGAGCCATTTTGACTCCCAATTATTGGAAGAAAGCAGGATGATGATGATGATGATGATAATGGCAGCAGCAACAGCAATAACAATGATGTTGATGTTGATTCAACTTGGCGTTGACTTATGGCTGTACAAATGAGAGACCTAGAAATCATCCTGTCATCAACTGCCCTGCTCGTGTCTTGGAAACTGAGGGCAGCCATTGGAATCCTATGGAATCCTTGATTGAGTCTATCCATCTATAACGTGGTCTTCCTCTTCTCCTAACTGCTTCTAACTTTCCAAGCATTCGCCCTCTTTTCTAATGAGTCACGATAGCCTCAGTTTGATCACGAGGGAAACAGCAGAGGGCAAATGGCCACATCAGGATCCATTTTTGAGTGAGCTGGGGAATGGTGGGGGGGAGAGAATCAGCCAAAAAAAAATCATGGTTCCTAGTTTGTTTTTAGAAAGTCAAATCAGGGCATTGCTTGGGAGCTTCAGGAGCCACAAAAGTGTGGCACAGGGACCAGCTGAGGCCCAAGGTCTATTATTTCCCCACCTCGGCCTTAAAGCAATCTATCCAACCAGGAGTCCAGTGGGAGCTGGTGACTTCCCTGTCAACGGAGAATGATGACTTTGATCTGGATTTCAATCCAAACTTTAAATGGCTATCCAGGGTGTGGAACTCGATCTGATAAATGGGTTCAGTGCCGTGGAGGGATTCTTCAAAGTTCAGGATAAAACCCGGAGCAAAATAATCATCTCACCGGCATAGAAGTGACTACTACTGCTCTCCTCCTTCACATGTGAGTCTGCTTGGTCTTTTATTGAATGCAGCCTTCATTCCTTTATAGTCCACTGACTTCTTAAGTTAGGCTGCGTATCCTCATCACCATATCCACTCAGTGGCATCTTTTGGGTCTCTCTCTGCATCACTCCCATGAAAAGGCAATAGGTAGAATGGCAGCCCACCTGCTGGGTTTAAACTTCTCCTCTTCGCTTAAGCTTATGAAAGGCCCTCCCTCCATTCCAACTACTCAGTGAGACGAGAAGAGGCAGGCACAGCTCCATCACGCCTGGACCCAGAAGCAGATGAAGGACTCTCCTTCCATCCAACTGCCCCTGCCCTGTCCTCAGAGAGACAGAAGAAGAGGCAGTATCTGCTGGACTTAACCCCCTCTCACACTGCTATTCCCTTTTCCTTTTGTGAAATGCCTTAATTCAACTGTAAGCCTGAGGGCAGAGAACTGTTTTGTTCTTTTACTTGTAAAGTGCCATGTACAGTGATGATTCTAAACTAATACATAACCTCCCAACAGTGCTCTGATTTGCAGTAACCCACCAGCGCTGCATTTTGGATTTTTTAGGTTTTTTTTTTCAAAGTGAAAAGAGAGTGGGGTGGGAAACAGTTATAACATACTGCCTCTTTGTCTAGTTGACTTTCGGCTCAAGGAAACAAACGCCCAAGAATTCCTGTTTCTAACAAGTTTGACCTGTTTCCAGCCCTCATGAGGGCATCTTTTACCTTGCTCATCCAGGACTTCCGCTTGCATACAGCCTTCCTCCTTTTGACTGCTTCCCAGAGTCGCCTCTGACCTGTTGAAGCAAAAGGCAGTTGTGTCTCAGCAGGATAAGGTGTGCTCTCTTACCAGATATACCTCGCCCCATCCTCATTATGGCCATTTCCACACTAGACTATTATAGTGCTTTTATTCCACTTTCAACATTCTATGGAATCCTGGGGTTTGCAGTTTAGAGAAGGGCCTTTCCATAGGATGTTGAAAGTGGAACAATAGCACTGTAACAGTCTAGTGCGGAAATGGCCTGTGTTTCCTTGTGGGGGATACAATTCTATCAACGGAACAGAATTGTGTTGTGGCAACAGCCCAACCTACTCCAGTCCTCCCAGTTCAAAGGCACTATGGGACCCAGAGGCTATGCTGACTGGGGATGATGGGCACTGTAGGGGAAGTTGCCTTAAAATATCTCAAGTATGTATTCATGCGCTGTACATTTGGAACATACTTTTTGGGGGTGGGGGTGGATTTCTAGTCAAAAGCAAGCTACACAAAGACTACATCATCTCACTCACTTTTTCAACAGCCCTGTGAGGTAGTTAGATCTACTTCCCACCCACCCAAAGAGCGGAGAAGGCTGAGAAAATACTATCTTACCTAGAGGGTTCATGGATGAGTTACAGTTTGAACCAAGAAACCCTGGTTGGTGTTTTCTGCCACTGCATTACGCATCATTTCTTTTTGTAAACCACAAAGTTCCAGTGTAAGATGAATGTTGTTTCAGCCCAGATAAGATTTATAGATGTAATATTTATAGATGCTGGAATCATGGATCCCATGGGACATATATTTATGCTTTTATGATGGGAATGCCATACTTCAGCAGTGAAATATTGGCAGGAAATCCTATGGAGTTTCTATTCAGCCAGAAAATGTAGGAGTTCTAGACCCTAAAGACAGGCTGCTAAGCTCTCTGAATGAAGCTACCAATTCCACCAAAATGGAAACTTTGCAGATCTATGTGTTCCCACAAATACAGTCTGGGCAAAAATCCAAAACTACCTCCTCCAGTGGATCAGATGACTGAAGGATCCTATCTTCCTGTAAGAGCCTGCCTGTGTTTTGATATCTTCTGGGGAGCTCCTTCTATCTGTCCCATCACTTTCATAGGTACATCTGATGGGAATAAGGGAAACAGGGCCTTCTCAGTGGCTGCTCCCAGGCTCTGGAAATCCTGTCCCAGAGACCTTAGACTGGCATCCTCCCTGCTATCTTTCTATAGGCAAGTAAAGTTTTTTTCCCCCAATAGGCCTTTCATGGCCGATGGCTCAGAGAGGAGGGACTTTGAATAAAGTGCTGTATTCTCAATATCATCTAAAGTGCTGTATTTGTTTATACTATTGTTTTGTTTTTGTATTGTTGTACTGCTGTATTGTCTATATTGTTGAACAGGTTGAGTATCCTTTATCTGAAAATCCAAAATCTGCAATGCTAATCCAAAACTTTTGCATATACATTTTCCTCTTTTGAAAAGACGAACCCAGCCTTCTTCCTGTAGGGAACATGAGGAAATTATGGAGGCCTGCTTGGGATGGCATGCGCAGTCCCGAGTGGATCTCCATAATTCCCTCATGTTCCCTACAGGAAGAAGGCAAGGGGAGAAGAACTGATCAAAAAACAGATCCCACATCAAAATAATGGCTGTTGCTTTTGTGCGTCTTCAAGTCATTTCCAACTTGTGGCTATCCTAAGGAGAACCAATCATGGGGTTTTCTGAGGTTGAGAGTATGTGACACATCTTAGGTCATACACTGAGTTTCCATGGCCGAACAGGGAATTGAACCTTGGTCCCAAGGTCATAGCCCGACACTCAAACCACTACACAATATTGGCTCTCTGAAAAAAAATGGTATATAATCTCACTATGTATAGGCAAACATTCCAAAATCTGAAAAAAATCTGAAATCTGAAACATGTCCAGTCCAGGCATTTCAGATAAGGGATACTTGGCCTGTACTGTATTGTTGTTTTTCTAGTTTAATGGGCATGCTTATAATTGCTTTTCATTCTTTTGATACTTTGATTATATTTTGACTTTTGTATGATGCAAAGTTTTAGCTGTGCCTGCTCCAACTCCTGCAAGGCACCTTGTGTTCTGGACTGGGAAATGATTGTGATGATGAAGATGATAGCAACAACTATGTAACAGTGTCATCTCCACCTTAGTTCCCTTTCCACCTCTGATGCATTATTGTTCCTAGGATGTGTTGCAAGGGACAAACTCACTCACCGGGCCTCCCCATGCCAATCTTCTCCAAATCCTCGTTCTTGACATATTCGAAGTGTGAGAGGCGTGTGACGTTGAGGTCATCCCGGATCCTCAGGAAGTACTGCTGGAGCTGGACCTCGGTTAACAGCTCCAGAAGCCAATCTGTGCCCTCATCGGCCTGCATGCCACAGCTCAGCTTCTGCAAATAACCCGGAGGGGGGAGGAAGGTTAGGCAGGTCACCCAGCCTTGGGGAGGTTTTTAGGAATTGGGTAGATGCAAAGGAAGTTACCAAACTTCTTCCAAAATTTCTGCACAAAAGTGCGGAGCAGAACAGACAGCCAAGAAAATAAATACATTTCAAAACAGCCATGGCAGCTGGTGGCAGGTGCCATGAATAAAGAATCCACCCTGAGTTTTAGTGTGAACTTGAAAGCTGTGTGGTGAGTCCATTCTGGGTTTTAGCCTAAACTTTTCAAAATACAATAACATTACAGATATTTCGATAAAAGAAAAAGAAAATAAAGTAGAAATTAAATAAGAAGGAAGAGTAAGATACATAAAGAACTACTGTGTGCCTGATGTATATGCATACGACAGCCACCTAGGCTTTCCCACTCTGGGAGAAAGGTGACATATAAATATAAAACATAAATAAGCAAGCAAGTGGATGTTCTATTCTCGTGTAAAACAAAACATGTGAGTAAGTGTCTGTCACATCCATTTACAATAATGGAACGCGATGCTTCATGCAACCTTGCATTTCTGCATGCAGAGGTCACACCAGAAGAAGGCACACTGTATAGACAAAAGAGAAAAGCGGGCTTCCAACTTTCTTTTTGACACTTATACATACATGAATGTAATCATACCTCTCTCTTTAAAACTGCAATGTTCACTTTTTTCGAATAACTGAATCAGACTAATTTTCAAAACCCAAAGCTACCAAATTGTTTTCTGTTTTAATGCAAGAAAAAGCCTATAAGGGGTTTCCAATCTTTTAGAACTGTCTCTAACTATTTTTCTCTAATCATATCAGATAATTTGTCCACTTCTGCTCAACCACCCAATTTCAACAACCATTTCTCACCACTCAGTAATATGGATTTCTTCCATTTTTGTACAAAGTGTACAACAGTTTTGCTGCCGTGGTCACATACTGAAGTAATAACCTCCCATGGTTTTAGCCAGAACTTCAGAGGAGCTATCCAAGGTGCTGAGCTTGTTTTGGGGACAGAGTTCAGTACCTGCTTTTGAGCCTTTAAAATCTGGAATAAAATCCATAGCATACTGGGCCTGCAGTCATCTGGAAGCCACTGGTGGCCAACTCCTTTTTGGAGTACAATTTCCACATTTCCCCACCGTCACATTTACTGGCCAGGTTGCCTGGAGGATTCTGGGCGCTGTAGTCTAAAGAAATAACTTTTACAAACTGTGTGTTTGGAGGACCGCTTCAAAACTTAACTCAGTGAAAGGAAACGCAGATGTAAACAGCCAAGAACTGTAAAAATAGTATCTTATTTTAATTTGCATTGGAATAATAACTTCTTGTATGTTTTTGCCTCATGTTTTTGTATGTGCTTTCACCTGGTTTTGTGTAAGCTTCCCTGAATGTCAATTTGGGAAAGTGAGGAATATAAACACAAGCCCAACAACAACAACAACAAAATGGTTACAAATGGTATTCAAACTACATGGAAAAAAATCCTTATTTAAACATTGGAGGAACTTCTTGATAGTAAGAATGGTTTAACAGTGGAATATCAATCATAGAACTGGCACTCTCCAGATATACTAGCTGCAGCAGCAGCTGAGCTGGCTGGGGCTGATGCAAATCTGTTGTGAATCTGCAAGTGAGTTACTCATAGAATCCTCGAGTTGGACGAGACCCCAAGGGCCATCGAGTTCAACCTCATTCTGCCCTGCAGCAATAGACCAACAAAGCACTTCTGACCAACAACCATCCGGCCCGTCTAAAAGTCTCCACAGGAGGAGACTCCACCAGATGCCCAAGCAGCAACATATTCCAGCGTCCAACTGCTCGTACCATCCGGAAAGTCTTCCTAATGTTAGGTGGAATCTCTTTTCCTAAAGTTTGGACCCATTGCTCTGTGTCCTAGTCTCTGGAGCAGCAGAAAACAAGCTTGCTCCCTATGGAATCCTTTCAAATATTTAAACATGTCACTTCTTAACCTTCTCTTCTCTAAACTAAACATATCCCTAATCTGCCATAGGGATTCATGGTTTCCGGGTCTAAGTTGTTTTAAATACTTCTGAACGATTTTGAACTTGACAAATTGTTTAATATGCCTTCAGTCCTAAAACCTGATGTTTAAATTTAAACTCTTACTGCTTATACTTCTAAACTGGTTAAATCCACTGCATTGTATGCTGCCTTGAGGTCATACGATACAGGGTAGTATATAAATATTTCAAAAACCAAAATAAACAGAAAAATTAATGAATAACACACTGGGTAACAATCCCATTGAGTCAATGGGTCTGTTATTCAGACTGGCAACTGGGTTTAGGCCTCAAGCTCCTGTGCCACCAATGCCAGTTCGTATGCCAAGACGTAAGTGGGTGGGATGGGAAGCCAAGACTCCTCTGCCAAATCATACACACACACACACAAGCTTTTGCTAAAAGAGTGGCTATAAAGTGGAGGGCAGGCAGACGGCTCCAGCAGCTATGAGCTCTATTAAGCTGTTGTCTTCCGCTTCACAAACTGTTGAAGCATGACCTCCTACCCACCCTTATTATATCATACTGGATTTCCCATCCTGCTCTCTGGGAATGATGGGAATTCTAGTCAAACATAACCAAAGGGTAGCAGATAAAAGCTGCTGCTGCTGTTGTTGTTGTATGCCTACACCACACTTGCTCCACAAAAGCTGTATCACACTGTTATTTACATCTAGCACTACCCATATATGTGGGAGGCTTTACAGGGCCACATAAGCAGAAGAAAGAGTTAGGTCTCTGCCCCATAAGCTTACAATTGCCAGAGTTACAGAATCTGACTCACCTGAGCAAATCAGAACCACTGACAGAATCCCATTAACTGGGCCAGACCAGGAGCTTGGCAATATGACTTTTGGACTACAGCTCTAAGGGCCCTTTCTCACTACACAATTATAGCATTTTGATTCCTCTTTAACTGTCATGGTTCCGTCCCATGGAATTCTGGGATTGGCAGTTCAGGAAGAGGCATTTAGAATTCTGTGCCAAGGGGTTCTAATGTCTCTGCAAACAACAAACCCCAGGGCCCTGGCAGTTAAAGAGGAACAACAGTGTGAAGGTGCCTTAAGAATCCCACAAACAAAAATCGGGAGTCTGGGGGTTGTAGACAAAAAAGTAACTTTTCTAGTTCTTCTAGGGACACCATCAACTGGAAAGCATAATTTCCTTCCCTTTGTGGTTGAGCACTTTGTCTTTTGGAATCAGGGCCATCGCAGAATCTTTCTGTCGGAAGCGGCTACAAGGGCCATCGAGTCCAACTACTTCCCATGCAGGAACACAGAACGATGGCCCTCCTAAAAGACACCCATCTGTCCTCTGTTTAAAGCCCTCCAAAGAAGGCGAGTAAACAGTGGGCCCTCGGTATCCACGAAGGTTTGGTTCTAGGGCCCCCCATGGATACCAAAATTTGTGGATGCTCAAGTCCCACTATGTACAATGGTGTAGTAAAATAGTGTCCCTTATACAAAACGGTAAAGTCAAAGTTTCCTTTTTGGATTTCTTTTTTTTAATATTTTCACGTTGTGGATGGTTGAATCATGGATACAGAATCCGTGGATATGGAGGGCCGATTGTACGTCTTTACTTTACAGTAAAGACATTCTTAATGTCTAGTGGAATTTTTCTCCTCACTATTTGAATCCAGTCCAGGAATGCCCACCCTGACCATCAGAAGCTCACCAGAGACCCTCACGTGGTGGTCTTGGCCAGACGGAGGGTTCTCCTAAGCTCATGCCCTACCTGGGGGCTTCCCAAAGGCAACTGTTTAGCTACTCCATGAGCAGAATACAGGACCAGAAAGGCCTTGCGGCTGAACCAACCAGACTCCTTTTATGTTCTTGACAGGCATGATCTAAACGCACTCTGGAACTTTAAACATCCATTGCTATGCATAGAATCAAGTCTTTTGAACAGAGCGTGGCTTGGTTCATGTTGCTCAGGGGTGGAGATGGTCAGCAAGAATCAGACCCTCTAATTAGGGTGCAAATCCTTGGCTATTTTGCCCTTGCACGCAAAGACAAATCTTTTCCATATTTTTTCCCCTCTGTGGAAGAATACAAATACTTCTGTATAGCATTCTCCGTTTCTCAGTATCCTGAAGAGTTTTGGGGGATTATTCTGTGCAGAAATGCACTACACGGAATCATGGGTCCTACCCTGGGAGAAGTAAAGTAAAATAGAATAAAACTAAACTAAACTAAAAATGTGCTTTCCAGTCTGCAGAAATAAACATATCTATTTTTTGCACAGAACAATCCTTTCATCACTTTGGCATGTTTGAATACTGGGAGAAAACTGTACAAAAGTCTTGCTGCTTCTTTATTTTTCCCAGTGGGGTTTCCCAAATTTCAGAAAACTCTTCTCCCACTCCACCCCCACCCCCGGGAAATGAATGATGTGGATCTTCGTTCCACCCATTCTGGGCTGTATTAACAGGAGTATAGCATCTAGGTCAAGGGAAGCGATAGTACCCCTCTACTTTGCTTTGGTCAGATCCCACCTGGAATGCTGTGTCCAGTTCTGGGCACCACAGTTCAAGAAGGATATAGACTAGTTGGAACATGTCCAGAGGACGGAGACCAAAATGGTAGAAGGCCTGGAAACCCTATGAGAAGTGGCTTAGGGAGCTGGGGATGTTTACCCTGGAGAAGAGACAGTGAAGAGGGGACATGATAGTCATGTTTAAATATTTGAAGGGCTGTCATTTTGAAGATGGAGCAAGCCTGTTTTCTGTTGCTCCAGAGACTAGGACACAGAGCAATGGCCTCAAACTTAAGGGAAAGAGATTCTATCTAAACATTAGGAAGAACTTCCTGATGGTAAAGCAATTTGACAGTGGAATATGTTGCTACCTGGAAGTGTAGTGGATCACCTTCTTTGGAGGATTTTAAGCAGAGACTGGATGGCCATCTATGGGGAATGATGGTGGTGTATTCCTGCAGGGCAGAAGGGGGTTGGACTTGATGGCCCTTGCAGTCTCTTCCAGCTCTTATGATTCTATGATTATATGCCTCTATCTCAAGCTCTCACCACTTCTATGAAGCTGTGCTGCTTGGATTCGATGTTCCTGCTTCCTCTTCTCCCCGCCTGTCTCCGCATCCCTAGGTTTGCGTGTCACAGGCTCCGGAGGAGAATGAGTTGAACAAAGGAGGCGGCAGCTGGCCCTCGCCTTTCCCAGAAGGCCGCTGAACCCTCGTTAGCTCCCAGCTCCGTCTAATTGACAGTAATGGGTCTCCTGGCCCAGTTCCCAGCATCCCAGAGGCACGTGTGGGTGACAGAGAGGCTTCTGTTCTCCCTCTTGAACGATTCCACATTCGTACCGTGCTCACCCGAAGGCTGCCAGTGAGATCGGGGGCTGGAAATGTTTTAAGCCAAAAGATGTCTGGATTCTGCATTGGGAAAGACCCTAACACTGCACTTGGGAGAAAGGGAAGGTGGTTGCTGGGGAAGGAAATGGCAATACCCAGGTCTTTGGAGACCGTCTGGGGGAAGACTAGAGGGGGTAGGGGGCAAGCAGAAAATGCAGACAGAGATTGGGGAATTGTGGGGGTGGAAGAGAAAAAGAAAAGGGAGGACGGGTGGGAAGAACTACACCGGAACAACAGCCAAACTGGACTGTATCTGGAAAACCAGCATCGGTCCACGCTTGTAGCTGTCCACCCCCCACAGGCCTTTCGGTTTTTTAGCATTTCTTTTTCTTAGAGCCACGGCAGTACTGTTTCATTCAACAGTAATTTTATTTAACAACAACTCCTTCTCCAACAGCATTGTCAGCACCCAGTCAATTAGTCTGCATTTTGTGCGGATTACTTCCTCTGGTTAATTCATGTGCATTATGCTGTCCAATGGAGTTATCTCAGAGTCTTTTTTTTTCTTTTTAAAAAAGAGCATTTACACTGTTGTTGTTTCCGACTTAAGGCAATCCTATGGTGAACCAATCATGGGTTTTCTTAGCAAGATTTGTTCAGACAGGGGTTTGTCTTTGCTTCCCTCTGAGGCCGAGAGAGTGTGACTTGCCTAAGGTAACCTAGTGGGTTTCCATGCTCAAGCAAGGATTCAAATATGGTATCTGGAGGCGTCCAATTCTCAAACTGCTATACCACACTGGCTCACAAGCAGTTACAGAACATTCACAGGCTTAGATCCTGAAAGGTAGAGAGGCCTGGCACTGAAAAAGAGGGTCTCTAAGCAAAGCTGAGCAAATGCAAGCTGAAAGGAATCATTCGCAATTAGTATTCTCCCGCTCATCCCACCTCCTGCCATGCAGCCATCTAGAAGAGTACACAGTTGGCTCTCCACATTTGCTAAGGTTAGGGGTGCAGAACCCCCACAAAAGGGGAAAAATCGCAAATATCAAAATGTGTGTGTGTGTATCTGTGGGAAAGGGGGCAAGACATGGTGGGGACAGCAGGCACCCAGGGTCCAAACCAAGCCAGGGAAAGTGAAAGCCGGCATGGAGGCCCTATACTTCCTCTCTCTCGCCCACCTCTTTCTTTGGGTGTGTGTGGGGTATCGGAAGAGGGTTTGCGGTGCTGAGAAATTGGGCTGCAATCTGTCCTTAGCTGGACAAGCAGTGGCTGGTGGTGGAGGAGGGCCACAGGTGGGTTTTCAAAGGGCTGTGCGGGCTGCTTGGAGCCACAGAGAGGAAAGGCTCTCTCAGAAGAGAAGTGGCTGAGGTTGCGGGTGGGTGAGGGGCAGGGTGAAGAAACTCACAAATAATCAAATCCATGAGAGTCAAGCCTGCAAATGTGGAGGGCCAACTGTAAAAGGTAAGGGACAAACTGCTGCCGGGGCAATTTTCATTTTAAAACATCTGAAAGCAGTTGAGGCATTAAAAGAAAGCAGGGCAAAGGACCCAAGAGGGGCAGGCGGGCTGCAGATCCCGCAGTAAGCCGCCCTCGAATAGGAGGCGTTGGGCCTAGAACAGTCTAGCTGAGTTGGAGGCAAATGGAAGATATGAAGAAAATATGTTTTAGGTCTTCCCTCTTCTGCACAACCACCAATGAGTTTTGTATGTGATTTGCTGTCTGTCTCCAGGTTTGATCTCCACTACCCAGTTATATCAGTTTTGTAGCACTTTTAACTGTCATGGCTCCACTCTAAGGAATCCTGGGATTTGCAGTTCCATGAGGTTCTGTGCTAGAGAGTCCTGGTCCATTCACCTGAATGGCAACTCAGGTACTTTAAGTGCCTGTCTGTGTAACAGAATTGGACCAGGTTTAATTCTCGGTGCCTTTCTTCTCAAGCTACCTAATTCAGGGAGCTCTCTAAGGCCATTTCTGCACTACACTGTTATAGTGCTATTATTCCACCTTCAACCTCCTATGGAATCCTAGGGTTTGCAGTTTAGGGAGGGGCATTTAGAATTGTCAGCCAAAGAGTTCTTGGACCTCAGGAAACTACAAATCCCAGAATTCCACAGGATGCTGAAAATGGAATAATAGCACTGTAACAGTGCAGTGTGGAAATGGTCTAATAAGGAACTCTCAATACAAGCTACAAATCTTAGGACTCCTTGGAATGGAGTGATGACAATTAAAGAAGTATGAGAGTGATAATAACAGTTTAATGCAGATTTGCTGGAGCCACTCTGTCCTGGCAGCTTCCTCCCAAGATGCTCTTTAATGTCTGTAGAAGGTGACTTTATCCCTTAATTGGTAGAGGAAGAGTAAAAAGAAGAGAGACATCTCTAAAAAATAACACAGATCCACAACTAAAGCCATAATTAGAGAATTACAAAGGTAATTCTTAACCTTTTCTTTACCATGGAGCCCCTTTAAACATCTTTTGTTGTCGGGGTCCACCAAGACTCAACTCAAGGCAGCTTCTGGTTTATGTGTGATAGCAAGAAATATCAGGGGCTTTCACTCAGGCACTCAACATCATTCACTTGCGTGTCTTCACCATGTGCAGAAGGAGCAAGTGATGAGTGTACTCCTGGCTATCAAACAATTTCATACCTTTTGAACAACTTGAGATATTGTAATGAAAATTTGCACAAATGATGTCTGTCACCAGCAAAAGAGTGTTGGCTCTTTGAAATCAATGTTTGTCTGTCTGTCCATACATCCAGCTATCTGTCCTTCCTTCCTTCCTTCCTTCCTTCCTTCCTTCCTTCCTTCCTCCCTCCCTTCTTCCTTCCTTCCTTCCTTTTATTTAGTTTTAACTGTAAAAGCTCATAACATTTCATCAAGCCTTCGCGGACCCCTGTGAGGATATCACACCCCCTCAGGGTCCAAGGGCTCCATGTTAAGAACCACTGATAAAATGTATTTCTAGCACATTACGAGAAAGGACCTCACATTTAAAAGAGAAAAGGCAAGGTTTTCACCTTCTACTGAACGACTGCATACTTGGGATCTGGAATTTACAGGTCCACTCAACAGGGATGGGATGCTCTCCGGATGTTGCTGGAGTGCAACCCCCAGCAGCCCTAGCCAGCAGAACCCAATGGTGAAGAATGCTGAGAACTGCAGTCCAGCACTACCTGGAAAGCTGCATGATTTCCACCCCTGGAAAGTAAAGGAAGTGGCAGAGAAGGAAGCTAGCATGAGAGGAATTGATTTATTCAGCATGAGCTTTCAAATATTTCAATTCACTTTTTCAGACAAAGTGTTGTTAAATCACAGGTAATTAAGTCCAGTTACAGCAAAGACTTGGAAAAAAGTCAAGGCAGTAAGTGCAAAGGCAGGTTTACAGCTGAACATTAAGAAAACAAAAATAGATGATTTACATAACCTTAGACAATGAAGACACTGAGATAGTTCAAGATTTCCCATACTTTGGCTCAGCTATTAATCAGAATGGAGACTGCAGTCAAGAAATCAGAAGAAGACTAAGATTTGGGAGGGAAGCTATGAAAGAACAAGACAAGATCCTGAAGCGCGAAGATATAACATCGAATATGAAAGTTAGGATAACCCATGCCATAGTATTTCCAATTTCTATGTATGGTTGTGAAAGCTGTACAGTGAAGAAAGCTGATAGGAAAAAAATAAACTCATTGGAAACACAGAGCTGTAGAAAAGAGCTCTACAGATACCATGGACCGCCAAAAAAGACAAATAAGTGGGTCCTAGAGCAAACTGAACCTGAGCTTTCCCTAGAAGCCAAGATGACTAAACTGAGGCTGATACACTTTGGCCATACTGTGAGAAGGTACAACTCATTAGAAAAGACAATTCCTGGAAAGGTGAAAGGCAGTAGGAAAAAAGGAAGGCCATATTACAGATGGATGGGTTCAATAAAGGAAGACGTATCCCTGAATCTGCAAGATCTGAATCAGGGAAGCTGAGGATAGGGTGACTTGGACGTCTCTCAGTCATAGGCTTGCCATAGGTCACCAAAGCCAACTTGAGGGCAGTTAACAACAACAGCAATACATGGTTGTCACAGCGGGCTGGAACGTAACAGGATATCGAATGATGCAAATTGTGACCCTGGCCATAAACCTTCAAAGAGTTGCATAAGATGGTACAGGTCTTTCAAGTGTCTGGTCTGTTGGTACTGTTGTGTGAAAGCAATGAATCTGATTAGCAAAAGTGAGTTTCCTTGGAGTGAAAACTTCCTCTGAGACTTCTTTTGTCTTATATGCAATTGTGAGGATCTATGCATTAATATTTATGTGTCTAACTATATCTGTATTGATGTACAGAGTATGCCAAGACACTATTAGCTCTGTCAAAATATCGGGGAATTTGTGAATATATCCCAATGCTACTGTTTCTCTTTCCAACTTTCATTGGAATTTTTGAATTGCAACTTTTAAGTCAGAGATTGTATGTCCAGAAAGATTGCCCTTGCCCTAGATGACTTTAAGTTGCAATATTGTACCCGCTTTCTTGGAAGTAAGTGGGATTTCATTGATGCTTGCTTCCAAGCAAATGTTGGCTCCTGCAACACAAACAAGTATAGAATTGTGCTGTCGGGCAACCCACTTTCACTCTGAGTCTGTCTATAATAAGAAGATAATAACACTGACCTCCCTTACAGGGCTATTGGAAGGGTTCTGCCTTGGGATGGAATAGTGTCTCTGGGCATATGAGGAGTTACTTGAGACTCACAAACCACAATATGTTGATCTAGCAAACATGGTCAACAAAGATACATACATCTGCCCATAACAAAACCTGCTCAAAGTCAAAGCCCATTACAAAACACAAAAAGGAATACAGAGAAAGCCTGTGTGTGTGAGTAGGGGACTGGAATACCTCATGATTAAGCAGAAAAATTTTAAAAGCAGAAATTGGTGTGCAAATGAGGTCCCAATCACCTTTCTATAATTTCTGTTACTTTTTTTCTCATTGACTCTCTCAACATGACCCTGAAATCTGAGATACCGTACACATACAAATATGCAGCTGAACCTTCACATCATGACAGCTTCTAACTAACACAGGACATCTAGTTTTGCCAGCTGTTCTTTAAGCAAAAGTGACAACAGCAGGCCTGTTGAGAGGTGTACCTTAGTTATTCCTGATAGAGCTTGGGAAAATTACTAAGGGGGGACTATAACTCCCAGAATTCCCTAGCCAGCACAGGATTTCTGGAAACTGTAGCCACTAAAAGCAACTTTTCTGGACTCCCCACCACCCCAAATATGCTTTTTGCTCTTTTAAAGAGCCTTCCCTGGCCAATCTAGACTTTTCTTTGTGAGCCAAAAGGTAATGGACACCTCGTGTAGGCCGACCAGGACTGTACCATTCCTAACTGCAGGGGAAGAGGGGAGGGCACAACAGCTTCCCTACTATGCACACAGAAGCTGGTGATTCCTAATGGTTTGCACTGAGAGCAGTGGTTCTCAACCTGTGGGTCCCCAGATGTTTATGGACTTCAGCTCCCAGAAGCCCCAGCCATACATCAATGCCCAGGGCTTCTGGGAGCTGAAGTCCAAAAACATCTGGGGACCCACAGGTTGAGAACCACTGCACTGAGAGAGAGCTGCAGGTCACTTTCGCTGCAAGCAAATAGGTGTGGCGGGTTTTAGCACCACTGCAAAATCCTGCAAAACCTGTCTAGTGGTGAAAGTGGGAGAAAGGAAACATGGGTGTGTGTGGAGGTTTGTGTGTGTGAGGGAGAGAGAGCAAGACATTTTTAAAAAGTTATTACTAGGTGCTCATTTTCTCATTCCAGTGGTTCGTGAGCGAAGGCTTCTCCGTTACATACAATCCTGACGTTTGAACTGAGGCAAACATGATTTTTAAAAACAGGGAGCATATCCAGAGTTGCAAATACATTTATGCACACAGACCAGAATGCTTTTACTGTCTCACTCATGCATTAAGCTCCCCTACAGAAGCGGTTGGGCAATTATGTCTGACGTGGAACGGTCGTATTCAGTTCAAAGGTGTGGAAACAAGCATGTGGTAGCATCAGGCATGGATACAGGTGTGCATGGTTGTGCCTTGTGGATGGTTGCTCATTGCATGCTGATGCACATGGGTGTTGCTCATAGTTGCACACTGATGCATGCGCCTTGGCTGTGTTGTACAACTGCATAACTCCATCAGTGTAAAGCTACGGCCGGTCTCCTTGATGTAGGATCATTTTATCCTAGCGTTAGTCCGCATAGCTTCCAATCTCAACCTGTGTTCTTGCGTCACTGATTAAGCTGGATGTGTCTGTTTGGCCATTTCTGCACCAGACTGTTATAGCGCTATGATTCCACTTTCAACATCCTATGGAATCCTGGGGTTTGCAGTTTCAGGAGGGGCCTGGGCCCTCTCGAAACTGCAAACCCCAGGATTCCATAGGATGTTGAAAGTGGAATCACAGCGCTGTAACAGTCCCGTGTGGAAATGGCCTTTGTCTCCACTGGGTGTCCAAAGCAACAGCTAGGAGCTTTATCACACCAGGTAAATCACAATTACAGCAAGTATTCAGCTTTAACTCCAGTTTACCTGTGATAAAGCCCTAGGTCTCTATTTGGTTGCAAAACTGTTAATTTTAAAAATGCCTTGAAAGACTGTGATGAAAAGGAGGGGTCCTTTTTTCGTATGTGGTGGACCTGTAAGGTAGCAAGAAAATTTTGGAAGGGAATATATGATGAAATTCAAAGAATGTACAGTTTAAACTCTGATATGAAGCCTGAATTCTATATGTTAAATATGTTAGGACAACAAAGAGAAATAAGATTTCATCGGAAGACATTGTTATATATAATAACTGCTGCAAGACTGACACACGCACAATATTGGAAAGAAAGAAACTATATTGATATAAAAGAATGGAAATTAAAAGTTCT
Organism: Iguana delicatissima; assembly: GCA_948472985.1. Classification (NCBI taxonomy): domain Eukaryota; kingdom Metazoa; phylum Chordata; class Lepidosauria; order Squamata; family Iguanidae; genus Iguana; species Iguana delicatissima. The sequence continues at coordinate 265,918 of CAOKZL010000566.1, read as the reverse complement.
GGATATGGCAGAGATAGAAAACTTAACTTTTTTACTTAAAAATAAGCCAGTCCAGAACTTTGAAAGAGAATGGCAAGAAGGTCTGAATTGGATAAAAGAATAAGAAAAGGAAGGAATAAAGAAAGATTGTTGGTAATGTTGGTAATGTAAACTAATGATGTCATAGATGAAGTGTAAGTTGTTGTAACAATGTTAAATGTAATAGTGTAAGATTATTTGTTAAACAGAAATAATGTATGTATGGAATATAAACACAGACTCAATTGGAAAAAAGATGTTTGGAAGTGGGGAAGGGTTTTTTTATTTTCTTTTATTCAAAATTTTAATAAAAATATATATATACAAAAAATGCCTTGAGAGACAATGAGTGAACATAACATAGAACAACTGCTTCAACCCGCTTGCAACTCTCTCAGAAACTATAGTCTATGTCCATATTTACTAGGAAGCTAACGCCGTTCAATTCAACTGAACTAACTTCCAAATAAACATCAGTGATTCAACTAGGATTAAATTATCCACCTATATACAGAAAACTAGCTCTTCAAGGAGAAGCCAGGGTGAAAACCTGAAATGCTAGATTTTCACAAAGAGTGTCTGAAACGCATTCTTTTGCATGCCTAATTGACAAGAGACCTGGGAACACCTGAAGCTCACCTAAAAGTAGGTTTTGGCTGCTTTGGAAAAGCAAGATGGTGAGGACCCTTGCAGCTTGGGGGGATGCCAGCAACTCCACACTTACAGTCAAAGATGGGAAGGGGCAGCATTTGTGAATAAACAGGAGGGAATGGGGGTTGCAGAGGATTTTATAGGTGCGGAAGGGACTGTGAAAGATCTAACAGGTTTCAAAGAGGGCCAGGATATTCTCAAATATGAAAAGGACTTGCATATGCCCTGGGAAAGCATTTTGACTACCCCACAGCTGACTGGACAGGAACGCATAATATTTCATTTTTATGGGACTGTGGAAACCCTTTTTAAAAAGTTATTTTCTAAAGGGCATCTGGCTTTGATCTGCAAATTGCGCAACGAAGCATCTCTCTTCGTTCCTGGCTCATGGTCCCATCCCTGGCTAACTGCCCTCTCAGTTACAACATCTGACCTAATTAAAAAAAAAAAAAGACGGCATTTGTTTAGCTCTAAAGCCCAGCTGTCCTTTCTTGGCCCACTGGAGTGGAGAGCCTTTCTTACCTAACCCTTGTTCCTAAAGAAAACTCTTGTTCTCTGAGATTGAGGGCAAGTTGGCACCGTGAAGATAATGGAGGTTCTCTAATGATGATATCTTTGGAGAAAGGCCAGAGGCCAAAGCACCATCTTCTGCATGCCTGCACAGATGTCAGCCCCATTGGGTTCAACAGGGTTTGCTGCTATTGTGTGCCTTCAAGTTGTTTCCAACTTATGGTGACCCTCAAGCGAAGCCAGCACAGGGTTTTCTTGACAAGATTGGTTCAGAGGAGGTTGTCTTTGCCTTCTTCTGAGGCTGAGGGAGTGTGATTTGTTCAAGTTCAGACTGTGTGCTTCCATGGCCAGGCAGGGTTTCAGACTCTGGTCTCCACAGTTCAACCTTCAAATCACTACACCATGCTGGCTCCCTTAACAAAGTTTACTCCTAGCAAAAATGTGCACATAACTATATGCTCTGTCTGCAACACAGAGGCAAGCACAGCAGGTCCGGAGCCCTACTTATTGCCCCTAAGGCTGGGGGCTGCAGAGTCCAAGAATACAGCACTCCTACCAAAATGGCCAGTAGTCGACAACTTCTAGTTTTGAAGTGTTTGTAAGTGTTTGTAAAAGCTAGACAGTTCAGGGTGGCCTTACAACCTATTCAAAATGTGAACTGCTGTTCTTGGATGCTTCTGGGAGAGTCAATTTTTTCTTTTTTTTTTTTGTAAGAAAAGGGGCACTCTAGGCAGTCTGGAATGATATTCCTAAGTGTACATGCCTTCAAATTGCCTGTTGACTAAGGGCCTTTCTGCACTATGCTGCTATAGCGTTATTATTCCACTTTCATCATCCTGTGGAATCCTGGGGTTTGTAGTTTACTGAGGCCAAAGAACCTGCTGGCTGAGAATCCTAAATGACCTTCCCTAAACTGCAAGCCCCAAGATTCTATAGGATGTTGAAATAGTGGAATGATAGCACTATTAACAGTGTAGTGTGGAAATGGCTTTAGAGTCCCTTGCGGTCCCTTCCAACTCTATGGTGCCAACACAGTCCTTAAAGAAATCAATTGCTCTTCACCAATGGGACTGTACCACACCCTCAGCAAATCCTACATGTGTCTCACAGGCCTTAGGTGGTCGAAGGACAAAGTTTGTTTACAGATGAGCTCCAACTTTAAGCAACCATTCACACAGCACCAAGAAGACCAGAGGTGCTCAATATGTAGTTTTTGGCCTGCTCAAACCCCCACGAATTTGCCACCTCCCAACCTTTTGCCCCATACAGGAAGCCCTCCCAAAATCAATAAAAACATACAAAAATGCCCCTGTCCCACCCGGGAAGGAACCCAGAGTCCTCTCTCTTTTCCCTTGAGAGTCCCTCTCAAAATGGTGACAGGAAGTATCACCTTGCTGTGGGTAGGTGTGGCTGGCTCACAGGGGGATCGGAGGGGGGAGACTGGTCCCTGGCCTCATGCAGTTGCCCATCCTGAAGAAGGATACGAACAAAGGATCGGCCCCTGCTCCAAACCCAGGAGGATTTCACAATCAATGTCCCCCACAACAGCAGGCGTTCTTTCACTGGCTCATCTTCAGGTTTGAGTTAAGTCATCCTCTGCCAGCAACGCCCTTCCGTGTGTTCTGCGTAGGGCAGAAAGGCCAATCTCTACCCAAAAGAACAAATGGACACTCATCTGTGACATCAGATACAGCAATATTCTAAAAATCAGTGGGAGAGGAGACTTTAGCTTCCCAGGACATTCTGTCATTGATCCCAAAGTGCCTATTCTGTATGGCCAAATGTTAACAAGTCCTCAAGGTGCCACAGGATGCTCTGGTTTCAGCACAACAGAACAAAACAAACACCTACTTGAAAGCAGAAACGCATCCTTTACTGCTTCCGAGGTAAATCACAGCCATAAACTGTTGAGCAGACATTCTGTCTTGGGTAACAGATGCTTATCACGTGTTAACTGTCTTAACTTATGGCCAGGATGTTTGGGCTATCACTAGCAGCTTTGTTTATGCCCCAGTGTTAATATGATGATGATGATGATGATGATGAGCTTACACTCAGTGTCAATAATATTATCATCACTTCCTGCATCCAGTTTCACTGATCCCACCATTCAAACTTGTGCACACTGCAGATGTAAACATGAAAATCTATGTGCCTATGCACATGAAGATCTAAAATTGTTACTGAATAATTGAATTGTGAATGAAGAATTCATCTCCAGATTGCTACCTGGTTCAACACCACGCAAGTGGATGAATCCAAAGTAGAAGTACTCCTGAGAAATAAAGGCTGGCCTTCCAACTCTTATTTAAAAACAACTCTAACAAAGGAGAAGAGCTGGCGTGGGTGGAGTGGTTTGAACGCTGGACTACAAACTCAGCCACAAAAACCCAGTGGGTGATCTTGAGCACATCACACTCTCTTCAGCTGCAGAAAGGCCTGTGATAGAGTTGTCTTAGGGTCTCCATAAGCTGGAAACAATCTGAAGACATACAACACCACCACCAACGAAGGAGGCCTAAATGCCCTAAAAGTACCAGATCCTGTCTGATCTTGGAAGCTAAGCAGGATCAGTCCTGGTTAGTACTTGGATGGGAGACCACCAATGAATACCAAGTGCTACAGGGTCACCATAGTTTGACAAGTGACATGAAGGCACATGCACACACACAATGAAAGAGTCTACAAACTTCCAAGGGTAATTCATGCATTTAAAACAGTTGGTTGTAATCTATGAAGTTGTTGTTACATGCCTTAAAGTAAAAGTAGATTTGGACCAATGGAGACTTCCCCCTAGGGTTTTCTTGGCAAGATTTCTTCAAGTTTGCCATGGCCATCCTATTTGGCTGAGAGAGTGTGACTTGTCCGAGATCTCCAGGTTGTGCTCCATGGCTGAGCAAGACTCAAACCCTGGTCTCCTGAACACTCAAACCACAATACCACACTGGCTCTCTATCTCAAAATAGTTATCTGATTAAGCAATTATTTTTGCTTCAGCTGGTATGGCTTGCAAAAGCATCTGTCATAAAAAAAAAATCTGTTTTATTTTAAAGTGCAAAAAAAAAAAAGCCCTTTAAATTTCCAGAAGTTTTTTGTTTTTGGTAAAAACTATACTCCTGCATAAATCTTCGCATTCTTCTAGGAGGCCATGGACAACTTCATACCCTTTACCCAATATATCTAACTCCTGATTTGGAGCTGTTTGACAACAGAAATAGATTACTTTGGGAGATTCTCTGTTGATGGAGGTTTTTAAAGTAAGACTTCTGTCAGGAACGGTGTGGTTTGCATTCTGCGGTGGAGATTCTGGACTGCCACAAGGGGATGGATCAGCCCTCCAAGGTCCCCTCACCTCTATGGTTCTAACCCCTTCCCCACTGACTTGGTTCCCACGACACCTTTGTAATCTGCAACAGAACCACAGATTACATTGGTGGTATTACAATGGTATTCATTGGTGGCCTCCCATCCAACTATCCTGATTTGACAAGGACAGTCCCGGTTAATCTTCTGTTTTCCCATCTTTTCAGCTGCTTTTAAAACATCCCTGTGTCTGCTTCCTCCTTCCACTTTCTCCTCAGCTATCTTCAACTGCTGGGCTGAGAAACTGGACGAAGTTTACTAAAAAACTATACTTCTGATGTGTTGTTGTGTGCCTTCAAGCCATTTCCGACTTACGGTGACCCCAAGGTGAATCTATCAGAGTTTTCTGGGGCTGAGAGGGTGTGACATGCTCAGGGTCACCCAGTGGGTTTCCGTGGCTGAGGGGGGAACTGAACTCTGGTCTCCAGGGATGTAGTCAAATGACTACACCGTGTTGGTTCGCTTGTGATGTATATTTCTTTGGATGCCCCAATTATTCTCAACTAAAGTTTTAGCTTACTGCAATACCAGGAATTGTGGGACTGAAGGAAAATGTTATGTGAAGATCGAAATTCTTTTTTGGGGGAACAGTATCCTAATTCCCTCCTGACCCCTGCAGGGCAAAGAGAGAGGAGTGATTAGATGCAATGGAGGACAGAATGTGCTTCTGTTCTATCACAGTGCAGAAGAAGGGTTTCAAACTCTTCTTACTTCTCCTCCAGCAACATCTCCCAAAATGCTTTCTTTGGCATTCAGTTGTGAGAGAGAAAAGAGAAAAGGCCTCTGCAGCCATCAAATGGACACACCTGAAATCACAACACTCTTCACATGGGTCTGGTGTTGCAAGCTGGGATTAATGGTGGGTCCTACTCTTGACCTTGATTGTCTGAGAGCTGCTGCTCACATGTGAATTTGCCTTTGCAGACTTCATGTGGTCCTGCTTTTGCCTCAACTGAGCTCCGCTCACAAAACAGCTGATCTTAATTGAGAACTCCTGATAAGCTTCTGAGCAACACTTAGGATTAAGCTGCTTTGGAAGTTCTGCTTTTCAGTTTCCTTTGAGCGACCTGCTTCCACGGCTGCCTGACTACGTACTGCCATTTCCAAAGTCCAGAATAACCAGTTACTGGGAGAATTTACTTTATTCTGGCCTACAACTCCCCAGTATCTTCTCCAGCTAGCACAGCCAATGGCTGTGCCAACTGGATGTTCAGGCCCACATTAGCTGTGCTGGCTATTGGGAATACTGGGATGAACAAGTAACTTTTCCAAGCTCTGAGAATAGCTCAATTAGCAGGCGGCATTTCTTCCTTCAGGGACAAATTCCTTTGTGGCAGTCAGAATAGTACGTGCACAGAGACCACCCATCTGATTTGCAACAAAAACATCCTCCATGTGAATCCACTTTGAACTCCAAGGAATTTACAACTCTGCCATCAATTTGGGAGGACGGTGTGACTGGGCAGATAGGAATGCTGATGCTGAGCCTAAATCAGCCTTTGTTGACGTGGTACTTTGCAGATGTGCTGGACTGGGAGCTGTAGTTGAGCACATCTGGAAGGCAGCTGGTGGGATGAAGCTGCAGAGAGCTGAGCCATTCTTCCAAAAATGGTTAGTAATGGTTACTCAAACGGAAATTAGTAAGACCCTCTGCTAGGCAGGGCAAAGTAGTCATTATGAGACCAAGGCACTGGCTGGGAAGTCTATCGTGAAATCACTCAACAATTTTTGCATTAGCTAACATGTGTGTGTGCATGCCTTCAGGTCACCTGTTGACTCATGGGGACCTCATGAATTTCACAGGGTTTTCTTAGTCAACGAATACTCAGAGGTGGTTTTGTCAGTTCCTTCCTCTGAAACAGAGCCTATAGCACCTGACATTCCTTGGCGCTCTCCCATCCAAGTACCAACCAGAGCTGACCCTTCATAGCTTCCAAGATCCTTGAGTAAACTCTCCCACCCTTCCTGCACTCTGTCTCCCAGGGCCTTTTTATACAACACAACTATAGTGCTTTGATTCCATTTTAACTGCCATGACTCCATTCTGTATAAAGAACTTGCAGTCAGAGATTTCTAGTGCCTCACTGATCTATAAACTCCTGATTCCATGGGACACAGCCATGACGGTTAAAGCAGAATCATAGTGCTGTAATTATGTAGTATGAAAGAGCTCTTAGTCCCAGCACTCTGCTGACACAGGGGCCTGGGGCTGCACAGAGACAGATTCAGTTGTCAAAGGGAGGTGTTTTATGGCAGAGAAAGGAAACTTTACCACTTCCTTTTACAACCTTTGCTTCCAGTAAAACCACGACTGTCTTGAAGGTGGGTGTTAGCCTAAACTTTCTGTTTCTACAGTCTCTTTTTGCATAAAATCCCAAGTGAGATGCAAACCATCAGTTTCCTTTCTCCATCTTTTGCCTGATGAAGAAAGCCAGTCAAATAAGCTAGCTTCATTAAGCTAGGGTAATGAAATTTTGTGCCTTCTCATTGCCTAAGGAAGGCATCACCACAGGGTGGATTTTAGATTTTGTTTTACAGCCAAAAGGACTCCCCATGCATACCTCTCAGCCTGAACAGAACTCCATCTGCAATTCAGGATGAGATAGGGCAGGACCCTCTTCAGGATGAGACAGGGTGAAACGTGCACCAGCAGTTGCACCTTTTTTCCAGGGCATCTAGCAGGGGCAAGGAAAAGCAGACATAACCTACCATCTTTGACCAGATTATTTCTCCAACGCCTTAAACTTCTTTCACCTTTGCAGTGCCTCTGATCTTTCCCTTCCTTTTGCTACTGCTTAATTCTACCAAAGGAAGGCAGCCATAGGATTCCAGCTCCAGCCTTGACCTAACTTATTCAAATAATTTCATATCTTTTATTACTTCATTTATACTTAGCACATCTTCCCGAAATCTGAAATTTAAAGCCCCTTAAACAAGATTTTTTTTCAAAAAATGCAAATAAAAACACATGTAGATAAAAATATATAAAAGATTAAAATGACACTTAACGTATCCACTGAATTTTAAAAGAAGAAAACACTGATTTAAAACCAAAGAATAAGAGGAACGCAGCACATTAAAAAGGGTCCTTTTCTTGTAACACAATCCATTCCCAAAAGGCGGTTGTAATAAAAAGGTTGTCACTAGAGAACAAAAGGGCAGCAAGGAGGGAATCCTCTGAGCGTTCCTAGAGGGTGAGTTTCAGAGTCTTGGAGCAGCCAACAAGAGAAGAGTCTCTAGTCCAATCCTACGTCATGCAGGATTCCACTACTAGAGCATCCCTGAGAAACGGCCATCTAGCCTCTGTTTAAAAACCCCAAAGAGAGAGAGTCCACCACATGACCAAAGCACTATGAGAAGTTCAGGAAAATATAACATATACACTCACCATCAGCATTATTACTATAGGTTGAGTATCCCTTATCTGAAATGCCTGGGACCAGAAGTGTTTTGGAATTCAGAGTTTGTTTGGATTTTGGAATACCTGCATTTGCACATACGTGCATAATGAGATATCTTGGAGATGAGACTCAAGTCTAAATGTGAAATTCATTTATGTTTCATATACATCTTACACATATAGCCTGAAGGTAATTTTATACAATATTTTTAATAATTTGGTGCATGAAATAAAATTTGTGTACGCTGACCTATCAACAAGCCATCCACATGGACAATTTCAGATTTTGGAGTACTTTGCATTGCCAGATAAGGGATCCTCAACCTGTATTACACGCCACAGCTATAAAGGAAAGATGGGTTGTTTCACCATAAAAAAGGCATCAAGGCATCTATAGTCCTCCCTCCACATTTGCAGGTTTGACCTTTGCAGATTTGATTATTCGTGAGGCCCCTGCTTGCCCCTCCCATTCCCTTGCCTTTTGCCTGGGCACATGTCTTTGCTCTGGGCAAAAGGCAAGCGAATGGGAGGAAGGAGCCCCATGCGCGGCGAGAGAAGGTGCACACAAGCCTCCTTCCCCCGTTTGCTTGCCTTTTGCTCAGAGGCAGAGAAGGAAGGTAATCACGTCCAGGCAAAAGGCAAGGGAATGGGAGCGGAGGAACATCACTCAGGAGTGAGGGGAGTTATTCACAGTCTTTTTGACTTCAGTCTCGAGGGCTCTGAGCCCCATACCCTCCCAAAACCAGAGGAGCCACTCTAGCAGCCCTTTTGAGATTGCCTTCTACCATGCAAGAATAAGCCAGTCAGGCTCAAAGGTGCTACTGGGTTGCTTTTTGCCTTTTTAAGCTGTGATGAACTATGTCGCCATTGAGGCAAGAAGCCTCTGAGTAAAGAATGAAAGGGGAGAATACTCTTGGGTTTCCCCCCAAAATCTTGGGGTCTGCCTTCCTATAGTCCCCGCGGAGACACTGCCCAGTGCCACCACCATCCCATTCCAGCCTGGCCTCAGAGCTGCTCCTTTTCTTTCCCCTTCCCTCTCTTGCTTCCACGGGCAGCAAGTCTGAAAACACTGTGTGTGGGGCGAGAGGCGGAGCCGGGTGACTTGGTATTCTTGGGTGAGAGCCACTTTAAGCTGCAAAGCGACAAGGCAAATTCTTTGCGGCAGAGCGTGGGCTAAAAATATAAGAGGGTTCCACCACCAGTGGGTGAGAGAGTGGATGGCCCAGGGAGGGGCAGGGGCTGGTGAGGGGAAGAAGCAGAAAAGTCTCTCTCTCTCTTTGCTTCTATCAAAAAGTGTTCACCCTGGAACATTGGCTGGCTGTCCAAAATGTGAACGAAATTCCCCAGAGTCCTTAACCGTGGGTAACCTTTTGCCTGAGAGCCATATTACTGTATATGGACAAGACAAGGACTGACTTAAGACATTTTGCAGCCTGAGGCGAAGGACAAAACAGTGCCTGCCTCCCCCTACCCCCAATTCCAGCTACAGAAGCTGAATGGACTGGTATTTGAATCTTACTTCAACTCCAGCAAGGACAAAGGCCACCTGTACATGTGCAGAATGGAGTGTTAGGTTCACATTACTTTTTCCTCCAAGAACAAGAAATGTTTTAGGGTGGCTCCCAGTGGTGTAGTGGTTTGAATGTTGGACTAAGACTCTGGAGATCAGGGCCATTTCCGCAGTAGACTGTTATAGCGCTATTATTCCACTTGCAACATCCTATGGAATCCTGGGGTTTGCAGTTTCCCTCCCGAAACTGCAAACCCCAGGATTCCATAGGATGTTGCAAGTGGAATAATAGCGCTGTAACAGTCTACTGCGGAAATGGCCCAGGTTTCGAATCCCTGCTCAGCCATGGAAACCCACTGGATGACTCTGGACAAGTCACACTTTCTCATCCTCAGAGGACTGCAATGGCAAACCTTCTCTGAACACACCTTGCAGAAAAAACCCTGCAACAGGTTTGCCTGTGAGTCATCACAAGACAGAAGCAGCTCCAAGACACACAGCAACTACTGTTTATATGGTGCGGTTCACACAGAATTGGATTGTGGTAGCTACTCCTTGGGAAGAAATTATCTTGCATGGGCCCCCATGGTCCAGGTTAAAATGGGGGGGGCAGCTCCTTTATGACTAATTGATTTAACATAAGCTTTTGTGGACTCCTCTGTATGGTTCATTCTGTGTGGGACTGAGCCTAATGGAGGAAGGAAGAGTAAGGTCTGGTAAAAATGCAGAGTTGTGTAGGAACAGGTTTGATAGTAATGTCATTACTAATTTGGGTTTCTTTCTTTGGTTTCCTTTTTTAATTGCAATGGCAAGGGCCAATGGCATTCCTTTTACATGTTTTAACAATAACCCTGGGTCTTCAGCATGAATGAACCCATGTCCAGTGGATTAGGGAGCTGGGTATGTTTAGCCTAGAGAAGAGAAGGTTAAGAGGTGACACGATAGCCTGTGTATAAATATTTGAAAGGATATCACATGGATGATGGGACAAGCTTGTTTTTTGCTCTTCAAAGACTAGGACATGGAGCAATGCTCTCAAACTACAGGAAAAGATATTCTACCTAAACATTAGGAAGAACTTCCTGACAGTAAGAGCAGTTTGACAGTGGGATACGCTGCTGTCAGGAAAAGTGTGAGAGTCTCCTTCTCTGGAGGTCCTTAAACAAAGGCTGGATGGCCATCTATCAGGAGCGCTATGATCATGTATTCCTACATGGCAGAAGGGGGTCTGACCTGATGGCCCAAGTATACATGATTCTATGAGTAGTTTGTTGTTGTTGACTTTTCTCACCTTCCTAGGGGTTTCTTGGAAAGATTTGTTCAGAGGAGATTTGCCTTTGTCTTCCTCTGAGGCTGAGAGAGTGTGACTCATCCAATGTCACCCAGTGAGGTTCCACGGCTGAGCAGGCTTCAACCCCTGGTCTCCCAGACTCCTACTGCAACATTCAAACTACTATGCCATACCAGCTCTTAAGATTTATTCAGAGGGGGTTTGTCACTGCTTGTCTTTGAGGCTGAGAGAGTGCAGCTTGCCCAAAGTCAGCCAGCAAGGTTCCATGGCTGAGTGGGGATTTCAACCCTGGTCTCTGCGGGTCCTGATCCAACACTCCTGCTACTACACCACCCTGGCTCTTACAGCAGAACATGCGGGAAATAAATCAGTACTTGCTCTGAGTAAAATTAAATACAGAAATCACGATATTCTATCACACTGAACTCACATGACATTAAACTCCTCAAGATTTATCCAACTAAAAGATCCTTACAGAGGTTGCAATGGGTAGTTGGAGGATGGTAACCATCACTGCTTTACTGCAATAGTAAATCTAAAGATACGAGGTTTAGAGAAAGAATTGTCTGTCTCAGTGATTCTTCACCTAGAGGCCATGGGTATTTAAATTAGCTTGACTCCTAAGTGGAATTCCACATAACCATCACACAATTCCAGTTTTAAAAGAAATTCCACTGGCTGTCAATATGCTTCCAGTCTGAATTCAAAGCGAGTGTTGGACTGTGACCTTGGAGAACAGCCATGAAAATTCATTGGCTGACCTTGGGCATGTCACACACTCTCGGTCCCAGAAAACCCAGTGCTGGTTTGCTTTAGCGTCGCCATAAGTCAGAAACAACTTGAAGGCACACAACAACAATGGGAAGGACCCCTTCTGCCGTGGCACTCTAATTGTGGAATGCCCTTCCCCTGGAAGCATGATTGGAGCCAATGCTGGCTTCCTAATACACTAAAGCGGAGCTTTCCAAATTTTCCATGTTGGTGACACACTTTTTAGACATGCACCATTTCATGACACAGTAATTCAGTGAGTAATTCTGTAAGTGGGGGCAGCCCCTCTACCTGAGCCTGGCCTGCCGCCTTTGTCCTTGCTGGGGTCTTCCCCGGCCCAGAGCAGCAGTGGCGGGAGAGACTGCCCCTCCATCTGGGCCTGGCCTGTCACTGCCCTCGCTGGGGTCTTCCTCAGCCTGGGGTGGTGGTGGGAGATGCAGCCCCTCCACTCAGACCTGGTGTTGCAGGCGCCGTCTGCTGCGGTGGTGGAAGAGGCAGGCCTTCCACCTTTTATGGTTGCGTGACATACCTACACGCTGCAGCCGACACGCTAATGTGTAGCAACACACGGTTTGGAAAGCTCTGTCCTAAAGACACCAGATCCTGTCTGATCTTGGAAGCTAAGCAGAGTCAGCCCTGGTTAAGTGCTTGGATGGGAGACCGCCAACAAATACCTGGTATTGTAGTCTATATTTCAAACAAAACCACCACTGAAAATTCCTTTCCTAAGAAAACCCTATGAAATTCACAGGACTGACATAAGCAAACAGAAGACTTGAAGGCACGTACACACATGTGAGCCATGACAGCTTATTTATTTTATATCCTGCCTCTCACCCAAAACAAGATCCAAGGTGGCATGATTGCCCACTAAAGCCTTTTGATTCCCCTCCACCTGCAATTTTTACTCATGTGGTTTTAAACTGTTTTTGATGTGCTAACCTGTTAAATATGGCTTCAGTCTAAAAATAAAGATAATTTAAAACAGACTAAAAAACATATGCTCCTTTAATCTGCCCATATTGTTTGAATCTCTTTATATTGATTTCATTTTCATTCTTCCCCCTGCCCCGATGATATAGGGCAGAATATAAAACATTTTTAATGAATACCTATTCATAATTTCAGTTCACTTCTTCATAAGTATTGATGGAATATGGTATTCAAGCCATGGGTCCTTGAAAGACACAGGCGTGACAGATGGAGATAACAGCAACTAACAGACTAATGAGGTAATCTGCTCCTAATTTGTGCTTACTCAAAAGTAAGTCTGACTAAGTTCACCAGGATGCAACCTAAAGGGTTGTGGAAGCAAGGATGAACTGATCCAGGAGCACACCCATAGCTGAATTCCCACTGAATTCATTACAGAATCATCGCATAAGCTATAGTACATCAAGCCCCAGGTCTGAATCACACCCTTGCCACAATCTGAGTGGGTGATCTTACAAACCGCAGGCTCCCAGACCCCTGCCTCTTACTCTCTCTTCTTGCGCTTAATTCTAAGTCCTACCTAATCAGGATATAATCAGGATGACAGAAACATATGTGAACTACTCTAAATACTCAAAAGCACCAGCTGGGCCTTGCCCAACTTGGCATTCTGTAAATCTGTTTGACTGCAATTCCCATCATCTGCAATGGGCATGTTTCTGGGGTGATGGATGCTGCAGTCCAATGCATCTGCAAGATCCCCCTCCCGCCGCAACTGGGTAAGTTCGAAGGGTTGTTCTTTCAACTTGTGTGTACATAATGTTATTTCAGAAGCTCCCTTCCTTCTCATTTTCACATTGTACTTCTTATAATATGGTTCCAGTGTTGATATTTACTTCTCAGAATGAAAAAAAAAGAAGAAAAGAAAAGAAAGCTGAGGATAGTTTAAAAACTGGAGAGTCACAAAACGGAACATTGTACCAGCAGTATTCGGGAGAGTTTAAACAGCAGTTAAAAAGGAGCCAGCGTGGTGCTGTGGTTTTTTGCACTGGACTATGGCCATTTCTGCACTGGACTGTTATAGCACTATTATCCCACTTTCAACATCTTATGGAATCCTGGGGCCCCTCCTGTAACTGCAAACCCCAGGATTCCATGGGATGTTGAAAGTGGGATAATAACGCTATAACAGTCCAGTGCGGAAATGGCCTATGACTCTGGAGACCAGGGTTCGATTCTCTGCTCAGCCATGGACACCTACTGGGTGACCTTGGACATGTCATACACTCTCAGCCCCAGCAAACCCTGTGATAGATTCACCTTAGGGTCGCCATACGTCAAGAAACCACTTGAAGGCATACAAAACAAAAAGGCAGAGTTTGAAAAGGAAATATGCCACAAACCACTGTATTTGCACTGTTTTTACATGAAATTTCCAGTCTTTGTCACTATTATTATTAGCATGATCCTTATTGCTATTCCCATTGCACAGATGGGAAACTGAAGGCAATGGAAAGTAACTGGCTAGAATCTATCCAGCGAGTCCATGGTTGAGAAGGGATTTAGGTCTTTCCTCTAACACACCACCTACTCAACCACACTGCTGGAGTACATAATAAGCGACTCGAGGCAAACTGCTGTGTGGGCTGCATATGAGGATGGGAAGTCCCACGCTGTCCTAGCTCCCTTCTTTTGCCTGCATCTCATGGAGCCTCTGATCAGCTTCCAGCGATGCCTTCCCTGGTGGCACTCCCTTGACTAAATCCCTAACCAAGGAGAAAGCAGGACCTTCTTTGGGCATCCAATCTCTGCTTAAAAATCTCCAGAGAAGGAGACTCTACCACCCTACCAGGCAGCAGCATATTCTACTGCAAAACTGCTCCTACGGTACCTATATGTTTAAGTAGAATCTTTTTTCTTGTAATTGGAAGCCGGTGCTCCGTGTCCTAGTTTCCGGAGCAGCAGAAAACAGGCTTGCTCCATCCTCCATATGATATCCCTTCAAATTTAAACATAGCTGTCATGTTGCCTCTTAACCTTCTCTTCTCCAAACTAAACATACCCACCTCTCTAAGCTGCTTCTCACATGGCTTTGTGGTTTCCAGTCCTTCTACCATTTGGGAGCCTTCGTCTGGACATATTTCAGCTCATCAATATCCTTCCTGAACTGTGGTGCCTAGTTATATAGTATATTGCACAGTACAGCACTCCTGGAAGGTGACAATCCATCCTCTGATTAAAAACCTCCCATAAATATAAATCAATCAGCCTCTAAGGGAATCTCATTCACTGTTGGACAGCTCTTACTGTCTACTTCCTAGAGAGAAGCCTACATCATTCAGAGTATGAGAAAAAGAGTACAACATAGGCAGACCTAGGGTTGTTAGACTAAAAACTGGAGAGGGTTCCTGCACCTTAAACAGTTGTGTAGGAAGAATTTCAGCAGATGTTGTTGGTCTCCCATCCAGGTAACACATGATACCTGCTGAAATTCCAATGGGGAAGCTGTGCTACAGAGTGGCACTGTGCAGCAAAGACAGTTGGAGACGGCTCGAGGAAGCCAGCCAAGCCACCTGCCCCGCTAAAAGGCAGCAGGGAAAGGGACTGGAGAGAAGGGCACTGAAGGAAAAACTGGCACATTTACCAATGGTTTCTTACCTTATAAACACGGAAACGGGTCAGAAATGGGAAGGAACGGCGCAAAGCCTGAAAGCGGTGCATCTTGGATACACGGGAGAGGAGCTGGGTCTCTGCTGTCAGATGTCTGCCTGTTTTGATCCTCTTCTGAGAAGGGAATCCACAGCATAAAAGGCAAGAGAGTGTTTTCCCAGAGTTTGCAGCAGAGTTCACTGGACTATCACTGGATACCAAAGGCCCCAGAAGTTAGGAAAGCTCCAGAACAGACAACTTCACCCCGTTGATTCCACTGGCAGGGAAAAAGGCTGCCCACCCAGGCTCCGATATGCTTTTTGTGAAACGGCACGGGTGTCCGGAGAAAAGCGTGGGGAATCTTGGCGGATCCACATGAACTCCATCCTAGTTGGCCGTTCCTGACGCCGTTCTCCTCGGCTGCCAGCTGCTGAACCGTCTCACAGCTTGACCCTGGCTCTGCTCCATGTTTCCCTTTGCCGCTGTTCCCCCAAAAGAACCAGGGACTCCCTTCACCAAGGATGGTTGGCAGGGAAGATCTCCTCACCACAGCTTGTCCCAAATCTCAGTTTGCTGCTTTGGGGACAAACAGGAGAATGCATGCCTTCGCCAAGCTCAGGGAACAGAAAGTCTCTGGCCTTTTGGCTTTTGGAAAAAGTAATAACAAACCCCCCTGAGAGGGCTGGATTCAGGATTCTCTCTTTCTCTCCCTCTCTGTGGCCAGGGATCAGAGACAGTCTTGTTGTGCTGCCTTCCACAACAGGACACTGTCGAGACTGGTGTGTCTGCAAGCAGGCGTGTTTTCTTTAGCCTCTCCGCCCCTTTCCTCTCCTCCAGCCGGTCCCAGGGGAATCTCTCCCTGGCCTGCCCACTAGCCTGGAACAGAGACTCTATGGTATTCGACGTGAACACTGTTTTGACCGGCTGCCAAGAGGTCAGATTTAACTGCGGGCTGGAGAGGCAATTTCCTGTGGGCCTCTGACTGGGATCTCAAATAGATTCTCAGGCTCCCTCCACTTGAGATGGTTGGGCAGAGAACTCCCTCTGGGTGCTCCCTGTCCCCCCTCGTTTGGGTCGCCTGCGCATCACATGTGCCAGCATGGACCCCCTTGTTCCTATCCACATCCGAGGAAGCATCTAGAAAATTCCCAGCTCAATTCATTTCAGCTTGTGCTCTTCCCCAGGCAATTAAACACAATGCAAGCAGGACAATCAAGGTCTTTTCCTAACATTGGGCTGGATGAAATCTGGGAGCCTTTGGGCTTTGTTCCTCGCCTGTTATTGTCAGAGTCACAGGATGCACCCACACATGCCCAGTTATACCTGTTAGACTGTCATTGTTGTTAACTGTTGTCAAGTTGATTTTGACCCTATAAACAAGAGACCTCCAAGCCACCCTCCCATCAACAGCCCTGCTCAGGTCTTGCAGACTCACGGTAGCCATGCTTTTCTTGACTGAGCCTATCCATCTGTAATGTGGTCTTCTAAGGACTCATGTCTCCTCATGATATGTCCAAAGTATGACAGTCTTAGTCTAGTCATCCTAATTTCGAGGGAGAGAGTTCAGGCTTGAGTTGCTCTCGGGCCCGTGCATTTGTCTTTTTAGCTGTGCAGGGGATCCGTAGAATTCTCCTCCAGCACCCTATTTCAAATGAATTGATTTTCTTCCTATCAGCTTTCTTCACTGTCCAGCTTTCACAACCATACACAGAAATTGGAAATATGATGGCACAGACAATCCTGACTTTGGTATTTGACGTTATATTTTTACATTTGAGGATCTTCTCTAGTTCCTTCATAGCTGCCCTTCCAAGCCCTAGTATTCTGATTTCTTGACTGCAATCTCCATTTTGATTAATGACTGAGCTATAGTATAGGAAATCTTTCACTATCTCAATGTCTTCATTGTTTGCTTTAAAGTCATGTAAATCACCTGTGGTCATTATTTTTGTTTTCTTCATGTTCAACTGTAAATCTGCCTTTGCACTTTCTTCTTTGACTTTCTTCACTAGTCATTCCAAGACTTTGCTATTTTCTTCTAGTAGTATGGTGTCATCCGCATATCTTAAATTGCTGACATTCTTTTCTCCCATTTTCATAGTTCCTCTGTCAGAGTCTAATCTGGCTTTGCATATGATATGTTCAATGTACAAGTTAAACAAACAGGGTGATGATAAAATGCAGCCTTGCATGACCTCCTTGCCAACTGGAAACCATTCTGTTTCTCTATATTCTCTCATAATTGTGGTCTTTTGTCCTGAATACAGTTACACAATCCCACTACCATGGAAAGGTAGTGCCATGGTGAATAAATGTTCGATACTATTTGTACTTACCATGGTTCTATCCTATGGGATCCTGGAATTTGTAGTTCGGTGAGGGACACAGAATTCTCCAGTGCTGTGATCCTCAGCTTTGGGTCTGTCAGATATTTTGTACTTCAACCTCCAAGAAGTCATAAAGAACTCAATAAACTAGAAGGATCAGCAAGTTTGGAAATATAAGCATGCTTTCATAGTGTAAATCTACACTCACATAATTAAACATGTTGTGCTATACCTCCCCCATCTGCTGAATGCTGGAATCCTGCGCCCAACTGCTATCTGCAAATGTGTTTGCTGTTTCCACAATTCCAATGAATTAAGTGGGACAGCAAATGCCCTGATGAGCAGATGCACGATCCAAAAGTATGCCAAACTTATATTTGCAATGGTTACACTTGCAGGACTCCATCTATACTGTGATGGACCAAATACAAATGTTACACCATCACCAAAAAGTCTAACTACAGGCATAAAGGAACTTAAGCATATGAAAGATACCCCCAAAATGCCAGCAATCTTGTAAAAAGCAGAAAAGACCAGGAGTGTTTCCACACTGCAAAATATTAATGCAATGACACCACCTGAGTGCCAAGGCTCTGTTCCATGCAATCCAAGGCCCTGCATTGTTGGAGAGAGTTGAAGAATTCTCTAGTGTACTTCTTTATATGACAGCACTAGAGATCTCAGTAGAGGATGCTAAATACTTTGTGAAACTATTAACTGCAAGAATTCCCAGGATGGAGTCACGGCACTTGAAGAGGCATCAAATTCTATAACTGTGGAGTTCAATCTGAAATTCCATCTTCACCGTATTCCTATGACTGGCTAGCAGTCTCTGCTTCAGAATATCAAACACGAAATCATGGTTTTGCTGATGTGAAATGTTCAGCTTTCGACAAGATATTTGCAAACTTGCTGACCTTGCAGATTTGTTGAGTTGCGTATGACCAATTTCTTTCTTTCTTTTGTTGATTGTCTAACAGATGGCTGGCTCTAACAAGGAACTAACTTGTTTTCCATCTGGACAATTGTATCTGTCTACACAGAGAATGATCTAATGCTTATTGTATCAGCTTAAAACTTTGCAGAAATTAAACTGCTCTCACTGCCATACGGACTTCACCAGGAGTATTTTCAGAAACTGCTGTCTTTACATTCAGCCACAGATGGATTGGCTACTTGAAGAAGAACGAAAAATTGATGAAGTGCTATATTTACAACTGACATAATCAAAATACTTAAAGAAAAGAAATTATTTTTAAAACGATAAATTTGGAAGGCCCGTGTGCATTGGCAGCCAGCGCAGTTCCTTTACAGGTGATGATAGATGGTTTCTATATTAATTTCTAATCAGAAATCAAGCTGCTGTGGGTTAACACAGCTGCACCTTCAGAGTTGTCTTCAAGGGCAGTCCCACATACAGTGCATTGTAGTAGTCTAATCAGGAGGTCCTCAGTGCGTGGACGATTGTTGACGAAGTTATTCCTGTCCAGAAAAGCCAGAGCTGCCAAGCCAGTTGAAGCTGACCCCCAGCACTCTGCACCATCAAGCCCACCTGGGCCTCCAGAGACAGACACAGATCTTGGAGTACTTACAGAATCTCATAGAATCATAGAGTTGGAAGAGACCACAAGGGCCATCCAATCCAACTCCATTCTGCCATGCAGGAAGATGCCGTCAAAGCATTCTCGACAGATGGCCATCCAGTCTCTCTTTAAAAACCTCCAAACAAAGAGACTGCACTCCCAGGCAGCGTATTCCACTGTCAAACTGTTCTTACTGTCAGGAAGTTCTTCCTAATGTTTAGATGGAATCTCTCTTCCTGAAGTTTGAAGGCATTGCTCCAAGTCCTAGTCTCTGGAGTAACAGAAAACAGACTTGCTCCCTCCTTGACATGACGTCCCTTCAAATATTTAAACATGGCTATCATGTCACCTCTTAACCTTCTCATCTCTAGGATAAACATACCAGCTCCCTAACCCACTCTTCACAGGGCTTCATGGTTTCCAGGCCTTCTACCATTTTGCTTGCCCTCCTGTGACCACGTTCCAGTTTGTCAATATTCTTCCTGAACTGTGGTGCCCAGAACTGGTCCCAGTATTCCAGGTGGGGCCTGACCAAAGCAGAATAGAGTGGTACTATCACTTCCCTTGACTAGACAATATACTACTATTGATGCAGTCCAGAATCGCATTGCTTCTTTTAGCTGCTGCATTACACTGCTGACTCATGTTCAGCTTGTGGTCTACTAAGACTCCTAGATCCTTTTCACGTCTACTGTGGTCAGGCCAAGTGTCACCCATCCTACATCTGCACATTTTATTTTTTTTCTGCCCAAGCATAGGTATCTTATATTTCTCCCTGTTGAAGTTCATTTTGTTAGTTTTGTCCCAGCTCTTTAATCTGTTAGGATCACTTTGAATTCTGATCCTGTCCTCTGGGGTGTTAGCTACCCCTTGTAATTTGGGGTTACCTGCATGTTATGTACATGTTCCTCAGGGCTGCAACACATCCAGGACCAGCCACTTACTCAATTCCAGGCCTTGGGAACCATTAATCTGCACAGCTTCCATCTTATCTGAATTCAGTTTCAGTTTATTGGCTTTCACCCAGTCCGTTATGCGTCCAGCCTCAGAATGGCAGCCCGCCCTCAATCTCCTGACATCATCTTTCACAGATATTAAACAGCATGGAGAACAAGACGGAACCCTGTGATACCCTCCAGCTTAATATCCATGGGACTGAGCAGAAATCTTCCACTGCTGTTCTCTTGAACCAGCCCTGTCCTACCGCCATTTGACAGAACTAGTTTAGTAAGGATACCATGGTCAAGGGTACTGAAAATCCAACAGAGATCCAGGAGGATCAATGTGGATACCAGCATTCCTCTGTCCTTCATCCAGAGCACGTGGTCGATCAGGCCAAGCAAAGCTGTTTCAGTACCACACCCTGGTACTGAATGTGTCTGGATAATCTCTTTCCTCTAAGAATGCCTGACGTTGCCTGGTTGCCTCCACAAGCACGCCGAAAGTTATGCCAGGGGACTGGGGTTGATTTTCATCTCTTACCTCCCCTCAGTTAGGTCACACCACGTTAGAAAAACAGAACTGGAGAACTGGAAGCAACCCCAGGGGCCATCTATTCCAACCCCCTGCCATGCAGGAATACAGAACTAAAGCACTCCCAGGAAAGGGCCATCTGATCTCTGTTAAAAGATCACCAGAAATGGACTCTACCACCCTTCAAAGCATTCCACTCCACTGCTGAACAAATCTTATAGTCAAGAACTTCTCACTAATGTTTAGGCAAAGTCTCTTGTCTTGTAATTTGAACCCACGGGTTCGCGATCGACTCACTGGAGCAGCAGAACTCAAGCTTGTTCCATTTTCTAAATGATGGCATCCCTTCAGATATTTAAAGATGCCTCTCATGTCTGAGACAGACAGCATGGTGTAGCAGTTTGAGCATCAGACTACAACCTTGGAGACCAGAATTTGATTCTCCACTTAGCCATGGAAACCCCTTGGGTCACCTTGTGCAAGTCACTTAGCCCCTAGCAAACCCCATGATAGAATCATAGAGTTGGAAAAAACCACAAGGGCCAACCCCCCGCCATGCAGAAAGACACCATCAAAACATTCCTGACAAACCACGATCCAGGCTCTGTTTAAAAACCTCCACATAAAGAGACACCACCACATTCTGTGGAAGCATGTTCCACTGTCAAACTGCTCTTACCATCAAGAAGTTCTTCCAAATGTTTGGATAGAATCTTTTTTCCTGAAGTTTGAAGCCATTGCTCCATGTCCTAATCCCTGGAGCAGCAGAAAACAGGCTTGCTCCATCCTCCATCTGACACCCCTTCAAATATTTAAACACAGCTATCATGTCCCTTCTTCACCTTGTCTTCTCCAGGCTAAGCATATGCAGCTTCCTAAGCTGGTCCTCACAGGGCTTTGTGGTTTCCAGGCTTTCTACCATTTTGGTTGCCCTCCTCTGGACACATTCCAGCTTGTCAATATCCTTTTCGAACTGTAGTGCCCAGAACTGGACACAGATAAAAGGGCAATCTTTCTGGGATGCTTTAGCTCTAGATACTTGCACTCCCTGGGGGCTGGACTAGATGACCTTAGGAACTTTACAACTTTATTATTGTAACCACAGAATCATAGATTTTTAAGGGCTCTTCAGGGCCATCAAGTCCTCTGCTCAGTACAGGATCTCCAGGTAAAGCATCCCCAACAGGTAACTGTCCAGCCTCTTTTTGCAGATATCCAGCAAAGGAGACCCTACCACCTCTCTAGGAAATTGGTTCCACTGTTGAACTCCACTCAGTGTCAAGAAATTCCTTCTAATGTTTAATCTTTCTTGAATTTCTTTTTAATAATTTCAGCCCAATTTTCTAGTTAGTCAAGCTCCTTTTAAATTCTATTCCTATCCTCCAATATGTTAGTTACCTCGCCCAGTTCTGTACCACCGACAAATCTGGATTCCCTCCACCTCAACATCCAAATCATTGATAAGAATACTAAAAAGCATCAATCACAGGACAGAACCCTCCACTTGAGACTTCCTTCCAGTCTGAAGCACAGCCATTGATGATAACATTTTGAGTATGGTTTTCCAACCGACTATGGGTACATCTGAGGGTGTTTCTATCAATTCCACATTTAGTCAGTTTGCTAATCAAAATATCATGGGGGACCTTATCAAATGTTTTGCTAAAATCCAGAAAAATGACATCCACAGCATTCCCACCATCTACTAATCTAGCGATGTGATCAAAATGAGTATTAGGTTAGTTTGTCAGGATTTGTTCTCGAGAAACCCACTGTGGCTCCTACTAATGACTGCACTGTTATGAAGATACATGTAAACAAGGTTAGCGTGTGGCTCTTCAGGGATGACAGGAGTTGTAGTTCAACATCTGGACAGCTGAATATTCTGCATTCCCTCTTGAAAAGCAGAGGGATGAAACTAAAACATGATGGGTCTTAGAAGCTCAAACACCCCGGAGTCAAGCAGAAATCTACCAGCATTACTTTCTGACATTGACTTTTGTAGGTCACCCATTTATTCTCACAGACCCCAATCTTAACTGCATGCTTTAGTTTGGGCCTAATATGATAGAAGTGCCTTTTAAAATTAGGCAAAAAATTCTTCCGGATCTGCCATCTTGGTATCTTGTAATGGTGGCTAGTAGTTTCCCTGTCAGTGTGTTGGCTGATCTACCCTAAGTTTTAGTATGAACATTTAGCTTGGTCTTCAAAGGAGCTCTTCAAAACACTGAACCTATGGGAGGAACAGGCTTCAAGCCCCTAAAACTGAAGTACCTTTAGAGTTCAGACTAAAACTCAGAGCAGAAAGTGGTGAGCAATGCAGCAAGTGATGAAGTCACCAATGCAAGCCTACAACGAGAATGAATTGCTTCCCAAACATCACAGCGAGCAGTGAGAACGGATTTGCTTTTAAGAATTAACTTCCCAAGCTCTGGCCAGCTGGGATCCGCAGAAAAGGGGTGCAAAAGCCATCAAGGCAGCCAAAGGCAATGGAATCCCTCCCTACCTGCTGCCTTTGGAGGATACACGGTGAGCTTTCCCTTTGTTTTCAAACTGAGTGCAGTGAAAATGCCTCCATCACAGCCACTGGGAACTGTGTGGGAAGGGTCTCATCCTGCTCTGTGGGCCCACTCAGTCCTGCTGGGAATGGGGCAGAGCACTTCCTAGCTGACTCTCTGGCCTGCGCACCTGACAGATGGCAGGGGGCGGAGGGCAGGAGGGGTGTCCATCTGCACTCCAGGGCTTGTTTTGCTCTTCCGAGCCGGGAGAAAAAACAACAACAGTGTGACCCTTTTTCCTTCCTTCCTATGCGATGCCCTGGCTCCTTCACACTGCTTTCTTGTCTTCCAGCGTTCGTCCCCTGGGAGAACAGCTGGCCGGATTTGGAGCTCCAAGTTTTCAGCGGAGGGATGTTGAAGGCGGAGAGGGAGTGGGGGAGAAACACCAGTTTGGATGGAGAGGGGAGCCCAGATCCTGGGACCTGACCTGTCTTCCTGTTTACCAGGCTCCTTGGCTCTGTCCCTGGACTTTCGAGACCGTGCTTCGGTGCAGTTTTTTAAAGAAAAGCCCAGCTGGAATTGTCACATGATCTGGTGACTACTGCCAAAGCTGGGACTTTGCTGTGTTCACTCTTGGCTGTGCCTTCCCTGAAAAAAAATGCTTCCTGGCAGTCAATTTTAATTATTTGATTAATTAACGTTCAGATTTAATATTAAGAGTTGAGATTTAATATTTATTCATTTCAGAATGGAGATACAAACAGAGTAATTCACTATAACAGAGAAAAAGAACAACTCCCCCCACAAAAAACTATAGCTAACTTAACTGAATTAAAACTAAGATGACAACCAGTGTGATACAGTGGTTTGAGCATTGCACTACAACCCTGGAGACCAGAGTTCGATTCCTCAGTCGGTCATGGAAACCCACTGGGTGACCTTGGGTGCATCACACACTCTCAGCCCTGGAAAACTACCCAACAGATTCGCCTTAGGGTTGCCATAATCTGGAAAACAACCTGACAGCACACAGCAACAACAAAACTAAGGCATAATAACAAAACTCATTACTATAAGACCAATCTGTTATGCTAAATACATCCTAACTACACTAACTATGGCCATTTCCACACTAGACTGTTATAGTGCTATTATTCCACTTTCAACATCCTATGGAATCCTGGGGTTTGCAGCTTAGGGAGGCGCCTTAAAGGCCCTGTCCTAAACTGCAAACCCCAGGATTCCACAGGATGTTGAAAGTGGAATAATAGCACTATAACAGTCTAGTGTGGAAATGGCCTATAACACAAAAGAACTCTGATCCCCCCATAGAAACAATAATGAAAAGCGGGGGGGGGGGGGAATGATCAATATCCCATATCTTATTCTATCATTACAGATCTAGGTACATTCATCTTACTAGAATTACTAATAATCATAACCACAGATTATGAAATGATAGATTTCTTCTTGCTCAAAAAATCAATACAAGACTTCCAGTCTTTCAAAAATTCTTCAATTGGTCTGTCTTTTAAACTCCATCTCTATTTTGCAATTTGGGCAAGATCTGAAACTTTAACAACCCGTTCAGTTGTTCAATTAACAGTCCACCTTTCTCCCTGTACAGGATTCAGAAGCAGCTTACAACCATTTAAAACATAGTACAACTAAAAACTATTAACACCAATGGTAAAACACAATTGTATTTAAAAGCGTAAGTTAAAAGCAGTTTTAAAAAGACACATTTAAAATGGAATTCCTAGTCTGAAGACTAGAGATGGCTCTGAAATCACTAAGGGCTGTATAGGGGAGAGAATTTCAACAGGTGTTGCTTGTCATACAACCAGGTAACAAGTGACAACTGCTGAAATTCCCTCTTTTACACTAAAGCAGTGGTTCTCAACCTGTGGGTTCCCAGATGTTTGTGGACTTCAGCTCCCAGAAGCCCCAGCCACTATGGTCAATGCTCAGGGCTTCTGGGAGCTGAAGTCCATGAACATCTGGGGACCCACAGGTTGAGAACCACTGCACTAAAGGGAAAAGTACCCTCTCCAGTTTGGAGCTCTGATTTAAAACAAAATACAGAAACCACACCTTCCATTACAAGCTCCATCTGCTGCATCAGATTAAAAAATCCAAAGGCGAGGCTAAAGAAGAAATTGTTTGTCTTTCAGCAGCGGGGGGCAGCTAACAAAACTTCCTGTGGAAGGAAACTACACAACTTGGGGGCAGCCACCAAGAAGCCTCTCTCTTGTGTCCTCATCCAATGTGTCTTTGGTGGTGATGGGACCGAGGAAAGCCTTCCTCTGAAGATCTTTAAAAGCTGGGCAGGGTCATAGAAGGAGATACAGTCTTTCCGCTACAATACTAAGACCTCAGAGCCTTTTCACAGGTCCTACTGTCAAGTGAGATGCCACCATCCTATCATTGTGCGCTTCATATTCCAGCTTAGATGTAGTACCTTACCTCTATCACCACTGCAATTCATTTTGTTTTAACTGTATAGATAGTTTAATTTACTAATAATATTTTGTATCTTTTTCAACTACTTCTTTGCGTATACAGTTGACCCTCTGCATTCGCTGGGGTTAGGGGCACAGGACCTCTGAAAAAGTGGGAAAAAACGCAAATATCAAAATGTGTGATGTGTGTGTCTGTGGGAAGGGGACCAAGGCATACTGGGGAGAACAGGCGCTCAGGTCCAAATCAGGTCAGGGAAAGGAGAGAGAAAGGGGTATGTTGGCATGGTGGCCCTATATTTCCTCTCTCTTTCCCCTTTCCTTCCTCGGGTGTGTGTATGTGGAGGGGGGAGAAGGATAGGTGCTGAAAAATTGTGCTATGATCCTTCCTTAGCTGGCCAGGCAGTGACTGGTGGAGGAGGAGGAGGAAGACCAAATGTGGGTTTTTAAAGGGGTGCATGGCCTGATCAGACCCACTGAGAGGGAAGGTTCCCCTGGAAAAGCAGCACTTGAGGTGGGGGGCAGGGGTTGGAGACATTCACAAATAATCAAATCCATGAAAGTGAAACCCACAAATGTGGAGGGCTGACTGTACTTTTACTTGCATTTGTTTTAACTTACGTAAAGTTCCTGGGGGTGGGGGAGATAACTGAACTGACAAATGCCAATATTGTTACTACCAATACTATTAACAATAGTCTCCATAACCTCCATCCAGCACTAACCATGCTATCTGCAGATGATAGTGCCAGGCTAGGGAAAAATGTATTATTAATAACAGCTGACAGACTGATCATCCTCTACAAACTGGTCTAATTCCATCTGTTAAGCTGCCAACCACCCCTATGTGAACTCTTTGTTGAGTGTCCCTTCTACCTTCATGGAAGCCATGCCCATCCAATTCTCCCCCCATGATTGCTGCAGCCACAAGGTTAAAGCAAGAGGGAAGGAGCTTTCAAACAGGGCTTCACTGAAACCAGGATTTACAAGGGCTTAGGGACTGCTCCCAAGCCTGTTCTGAACAAGGTCGGATAACTGAGTCACCAAAGCTCAACAAAGCAGGGCAGGTCCAGGTCCAACCTGTATCATTTTGACCCATTCTCTCCCTCTCAAAAGCAGCTCCTCTCTGGGCATCCTGCAGAAAAACACCTTGTCCCTTGGATATATTCATCAGACACACAGCTACAGCTGGCTCTCCACATTGTGGATTTGACTTTCATGGATTTGATTATTTGCAAGTTTATTCAACCCCTGCCCACCCCACCTCAGGTGCTTCTTTTTCTGGGGGAACTTCCCCTCTTGGCAGCTCCGATCAGGCAGCACAGCCCTTTCAAAACCCACCCCTGGTCCTCCTCCTCCTCTTCTTCCGGTAGTTGCTGCCAGGCCAGCCAAGGATGGCTCAGAGCCTGATTTCTCACCACCACAAATCCTCTCCCCACACTCAAGGAAGAAGATGGGTAAGAAAGAGGAAGAATAGGGCCATAATGCCAAACCTCTCCCCTTCCCTCTCCTTTCTCTGACCCAGTCTGGGCCCTGGGTGCCTGTTCTCCCCACGATGCCTTGGCCCCCTTCCCACAGAGACACATGCACACTTTGATATTTGCAGTTTTTCCACTTTTGCATGGGTCCTATGCCCCTAGCCCTAGCAAATGTAGAGGGCTAACTGTAGTTTGTACTCAGTTCACTGGGAACAAAAGCAGCAATGGGGTGGTCGGGGGAGAATGCAGTTAGAGAGGGAGACAGAAGTCTGTTTCTCATCAGCCTTGTTAAGAGGCTCACCGTTCTCAGGCAGAAAGGGATGATCTATCACTGGGGAGAATTAATCAGAAATAAGAGACAGATGGGACTGCAGTGACACTCTTCACAATTAAACACACACACATACAACACAGGTTCCAGTCTGTATTCAGCTTCTTTTCAAGGCAGCCCCTTTATCCCTGATTATTATTCATTCATTCATTCATTCACCCATATTTACACTATTTTATTTATTTTGATAGCTCTGTCTGCCACTTAAATTTACAAATGTATTGCAGGTGGGGCTGATCATTTTAGGAAAGGAGGAGAAGGTATGGCTGCTACTGGCTACTGAAATCTCCAATGTCAGTGGGGAGTAAAATCCACTCCAGGTTTTAGTTGAAACATTAAAAGAACCATCCAAGGTGCTGAAGCCTCTCCTCAAAGATAGTTTTGGCGCCCTTCATAGCACCTCTGAATTTCAGATTAAACACATGGAAGGGGTACATTGCTCCACTTTCCATTGTCTCATTAAAAGCTAGAAACTTGCACCATCATGGTACTACACAGTCTGTAGCTGGTCCTAAATTCTACGGTTGTGTGGAATATTTGCAAATGATTAGAACCTGGGTAGTGTTTCTGCAAGTGAAGAAGTAACGGATGCACCTAAATGATGCAATGCCAAGGCCTGTTAGGCGGCACATCCCATAACAATTAGCACCAATAATCTTTGCATTCATTACATGCCTAACAGATGGCTGTGTGTGTGTGTCTGTGTCTGTGTTTGTGAGAGAGAGGACCAGCGAGGCACTGCCATGCTCAGCCTAGGGGATGTTACCGGCATGTCTCTTCCATTTTCAGTGAAATTCACTTTCAAAAATGGGAAAGACAAAACTCACTTCTGGAATAACAGAGTTGGAGGGGAGGGGAGAGATGTTAACTTAAAACACACACTCAAGTAGACACACAAACTTCCACAATTAACCCTTACTCTGTTAGTTTGAGTCTGGAAAGTTACTTTTCAAAATAATCCATTCCTATCACTCCCTGGAAAATTTTAATGGTGTGTGCATAGGGTGTGTGCGTGTGTGTGTCAGTATTGTACTGCTGCCATTATTGTTTTGGTTATAAATGTTTTCATACTGTTTTAAATTAGTGGTGTTTTATACTATGACTTGTTTGGTTTTGATTTTTAATCATCAGCTTTTTAGCTGTGTCTTGTTGTAAGCTGCTGTGGGTCTCACACTGGGAGACAGGAGGACATAAATTAAATAAAATCAATAAAATGAAAAATAAAATTTGGAAAGTAACCCTGTTGCCATCAGATATTACAGGGATGAAAAAGTAAATGGTTATGGTGTTTGTTGTATTTGTATGTTACTTTTCCATCCATTTGTGAATTACTTTTGTAGCAGTTTGTTTTAGGGGAAAAAGAAACCCTTAGGATTGGTAAAACAATAGCATAAAAATTTGAAAAAAATTATGTCAAAATTGTTCTTCAAATTTCCTTTAAAAGGCACTTTTAAAAGCAATTATAGATTACCAATGAAGTAACATCATTGTAACTTACTACACTACTTTTGCCATGTAATCTTGATTGATCAAAAAGTAACTAGTTGCAGGTAACCGTATTACTTGTAACTTGTTACTTTCCAACTCTCGATAGTCATGTGGAAGCTCAGGAAGTACCCAAGACACTTACACCGTTCCAGAAACTAGGACACAGAGCAATGGCTTCAAATTTCAGGAAAAGAGATTCCATCAACACATTAGGAAGAACTTCCTGACAGTGAGAGCGCACTGCCTGGGAGTGTGACGGAGCCTCCTTCTTTGGAGGTTTTTAAAGAGAGGCTAGATGGCCATCTGTCAAAGGAAGTGCTTTGATTGTCTCTTCCTGCATAGCAGACTGGGGTTGGACTTGACAGCCCTTGTGGGTTGGACTACATGGCTCTTCCAATTCAAGGATTCGACGATTCTGTGACACCAAACAGGAGTTGCCCCATAGAGATCACAGAATCATGTAGCCCTTCAGATGTGATGCAGCAGCTAAAAAGCCAATGTAATTCTAGGCTGCATCAATACGGATACAGTGCCTAGTCAAGGGAAGTAACAGTACCACTCTATTCTGCTTTGGTCAGGCCTCACTTGGAATACGAAGACCAGTTCTAGGCACCACAATTCAAGGAGGACAGCGACAAGCTGGAACACGTCCAGTGGAGAGAGACCAAAATGACAAAAGGCCTGGAGCCCATGTTTGATGAAGAGTGGCATAGGGAGCTGAGTATGTTTGGCCTGGAGAAGAGAAGGTTAAGAGAAAACATGGTAGCCAAGTTTAAACATTTGAAGGGATGTCATAGGGAGGCTGCAGCAAGCTTGTTTTCTGATGCTCCAGAGGCTAGGACACAAAGTAATGGATTCAGGCTACAGGAAAAGAGGTTCCACCTCAACTTTAGGGAGAACTGCCTGACAGTAAGAGCAGTTTGACAGTGGAATCTGCTGCTGCTTGGGAGTGCGGTGGACTTTCTTTGGAGGTTTTTAAAGAGAGGCTGGATGGCCATCAGTGAAAGAGAGTTTTGGTGATGTCTTCCAGCATGGCTGAAGGGGGTTTGACTGGAGGGCCCCTGGGTCTATTCCAACTCTTATGATTCTACGAAATGTCCTCAAGGTGGGGTAGGGGCATTTTCACCATGTTTGTAGGTCCCCATTTGGAACTTGCTTCTTGTTCACTTCCCGTTTCCAAAAAAAAAAAAAAAGAGGCTCTCCTGGGACTAAATTGGGCCAGGGTGGCAAAAACATGGCAAAAATGTTCTCACCTTGTCTAAAAGGCACTCAGGGGCATTTTGGAACATTCTCTTATTTTTGCAAAAAACAACTGGCAATTTTTTTTTGTTTCCCGGGGGACCCTGGCAACCACAAAACTGTCTATAGGCCAAAGCATGCATCCCTCCCCTGCTGAATTTTATGACACAGGATATATGCTTGGCCCTATGCAAGACCACAGCTGTGTCAGTCTGTATCAGAATGCAGAGGTAGTGCCTTTGAGACTGAGAGAAAGAAGTCTGTAGAGTATCTCTTACCCGAAATGCCTGGGACCAGAGGAGTTTTGGATTTTGGAATATTTGCATATACATAATGAGATCATACACCGTTCTTTCACTGTGGGGTCTGCTCTTTCATCATTTCTCCTTCCCTTGCTTTATTCCTATAGAGAACATGAGGAAATTATGGAGGCTCACTTGGAAGAGGGAATTTTGGAGGCTCGCTCGCTTGCTCTCATGTTTCCTACAGGAAGAAGACTGGGTTCCACTTTTCAGATTTTGGAGCATTTGGATTTTTGGATAAGGGATACTCAACCTGTAACATAAGCTTTCATAAACACAAATGCAGCTCTGTTCACACATTCTTCCGCTTGACTCCAAATCTCTCCTGATTCAGTACTTTGGCACAGCTTTCCTTAAATCATAGATATCTTAGGATCAAGGGCCTGTCCACTCCCCACCTGCCTACCACTCCCCAACTGCTAAAATTACCCCAAAAATGAACATTGCTCATACAAAATCCTACGGAATTTTCCCAGCAGTCCACACAAGAGAAACCACAGTGCAAGAGCAGCCGAGCAGTCAAACCACAACAAATACATACAGCAAAGTAGTAGAGATAAATCACACTTTAGGCGAAGCGTAAAAGGCAAGACCACAGATACTGAGTCATATTGCTGGCCTATCCAGGCTCTAGCATTGGTAGATCTCAAGACTTGACCCTGAGTCTCCAGTTGTCATGAGTCATGTCCAGGCAGGAGATGAAGGTACAAATTCTCTAATTTTGATGAGTTCACCTCTGGGCAAGAGGGAAAGACTTTCTGGAAATCTCCAGTTCACCTGGGGAGGAAAAGCAGCTGCAGTATGCAAGACTTCACTGATTCGTTGCTGCAAGTTGCAAAGACTTGTGAGGGTGACCTACATGCTAAGAAGCCTGGAAACCATGAAGCCCTAAGAGGAGTGACTTAGGGAGCTGGAGAGGTTTAGTCTGGAGAAGATTAAGAGGTGATGTGACAACTGTGTTTAAATATTTGAAGGGATATCATATTGAAAATAGAGCAAGCTTGTTTTCTGCTGCTCCAGAGACTAGGACATGGAGTAATGGCTTCAAACTACAGGAAAAGACATTCCACCTAAACATGAGGAAGAACTTCCTGAGGATAAGAGCTGCCTGGGAGTGTGACTGAGTCTGCAGGTTTTTAAGCAGAGGCTGGATGGCCAAAGGGCCAAAGGGAATGCTTTGATGGTGTTTTCCTGCATGGCAGAATGGAGTCAGCCTCGACAGCCCTTGGGAACTCTTCCAATTCTGATTCTAAATCTTGCCAAGAAAACCCCCCATGATAGGTTCACCTTAGGATTACCCTAAGTCAGAAATGACTTTAAGGCACACAGCAAATGCTACTACAACAAAAACATTTGAAACATAGAGTTGGAAGAAACCCCAAGGGCCATCCAGTCCAACCTCATTCTGCCATGCAGGAACACCCATCAAAGCACTCCCGACAGATGGCCCTCCAGCCTCTGCTTAGAAACTTCCAAAGAAAGAGGAGACTCCACCACACTCCCAGGCAGCATATTCCACTGCCGCACAGCTCTGACCGTCATTACATGCATGAACAAAAGCTTTTAAAAACAGACTTAAAATTCTTCTTTAAAATAGTTTTTAACTGTTTTTTTAAAAACTACTCACATTTTAAAAAGGATTTTAAAGTTTGGTTTTAGTGTGGTTGTTTTTTTTAATTCATGCACTTAATGTTTCAAATGTTTTTGCCTGTTATATATCGCTCTGGGACCCAGGTGGACTGCAAGGCAGTAGAGCAGTGGTTCTCAACCTGTGGGTCCCCAGATGTTTGTGAACTTCAGCTCCCAGAAGCCCCAGCCACTATGGTCAATGCTCAGGGCTTCTGGGAGCTGAAGTCCAAAAACATCTGGGGACCCACAGGTTGAGAACCACTGCGGTAGAGAGTAGTCAGAACATCCACCTTTAATTTTAAAAAAGTGAAATCCAGTTGCAATAGCACAGTCTTAGCTGCCTGCATGAAACTCAAAGGGTTGGAGTATCATGTCCGACCTCCCTTGGGATGGAGTTCCACAGTTAGGGTACTGCTACAGAGGAGGCCCTGTTATATTCGACCACCAGCCTAACCTCACAGGGTGCTGGGACACTCAACAGGTCTTCACTAGGGTTCTTAGATTTTGGGAAGGTTCATATGGGGGAAGCAGCAATTCAGATAATCTGGTCTCAAGCCACACATGGAACAAACCACTAAATTTTAGCTAAACAGTGCTGTTTCAGGGTGTCATCTTGGAATTTCCCACAAGAACACAACAATGCGCCCAGATCTGCCGAAGTCTAACAGTTGCTATCCATATCCATGGGTTCTGCATCCATGGATTCAACCAACCATTGCTCAAAGATATTTGAGAAAAAAAAATCCAAAAAGCAAACCTTGATTTTCACATGTCCTGAATACTACACTGATATGTAGGCATACTCTGATATAGTCACCCACCATTTCACAGATTCTCAAGGCTCTCTTTGGCATGTGTTTGAGTTGTTCACCATTTCATATAAAGGACGCCATTGTATAGAACGGAATGTGAGCATCAACGGATTTTGCTATCCATGGGGGTCCCAGAACCAAATGCCAGGAGACACCAAGGATCCATAGTATGTCCAATTTGGGAAAATATTCAGAACTCAACCCTGTTTCCCTCCCACTAATTTACAGTGCATGAAAGCCCTGCTGAAGTGAACAGGGACTGAGGCAGGGCACAGGGATCCTGCTGCCAGGGTCAGGTGTTTCTGCCTTCAAGGCTGCTGCTCTTTGATGCGTGAAGCCGTCACTCCAACTGGGCTCACGCCTCTTCCTGATCACTCCTGCTGCCAGTCAGACTGAGCTGGGAGAAAGATTTTTTCAGTCCAGAAGGGACAGTACCATTCTGAGAAAGATTTAGAAGGAGGCATTGTGACAGGAAAAAGAAAACGCAAGAGCAAAACTCTTTTAAGTCCCCTTACCTGCTCCAGAGGGTCAGCACACTGCAGTGTTTTGGGTGTTGGACTATGACTCTGGAGACCAAGATTCGAATCCCCGCTCAGCCACAGAAACCCACTGGGTGACCGTGGACAAATCACATTCTCTCAGCCTCAGAGGAAGGCAAAAACAGAATCCTCTTTGAACAAATCTTCCCAAGAAAACACCATAATAGAGTTGCCATAAGTCAGAAACAACCTGAAGGCACACAACACAAACAACCTGCTCCCGGCAACCTCCAAAAAGCCTCCAAAAATTGCTTTCTCTCTTTTAACACCCTATTGAAGATCAACACTCCCATCTTCCCCTTCCTTCCCTCTCCAAACTTCTAATCTTTAACTGAGAAGGAATCTGGACCATCCTGTCCACCTCTCTTGATCTGTTTACACTTTTTAAAAAGGAAAAAAAAATCAAGACTAACCAGACCTCATATCCTCTTTTTGTTTCTGTGTGGTACGGCAAGTCAGCTGGGATTGCCAAAGGCATGCTTGTAATGTTTTGACCGTGGACAGAGCAGAGCTTGCAAAATGCTGTTCTGTTTTTAGACTACATTTCCCAGAATGCTCAACCCATGCTGGCAGGTATATTCTGGATGGTGCAGCTAAAACCGGGGACTCTGGGATGAAGCATATAAAGGCCAGGATACATATACAGAGTCAGACAACTTGCCTATCCAGAGACCCCTCCTGCCTACTTGAGGGGTGCGAATCATGAGGTCCACAAGCTGCATGGACCCTTTTGGGAGTTCAGTGGGGACCCACAGCCTACAACATTTCCCTTTTCCTGGTCTCACTCTAGCTGTATGGAAGTTTTTCAAGGCTATGAGCAATGGCCTTTCCTACTTCCGCACATCTCTGCCCCCTTTTAAGAAGAGAGACCGTTGAAAGGATCTGGGATTTTGTGCATTACGGAACGGTAGACCTGTCCCTGTTATAACATGCACTGAACAGCTGTGGACTCCGCAAACAAGGAGAAACATCTTACACACATGAACGTTCCTAGCCTCCACCCCCAGCATATCCTCTGGTCAAAGCTAGATCGGGGTCTGTTATTTGGGGCAAAATGCAATGTTTTGGATACGCAACATGGCCTCTCCGGTTTTTTGATGTCTTGCAGGGTCTTGCTATTAGCGGTGCCACATGCTGGGAACATCTTTGCCTGAGACCACAAAGAAGCCAACTTATGACTCTGCTCTAAAATACTTTGAGGAAACCAATTTGTTTACAATCGCATTTTGAAAAATGCTGTAACTACTCAAGAGGTGCCTCTGTGTTGCTGGTACACTAGCTTAACAATTTTGCCTGTTATCATTCAGGTATTGTTTAAAAAATATCCTTCTCCAATCAAGTGTCCCTTAAAAGCTGTGGAAAACGACACCGATCAGCATGGCAGTATGACAGCCAGGAATAATGGGTGATGCAGTTGCTCAGTATCCAGAGGGTACAAAGTTGTAGAAAGGTGATTTCAATGTCTAAAAACACTGTATTCTTTGAATCATCTCAAGTAACCATTAACAAAGGGAATTTTTATGTTTTAAATCCATAAAAAATAAAATAAAATAAAATAAAATAAAATAAAATAAAATAAAATAAAATAAAATAAATGCCAACATTTCCCAGTCTCTCTTAATGCAGCTGCAGGACCAATGAAGAAGGAGGGAGAACAGGTACAGGTGTGCATGCCAAGTGTCTTAATGGAGAGTCACATGATGTGATGTGTTAGGAGCAGTTCTGCATGGAACATACCCAAGATTTCCTTTTGAATAAGTCTCCTTGAACAACGAAAGTCTAGGACAATAAGCAGTCTACCACAAAAGCAGGGGTGTAGCTAAGTGGGGAGGAGAGAAAATCAGGGCACTGCCCCCTACAATAAGAATCCTACCCTCCTGAATGAAATTTTTCTTCAACCCCCAAATTTCTAGCACTGCAGTCACTTAAAACTATGGTTGAGCATTTAGAAACAGAGTTTAGACTTCCCATGAAAAGGGACAAGCAAAGCTTCCAACGGTATGGGAATACAGCAAATAGAAGAGTTCACAGTACGAAGGATTTTCCATGTTTCACTCTCTGAAATGCTAGAAGTTTGAGGACTGGAGGAAAATTTCATGGGCAGACAAAATTCTCATTAGGGGAGCAAAGCCTTAAACCTGCACCGCCACCACCGCCGTGCACAGAATCATAGGATCCTGGAGTTGGAAGAGAACCCAAGGGCCATCCAGTCCAATCCCCTTCTGCCACGCAGGAAGACACAATGAAAGCACTCCTTATAGATGGACATCCAGCCTCTTTGTGAAAACCTGTGAAGAAGGAAACTCCACCACACTCCCAGGCAGCAGGGGATTCCACAGTAAACTGCTCTTACCATCAGAAAGTTCTTACTAATGGTTAGGTAGCATCTCTTTTCCTGAAGATTGAAGCCATTGCTCTGTGTCCTAGTCTCTGGAGCAGCAGAAAACAGGCTTGCTCCATCCTCCCTTTGGCATACCTTCAAATATTTAAACATGCCTACTATGTCTCCACTTAACCTTCTCTTCTCCAGACCAAACATACGCAGTTCCCTAAGCCACTCTGCTCAGGGCCTCGTGGTTTCCAGACTTGCACAATGTTTGCATTTGTTTGTTACAGAACTCATCTCCCCGTGGCCAAGAAGAATCTGTTAAGTGAACTCTTTTCAGCATATCAATGGTACTCCCCATGGAACATACGGCTGTCAATGGCTACTACATTCCAGAAAAGGTTAACCAACGCACCCTATCATGTCAAATGTCTATACAACATTGCAACAATTTACTTTGAGAAGCAATCCAATACATGGTAAGTTCATTATTGAAACACAGACACAAAACGGTGTAAGTCAGTATGTTGCCTGTTCTGTGCGTGTGCTGCATCTTGCATATTAGCCCCACTGAGTTCCCACATTTTGTTGGGGGTGGAATTGCCCCAAGTATCCCAAGTTCTGAGTTGGAGACTCAGACGACACCATTTCCTTCCTCCAAAAAAGAAGTGATCCAACAACTGACTTCCTGTCGCAAAAAAAGGCCTCTTCTAGGTTTAAAATGGCCCAGGGAGGGCCAAAAATATGGCAAAATTGCCTCCACAGCTCCTAGAGTCATGGGGGCAGCATTTTTAAAAGAATATCCCGGGGGGGTGTAGCCCCGGGGGAGCCAATGTGTCCCCCTGACAATTGCTCACCCCTTCCAAAATGGCTCTTTTCAGGTTCTTGAGGGTAAGGCTTCCTGAAGGATTTGAGCAGAATGACCTCTTTTTTTAGACATATCAAGCACCGCTTTTGGCAAGTGACAGTGGAGAAACAGCTTTTTCTCTCTCCTCTCTCTCTTGTCTGTTTCCCTGCCAGCTCATTAAAAGTTTTCACCTCTCTCATAGGCTGCCTAGAATTTGGGGTCACTCACTGAATCCCGCCTGGCAGTAGACTCAGAAAGCAAAAGAGGGAGTTTCCTACACAGTGAACAATTCTCTCCTGGCAAGGGAATGGACTGGATTTAATGACTAGAAAGGAGGGAATTAACAGACCCACTGGTGGCTACTAGTCATGACGACAATATATCAATACTGTGACCAAAATGGTGAGGGGCCTGGAAGCCATGCCCTATGAGGATAGATTTTGAGAGGTGGGAATGTTTAGTCTGCAGAAGAGAAGGTTAAGAGGGGACATGATAGCCACGTTTAAATATTTGAAGGGATGCCATGTCGAGGAGGGAGCAGGCCTGTTTTCCGCTGCTCCAGAGACCAGGACAAGGAGCAATGGATTCAAGCTGCAGGAAAGGAGATTCCACCTGAACCTCAGGAAGAACTTCCTGATGGTCAGAGTTGTTTGGCAGTGGAATATGCTGCCTTGGAGTGTGGTGGAGCCTCCTTCTTTGGAGGACTTGTTTTTAAGCAGAGGCTGGATGGCCATCTGTCGGGAGTACTTTGAGGGTGTTCCTGCATGGCAGGGGGTTGGACTGGATGGCCCCTGGGGTCTCTTCCAACTCTACATTTCTATGATTCTATGACTTCCATGTTCAGGGGCAATATACCTTTGAGTACTAGACTATTTGAAAAACAGCTATGCCTCTGTTTGAGCCTACCTAAGTTTTATAATCTGCAAGGGAGGGCTTTCTCTCAGCTGCATCAGCATCACGGGGCCTTGTTTGTGGCTGCCCCCAGGCTATGGAATTCCCTGCCAGGAGAGTCTAGGGCTATTTCTGCCCTTCACTGTTATAGTGCTATTATTCCACTGTCAACATCCTGTGGAATCCTGGGGTTTGCAGTCTAGAGAACGGCCTTCAGAATTCACAGCCAGAGAGCTCTTTGGCCTCGGGAAACTACAAACCCCAGAATCCCACAGGAGGTTGAAAGGGGAATAATAGTACTACAACACTATAGTGCGGAAAGGCCCTAAGTTGGCACTGACTCTGTTTTCTTTCAATCACCAGGTCAAACCCTTTTTATTTAGATGGGTCTTCGGCTCATAACTGGCTCTTTCAGAAAGCCCTTGTAATGAGGTGGTTGTTGTTTTTGTTGTGTGCTTTCAAGTTGTTTCTAATTTATAGTAACTCTAAGGCGACCCTATCATGGGGTATTCTGGGGCTGAGAGTGTGTGACATGCCCAAGGTCGGCCAGTGGGTTTCCACAGCTCAGCAGAGAATCGAACCCTGGTTTCCAGGGTCACAGTAGTCCAATGATCAAACCACTACACTATGCTGGCTCTGGGGGTATTGTACTTTTATCTTTATTATTATGTTTTAAATGCTTTTCAAATGGTTTTAAAGAACGGAAATTGTTTACAAACTTTTTGAGCAAGAAGAAATCAAACGATGCAATGATCTGTGGATATGATTACCAGTAACCTTAGTAAGTTTGCTTAGGTGGTGTCAGGATGGACGGTTCCTGTCATATGTATATATGCAACAGTATAGCTGCATTGGATCAAATAGGGCATTCTTTGCTAAGTACTACCTGCAACTACGTATTAGGTTGAAACTTTTAAAGTGTCTCAAGGCTCCAAATGGTTAATGGCCATTTGGAAAGAGATGGGGGGGGCGGCAGCGAAGTAGCAAGGAGGTGTTATGAGAATTGGCTATGCAGAGACAAGGGAACAGGAACTTGTCCTAGCTCCCATGATGAAAGATATGTAAATAAATGTAAGCCTGAGAAAATGTCCATGCTGGTGGAGTGACTTAACACATACCACTTTAACCAACCACTGATATGCACACCAAAATGTGTATGATTTGATATAAAACCTGTAACCAACCTAGACACTTTAGTCTCAGCAACTTTTGGAAAAGTAAGTTGCTGTGTTGTTTATTAAATTAATGCTTCTCTTTGAAACTCTGAGTCAAGTTTTTGAGAGCAAGTTATCCATAACGTGACAGGTGGATCTGCAATGGTACATTTTTTTTTGTCTTTTCTTATTTTCCCTTTCTTATTATGACTGGTTTGCAGGGGTCAGATCCATTTGCTGGTTTTAGCAAGTTCGTGTTTAGTGAGTTATTAAGTTAGTGTTCTAATGAGTGAGTGTTTAGAGTTTCTAAGGCCACTTCTGACAACACTGTTATAGTGCCATTATTACGCATCCTGTGGAATTCTGGGATTTGTAGTTTATTAGGCCAAAGAGCTCTCTGGCTGAGAATCCTAAATGCCCTTCCCTAAACTGCAAATCCCAGAATTCCACAGGATGTTAAAAGTGGAATAATAGCACTGTAACAGTATAGTGCAGAAATGGCCTAAGTTTATTGCTTTAGTACTGTGTTTTAATGTTAATGTTCAAAATATCAGTTAGTTTTTATGTTATTTTGTTAAAATTTATTGAGAGATATATTTGTTAAAAATGAAACTGTTTTAAATTAGTGGATTTATAAAATTACTTATTTGCATTTTTATAGGATTTGCATTTTTGTCAGGTTTTTGTAACTTTTATGCTATACCAGAAATTGTTGAATTGTATTCTGTTTCCATCTAAGTTTTAAGCTATCTGGAGTCCACCATTGGGAGAAAACTGGGATATAAATTCGTTAAATTAGATAAATTTCTGCCACTGGGCCAAATACTGGAGGGAGTGGAACATCATTGTGCTCACACTCTGTCTGTGGGCTTCTCAAAGGCAACTGTCTGTCCATCACTCTAAACAGGCTCAGAGCATGAAAAAATTCCTCCTTTTTTTTTTTTTTTTTAAATAACTCCAAGCTCCAGAATACTCCAGTGGAAGCATGGCAAGTGGGGAAACAGAGAAGCCTGATAATGGCAATTATATAAGTAAAGCTTCGTCTAGAACAGGGATGGGCAAAGTGAAGTGTGGCCCTTAAATCCCCCTGAATTCCCCAAACCCCAAGAAATGTTTAGGTTTTTTTCCAGGTGATTTAACATGGCTCAAAATGCCTGTAAAACACAGTGGTTTTCCCTCCTTCCCAATGCCCTCCCAGATACCCACTGAAAAAAAGGGGCAGATGGGACATCTCAGAAGTAATGGAACATTATTTCTCACTGCATTGGGGACAGCAATGCCACTTAGCAAGGAGTGTGGCAAGAACTACACCCCACCAGTCTAAAAACACTGCATATAATAGCTCTGCATGTCTGTGTGATACATATTCAATTGTGGTTTGATTCAGACCACTTTGGAAGAGCATAAGCTCTACAATCCAGAGGCCAAGATCAAACACAGAGATGGCACAGTGTAAGTGCCAATGTTACATCGATAGGTACGTTTATCATAGAGAAGTGAAGGTTAAGAGGTGACATGATAGCCATGTTTACATATTTGAAGGGATGTCATCTTTAAGATGGAGCAAGTCTGTTTTCTGCTGCTCCAGCGATTAGGACATGGAATAAATGTCTTCAAACTTCAGGAAAAGAGACTCCACCTAAACATTAAGAAGAGCTTCCTGATGGTAAGAGCAGTACTGGCTCAAGTGTGGTGGAGTCTCCTTCTTTGTAGGTTTTTAAACAGAGACGCAATAGCCATCTGTCACAGGGAGCGCTTTGATTGTGTATCCCAGCATGACAGAAGGAAGTTGGACTAGATGGTCCTTCGGGTGCCTTCCAACTCTACAGTTCTATGATTCTATGCTGCTATGCCATGGATTCATAGTGCTGGTCATATTCTGGACTGCACCAACTGACTGTGCACTATTGCTGTACAACAGACGACAGGGACTCCTTCCTAATGGATGGTTAGAATCCTGTTGGTGTCCTACACATAAGTAAGGTCCCCTCTTGAAGCAGCTGGACATTTCTGTCCAACATAAAACGTCTGCATTTGGTTGAAAGTCAGAAAGGTGGAGTTCTACATACGGATGCACGCTTGTTTTGCATTTGATTGCACAA
Source organism: Iguana delicatissima (assembly GCA_948472985.1). Lineage (NCBI taxonomy): Eukaryota > Metazoa > Chordata > Lepidosauria > Squamata > Iguanidae > Iguana > Iguana delicatissima. The sequence continues at coordinate 225,344 of CAOKZL010000566.1, read as the reverse complement.
CAACACAAGGGTCACACAGCACAATCAATGAATAACTCTGCATGCAGAGATTTACGCTATGCAACTCCAATGGTAGCTCTTGGTCAAAGTGCGCTAGTGCATGCACTCAGACAACACTTTAGAAAGCACAACCACTTTATGAACATTATGCTCAAAAGCCTGTTTGCAACAATAATCAGCACACAACCCTGGTATAACATCCTCTCAAAAGCAACAGCTGGCATAAGAATACTTACATTGGCGTGTATCATCAACAGGGTTCTAGCTCAACAGTCCCAGTTCCAGGCCACCATCCTGTCAGTGACACATGCGGGCGTTAAGCCCAAGGAATGCCTGCACATACCTACTCTGGGTTGTTGTGGAAGGTGGTATTCCCTTCCTCCCTCTGCAACAACCAAAGGCCCTTGCGCTCACCATCTAGCCACTGGAGCCCTCTGCGAGCTTTCCACCTGCCACTGAATGGCTGGGGTATGCTGCCTCTGTGTGTGATCTTGGCCTCTGGGTTGCAGAGCTGGGGAAGGGATCCAGAAGCGGATGACCATGCTTCTGTAGCAGAGGCAGAATTACTACCTCATTTGCTAAGACCTCTGGAGGATGCTGGAGGATCTCAGCAGATGATGTCACGATCAGTTTCTGACTGTAAGGACATAGTGAGATAGTTCTTTGATTCCCCCATGTCCTGCTCTCCATCAGCCACTGAATGGCTGTTGCAGGGGTTGCTACAGTGGCCAAACAATGTGTACAAGCGGAGAGAAGAGGAGAGATATAGTGTAGTTGCCCCTGCTGAACTTTTACATTACATTTTTCATACAGGATCACAACCTCTGTTTCCAGCTTATGAAGGCTGAGACAGCAAAGCTTTATAGCTACTGCCTTGTTAGGAGAAACAATAACAGGCTGGATAAATAAAGAGCCTGATTCAGAGCAAGGCAGCTTCGTACGTCTGCTCAGTTAAAAAGGGGGTTCCCCTCCTCACACTGGCCTTCTGCCTTTTTTGCTTCTGCATCACCCCACCTCACCTACCAGTCGCTTTGCAAAAAGCAGAAATCACACAGGCCAATCCCAGATGGGTGGGTGGGGCGACTTGGCACCACTGGGCACTCAAATGATTATATCCGTTTCCATCTTCATTTCATTCTAGGCATCTTGCCAATATCTAGAGACCAGAACAATCCATTTATAAAAGCAGTTACAATCAAAACCAGAAAGAACACTATGCAGAAAACCATTAGCAGCTGGCACAGCAAAGTGGTACAAGTGCTGGATCAGTCGGGAAGTCCCAGGTTCAAATCTAGTCTCCTTCAGGAGGCTGTAGGAAAGCCCTCGTTCTCTCCCCCCGCCACAAGAGTAAAAACAGAAATAATATTGACCTCCCTAAGGGTGGAACTCCAAAGTACAGTCCCTCAATTCCCCTGATCTGTTATCATAAAAGAAGATGTGGCAATTTCAGATCTACCTCAACAGGTTGTTGTGCAAACCATGTCATGTTAATGCAAAAGCACTTAGAACATTCCAAAAGCCCTATATAAATGCTGAACGTTACTTCAAGAATGAGGGAAGTATAGCCCTGAGGCCTCATTTGCCCCCCATGCCATTTGGGGGCCCTAGCCCCTCCAATTTCCTCAGACTGTCCTTTCTAGAAAAAAAAGGACAAACTGGTTTTCTTCGAAGCTTTCAGGATCAGCCATTCAAGACTTCTTGCTCTATTTGCCATAAAAGTACCCTTTTTTCAAAACCAGAAGTGGACTTCCAGCAACCCCCTCCAAATTATGGCAGTCCATATGGACCTATCCGGGCAGAAAATTGGTTGATCCTAGTTTCCCATCCCTGCTTTAGTCCTAGAATTGAACTTCCCTACCACCACTGTATATCTAATGCTCAGTGCCAGCTGGGGAATTCTTTTCCAAGGGCTGCAGCTCCCTCTGTATATGAGTTTGATGGATGAGCCTGATGTCTGGAGGTCTTGGATGCCAGCTTCTCAGGGCTGCTGCAGCAGTGGATTCCTGCATGGCAGGGGGTTGGACTAGATGGCCTTTGGTACCCCCTCAATGAGCTCATGACTCTCCCTGCAATCCTCAGATCAGCAAGCTCTCCCCAACGTCACAAGGAAAGTGAACCCTCGGCACTGAATTTGAACTTGCTGCCTGCTAAAAGAGACAGTTGACACAAAGCTCTGGGTATTCTCTTAAAAGTCTCCTGGTGCCTACTGCCACCCCTCCTTTCTCTCTTGTTGCTAGGACCCCCCCTCAGTTCCTGTCCAAGCAGGGTCAGCCATCCACCTTTATCTCTCTCCCCCCATCACTGTGTCATCCCATCATCCTCTCTGCCATGCAGTCATACTGACCCTCTGGGCTGGTACGGGCAGTATGTCTGGCCTGGGGGCCAGAGTCACGGAGCCCCCAATCCTGTCTGCCACCATGTTCTCCTCTTCTTCCTCCTCCTCTCCACTGGCCAGTCGCTGATAATCCGACTTCTCCCCCATGGCGTGCGGCTGAGAACGAAGGGCTGGGAAATCCAGAAGGTGGAGGACCCTGACTTGCAGAAGCGAAAGCTGCCGCAGTATCAGAAAGAGCCAAACGCACTCCAGACCAGTCTGGTCTCACCTGGGAGTGGTGTCAGGGGGCCATCTTTGCCCCAGCAGTAAGTGAGTCAGCCCTTCCCGGTTGCAGCCCCCCCCCAAGCTCTGCCTCTCCCCACTCCCACCAGCCCGAGAGGCAGCTGGAGGTGAGCGACAAGACAATCCTTCGCACACTTTCTCAGGCATCCTCTGGGTCATCACCATCACCGCCCCCTGCTCCTGCATCCCGTCGCCATGGCGAGCAGGAGAGGCCTCTTGCAAGGGGATGCTGTGAGATGGCTCAGCAGCCGGAGAGAGTGCAGCACGTCCGATGTGGCGGCAGCACCAGAGAGCAGGGTGGCGCTTTCCCAGGAAAGAGGAAGGAAGGCAGGCAGGCAGGCAGGAAGGCGGAGGTGAGAAAAATCACAATGCTACCCCCCAGCGGTCCAAAACGCAGGAGAAGGAGAGAGGGGAGGGGTGGGAAAAGCAGTAACTTGAGGAAACCGGGAAGCGGGAGAGGAGGGAAAGAACCAATCCTAAGCAAGGTCTGGAGTTTTTTTTTTTTAAATACCCAACCCTCTAGGGAGAGAGGTTGTCCAAAAAGGACACAAGACGTTTGGCAATGCAGCTGGAGCAGAAAAAACAAAATCCAAACGGTAGAGCTCTTTTTGCTTTTCACCTGCAGCTCTGCTGTTCTTCTCATCGTCCCTTTTGGGCATCTATACCCAGCCACGCCCCCTCCACCCAAAATGCCTACGGAAGGGGAAGGGAGGCATCACTTACTATACCTGCACCAGCAGGTAGGTTGCCACCCTGTGTTGGGGCAGAGGAAGGGAGTTGTTCAATGAGGCTTTGGTTCCTAATCGGTTTTATACAAACTCTCAAATGTACTTGGTTTTAAATTGCTTTAAACTATTACAAGCAGCTTCAATCTCGTCTTTTTAATTTCTTTTAATATTCTTTTGGCCTTTCATAATCATTTTTTAAAAATTTTCCACTGTTTTAAGTAAGTTGGTTTTATCGCACGCTGCCCTGAGATCTTTAGAAAGAGAGAGGAACAGAAATATTTAAATACGTACATACATCTTCACATTTTTAGAGGACATAATTGCGGTACTATGAAAGTACTTTGACAACCAAGGTCCTATCTTTTGGAATTCTGGGATCTGTAATTTCATGAGGGACTTAGAATTTCCTGCCAGACAGCTGTACTGTCTGAGTGAACTAACAACCCCAGGATTCCACAGGATGCAGCCATGGTAGATAAAGTGGAATAAAGTGGGAGTAAAGGGCTAAAATTGTAGAGTGTGAAAAAGAAAGAGAAAAAATGAAATGCACAGATATAGGATGGGTGACTTCTGGCTTCACCATAGTACACATGAAATAAATCTAGGAATCTTAGTGGACCACAAGCTGAACGTGAGTCAGCCGTGTGATACGGCAGTTAAAAAAGCCAATGCAATTCTAGGCTGCATCAATAGGAGTACAGTGTCTAGGTCAAAGGAAGTGATCGTACCACTCTGTTGATAAGCTGGAACATGTCAGAGGAGGGCAACCAAAACGTTTGAAGGCCTGGAAACCATTAAGCCCTAGGAAGAGCAGCTTAGGGAGCTGGGTATGTGTAGCCTGGAGCAGAGAAGGTTAGGACGAAACATGATAGACATGTTTAAGTATGTGAAAGGATGCCATATGGAACAAGCTTGTTTTCTGCGGCTCCAGAGACTAGGATATGGAACAATAGCTTCAAACTACAGATAAACAGATTCTACATAATCATTAGAAAGAACTTCCTGACAGTAAGAGCAGTTTGACAGTGGAATGTGCCGCTGGCTGGAAGTGTGGCAGAGTCTCTTTCTTTGGAGGTATGTAAACAGAGGCTGGATGGCCATCTGTCAAGAGTGTATTCCTGCATGACTGCATGGGTCTCTTCCAACTCTGTGATAGATCTGAGAACATGTGCAGAAAGGTACCAGTCCACAGGATGCTTCTTGCTCATCATACCAGAGGACTCGGCTCATTGAGACAGAGCACGGTGGGAAAGCCCTGCAGCTCTAAACACGTGAAGGTAAACCCTGCCTACGCACACCTGTCACCACACCAGTACGACAGGAATCCAGGACGCACGCCAGGGCTGTGGCGGGCGGAAGTGACGGAGGGGCAGGTTGGCAAGCTGCCAGCTTCGTTCTCCCAAGCCCCGGAGGGACACAGCTCAGAGGAGTGTGCAAATAAATAATGGAGGAAGCCAGCTCTGGGGTAGAGTTCGGGAGCTGGAGAGGCTGGTTGGGAAATTGTTGGGTTTTGGGGGAAAGGAGAAGCATTAGCGCACCCAAATATGACACCTTGGGATGTGGAATAAATGTAGAACTGGGTGGCATGAACTCTTGCTTTTCAGTACTATAAATCCCAGAATACTGGGATCTGTAGTCCAAAAAAGGAAGCTTTTTCAACCCCTGAATAAATTGCCCTACAACTTGTGCACAATAGGAAATAAATCATTCCGAAAATTTAGGTTCACTTAGTGAAGATTAGTGACTGCCAGGGTATCTGTACCCTCTCTTTTTTTGGGCTCAGTCAGGAGTGAAGAAGGTGCATCCCAAAGGGTGCATTCAGTCCCTGGACCCTTCTTGTGCAACCACTTTATAAAGCCCCCCACAAATACTAACAAAGACTCCCAACAGTGCCAATTTTTTTTAAAAAATAAATTCAGCATGATTTTCAAGCAATTTTCACCAGAAAACTGTGCAGAAAGTCCCCTAAATTTGTGAAAATGCATGAAACTGCCCCCAGCTACTGCCAGGAATGCTTCCTCTCTCTTTTTTCTTCCCAGGAGTTCTCAAAATGGCAACTGGAAGTGCTGTGGTATCTCCTGTCACCACTTTGAGAAGAGGTCTCAGGAAATACAGAAGTATTTTGGAGCGTAGGAGAGTCTGAATTTGTAAAGTTTTGTAAATGTAAAATTCTAAAGGCAGGAAGGCAAGGTGAACAGGCAACGCATTTGTGAGGCAGGGGGTCTCAATCTTTGTTCCTCCAGGTATTTTGGACTTCAGCTCCCAGAACACCTAGTCATGAGTCCAGCTGGCTCGGGCTTTTGGGAGATGAAATATAAAACACCTGGAGGACCAAAGTCAGAGAAAGACTGCTTTAAGAAATAATGAAACTGGAGCCAGTTGTCCCCCAACCTGACACTCTTAATGAACTCAGGGAATGTTTTACCATGACATTCAAGCAAGTCTAAAAAGTAGCTCTGTCCCAGATCTGATAGTTTCTGAGTTGCTAGAAAAGGAATTCGTTTTCATTTGAGTGCAGCAAATGAGTGCAGCTGCTGTGTGGGAAGTGGAAGCTTCATTTGACCCAGCTGGGTTGCGGGGCGGGGGGGGGGTTGCATTATGCTTACATGCTGGGGCAGCCAGTGCCTTCCATGTCATTGAGGCCATGACTCTGACCTGGGTTTTACTCCAGATTTTAACAGAGTCCTGGCCTCAAAATAGATTCAGCACCCTGGAGAGCTTCTGTAACATCTGGGAATAAAAGCCACCATTCTATTTATCTACTGAAATGCAGTGGTGGAAAAGAGTTCTGTGGATAACTTGGAAAGCTAAAAAGAGAAATAAATGGGTCCTAGAACAAATCAAGCCTGAACTCTCCCTTGGAGCCAAGATGACTAAACTGAGAGTGTTGTAATTTGGACGTATCATGAGAAGACAGGACTCATTAGAAAAGACAATGATGCTTGATAAGGCAGAAAAAAGAAGGAAGAGAGCAAGACCACATTACGGATGGACAGACACAATCACGGCTCCCTTGAGTCTGCAAGACCTGAGCAGAACTGATGATCTCAGGGTGACTTGGAAGTCATAGGAAGAAGCTGCTTAGGGAGCTGGGTATGTTTAGCTTGGAGAAGGGAAGGTTAAGAGGGGACATGACAGCCATGTTTAAATGTTTGAAAGAATGCTATATGGAGGATGGAACAAGCTTTTTTTCAGCTGCTCCAGAAACTAGGACATGGAGCAATGGCTTCAAACTACAGGAAAAGAGATTCCATCTGAACATTAGTAAGAATTTCCTGACAGTAAAAGCTGTTTGAACGTGGAATACACTGCTTCAGTGGAGTGTAGTGGAATCTCCTTTTTTTTTTTTTTAAGTTTTTAAAGATTGAGGCTGGATGGCCGTCTGTTGGGAGTGCTTTGACTGTGTCTTCCTGCTTGGCTGAAGGGAGTTTGACTGGATGGCCCTTGGGCTCTTCTCCAAATTTATGATTCTAGGATCTATTCACTTTGTTTATATCTTGTTTTTCCTTAAAGCTGGTGCACAAAGTGGCTTACAAGACAAAGAGAAATACCAGTGAAAAACACAAGTAGCTAAAAAAAAACCCATAAAAACTTAGGATTAAATAATACTAGTGTATTTACCTGGCATTGCCCAGGATTTTATTTTCTCATAGGTAACATTTGTTAGAAATACCTTAGGAACTACCTTACCTTATTTTAGGCATTACATGCGGTTGAAATACACAGTTTTGAGATCCTGTATCTCTGATTTTTCAAACTGCCTTGTCCAGTACCTGTAACTTTTCTCCATATTCCCCAATTCAATATGTATTCAGAGCTGTTAACATAGAGAGGTTCGGTTTCTGAGGGAATACGCTGTCCTCCTCCTTCTTGCTGTTAGGCCTTGTCTCCATAGCAACCAGCCAGGCCCAAGAGCTTTCTGGCCTAGAATTCTAAAGGTCCCTCCCTAAACTGCCAACCCCATGATTCTATAGAACATTCACAGGCAGCCGATTTTATGAGGTCTTCTCGCCTGACACAGCCAATCAAATGCCTGCCTGACACAGACAAACTCACAAACTTTGACTTTTATATATTAGATTACACTATTTCTCTAGAAGCCTAGACCATTAAACTGAGGTTATAGTACTTTGAACATATCATCAGACAACGTGATTAACTGGAAAAGTTAACAATGCTGTGTAAAGCAGGAGGCAGAAAGAAAAGTAAAAGACACAATATGGGTGGATGGAATCAGTCAAAGAAACCCCAACTGCACTGGTTTTGCAAGACGTGAGCAGGGAAGCAGATGACTGCCCTGCTCACATCTTGCAAAACCAGGGCTCTTGGATGTTTACAGAGTCAAAATCCTTTCAATCTTCATATAAAAGCAAAGAACAAAATCATACAGCACTTTAACACAAAAGCCCGTTTCTGGTAAAGGGATCAGTTCCTCAAAGTTGGCTGGAATCATTAGAATCATAGAGTTGAAAGAGACCACAATAACCATTGAGTCAAACCCTCTGCCATGCAGGAATCTACACTCAGAGCACTCCCAGCAAGTGGCCATCCATCCTCTGTTTTTAAACCTCCAAAGAAAAAACCCACCACTGTTCCAGGCAGCAAATTCCGCTGCTGAACAGCTCCTACTGTCAGGAAGTTCTTCCTGATGTTTAGGTGAAATCTCTTTTCCTGTAGTTTGAATCCACTGCTCCATGTCCTAGTCTCTGCAGCAGCAGAAAACAAGCTCGCTCCATGTTCAACATGACATGGCTATCATGTGCCCTCTTAACCTTCTTTCATCAGACTAAAAATACCCAGCTCCCTAAGATGCTCCTCATAGGGCTTTATGGTTTCCAGACCCTTCGCCATTTCGGTCACCCTCCTTTGGACACATTCCAGCTTGTCAATATCCTTCTAGAACTGTGGTGCCCAGAACTGGACACAGTATTCCAGGTGAGGTCTGACCAAAGCAGAATTGAATGGTATTATTACTTCCCTTGATTTTGACACTATACTCTTATTGATGTAGCCTAGAATTGCATTGGCTTTTTTAGCTGTAACATCACACTGTTGACTCATCTTCAGCTTGTGGTCCACTAAGACTCCTAGATCCCTTTCACACAGCCTAGCTTCTCAAGAGAGTTCCAGAGTTTAGGAGCTGCCATGAAGAAGGCCCTGTCTCGGATCTGCCAAACCAATGACGTGGAAGCTACTGTCCACGTGAAGGCACTGTAGATTAGGACATCAAGAAAGCCATGAATGGGCTTCACCCGACTGCCTGGCCTCTTACTCAAGTTCCTCTGGTGCCTCTACTTCTCTTCGCTTGTCATGGGATACCACTAATAGGATTGGTAGGTTAAACAATGGTAGGAATATGCTGGCTAGGGTTGCTGGGACTTGCACTCCTGGTTCAGGCTGTAGTAGTGGTAGGTGAAGGGACTTCCATGGCCTTGACCTGTTGCACACCTTGATACTTGGGCTTTTGGTCTCTGCAAAGGAGTGACTCACATCCTAAACTGGCTGAAACAGGCACCTTCAGAGAGGCAGATTAAACTGGAAGAAGTGTCCTGTCTCGAACTAGCCACTGCAGCCTTCCAGACCTGAATGTTGAGCTTCTGTATTTAGCTTCTGCTTAAAAACAGCTCTGCTAAAACCCAAGCCCGAGGAATTGCACCCATGTCACCATAAAGCAGAATGGCACATCTTCCTAGCAAAGCAGCCTTCCCAGAAATCAACAGAAAGTGAGCAGAAATCATTTCCTGTTTCAAAAAAGAAGCCCCCACAAGATGGTAAAAATATGGTGGAAATGCCCCCCATGCTCCCAGAGGGCATTTTGGGGTGAACAAAGTCTTGACCTCCAGGGGTTTGGGGGACCCATAAACAACATTAGTTGCTGCAGGCTGATCTAAGGCAAGGGGAACTTCATGGGCGGGGCCATTCTGCCCCCCAAAACACTCCCTATGGGCCACACACTCCTGATGGCATCCAAGCAAATCTCCTCTATCAGCAGCATCCTGGCCAAAATGGTGATGGGAGTAACATCATGTCACTCCCAGTTGCCATATTGGTTAAGATGTGGTCAAAAACATGGTATGATGATGAGGTGTGAGAACTTTGGCGGAGTGGTTTTCATTACTGGTGTGTGTTTTCATACCTGGGGTAGTTTGGGTGCAGTTCAGATGAGAACTGCCTAAAAATTGGGAAGATAGCTTTGGGAGGGAGTCTATCAGTGGCTTTGTGGCCTGCCGGGGGCTTCATGAGCCACAAAAGTGGGCTCTGGGGGCCACATGCTTTGCTGGCATGACCCGAAAACACCAGAATTGTCCAGAAAGGGCAAAGCTCTTAATTAGTCTGCCGAGGAGAGAAACAGGACTATAGGAATTGCTACACCAAGAAATTGCCTGAATCAGAGGTAGGCAATGGGGTGGGGGGAACAGGGTGCAATTCCTCCAGCCTCTTCATTCCCCCCACCACAATACCTCCTATTTTCCTCTGTAGTCCTCAAAATGACAAACAGAAGCAACATCATATCACTTCTTGACAAAATTTGGAAACAGGCTACAGACGAAAACAGAAGTTCTGGGTGAGAGTGGGAGGTTCGGAGGCAGCCACATGGGTAGTCATGTTTTTTAATGTTTTGAGAGACATTTTCCCTGTGTTTTTTCAGGCAAAACCTGCCAAAAAATTGCACTGAGTTTTTTTTAAAATGGGAGGTTGGAGAGATTGGTGGTGGGGATTTCAGGGGCCACAAAAGTGGGGCCTGGTGGATTCATGTGGCTTGCAAGCCATACAGTGCCCCTTCCTGGCTTACATCAAGGATGTGAAACTTGTGGCCCCGGATACATCTGGATTACAACCCCACCTCAATCTACGAGCAACTTCACACATGACAAAATTCAAAAATCTTTTACAGAGAAAACCTCTGCTACATAGGAAATTACACAAAACTTGCATGCCGGATGCCATATGTTACAAACCACACATTTATGAATTTTGTAAGAACAACCAGCCACACTGGGCAAGTCCACAGGCAGGACACAATGCCACCTTCCTGCTTGTAGGTTCTCCAGCAATTAGTACACAGCGGTGAACAGCCACTGGCCCCAGAGGTTTAATACACAGTCATCCTGACCAGTAGCCCATTGGTAGCCTTGTCTTCTGTACATTTGCCTAATGCCTTCTTACAATCATCCAGGCTGGTGACACATGCTAAGCTAAAATACTTGCGTGTGACATAACTTCACCTGACAATCTATCAGTGGGCATTACACAATTCACTGCACAGAATATTGCCTGGGCGTTCTTTGAAGCACCCCTTTTAAATCATCACGCCTTAAATGGGACAATGTGTGCCCTCAAATGCCACCAACACCATCTTCCCATGGCAGCCGGTGCCTCAGCTATCAGTGGACTGGTGAACCCACTTCTAGCTCTACTGTGAATTTTAAGGGAGCCAGCCAAGGTAACCCCATTCAACTGCCTTGGATTCCATTTGGGAGAGAGGCAGGATATAAATTCAACATATGCACACATATACACAGCATCCTAAATAGTTTTCTAAAGTTCACACTAAATCCCAGAGTGGATTCACCACCCAACGGCATGGAAGCCACCAGCAGCACACCGCCATCTTGCATCTGATGTGGGAAAGGCTATGCTTCACAATGAGAATCTGAAAGCTCTGCCTGAATGCTATTGCTGCCACAAGGAAGCAATCGGTCTTCTCTAAAGATGCCTCCACCAGTAATCACTTCCTACCTGAACTTAGTTTTTACGGAATCTGAGATCCTTGGAATAGCTGTGGTCAGGCCAGGGGTAATGACCATGATGAGAGATAGTTTGAGAGCACATTGATGTCACAGGATATTTCTGCCTAGCAGAACATGGCAACTCATTTGCACTGATTGCAAAACCAGTAACTACTCAGTCACCACACATGTGACAAACATACAAACTGTTTCCTCCATGGTAGAACATTCAGCGTTTGTGGTGGAACCCATGAACAATAGCATAACAAATCACACTTTGCTTTTATACTGTACATTTTAAGTATGTGAAGCATAACACCTGCACACAAAATAACATCATTTACAACAGTCCTCTCAGGTAGGCCAGTAACATTAATGTCATATTGCAGGTGGAGCAAGAGAGAGACCCAATGAGTGCATACACGAAGCAACATCTAAAACTGTGGCTTCCTGGATGATGCTCATAGCAGCTCTTTCCGGTAAACTCTCTATACAAAAACCTAAATACCCAGCTGATGGTATCACAAGAGTGCACAGAACATGTGATCTCCTACATTGCGAATTGATGCCTGTGCAGGAAATTCTTTATACCCATAGCAACCACAGCCAACGACTTCTTGTGTAAAGAAGAAACAAAACCACAACTCATTGTCCACACCAAAACGAGAGCCATCACAATCCCCAATCAAGAAAGAACAAAACACTCTCTTTGCTACTTGGAAAAAGGTATTTGGATCATTTCAGGCAACCCCCCTACATACACCACCCTCCTCAAAGAAGACCCCCTTGTTTTGTGATCCCTCAGCTGCGGTCCGTTTAGCGTCAGTTGGGCTCCCTGAGTTTTGTCAGTTTCAGTCTCATATAAAGTTCAGAAACAGCCCTGGGGCCCACCACAGGGCTGGGGAAGAAAACAGAAGTTTCTTCTTTGGCGACCAAGCCAGCGAGACAGGTTTGAAATCCTCACCCAAACAGCCCTAAGCTGGATGCTGTCAACATCCCACCGAGGGATGGAAAGGGCAGCTCCTAGATGGACCAGAGACTGGTCCCCACATCTGTACTCACCTCCTGCATCCCTTCTGCAGGTTTCTCTCCAAGAGCTCAGGTGGCTGTTTGCCCATCACACAGTTGGTGCACAAACATCTGGACAGAAGTTGCTTGCTTTCTCTCTCTCTCTTCCTCTCTCTCCTCCCCTCCCTCTCCCAGCCAGCCAGCCAGCCAGCCTCCCTCCCTCCCTCTGTCTCCCAATTGGCTCCTCGGTCACATGACAATGACTTCACCCATCCTGGCATGCGAGGAGGAAGGTGACCATTCAACTCATTAGCCATGCAGGCAGGCAGCGGCCCGCTGGGCAGGGGAGGCAAGCCGGCGGGCGGGCCAGCCAGGCGTGTGGGTGGCGTCAGAGTTTCGGCGACAGGCCGCTCTGTTCCGCAGGGAGCTCGGCCAGTTTGGTTGGTTTCCCTGGAAAGGAGCACACAGGCTCACCTTTGTGCAAAAAGGCAACGCTTTAATGCACGTGAGCGAGAACTCTCTCCCACTCACCCATCTCACCCTTCCACACGCTCCCCTTGGAGATCTTGGAAATCCTGAATTGCAATGGAGAGCAAGGCATGTTGTACTGCCAGCCAGGTGAATACAGCACAGCATGTATTCCTTAGTACTCAGTATCACTTAGAGCCACAGAATCACAAAAATGGAAGAGACAGCAAGAACCATCCAGTCCAACCATGTTCTGTCATGTAGGAAGGCACAAATTTAGCATAACTCCAAATTCTTTGGAGGGGATTTTGGCAAATTCTCTATTGCCAACATCTGACAGGCAAGGAATCCCACAAACAGATTCAGAGACTGTGGGAAAGGAAACCCAAGCACATCAGTAAATCTCTCCTTGGGTAAGTTTTATACCCTTCAACACCTGACAGATGAAAACCACATGCTGCCAAGCAACTTCAGTGTATTGTGAAGACGGCAAAAGTGATTAATGAGGAAGAACACACAAGCTAGGAGAGAGACTGCAGCAGTTGGCTTTTGCCTTAGCCTATTGGAAAGGGCAACGTTCTGACTCCTTCTCTCCCCTCCTCTCGATGCCTTAATGGAGTGCAAACTTCTTCTGCACTTTAAATTCACTTTGCAGCAACCAAAGTAAGGGGGGATCAAGAGGGGAAAGTGGGAGGAGGAGAGAAAAAACGGGGATATTTTAAAAGCAGCTGAAAAAGTGGCACAACAGAGGATTAATCAGATCCACATTGGGAAAGCTGAGGGCTATGAAGTTTCTCACATTTCCACTTGTTCTTGTTCCAGGTGGCTTTAATGGCTCGTGTGGGATAGCCATTCCGCACACCAAGCTTCTCCCATTCCTGTACATGTAACAAATTTCTGCTCACTACTCTTTCTCAGTGGTGAGAAAGCAGAGCTTGGAAATGTTCCTTTGTTGGACTACAGTTCCCAGAGGATAGTCTGGACAGCATCTGCTTAGGGCCACAGTTCTACCATTAACCACAAGGAGATGCTGGACTCCATCAGCAGAAGGGCTGGGATGCTTCCTCTGCTGCGTTCCATCTGCTGCATCATTTACCACCGACATATCTTGTGACATAGCAGTAACATGTGTCCATGTCCAGCGACAAAAGAACCCTTGGAGAGGCCTGGAACTTCCACAACAAGACACCTGACGCAGGAAGTATGGGTACTGAGAGTGACCTGTTACTATAGAGACCAGAGAAAGTTGAGACAGAGTCTATGTCTGTGATGCTACTTCTGTAACCTGGGCGCTCCCACCAGCATTGTGAAGATACAGCATAATAGCAAAAAACAGACCCACAGTGAGCCACAAATAGAAACAACTGGTAGGAAAAAGTAGTGCTGGTCTAAAACACAACTTGCAGAGTAGCATGCCTCTGAGGACAAAAGAGAGACTTCAGTGAGAGCCTGAAGTGCTTATAAAATCTCCCTTGAGGACTTCATAAACCCCTTGCAGTTTTCCCAAGAAGCTTGCTCACTTCCCTCCTAACGCCCACCACCAAAGTTCAATTTATTTTATCTTATCCTTCCTTTCTCTAAACACAGGGCCCGAGGCAGCTGACAACAAGGTTAAAACAAGACACAACTCAAAACGTGTGCCCACAGACACACATTGTTAAAAACCCTTCTGTACAGTTAAGCAGCAAATGACTATTTCAACAAGCAACAACAACAACAACAACAAAACAATGATAAAGGTTTTTTATTTGTGAACATCATAGTTTGTACTATTTCAAGCTCAGAATTGTGTATCAGGTACAGAACCCAACATTTTGCCCCCCCTTGCTAATATAAAAATTGTTTTTTTAATACATTCTAGTCACCGAGATCAAAGGACAGAAGAGATATAAGAGAATTTCTAGGAACAAGACCCCAGCAATCTGTAATCCTCTCCCCTCTTCCATGAAAAGTCCTTTAAGCTGCTTCTCTATGCCTCCACCTCAAATTCCTCCCATATGACCAGCACAACAAATCTTATGATGTAGGGACTACATCATTCCCCACTCACAAGGAGCTCGGACTTGATCCAAAAAACCAAGGGTGGATAACTTCTGACCCCAGGGACACATGTAAACACCAACGCTTTTTTTGTTGCCCTCAACCTTTTCCAGATTTCCTGGACCATACTTTTCCCAGTCAAAAAGGGTGGGATGAATTGCTTCCTTTTTTTAAATTGTGCCCCCAGCACCATTAAACAAAAACCTACACCTTTGAAGGAGCAGTTGTTTTTTCAGTATCAGCCTATGTCTGCTGCAGCTGCCTATCCCTGGAATAAATGGAATAAGAAACTGAATGCTCAGTTTAGAAGCAGACAGCCAAGTGATGCCCTCAGAATGCAAATCTTGCCCCGCACTGTCTTCTCCTGCAACAGGACAACCACCCCCACCCCAGCTGGCTTTGGGAGTGATTGCTGCAGGAAGAATGTTTCCATGTCTGTGGTTCCCAAACTTTGGCCATCCACGTGTTCAGCTCCCAGAAGCCCCAGACAGCTTGGCCTTCAGTCAGGAATTCAGGGAGGGAGCTGATGCCCAAAATATCTGGAGGACCAAAGTTTGGGAACTAGTCATCCCTCCACATTCGCTAGGGTTAGGGCCACACGACCCCCGTGAAACTGAAAAAACCATGAATAACTCTAAACACTCCTAAACCATATTTCATGCACAAAAAAGGTATGATCACCATATTCAGTCCACCATGGATTCTTCTGAGGCATCGGGGTTCCTTCACAAGGCGGAGGTGGGTGGCCGTTGGGGCTTCCAGCCACCTCCACTGCTGCCCCACACCATCTTCCATAGGGACTCACAAGCCTCGTTTCCAGTTTCTCAGTCCCATGAAGCTTGCAGTCCCGATTAAAAATGGTACAGGGGCGCAGCAGAGGTGACAGCAAATAATCTGTGAATAACCAAATCTGCAAAGGTGAAAGCCACAAGTGTGGAGGGCTGACTGTACTGTCTTATGTATTTGTTCCTAAATGTTCTACACCTTTTTAGTTCCAGCCAAGAAAGGTAAATTAAAAGCCATGCAATGAGATAGTAGTAAAAGTTACTCAATAAAAGGTTAATAAAATACAACCATTGTATCCATCTGTCTGAAACAGTACTCCCCAATCTTTGGTCCTCCAGATGTTCTGGACTGCAGTTACTAGAAGTCCCAATCAGTATGGCCAATGCTCAGGAATTTTGGGAGCTGAAGTCAAAAATATCTCAGGTGCCACAGATTGAGAACAAGTCTAAAACCAAAAGGTGAGTTAAACCAATTGCCTTAGCATCACTGTGGGTAGCCCACTTTGAGACCAGGCAATGTAGCATAACGGTAAGACATTGATTTTGGGAGTGGGTAGGGAGAAAGAAAGAAAGCCATGTAGCTGAGGGATAAATTTGCACATTGATGGTGCCAGAGCCAGTCCTCAGTATCCTAAGTGAAAAGGTCCCTCACGCTGCATTTGCCGTGAGCACTGTGTAGACAGAACAATAACAGACAGATCCATGCAGCCAGGCAAGCTCTTACATAAGCAGCAAATGGCAATCTAAACAGCCATGGGCTAAACTCAGTATTCATCCCAACTGCATTGAGCCCACTGAAGTGAACAAGGCTTATTTAGTAACCATTTAGACATGCTCCAGTTAAGTTCAGAGCTGCTTCAAGTTATGGAGACAACCTGGAACATCTCCAGGGAAGGGTCATCAAGATGATCAGAAAACCAAATCTTACAAGGAATGACTGAGGGAGATAGTACGTTCAGCCTCGAGAAGAGAAGATTGAGAGGGATGTCATGTAGAAGAGGGAGGAAGCTTGTTTTCTCCTGTTCCAAAGACTAGAACGTGAACCAATGGATATTAGAAAGGAGAATCCACCTGAACTTCAGGGAGACCTTCATTACTATAAGAGCGGTCTGACAGTGGAACAATCTGTCTCAGAAAGCGGCCAACTCTCTTCCTCTGCTTTAAATAGAGGTCAGATGAGCATCTTTCAGGAGTACTTTGACTGGGTATTCCTGCCTTCCAACACTCAAAAAAGAAACAAAAACACACACAAAAAACCCCCAAAAACCCACAAAAACATTCACTGGCGCCACGTAGTGTCTTCTGGTGGGAATGCAGGACTCCGCCAGAATTGTTCATCATCTTATTCCTCCTGAGCTTCGTAAAATGTGCTGCAACCAGTGCTTGAGAAAAGTTACTTTTTGGGGACGAGAGCTCCCAGAATCCTCGACCAGCAATTTCACACGATATTATTATTATTTCATTTATTTATATCCCGCCCTTTTCTCAATAATGGCACTCAAGGCAGCTAACAACACATTTAAAACAACGCAAATTTAAGAACTATACAAAAACATTCATGAAAGTATAAAAGTTAAAACACAATTAAACAATTTATAAAGTTAAAACATCAGACATTAAGAATATTAAAATTCATTAAAAGACTTTATATAAATCTTACAACCAGCACCACACAGCATTATAACCAATCCTAATCAGTTCATAAAAGCCTCGCAGCACAAACATGTTTTGGTCCGCCGATGGAAGGACAGCAAGAATGGGGCCGTCTTGGCCTCCCAAGGGAGACGGCCTTCTAGGTGGGAACAGCCACCAAGAAGGCCTTCTCTCCTGTTCGCACCAAACAAATCTGAGAAGGTGCTGGGACACAGAAGGGCCTCTGCAGACAGGATTTGAGCTCTACTGGACACATAAAAGGAGATACAGTCCTTTGAATACCTGGACTCAAGCCATATAGGACTCTATAGATCAAAACTAGCGCTTTGCATTGTGTCAGAAATTGACTGGCAGCCAGTTGAGCTGTTGCAACAAGGGAATTGTGTTCTCCATGTATCCAGCCCCACTTAACAACCTGATTGCAGCTTATTGGGCCAAATGAAGTTTCTGACCACTCTTCAAAGGCAGCCACATGTAGAGTGCATTACAATAATCCAAACAGGACATAACCAAGGAATGCACTACAGCTGGCCAGATCCAGCTTCTCCAGGAACAGGCGCAGTTGGTGCACTACTTTTAACTGTGCAAATGTACTCCTGTTCACTGCTGAAACCTGACCCTCCAGGCTCAGAGGTGAATCCAGGAATACTCCCAAACTGTGAGCCTCCATTTTCAGGGGCAGTGTAACCTCATCCAACACAGGCTCAATTCCTAAGTACATTTGTCTTTTCTCGATTAAGTTTCAACTTGACACACACCAATTATGATAGACACCTTCAAGGAAGAACCTTTTGACAATGAATCCACAATTTTTGAAAATGAAAGATGCTTTCATTTAGGACAAATAAATCACCAGGAATTGACAGCACACCAACAGAGCTGTTTCAAGCTATAGAGATGGAATCCATACAAATTCCAAAACTCTGGCAACAAACACAGAAGACAAAACAACAGCACATAGACTGGAAACACTTGAAATAAATTCCAGTGCCTAAGAAAGGGGAACCCAGAGACTGTGACAACCATTGGATAATTGCACTGACCTTACAAGCAAGCAAGGTTTTATAAGAAAGACTTTCTCTCTACATGGAGTGAGAAATACCAGACATCCAATCTGGGTTCCAAAAAAGAAGAAGAAGAGGCAATAGAGATTGCAATAGAGGCAATTGCAAGCACAGATTGGATAGAATATCAGAAGAAAATGATCTTGTTTCTTTATAGATTATAGCAAAACCTTTGACTGTGCAGATTATGAGAAACTGTAGTTTGATCTAGAAGACACAGAGATGCCACAACATCTAATCATCCTGATGGGTAACTTACACTCTGGACCAAAGGCCATTGTCTGGATATGACACGGAGGAACAGTAGAAAATGCTGTTTCTTGCACAGAAAATGCTGTTTTCTATGCGACAATACCACATTCAAATTATGCACAGAATAAGTCCTAAGCTATGAAGATTCTTTTCATTTCAGGATTCTGCTCGTTAGGACTTCCTGACACTCAAGAAACACATTTTTCAGCCATTTTTTGGAACATTTTTTATTATTCTTTCCATCTTTAGCATTTCCTTACCTGAGGCTCTACTACTTGCGTCATTCTTCTGTGTTTCTAATCCCAGTGTTCACCTGGTCCTTGTTGCACTACCTTCCTCTTCCAGATGCAGGGGGCACTGCGAAGGGGAGCTTGTCTTGGAACAGAAGGTCACAACAGACCCATCTAACTCAGCACTCAGCTGCTGCAGGGTGTCCTGGTCTTCAACTCATGCCATAGGATCCAAGACTACAAAGGGCTACATCACAGCAAAATCCAATGCAAGGAGTCACGCAGAACCTGCAGCAAGGTGGATGAGAGAAATTTTGGTGAGCCAACTTAATCAGCAAGAAATCCTTAATGAACTTAATCTAAAATTTGGGAGTTAATTGGGTCTGCTAGCACTCTGTACAGAAAAAGATGCAGCTTCAGGAACACAGAATCATAGAATCAAAGAGCCAGAACAGATCAAAAGAGCCATCCAGTCTTACCCCATTCTCCCATGTAAGAAGGCACAATCAAAGCACTCGTAACAGATGGCCATCCAGCCTCCCTTTAAAAACATCCAAAGGAGACTCCATCACGCTCCCAAGCAGCACATTCCCCTACCAAACTGCTCTTCCCCTCAATTTCTTCTTAATGTTTAGGCAAACTCTCACTTCCTGTAGCTTCAAGCCACTGCTCCATGTTCTAGTCTCTGGAGCAGCAGCAAACAAGCTTGCTCCATCTTCCATATGACATCCCTTCAAATATTTAAACCTGGCTGTCATATCACCTCTTAACCTTCTTTTCACCAGGCTAAATACAGCTAGTTCCCTAATCCACTCCCCACAGAGCATAGCTTCCCAGCCTTATAGGGGATATATTTTGCCTTTTAACACAATCAGTAGAATATAAGCCTGGCTCCCCACCATTTATAGTCCTCATTTTTTTGCTTCCTGTCCACCTCTCTCTCCTGCTTAATTCCCTTTACCCACTTGTCTTTTTTTTTAGCCATCTCAGTTTTGCTTCCTTTTCAGCATGAATACATTAATCCCACCACAGAACAGTTCCTTCCATCAGGATGTTCCTCCTAATATTTAGTCAGAATCTCCTTTGTTTTAAGAGAACCCAGAAAACAAGCTCAACCCATTTTCAAGTGATACCCTTCCAGATACTGAAATAAGGCCATCTCCAACCACCTCTCAATGTCTTCTTCTCCAGAGTCAACATACTCAGCTTTTTGAACCATTCATCACATGACTTGGTTTCTCCATGAACCTTACAACAAATCCTTAAAGTAGGCTAGCATTGTCATCTCATTGCCTGCTTGGGGTGTACAGCAAGGGGTGGGGCATTGCAGAGAGTGACACTGAAAATCATTCTCACCTAGAACTCTTCTATTTGCTGTGTTCACGTTACCTTGGTTGCTTTGCCTGCCTCTTTGCTCTGGATGCCCTAATTGCTTCTTTAAAATGCTGAAGTTTTCAGCTGCTACGATGCTAGACATCTGGGAAGTGAAGGATAATGTCACTGGGAGAGCAGAATGCTTATGAGGAAGGGCAGTGCCCTAGATTTGTCTGCCCTGGGCACCTTTGGTTTAAACCAAGGAACAGCCTGGTTGAAAAATCAGTCTTTCAATGACCATATTCCACACTAGCTCCTGGTTCTTAATTCAGCACCTCTCCTTACCTCCCCACCCTCACTCTTCTTCGCTTGGACTGACACTTGCTGTGTCAAGCCACCAACAGCCACTCCCTATCCTGGGCACTATCTAGATATGCCAATTTCGCATTCTCAACAGTTCATGCAAAAAAACAAAGGCAGTGGTGGAAATACCTCCTTCCCCGTATATAGGTGGGCATCATTCTTACTATTATCTTTATCAGCATCTATACCTGATCTTTTCTCCAAAACTAGGACTCATGACAGCTAATCACAACTGGTAATTAGTTGAAGTTTTTACCCCTACCTTCTCATCTTGTTACTACAGCCTTCAAGGTAACATGTGACACCATCTTTTTCACTCTCCTTGGCTCCACAGGGTATTTATTTTTACACAACCCCCTTGTGAGGTAGGCAGAGCTTTGGGGGAAAGAAGGCTACCTTTTGGACTATAAGCTCTCAAAATCTTCCCCAGCTGCCACAGCCATGGCAGCTGGGGAGAGTCTGGGCGTTATCATCCAAAACCCTGTTTCAGGCAAGCGTTGGAGGTTCATTAAGCTGATAATGACTGAGCCAGGGCCACGCAGAACTGGGGCCAAGCAGAGCCTGGAGCCTGGGTGTCCTCCACATACAGCCCCCAGGCTGTGGATGATGGGAGTTGTAGTGCTGCAGGAGCCCAGAGAACACAGAGACCACAGAACAAGAAAAAGAGTAATTTATTACGCGCGGGCTTTTGGCTGGATGTCTCCAAAAGACCAAAAGCTCTGAATTCAAGTTTCACAGCTCTTTTATAGACAAAGTTCACAGCATACACAAAGATCGCAGGCAAAGATCGCAGGCATGTCTGGGTCCGCCCTCCGGGGTCACAAATACCACATGCTGTTACTAGCTAATTACCCCCGCACTCAGACCCCGGTCTTGCTCTGTGGTCTCTGTGTTCTCTGGGCTCCTGCAACAGTAGCCCAACACGTCTGGAGAACGCCAGCCTGGAAAAAGGCAGGTCTAACCAGAGCAGCATCTATACAACATAGGCCACAGACACACACTGAAGGCCCATTTCAGGGTTGCCCAGGCGGCCATGTTGTATGTTTTGACTGACTCACATGTGTTCCGCATTTTCCACCTCTTTCCCTCAAAGGTCACTCCTTCCCAGTTCGGCTTTAGGTGGATTTATTCCCATTTACCTGCCTTAAGCTTGTTTTCTCTCAGCCCCCACCTCCACCACCAGCCCTTCCCTCCATTTTGTGAAGGCCCTCTGAGAGCAGCGGCTAGAGCGTCCCCCAGGGGACACTCTGGGCCCCGCACTCAGAGGGCAGGCTCTCTGAGACTGCCTCCTAGAGCGGCCTCTCAAGAGGCGGGAGGGAGCCTCCACTGGCAGTCATGGCTGTTACTGCTGTCATCCTTATCTGCGACTGACATTGTTCAGCATTCTGCGGCTAAGATTATCTTTTGGGGGCCGTCATTTTGCTCCTGTAGCGTTTTGTTGGTTGCTGATTCCATTTAGGATTTAGTATAAGCTTCTTTTAAAATAATTTGTTGCAAAAAAAAAAAGAAGAGAAAAAGGAATTAAAACGAAGAAAAACACAAAAACATCTTTATACAAAACATCTATCTACCAGCAAAAGAAAAATAACAAGAAGAACCAGAAAAACACAACAACACAGCAGTGCACTGCGACAGTACAAACAAAATAAATTTCCTACCACCCAGTCATTGTAGAGTCTTTCCCTAATACAATACAGATCCTGAAATATGAATATATGTATATATTCATTATATTCTTTACAGCAAAGTCAAACCTAGTCAGTAATTAATGAATACAAATAAAATAGTACAGAAGTTATTCACCAAAGCCTGCGGTCGATAATTTGCCCATCTAACTTAAAGATAAGCTTCCTGTTTTAGTTTTCAAAGCCCCACATGACCCAGCTCCCGGCCCACATCTTTACCCCTAATTTATTTTTACCAGCCTACTTGGGATCCGTTTCGTAGGAACTCTAGGCTTCCCACTCAGCCAAGGGTTTCCTCTTCCTTGGCTCGGCTTCCTCCTTTTTCGCTCCTTCCTCCACACTCATGCAGTTGCCTCCCTGAACATTTGCAGACTGCTCCTTCCTGCATTGTTTTTACATCTCAATCAAAATCTTTTTTGTTTTCCAAAGCTTTTGGAGTTTTAGGTCATTTCTACACTACCTTGTCATAGTGCTATTATTCCAGTTTCAACCTCCTATGGAACTCCGGGGTTTGTAGTTTCCTGAGGCCAAAAAGCTCTCTGGCTGCAAATTCTAAAGGTCCCTCCCTAAACTGCAAACCCTAGGCCATTTCCGCACTATACTCTTACAGTGCGATTATTCCACTTTCAACATCCTATGGAATCCAGCTGGCTCCTCCTTAAACTGCAAACCCCAGTATTCCATACAATGTTGAAAGTGGAATAATCGCACTGCAAGAGTGCAGTGCGGAAATGGCCCCAGGATTTCATAGGCGGTTGAAAGTGGAACAATAGCATTGTAACAGCGTTGTACAGAAATGGCCATAGTTTAGCACTGTTTCATCATCTTGCATATTTTGATTATATGTATCTGTCAGTTTGCTTTCATTTTCATTGTATCACTTTTTTTGCATTCTATCTGGATAATTTATTCTACGACTGTTCTGTTTTATATTTGCACTACTACTTCCTTCCTCTGTGTGTTTGTTTTAAACTGTACGCCTTTGGCAGGGCTGGCTGTTTTATGTCACTATTTTATTTGTAAAATGACATGTACATTGATGGTGCTACAAAAACAAACAAACAACGTTATTAGAGCAAGCATGGGGGTGAAGAGTCACCAAGGGTGGGTCGGTGGGCAAAACCATCCACAGCAAGGACACTGGCAACAATGTGGGCAGCAATCACAGAGGGCTGCATGAAATTCCTCTGGGGCAGGCGGTGTGTGGCGTAGTGGTAATGGGGCACGAGGTCCTGGCATAACCTTTAATGGGAAGCCTCAAGAGAGGAGCTGGGCAAGTGTGGCTGAAGTTCAGGGAATGAACGAAGGAGGGGCGCCTGCAGGGAGGAAATGTTACAAAACTGAGGCTTGTCTCTGTTAGAAGGCAGATGGAGATGGGGAGAAGCTGAGACAGAGCCAGGGAACAGATTTGAGAAAGAAACAGATGGAATAGAGACAGGAGAGTCAGACAGAGGAAAGGACTGACCATGGTTTTGGGGAGCTGTAAGTAATGTAGTTGTTCAAGAGTCAGTGCATTATTTTCTTGTGTCTTAATAAACTTCCACTTGTTTGCTTTGCCACTGTTTCCGTCAGTTCATATCATGTTTGGTGGAGGGCCTGGGTACGCTTACTGCAGCAAGCCCACCAAAACAACACAGCCACTGGTACATAATAGGGGGCCCAAGTACCCAGTCCCAGAAAGGATGGGGGGAAAGGAGCAAAGTGAGTGACAGGAACCCAGGGATGGAACAGCAGGGCCAGCCTGGCAAGAGGATGTATCACAGTAAGATTCCCCCCCCCATTCTTTGCTAGATCAGTGAGTGGATTTTGCCATGAGCAGAGACCAACCTGGTGAAATTTACTCTCTGCTAAGTTTTTCTGGGGAAGGGGAACCCACAGCCACAGCCCTTGTGGACGCTGCTAATGCATCCTCTCTCCTCACCCTTCCATCGCAACCCCTATGGACCCCCCCATGACAAGAATAAGCGAGAGATGGCTCAGAGACTGACAAACAGCAGGCAGCTAGGAGCCAAGATAAACAGGAAAGACAGCTAAGCCAAGCTCTGGAATGAGAGACAAACAAGCAAAGCAGTCTACGGGAGGGGGAGAGAAAGGGCAAAGGACAGGGCAGCAAGAAGATCCACAACCTCAGGCAGAGGCTGGAATCCCAAACATTTTTCTGGGTATGGTTAAAAGAACAGTCTCAGAACCAGATTCTGAGAGAACAGGCCCTAGATTTGACGCTGGAACAGCGCTACTGATAAATCTGCTAAGAACAGAAAGAGCATCTGCAAATATTTGAATCACAGACGGAAAAAGGGATTCCCCAGGTGTCAGGAAAGTCCAGGGAGGAGAAGTGTGAATACAATGAGACTCTTCACTGTTTGGATTTCTGTACAATTTACCATGTGGGGTTTTGCAAAAAAACAAAACAAAAAAACAAACCCTTGTCTTTGTACAGAGAAAGTAGAATCTGTAGCTTCTGTTTATTTGTTTTGTGAACCTGTCATGGGGTTTTCTTGGCAAGATTTCATCAGAGAGCCTCAGAGGAAGGCCTTAGCCTTCCTCTGAGGCTGAGAAAGTATGACTTGCCCAGGGTCACCCAGCAGGCCTCTGTGGCCAAATGGCGATCCGCACCCTGGTCTCCACAGTCACAATTCAACGTTCAAACCACTAAAACCACGCTGGCTCTCTAATCCCATATCCTCCAACATTTCACTAATGAAAACGACGATACACATGGCCAAGCAACATCAAAATGAGGTCAAGACGGCAAAAGGGGTTAATGAGAAAGGGCACACAAGCTAGGAGAGGCTGTGACAGTTTGCTTTTGCCTGAGCCTACTGGGAAGAGCAAAATTCTGCCTCTCCTCTCTTCTCCTCCCCACGAGGTCAATTCAGATCACAGTAATTCTGCAGCTCAAACTCGGTTCTGAGTAACTGAAATGAGCAGAGGATAAAAAGTGGGGAAAGTGGGAGGAGAGAGAAACAGACCTTTTAGAAGCAGCTGAAAAAGTGAGATGACAGATTAGTCAAGACTGTCCCTGCCAAACTGGGCCAGTTGGAGGATCCAAAATGCTTGGGTGATTTGCAACATCTCAGCAAAGATTCCTCACCAACCCACTCAGTTCTAAATTATGCTGCAAAAATAAAGAAAGCTTGGGGGTCAACTAGAGGCCATCCACACTACACGGTTATAGCGTTATGATCCCACTTTAACTGTTGTGACTGCATCCTATGGAATCCTGGGATTTGCAGTTCAGGAAAGGGTATTTAGAACTCTCAACAAGAGAACCTCACGGCATCACAAACCCCAGGATTCCACAGGATGCCATCATGAGGGCTAAAGTGGAATCATAATGTTAACAATGAGTAGTGTGAAAGGGCCCCAGGACTAGATTTCTTTATGCAAAAAACTGTGAGCACCAATAAGTTCCAATAGTTCAAACAAATTGCTGGTCTCAAGCGTTCTTTAACTGCAAGTGTACACCTTTCTTCTTTTCTTAGTGGATCTGGAGTTTTAGTACGAAGATCCCACAAGTTTGAAGGATTTTTCCACTTTGGCCTTCTAATGTATTTTGCAATGAAGTAGAGATACAAAGGAAATAAATCTTTGTTACTTTTTTCCCCAAGTGGACGATTTTTTTTAAAAAAAAAATCGTAAGTATTCTCTATCCCCAGCATGAGATTTTGTCACATTTTTGGAATATTTTCACATTTTAGGGACCTCTTCAATACGACTGTACAAACAGCTTTGTTAAGGTTCAGAGAGAATATTTTGGGGTGGGGGAGTGGATTCATTGATCTACTGACAAACCCCTGAGTGAGGATTTCTGACTCCACTGGCTATGCTGACTGGGGAATTTCTTGCAGTTGTAGTCTAAAAAAAGTAACATCTTTTGAGATCTGAATCCTGTGCATGGGCACATATGGGGCACATACTCAAGAACCGAAGGAAGCAAAGGGCACCAAGGAACCAGAGTGTGGAGCTGCTGCTACAACCAACAGGGCTATGGCAACTGGTAGGTCCCATGGAAGTTGTGTTAGCAAATCCACTACAGGTTTTAATATGAACTTTAAAGGAATTATCCAAGGTGCTGAACCTTCTTTGGCAGGGATAGCTTTCGTCTCCCTGGAGAGCCTTTTCAAAGTTCAGACCGAAACTCAGAGCAAATTCACCATCCTTGACACAGAAGCCACTATGTCATCTCTTACAGTACAGTTAATGTCTACGTGAGTGATATCTCCCTCTCCCTTCCTATTGCCACTCACCTTTTCCATGAGGCCTTTGTTTCAGATGCCCCTTACTCTCTCCGGTGTTTGAGCTTCACTGCATGCACGTTCATGTCTCATTCGCATCTTATTACCTTCTCCCACTGCCAGATTTTTGCACTGAAAGCTCCCAGTGGCACAATGTTGTCTGCTTTTTCCCACAGCATTGTATTGTATTGCTTTACAAAGCAAGATTTATTCAGAGGGGGCTTGCTGTCACTGCCTTCCTCTGAGCTTGAGAGAGTGTGACTTGCTTAAGGTCATCTAGTACATTTCCATGGTTGAGCCGGGAGTTGAACACCAGTCTTCCAAGTGTCCCAGTTGAACATGCCAACCACTGTGCCACACTGGCTCTTCTTTTGCAGCAGCACATCAAAACTCGGCTGAATGCAAGGGTCGAAAGTATGTGGTCCCTCCCTCTGAGACCTGAGGCCTCGTAGAACCCCTTCTGGAATTCCCAGCAATTGCATCCCAGAGAATGGCTATTCTTCTCTAACCATCTTCCAGCCACACTTCTCTGGCACAGGCAGAGACTGGGGGCATTTCCACACTAGACTGTTATAGCGCTAATATTCCACTTTCAACATCCTATGGAATCCTGAGGTTTGCCGTTCAGGGAAGGGCCTTTCAACATTCCATAGGATGTCGAAAGTGGAATGATAATGCTATAACAGTCTAGTGTGGAAATGGCCTGGGTCTGGTTGCAGCAGTTCCCCTCTGCCCACCCTCCCCTCCCCCACTAGAGGTGTGGGATCAGAGTCATGGGGGTCAGAAGGAATTTGGGTGGCGTCAGAGTCAGCAGAAATGTACCAACTCTGCCTTCAAAACAAAAAAAGTTGTAATATTAAATGACTGGTTGATTGCGTATTTGCTCTCATTGGAATTTAGGAAAGTTTTCTTCTTCAGAACTTTTAATCTTGTGCAGGTATGTGCTTTCAAGTCATCTGCCAACTTATGGCAACACCATGAATTTCATAGGGCTTGCTTAGGCAAAGGATCCTCAGAGGCAGCTTTGCCGATTCCTACCTTTGAAATATAGCCTACAGCACAAAGTATTCATTGGTGGTCTCCCATCCAAGTACTAACAAAGTAATAATACCTCTTTATTCTGCTTTGGGTAGACCTCATTTGGAATCCTGTGTCCAGAAGGATATTGACAAGCTGAAGCGTGTCCAGAGGAGGGGGACCAAAATGGTGGAGGGTCTGGAAGCCATGAAGCCCTACGAGGAGCAACTTAGGGAGCTGGGGATGTCTAGCCTGACAAAAAGAAGATTAAGAAGGGATACGATGGCCATGTTTAAATATTTGAAGGGATGTCATGTTGAAGACGGAGCATACTTGTTTTCTGTTGCTCCAGAAACTAGGACATGGAGCAATGGATTCAAGCTACAGGAAAAGAGATTCCACCTGAATCTCAGGAAGAACTTCCTGACAGTCAGAGCCATTTGGCAGTGGAATCTGCTGCTGCCTCAATGGAATGTGGTGGGGTCTCCTTCTTTGGAGGTTTTTAAGCAGAGGCTAGACGGCCATTTGCTGGGGGTACTTTGAGTGTTTGTTCCTGCATGGCAAGGGTTGGACTCAATGGCCATTGTGGTCTCTTCCAACCCTATGTTTCTATGATTCTATACTAACTGGGGCTGGCCCTGCTTAGCTTCCAGAATCAGATGGGATCTGGTGCCTTTGGGGTATTAATTTTTTTTTCCTGAGAACTTTTAAGCATAGAATCATAAAGCCAGAAAGGGCGCTTGCCAAGTGCAGGATCTCCAACTAGAGCATCTCCATCAGGTAGCTCTCCAGGTTTTTTTTGAAGGCAATCCAGAGAAGGTGACCCCATCATCTCTCCAGGCAACTGGTTCCATTGCCAAACTACTGTCACCGTCAAAAAGTACATTTTATGTTTTCTCAATGTAAGGAACTTTCTGCACTACACTGTTAGAGTGCTATGATTCCCCTTTCAACCTCCTGTGGAATCCTGGGGTTTGTAGTTTCCTGAGGCCAAAGAGCCCTCTGGCTGAGAATTCTAAAGGCCCCTCTCTAAACTGCAAACCCCAGAATTACACAGGAGGTTGAAAGTGGAATAACAGCACTATAACACAGTGTAGTGCGGAAAGGCCCTATGTACCCTGGCAATTCATGTGGTGGAGATGAAATGCCTTCTGCTACCATTTTAGTAGAATAAATCTGTTATTGCTAATAAACACAACACTTGCCATTGAAGAAGGAGTTGGAGCTGGGAGTCAAGAGCTGGAGAATAGAAAACCAGAGGAGTGGGAAGCAAAAGTCTGGCTTACTGACTAAACCATCCTGTTCTCCCCCAGACTTCCGCTGTCAGCTCCGGGGCTAGCAGTAGCCGGAGAGCTTCCTTGCCTGGGAATCAATGCTTCATTGTTGCTGGTGGGATGCAGTGTGCGTCCAACCTCCTGCTTGCCCTTGGGCAGCGAAGGAAGCAGGGTGGGCGCCTTCAAGCAGCCCAGAGCCGTGGGAGGGGAGCTTTCCCACGGCCCTGTCTTGCCCTGTCCTCTTCTTCTCAGCCAGGCCCGCCCGCCCTTCAGAAACATTTTGGGACAGCCTGTTCGAGAGCAGACCACGCGAGAAAACAGCCAGCGGCTGGGCCGCTGTGACTTCACTGCTTGCGGTCAGCTGCCGTCACAGTTATTATGGGAAAATATGAAATACATATAAAAATGCAAATTAGCTCAAAGTGGCATCCAGGCTAAAAGTTTAGATCTTTCGTCAAATCTTACTCAGACTTCAAATTTACAGTAAAATCTGCTGCAGTAGTCATTGTTTTCTTTTTAATGGCTATCTTTTTGACCGTTTTTAATTCTACAGTTAGTTTAATTCTGTTTTTAACTTCCTTTTGACATGATGATTTTAGCTGTTTTAACATTTGCAAGCTTAGCGTTGAGTGCTGGACTATGGAAAAGTCACAATGAAAATAAATATAGTAACAGCAGTACCACTAAAATAGTCTAGTACAACAGGCACACTAAAGGATAAAAAAATAATCAAAATAGTAACAACAATAATAAAAACAAAGGTATAATAAACTTGAAAATTCATGAGAGCATTGTTTACCTTGCTGAAATCTTTTGGTGCCTGGCTCTTAATTTTCTAGCAGTTGGGTCAAATTCTTCAACCTGCCCACAACAGAACCACAGAATGGTTGAGTTGGAAGAGACCCCAAGGGCCATCCGGTCCAACCCTATTCCGCCATGCAGGAAGACACCAGCAAAGCATTCCCAACAAATGGCTCTCTTTAAAAACCTCCAAAGGAGGTGACTCCACCACACTCCCAGGCAGCAGCAGATCCTACTGTTGAACTGCTCTTACCATCAGGAAGTTATTCCCAATGTTTGGAGGGAATCTCTTTTCCTGTAGTGTGAAGCCATTGCTCCATGTCCTAGTCTCTGGAGCAGCAGCAAACAAGCTTGCTCCATCTTCAACATGACATCCCTTTAAATATTTAAACGTGGCTATCCTGTCCCCTCTTAACCTTCTCTTCTCCAGGCTAAACATCTCCAGCTCCCTAAACTGCTCTTCCCAGGGCCTGGTTTCCAGGCCTTCTAGCGTTTTGGTCGCCCTCCTCTGGACACACTCCAGCTTGATAATATCCTTCCTGGTAAAGAAAATATTACAGCTGGCTGGCAGTGTGCTTATCACTTCCAAGGACGGTGTCTCTGACAAAGAACAGAGGATGCAGATAAGAAACTTGGGGACTTAATACAGTGGGCAGCTTAATACGTAATGGAAGATATCCTCAGCTTCATCAGACTCACAGATGCAAAGGCTCTGGCGAGATGAGGTATTATTAAACCACTCAAGGCAGACACAACACCCATCCCAAAACACCCTCTCACCAAAAGCTTGGCTGCAGCTATTTGGACCAGCGGAAGTTTCTGAACACTTCAAAGGTAGACCTGCATAGAGTGTTGAAAACCATTCCCCCCTAAAACTGTGTCTACATTCCATCAGTATCATCACGCCTGCCCCTTTTCTTTGGGTATTTAAACTCTCTTTCTAAATGTTCAGCTGGAGGTTTAAGTTACTCTGATGCCACAAATTTGGAAATTTCAGCAGGGGGCTGGATTCTTATTTGGGGAAGGCAACGTCCTCACTTTACCCTCTCCTGAACCTTGGCTCTCTGCAGAGAACAATCATCTGCAATAAAACAGCTGTGTGTGTGTGTGTGTAGGGGGCAGGAGGCTAACACAACTGCAGCCAATTATCTTCATGGCTAAATAAACCGTTTCCTCCCTTGCTGATTGCTCCTTTTTAAAGGCATCCAGGCCAGGCAGGGAATCGTACGTTTCCCAGCCAGCTTGTGGCCTGGAACAGAAGTTCTGGGAGGGTCGGCCAGGGCTGGCCCAGCACGGGCGGGCAGGCGGAAGGTCTGGCTGGAACAGAAGCATTCCAAAGAAAGGCTTGTCAGAAACATACTAGGAGCTCCCTCAGAAAGCAGAGCTTGGGGAAACCTACCTTTTTTAAACAACAATACCCAGAATTCACCAATCAGCATGGCCATACTGGATGTGGGGTTCTCAAAGTTGTCTCCACAAAAGTAACTTTTCCGTAGTGACATATAAAAGGGAGATGGTACAACCATCATAGGTTCCAAGAGAGTAAAAGGAACTCTGTTGGGTCACACCAAAAACTCCACATTCAGCATCCTTTCTTCTATCTATGCAGCCCTCCAGATGTTGTTCGGCTGCAGCTTCCAGCATTCTTCTTCATTGGCTATGCTTAATAGAGCTGATGGGATTTGCAATGTGCAATTGGTCTGGACAGCCAAACAGTTCCAACTAAGACTCTGTCCAATCCACTACTTGCTATCTAGTGAAAATACCAGAGGACAGAATATGGGCCTCTTGGGGGACTCAAAAGCAACCTTGGGGGAGGCAAAAATGCCCCACGGGCCATACTTTGCCACTCCTGATCTAGTCCAGTATTCTCTTTCCATAAGTGCAGTACTTAAAGGTGACAAGGCTTGCACCTGGTCTTTGCAGGTATACTTCTGCTGAACATGGAGGCTCCGTTCAGCTATCAGAGCGAACAGCCACTCACAGAACTCTCTTCCACAGGAATTAGTTTGACTGGACTAAAAGCCAACCTGTTCCAGCATCCTAAAGTGACTGGACAGATGCTCCCAACCACATGAGAAGGCAAGGTTTGTTCTACAAGTTTTCTCCACTTTTAGCCTTCCAGATGTTTTGGAATCTCAACAGCTGGAATTCCCAAGCCAGCATGGCTAACAGTCTGTAATCTTGGGGAGCTGACGTCCAAAATATTTAGAAACCGCCTCTTCAGAACCATCTCTTGGTTCATGTTGGATGAAATTCAAAATTTCTCAGTCAGCAGCTCGCCTATGATTTGTCTTGGACTACAAACATCCCCATACATCATGGCTGGGAAGATGGGAACTGTAATCCAATACAATTCCAGAGGGTTTTTTTTTTTTTTTTAGGGGAGTAAGAAGATCAATTTAGGATATCCTTTTCTAGAAACCCACACAATCCCTTGCTACGCAGGGAGAGAGGTTCAAAAGCAGAAAACTGCACGGAAAGGATTCCGCCTGGGAGAAATCTACAAACCACAATGCTAGCTGTGGATGTGTGAGGTCAAGATAATGAAATCATGACCAAACAAACCACACACACACACACACACACACACACACACACACAGAGGAAAAGACAGCATCCTTTTTGAGATAGGAAGCCACTCATGTACCCAACAGACTTGTGGGAATTGAGGACTCCACAGGATGTTGACAAGGGAATAAGAGCGCTATAACCGGCTAGTGCAGAAGTGGCCTGAGTAATAGGAGAAAGCAAAGTCCATGTCATGGGGTATGGCAGGGCCCCCAGATATCAAGGGGAAAATATTAATTTTTTTCACTTTGATTTTCAGACTTTTTTGCTCAAACATGGCAAAATCAAGCCCTTCTCTCAGTCCCAGCACCATCACAAACATGGTTAGTGAGGCTGTAAGAGAGGGTTAAACTCTGAAACTTCCTCCTAAGGGAGACCGGGGCCATTTCCACACTAGACTGTTATAGTGCTATTATTCCACTTTCAACCTCCTATGGAATCCTGGGGTTTGCAGTTCAGTGCAGAAATGGCCCGGAATGGCCCCTCCCTTGTGGTCCTTCTGGCAGAAGGCTAAAACTCTTTTTATTCAGACAGGGTTTGGAACCAGAAAGTTTCTAAAGAATAGGCTAGGAGGTGCTGCATTTTAACCGTTGTTTCTTTCATGAGTTTTAAAATCTTTTTAAATTGCATTTTATTCTTTGGGGTGGGATCTAGTGCCTCTGAACTGACACTCTAAAGTGGGTAGTCTATAAAAGTGACTTTTCCAAGTTCCAGCCGCCAGTTCTCTGAGCAGCTCTAAGCTGGTAGGCAAAGAAAAATAAAAATAAACAGAAGAAAAGGGAACAAAGAGAGGAAGGAAGAGAGAAAATGCAAGGAAAGCAAGCTGGGGCATCATTCTGGGTAACAGTCTGCAATCCAGAGGTAACAGCAAAGCCTCCGTCTGCAAGAATCATCCCCTACGACACATTTCAAAGGCAGCAGGCCGGCCCATGAGGGAGAACCCAAATCACAACACAGCTGGAAGTTGCTGTTGTTGTGTGTCCTCAGTCCTTTCCGCACTACGCTGTTATAGTGCTATTATTCCACTTTCACCATCCTGCGGAATTCTGGGGTTTGTAGTTTACTGAGGCCAAAGAGCTCTCTGGCTGAGAATGCTAAAGGCCCCTCTCTAAACTGCAAACCCCAGGATTCCATAGGAAGTTGGAAG
Organism: Iguana delicatissima; assembly: GCA_948472985.1. Taxonomy (NCBI): domain Eukaryota; kingdom Metazoa; phylum Chordata; class Lepidosauria; order Squamata; family Iguanidae; genus Iguana; species Iguana delicatissima. Next base: position 192,359 of record CAOKZL010000566.1, on the reverse strand, counting down.
TGGAATAATAGCATTATAACAGTGCAGTGTGGAAAGGCCCTTCGAGTCATTTCATGGCACCCCTAAGATGAACCCTAAGGCAGAGTTTCCTTGGCAAGATTTCTTCAGATGAAGTTTGCTACTACCTTCCTCTGAGGCTGAGAAAGCATGACTGGCCCAAGGCCACCCAGTGAGTTTCTAGGGTCAACCCTGGTCTCCCACAGTCCTAGACCAACACTCAAATCACTACACTGCCTCGTCTTGATACTTTTTTTATTGCCAGATCACCTCCAGACGAGGTTTCTCATTCCACTCTTCTGAGGTTGAGAGAGTGTAACTTGCCCATGGTTACCCAGTGCTACCCACAGCTCAGTGGGGATCTGAACCCACTCTCCTGACTTGCAATGCTACACTCAGACTGCTGTAGTACTCTGGCTCTCTTTTAGGGCTGTAATTAGTATTTACCTAAATGCTGAGAGCGTCCAAAAACATGTCTATAAGTCACTTTCACAACTAGGAGCTCCATAAATTCTTCTTTGGGAATTTGTTGTCTGTCTGTTTCCACAGATGAGTGGGGATTCTAATTTTAGTCTCCCAGAGATCGAGTGCAACACTCTAACTACTAGCCCGCATTGTTTCCAATATGGGGATCCTGTCATATGGGGTTTTTGGCTGGATTTGTTCAGAGGAGGTGTGTATTGCCTTCCTTTGAGGCTGAGAGAGTGGGACTTGCCCTAGGCCACCCAGTGGGATTCCATCGCTGAGCAAGAATTCAAACTCTGGTCTCCAGAATCATCCTCCAACACTCAAACCACTCTGCCCACACTGGCCCTAGGGTAGCGAGGCCACGTCCCCTTCACTCAGAGGTGACATGATAGCCATATTTAAATATTTCAAAGGATGACATAAAGAAGATGGAGTCAAGCTAGTTTTCTGCTGCTCTAGAGACTAGGACACGGAGCAATGGCCTCAAACTACAATCAGCCCACCATATTCGCTGGGGTTAGGGGCACAGGACCCCTGCAGAATGGAAAAATTGCAAAAATCAAAATGAGTGTATGTCTGTCTGTGGGAAGAGGGCCAAGGCAGGGTGGGAGAACAGACACGGGGGGTCCCAACCAGGTTGGGAAAGGAGAGGGAAGAGGGTAGCTCAGCACAGTGGCCCTATGCTTCCTCTCTCCCCACTCCATCTCCTTCCTTGGGTGCGGGCGGAGCATCTGGAGAGGGTTTGTGGTGCTGAGAAATCAGTCTGTGAGCCATCCTTAGCTGGCCTGGCAGAGGCTGGAGGAGGAGGAGGAGGACCAGAGGCAGGATTTTAAAGGGCTGTGCGGCCGGATCAGAGATGTTGAGAAGGAAGGTTCCCCCAGGGAAAACAGGGGGGGCCTGATGTTGGAGGAGCAGAAGTTGGAGAAATTTGCAAATAAGCAGATCTGTGAAAATGAAACATGCAAATGCAGAGGGGCAACCGTACAGGAAAAGAGATTCCACCTCAACTTTAGGGAGAACTTCCTGATGGTAAAAGCAATTTGCTGCTGCCTGGAAGTGTGATGGAGTCTCTTTCCTTGGAGGCTTTTAAAGAGAGGCTGGGTGGCCCTCCGTTGAAAGGTCTTTCAGCATTTCCACACTACGCTGTTATAGTGCTATTATTCCACTTTCAACGTCCTGTGGAATTCTGGGGTTTGTAGTTTGCTGAGGCCAAAGAGCTCTCCAGCTGAGAATTCTAAATGCCCCTCCCTAAACTGCACACCCCAGGATTCCATAGGATGCTGAAAGTGGAATAACAGCACCATAACAGTGTAGTGCGGAAACAGCCTTTGATTGTGTTGGAAGGGGGTTAGACTGGGTGGCCCCGGGGTCTCTTCCAGCTCTATGATTTTATATCTTGAGTCAAGGTGGCTTTTGGGAAAAGACAAAATTGCTAGGAAAAACAGACGGTAGTAAGGAAAGAGAAAGACCACATTTTATAGGTGGACGGACTTAACCAAGAAAGCCACAACTGTCCTGAATTTGTAAGACCTGCGCTGTGCAGCCGACGACCAAGAATCTTGGAGGCTGCTCTTTTGCAGGGCGGCTGTTAAGTAGAAGCCGACCTGATGGCACATAACAACGGCAGCAACACAAGCACACGTGGCAATGCAAAAGAGGCAGGCAAGCGGGATCAATCTGGGAGCTAAATACAGGTATTTAATCTGTTCCACGCTTTGGCCTTAAGGCTAACGGATAAGGCCTGTGTGCCAGAAAGCCGGATGCCCATCAAAAGCCACTTAAAAGAGGCTGACCACTTGGAAAGCCTCAGAAAGCCTCATTCCTTCTCGGTGACAACAGCTACGGAATATCCTTCCTTGCAGTGAAGAAATGGGTGAGCATGTCCTGCAACATTTCACAGACAAAGACTGAGGCCATTTCCGCACTAGACTGTTATGGGCCATTTCCACGCTGGCCCCTCCCGAAACTGCAAACCCCAGGATTCCAGAGGATGTTGAAAGTGGAATCATTGCGCTACAACAGGCTAGTGCGGAAATGGCCATAGTGGTATTATTCCACTTTCAACATCCTCTGGAATCCTGGGGTTTGCAGTTTATATGCAGGAATAATAGCGCTCTAACAGTCTAGTGCGGAAATGGCCTGAGACACGTGTGGCTAAACATCAGAGCATACTCAAGATGGCAAAAGTTATGAATGAGGAAGAGCACACAAGCCAGGAGAGGCTGCAGCAGTTTGCTTTTGCCTGAGCCAACCGGGTAAGGCAAGATTTTGTCCGCTCCTGATGAGGTGAGTGCAAACCATAAACAGGCTGCAGCAGTTTGCTTTTGCCTGACTCTACAGAGAAGGGGTGTCAAACTCAATTTCATCTTGGGCCACATCAGTAATATGGCTGCCCTCAAAGGGCCGGTTGTATCTGTAAGATTATATAAATGGCTCTACTCTTTTATCATATTAGACAATTGCCTCTGCATTCCATTATTACTGGTTTAGGTAATAACTAGCTCTGTCTAGGAAAAATAATGGCAAGCTGATATTCAAGAGTACAACTATTGTAGAATTTATTGAAAAATGAGCTTTGAAAACAGCAAGTTATTTTTTTTTAACCATCAGACAAAAATTACATGTTTCTGCCCTCCCTCCCCTGTGGCTCTTTCTGCCCCCCTGCCCCTCCCTGTACCTGACGAGCCTGATCCCAACATTGCAGGCCCCCGGCTGCTCGTATTCTGAAGAGGGGCCCAGAGGCCAGCACTCGCAATCTATTTCTACTTCTGACTGCTCCTCTGTCCCACTCTTGCAAGCCACAGGGAGCATTGCCATGGTAACCCGCAGCAACGCTCTGACGGTGAGACTTGGACAGAGGAGCAGTCAGAAGTAGAAGTAGATCGTGAGTGGTGGCTTCTGGGCCCCCTTGAGAATACTGACAGCTGGGGGTCCGTAATGTGAGGATCGGACTCACCAGGTGGGGGGAGTGCTGCAGCTGCAGGAGAGGTGGAAGGGGCACATGAAACAGCCTGGCGGGCCAGATTTGGCCCGCAGGCCTTGTTTGACACATGTGCTATAGAGGAAGACCAAATTCTGCCTCCTCCTCGTCTCTCCCTTCTGCTGAGTTAACTGAGAGTGCAAACTTCTCCTGCACTTAGAACTCACATTTGCACAAAGGAAGACAAAGAGGGAAAGTGGGAGGTGGAGAGAGAAACCAGGACCTTTTCAAAGCCACTGAGAAAGTGGGACAACAGAGGACAGAAACTGGGACAGCTGGAGGGTACAGATAAGCTGCAAGGGGTTCTTTTATGTGCAACTACAATTGAATTCACACACACAACCAGCTGAGCAGTGAAACGACTTGAGACACTGCAGATATCTTGGAAAAGAAATCTCTCCCCCCTCCACCTCCACTCCCCAACCAGATCTGGATAGCGATTTTCTCGTCTTTCGCCTGCAGTGTCTGGGCGAAACTAGACACGACGGGGCAACCACGGTTGCTTATTCACCAAAAAGGTGGGTGTGCGGGCTGCGTTTATTTCCCCCACGCAAACGCTTTAAATCAGAAAGGAAGCTCTAAGGAAAATATTTGAGCTCTCCTTCTGCTCCACTGGCCTGGCTACTTCTCCTCTCGACTTAAGCCATTTCCGCACGAGGTTGTTATAGCGCGATGATTCCACTTTCAACATCCTATGGAATCCTGGGGTTTGCAGTTTCGGGAGGGGCCGCCCGGATTCCATAGGATGTTGAAAGTGGAATTATTGTGCTACAGTCTTGTGCGGAAATGGCCTTAGAAGCCAGCAAGTTTTCCAAGAAGGAAAAGACCTGGAATGGCAAGGAACCAAAGAGGGGTGAATGAGGAAAAGAAGCAAAAAACAACAAATACAGTCATCCCATCGCCATCTGGGGTGTTCTGGCTTGTTTCGCTCGCTTGAGCTCTTCACTCACCAGCACGGAGCTCATGAAATTGTCCTGCGGTCAGGAGAAGTTATGGGCACCAGCAGTGTGAGGTTATTCTAAATGTTTGTTAACTAAGAGAAAGGCTCCTACTGTTCACACTTGAGAAAAGCAATGGGCAATGATTCCATTTTTTGCCTTTAATGGGTTTTTCCTGGCAAGGGGGAGAAAAAAAAAAGGCAAAAGAAGCAACAGGAAACACCATTACAGGACTACAAAATGGATGGGGTTTGTCAAGATCAAGAGCCAGTATGTAGTAGGAGTTTTAGTGCTAGACGAGGATTCTAGAAGAGCAGAGTTCGAATCCTGCGTGACAAAGGCACTCTCTCAGCCTCAGAAGATGGCCATGGCAAACCATCTAACAAATCTTACCAACAAAAAAATACCCCATGATAGATTCCCCCTTAAGGTTATCATTAGTTGGAAATAACTTGAAATCACACAAGAACAAATTTCAAGAATATAAGTGAAGTCCAGTTTAGAAGCACCTGCTGACTTACAAGATCATAGAATCATACCATTATAGAATCACAGACCTGGAAAAGACTCCAAAGGCCATCCAGCCCAACCCCCTTCCGCCATGCAGGAAGATACAATCAAAGCATTCCTGACAGATGGCCATCCAGCCTCTGCTTATAAACCTCCAAAGAGGGAGACTCCACCACACTCCCAGGCAGCAGCAGATTCCACTATCAAACTGCTCTTAAAGTCAAGAAGTTCTTCCAAACATCTAGATGAAATCTCTTTTCCTGAAGTTTGAAGCCATTGTTCCATGTCCTAGTCTCTGGAGCAGCTGAAAAGAGGCTTGGTTCATCCTCCATACGACATCCCTTCAAATATTTAAATATGGCTATCATATCGCCTCTTAACCTCCCCTTCTCCAGGCTAAATGTGCCCAGCTCCCTAAGCCCCTCATTATAGGACCTGGTTTCTAGGCCTTCTACCATTTTGGTCCCCTTCCTCTGGACACATTCCAGCTTGTCAATCCTTCTTGAACTGCATCAGACAAGTATCCCAGGTCAAGTCTGATCAAAGCATCACTTCCCTCGACCGAGACACAACAGCCCTATTGATGCAACCCAGAATCGCATTGGCTTTTTTAGCTGCCACATCACACTGTTGACTCATGTTCAGCTTGGGGTCTACTAAGTTTCCAGGATCTTTTTCACATGTACTGTAGTCATGGTGTCACCTATCTGTATCTGGGACTGTCAACATCCCAAATTCTTTTCCAAAAGGAAAACCAAACTCCCACATTCCCTCCTGCTTGTCTTGCTAACCACAAGTTCCCCAATAAAAACAACAAAAAACAAAACCCAAAAATACAGCTTAGGTCCAGAGTATCTGAAATGTATCACAACCCACAAGAATCATAACGATTTGGGGGAGGCCTTCCCCTCAAACTCATTGCTGTCAGGGGCCTGTCAGGAGAAGACACACAGAAGACAGCCTTCCCACTGGCTCCTCCCAGGCTGTGGAACTCCCTTCCACTGGAAGCCAGCCTTCCTGCCCCATTCACATTTCACCAGTAGACAAAGGTGCTTTTTTTTTAATTTAAACAGGCATTTATTTGGTTGTGGGGAGTCTTTTTTATGGCGTGTGCGAGAGCCGCAATACCCTACAGGCAGCAGATTCCAGTTCATCTTGGCAGCTAAGCAGGCTCAGCCATGGTTAGTACTTGGATGGGATACCACTAATGAACACTAGATGCAGTAGGGTATATTTCAGAGACAGGAACTGGCTAAAAGCACCTTTGAGTACTCCTTGCCAAAGAAAACCCCATGAAATCAGAAGATTGCCACAGAATGAAAGGGGACTTCAAAGTGCACACTCACATGTATGTCTCTAATTTTTATATGTATCGGTATGCCTTTAAATGATTTTATACTTTTAAAAATTAATGCTATTTTATACAGCAACTTCTTTGAGTTCTAAATTTTTTATTGTCAGGTTTTTAGCTGTACTTTGTTTTGGCCTTGTCATACCTTGGGTCTCATGCCAGGGAGAAAAGTGAGATATTCCATAAACAAAATTAATTAAACTTAAAATGCCACATTGAGGGTGAGTGATTTGATTTTCTAAAAACTGATTTTTAAATCAACCATGAAGCCCAAAACCAGATTCTGCAGGGGCTGGTTTATCCTTCACCACCTTGTCGTACAAGTTTATAAATTAGATTTCATTAGGTTTCACAAAATCTAAACCTTCAGCTACTCACGTTTTCTACAGCATAATAGTAATATTGTTGTTGTGTGCCTTCAAGCAGTTTCCAGATTATGGCAACCCTAGGGTGAAACAGTCACAGAGTCTCCTTGGCAAGATTTTTTCAGAGGGGATTTGCCATTGCCTGCCTTTGAGGCTGAGAGGCTGTGACTTGCCCAAGGTCACCCAGTGGGTTTCTTTGGCTGAGGGAGGATTTGAACCCGATCCCCAGATGCAATGACTAGCTGAAAGCTCTAAAGACATCATTCTTGGGCACCTCAAAAATACGATGCACCCACAAAAGTAGGAAGCTGATCTGCCATGCACCCCTCTCTTCTGCTCTTGAGACCAGGACAAGGAGCAATGGATTCAAGCTGCAGGAGGGGAGATTCCGCCTGAACCTCAGGAAGAACTTCCTGACCGTCAGGGCTGTCCGGCAGTGGAATACGCTGCCTCAGAGTGTGGTGGAGTCTCCTTCCTTGGAGGTTTCTAAGCGGAGGCTGGATGGCCACTTGTCGGGAGTGCTTTGAGGGTTTTCCTGCATGGCAGGGGGTTGGACTGGATGGCCCCTGGGGTCTCTTCCAACTCTACATTTCTGTGATTCTATGATTCTATACCCCAGGCAAACTCTCCCTACCTTTGCCCACCCCCTCCTGCCAACAGCCACCCTCCATGGGGCACCAGCCTTGACTCCAAAATCCAGCAGTTTGCTCACACAGGAACTGTTTATTTGAGAACTGCCCAGAGATCTCTGCTTCCTTCCCCAAACACACCCACCCACAGACAAACACATGCCGAATCGCCTCTGATTTTTCAAATCAATGGCGGAATGTTTCCCCGCTGCGCTACTACATTGCAAGAAAATAGATACCCGGAGCTCTTTCACATTTTTGAGTTGCAATGTGCGGATTTTTGTTTTTTAAAGAACGATGCCACTTTGGGTTGCCGTTTTTTTTAAAGGCTGTGGGTCAAAAATGGCATCCAGTAGTCATTTTAAAAGCACCACCCTCTGTGCCCACAGAGACGCCTTTGTTCCGAAAGGGAGCCTCTAGGAAGGGGCCGAGCTTGGTCCTGCCTCGGATCCGACAGCGTTCCGCCGCCGCTCCTAGGAACAGGAACGAAGACGAAACTCGGCGCGAGGAGGGGTGCCGCCAGCCCCCTTACCTGTCCGCCCCACGCTGCTCCTCTCGGCCTCCGCGGCTGCCACCGGCCTCCCGGCATCTGCTCTCCGGCGAAGAAGACACCGTAGACGCCAGGGTTATGGTGCGTCTCGGGCGCGCGTTTGAGCCGCCTTGTTTCCTTCCCGGGCTCGCTGCCTCTGCGGTTGATCTCGCACACCAGGAGGGCAAAGCGCTATGCCCGCGCGCGCGCCGGCGCGCGCACACAGCGGCACGCGGAGGCGGCAGCCTCTCGCTCCACGCGCCTGCTTCGCCGCTGCGGCAGAGCCCCATGCGCTCTCCTGTGGCTGCGCAGCGCCAAGCCTCCGACGAGGACGCTCGGAGGGAGGCGCCGCTGTTCGGAGTCCCCAAGAACTGGGCGCGAGGAGGGGGCGCGCCGGTGCGCGGCTGGCAGAAAGGGCACCGACCAGCGAAAATGTCTGCTTGCCCGCCCGGTGCGAGCAACAGGTCCACTGCCCCCCGGTTGCGAGGAAGACACCCCCAGGGGGCTGATCAAGCGCAAAGGAACAGGCGCGGAGGCTGAACGGGAGGCGGTGCCGGAGGTTTGGGGCGAAGCGGGCGCGCAGCCGGACTTGCGAGGCCGTCAAGCTCACTTTCGCACAGTTGCGCACGGCTGGCAGCCCCGCACCATCGAGGCCGCGGCGCGCAGAGCCGGAGGCTGCCGCAGCCATGCAAGGGAAGCGCAGGGGCGACCAGGTCGGGGGGCTCTCGCCACAACTCCGAGGGGCTCAACTGCGCACACCACTTGCGCGGCTTGGAGCAGATTTTAGGCCACAAGGGAAGCAGCAGCAGCAGCAGCAGTTGTTGAAGCGCAGCCAGAAGCAGGTGGAAACACGGGCGCGCACAGACGACGGCAACGAGGCAAACGCTGCAACTTGTGACCCACCGCGGGCCGCTTTGTGGCGCTCCGAAGGAGAAACGAGCCCGGGCAAGGGGCTGCGACGGAGCTTTGGCAGAACGAGGGACGGAGCCTGTAATCCCCATCGCGTTGCTCCAGAGGAAAGGGTGGGGAACAGGAGGGCTGAGATGGGCCACCAAGGCAGGCGAGGATGCTCCTCAAGAGCCACTGCCCCCGCGCGAGCCGCGAGGCGAGAAAGGGCGCTGGAAGGACGGCGGCTGAGCAAAAGGGCCCCCGGCAGCAGGAGCGGCCAAGGCTGACACGGCGCAGCGGGGCACGCAAGGAGGGCTCCGCGAGGGGGAGGCGGCCGGGGGCCGATACGAACTGCGCGCAGAAGTTCCGCAGACGCTCCCTCCGGCCCTGCGCAAAGGCCGCGTTTCCTGCCTCGCGGCTGGGACGCGGCGCCGGTGCAAACCCCCCCAGGCGCTCTCCGGGTGGCAAAGGGACGGCGTGACCGTCACGGGGACCGCCGCCCCTGTGGCCGGGCTCTAAAACATCCACTTGGCGCAAAGCTCCACTCGCAAGCTTTGGGGCTCCGTTCCGTCGGATCCACTTCCTCTCCCCGCCGGAGGCTCTTCCCGCACCCCTCACCCGGGCTGCGGCTGCTGCCTGCCGGGGGGCCCGGCCCCTTCCTGCACCCCCCACCCCAGGCCCCCCCACTCCAGCGGCTGCCCCTCCTGCACGGCCCGCCTCAGCGCCCCCTCCTCCTGCCGCGCCCCCCTCGCCTCCTGCCGGGCCGAGTGCCGCACCGCCTCCCGCGGCCCCCCGCCCCTGGGCCCCCTCGGCGGCAGCGGGGCGCCCCACGGCCCCACATCCCCCTCGCCCTGGGGCTGGTGCTGGGCCCGCAAGCCCACCTCCTGCTCGGCCACCCCGAGCCCCACCTCCCCGCCCCCGGCCCGCTCCTGGCGGCCCCCCAGGCTCAGGCCCTGCTCCTGCCTCGCCCGGCGGTCCAGGCCCTGCTCCTCCAGCAAGGCGGGCCCCACCGCGACCCCCAAGGTGGGCGGGGGTGCCTCCTCCCCCTCCCCCTCCTCCTCCTGGATCAGGAGCGCCCCCCGGCCCCCTCCTCCTCCCCCTCCCCCCAGAGCCCCCCTGCCCTTCTTCCTCCCCCTCCGGGGGGTGCTCCTCCTCCACCCCACAGCGCTCGGCCCCCTCGCCCCGCCGCCCGGCCTCCTCCTGCACGCCGACGCCCCCTGCCGGCCGCCGGTCCCCGGCCCACTGCACCCGGCCCGCCACCAACGGCGGCCTCGGGGGCGCTTCCCGCTCGGCCGGCAGAGGGCGCTGCTCGGCCTCCTCCTGCTCAGCGCCGGGGAGCCCCCGCGGAGGAGGCCCTGCCGCCGCCGCCGCCGCCGCCGCCGCCTTCCCCGCCCCCCAAGCCCCCCACGGCCCCGGGGCTGCGGTTACTGCTGTCCGCCGCCGCCGCCGCCGCCACGGCTCGTCCTCGCCTCCAGGGAGCCCCCGCGGGGGAGGCCCTGCGGCTGCCCCTCCCCCCGCCGCCGCCGCCGCCGCCCCGCAAGCCCACCACGGCGCCGGGTCCCCGATGCCCCCCGCCGCCGCCTCCCGGTGCCTCGCCCGCCGCCGCTCCTCGTCGTCCCCCTCCTCCGGCTTCTCCTCGGGGACCCCCCAGGCGAGCGCCTCCTCCTGGACCCCCGGCGCCCAGGCCTCCTCCTGGATCCCCACGGCCAAGCCCCACGCCTCCTCGACGGCGCGCCCCAAGCCCAGCGCCTCCGGCTGCCAACGGGAGAGCCCCCGCCGGCCGGGCCAGGCCCTCACCTCCGGGGCCCGGATGGCTCACCGGCGGAGGGGGGACCCCAACCAGCCGAGCCCCGGCCCGGGCGGCACAGAGCGGGGACCCCCCTTCCCGGATCCTTCCCGCCGCGCCCACAACCCGCCTGCTCTAGCCCCAGCCCGGAACCCCTCCCGGAGGACTGGAGGGGCACCTGCGCCCCAACGTCACCCCGACGCCCGTCCCCTTCTGATCCTCTCTGTCTCCCTCCAAGACCCTTTGCGGACCCCCCCTTCCACACCTGCCCTGCCCCTTCGCCTCCTCCTGCGCCCCAATATGTCCCCTCCTTCCAGCCCCCCCGGAAAAAACTTTCCCCCAATCGCCGCCTTCGCCCGGCTGCCCCTTCCCCACTTTCCCCGCCTCGCCCGCCGGCCCGCCTCCTCCCCGCCCCCGCCGGCCAGCCGGCCTGCCGGCCGCCCCTGTAAGGTAGGCCACCCGTCCCGCCGCCGGCCCCGCCGCCTCTCCTGCGCCACTCGGGCCACCAGGTCGCCCGGCAGAGAGCGGGGAGGAGGAGGCGGCGGCGGCGAGCGTGGCGGCCCCGTCGGCCCCTCCTTCGCCCGGCTCCGCTCCGCTTCGGCTCCGCCTCCGCCGCCCGCCTTAAAGGAGCCTCGGCTGGGGGGAGGATGCTCAGGAGGAGGAGGAGGAGGAAGGGGCTGGCTTTTTAGGGAGTGGGGGGAAAGCGGGGTCTGGAAGGAGTGAAAGAAAGTGAATTCTTCGCGCGGAGCAGGCGAGTCTGTCTTTGCAGCATCCCTATGGATACTTCTTCGCACTAGAGAGTCATAGCGCGATGATTCCACGTTCGACCTCCTATGGAATCCTGGGGTTTGTAGTTTCGGGAGGGGCCGTGCGGCCCCTCCCGAAACTACAAACCCCAGGATTCCATAGGAGGTCGAACGTGGAATCATCGCGCTATGACCGTCTCGCGCGGAGATTGACGCCGCTTCAGGGGATCTGGGCGCGGAGGGGTTAACGGGGCGCGTGGAAGGGAGTTTGTGGCCGGAAAGAAAGAGGGGGCGGGGCGTGTGGCGGGAGCGGGGCAGCTCATGCCCCCCCCTTCTTTAATTCACCGCCCGGCTTATGTAACAGGCGGCGATGACTGCGCAGCTTCGGGCCGAGCGGCCCCGGGACGGCGGCGGCGGCGGCGGCGGCGGCGAGGATGCGCCAGCGCCGCCGGCGGGCTGGCGTGGTCCAGCCATTCCTGCATCCCCGCCGCATCCGCTTCGGCCGGCCCCCGCGAGGCTCCCCCCGGGGGCGCCGCAGGGCGGGAGGGAGGCGTGGGGAGGGGAGAGGGTGGCCAACTCGGCTGCGAAACCTCTTTGCTGCGTTGTTTTCAATGGGGGGGGCGGGGGGAGGGAGACCGTCCTGAAGGTAAAAGAGGTCCCCAGCGGTCCTCTAGACCAGTAGAGATCCCTGAACCCGTGCCAGTCTGTGTGTCCGCGGCCTGCCCCGATATTCCAGACAAAACGAGACAAGACAAGAAACAGTCAATAGGCACAAATGTGGTGCCTGTCGCCGGCACACTAGGGAAAATGTGTTCCCCACGTCAGATAGCTATGAAGCAGGGCTCCACACTCATGCTCGAGCTAAGTGATCTGGGGAAATCGTAAACAGTACTGGGTTCCACCTGTTTCTTTCACCCTGATTGCATAAATGTTTTAGATTGTTTCCTTATTAATAATTTTATTTTATTTTAAAGTGACTTTTTAAAAATGTTTCGATCATTTTAATTTGTAAGCTAGCTTGAGTCTTGGAGAAAAGGCAGAGTGGTGGTTTGTGACAGTCCCAAGGTTTTCATAGGGTTTTTCTTACGCAAGGAATACCCAGAGGTGGTTTTGTTCCTTCCTCTGCAATAGAGCCTACAGCACCTGGTATTCATTAGCATTCTCCCATCTAAGTACTAGCCATGGCTAAGCCTGCTTAGCTGCCAAGATCAGATCTGGTGCCTTTAGGGGATTTAGCCATGGCAGTGATGATACAATTATATTTTTTCTTTCTTTCCTGGAAACAGGAGAGTGAGCAGTCCCTAGCTCATGGACCAACACTCATCCGCAGACAATCGCTTGGCAAGATTTAAACCAGCCCTCTGTCAGTGCAAGAAGTCTATAGCTAAATTATCTCTATCTGCCTCTAGGAAAGGAAATTTTACAGCCTTCTGTCATGTTAGGAAGGCATAGAAGAGAGCCTCCTTCATGGCTGCTCCTAGGGTATGGAATTCCTTCCCAAGGAAGACTTACCTGGTCCCCTCCTTGTTCTCTTTCCAAACACTCTTTTCTTCAAAAAAACCTTCAGCTTTTAACTGATTGTGGCAGAGGGATGTTTATGGGTTTGCTGTATCTTTTACTTATGTGTTGAACACATTTTTATTTTATTTTTTTTATATTGGTGTTTTAACTGGATTGGTTGCTTAATGGCTTTTTTACTACTGTCATGCTTTAGGTGAGAGCTTGGCCATTTCCACACGACACTTACAGCACGATTATTCCACTTTCAACCTCCTATGGAATCCTGGGGTTTGCAGTTTTGGGAGGGGCTGACCGGCCTCTAAGCTCTAAGCTCTCTAAGTCTATCCTCATCGGGCATGGCTTCCAGGCCTCTCACCATTTTGGTCGCCCTCCTCTGGCCTTGCTCCAGCTTGACCATGTCCTTCTTGAATTGGGCTGCCTAGAACTGGACACAGTTTTCAAGATGAGGTCTAACCAAAGCCGAGTAGAGTGGTACCAGTACCTCCCTTGATCTAGACACCATACTCCTGTTGATGCAGCCGAGAATTGCGTTGGCTTTCTTGGCTGCCGCATCACACTGTTGACTCGTGTTCAGCTTGTGGTCTATGAAGACTCCTAGATCCCTTTCACACGTACTGCTATCCAGCCACGTGTCCCCCATCCTGTATTTCTGTATCCCATTTTTTCTACCTTACACTTCTCTCTGTTGAATTTCATTTTGTTAGCCTTGGCCCAGCTCTCCAATCTGCCCAGGTCATTTTGAATTTTGATCCTGTCCTCTGGCGTATTAGCAACCCCTCCCAATTTGGTGTCATCTGCAGATTTGATGAGCATGCCCTCTATTCCTTCATCCAAGTTGTTGATAAAAATATTGAACAGCCCTGGGCCCAGGACAGAACCCTGTGGCACCCCGCTAGTCACTTCTCTCCGGGATGAAAAGCAGCCATTCGAGATCACCCTTGGGGTTCGGTCGGTCAACCACTTACAAATCCAACTAACAGTAGCCCTGTCCAGCCCGCATCTTACTAGCTTCTTTGCAAGAATGTCATGGGGAACTTTGTCAAAGGCCTTACTGAAATCGAGATATGCTACATCCACAGCATTCCCTTCATCTGTCAAGCTAGTAACTCTATCATAAAAAGAGATAAGTTTAGTCTGGCATGACTTATTTTTGAGAAATTCATGTTGACTTCTCGTGATTACCGCATTGCTTTCTAAGTAATTAGAAACCGACTGCTTAATGATCTGCTCCAGGATCTTTCCGGGTACTGATGTCAGGCTACCGGGCGATAATTGTTTGGGTCCTCTTTTTTTCCCTTCTTGAAGATGGGGACAACATTTGCCCTCTTCCAGTCTGCTGGAACTTCTCCTGTCCCCCAAGATTTCTCAAAGATTATACAGCAAGCGGTTCCAAAATGACCTCTGCCAGCTCTTTTAATATCCTAGGATGCAGTTTATCTGGCCCTGGAGACTTGAATTAATCCAGTGTGGCCAGGTATTCCTGTACCACCTCTCTACCATCCACAGGCCGTTGTAACTGCTACTAATTCCTCCATCCTGGTTGGGATGGAGGGAGTGCTGTATATCAGAATTAAAAAAAGTAACTTTTTCATGTTCACTGGGAGGCACTTGTCCCCACTTACAGGGGAGGTGGGAGGAGAGATCATAAATGGAGCTGAAAAGCCATTCCTCACCCAGAAAGCACCCTGAATTGTTGAAACAGCTGTCTTAGGGTATTCCCCATCCTTTAGCAATGAGATCACTGCTATTTCTCATCCAACTGTGCAGAAAATAGCGACAGTTTTGCTGCAAGGAAATTGGAAAAAAAAATTGAATGCATTCCTTGCAAATTGATTTGCCTGGCAGCTGATGCTCATATATCACCCTATTGATACTTAACAAACCAAACATAAGCAGCAATTATGTTGCATAATTTGGAAAGAGGAAGCGGAGGTTGGAGAGGTTGAGGGCAGATTATATACCCCTGCCAACTGGCCCACAGGGTTACTCCAGTCCCAGAAATCAGGCTTAGAAGTTTACCAAAAGCTTTATTCAGGAACAGTAGAGCAACAACAGTGCATTCTGGCCACTGTCAAGACTAAAAGCCCTGTTGGATTTACAGTGTCTTATAAGCAGCAACGCTACAAATTTGGCAAGGCTCGTATTTGATAGCTGATTAAATTAACTCTTTCCCCAGGCAAGCTTCCCGCCTGCCATCTGCTTGACCTTCCATCTGCATTTCTTCTCTCTTATCAGGGTTCGTTAGAATAACATTCCTTCGTTCCTAAAACACTGCTTTCTCATTCGTTCCCATCATCCCCTTCCAGCCCCTTTGTTCAACCTTTAAAAGGCAGCAAACAGCAAAGCGCTGCATGGCAACTAACATGGCATTACGTTGCCGTGAACGCCGGAACCAAAAGTTTCAAACAGGCCTTGGCCTAAACTCACAGTCAGTGAAGGGATTTACGGAGGGGGAAGAAACAGGTGGATATTTGGGGAGATTTCAAACAACTCGGATGGCATAGTTCTGAATTAAAACCAGAGGAAGAAGGGAGCAGGAAGGTAAACCTGCTGCTAAACTGTTACAATAATCCAGGTGTGAGATAACTGAGGTCCAGACAAGCAGACGGCCAGTCTCTATGGTCAGGAACCTCCGGATCCTGCACGTGTTCCAGAGATGGAAGTTGCGTGCCTTTGTTGTAGCTCGGATAAAGGGGTGCAGAGATGGATGATCATCCAGCAGGACTCCGAGGCTCTTGGCAACCGAGACAGGAGCCACTGTGCAACCCTTTAAATCCAGTGGAGGACGTGAGAGACAGGCTGCTGGACAGCCAGGCTGAAACACCAAGGCCATTTCTGCACTAGAGTGTTATAGCACGATGATTCCACTTTCAACGTCCTATGGAATCCTGGGGTTTGCCGTTTCGGGAGGGGCCGGCCGGCCCCTCCCGAAACGGCAAACCCCAGGATTCCATAGGACGTTGAAAGTGGAATCATCGTGCTATAATACTCTAGTGCAGAAATGGCCCAAGATCTCCGTTTTATCTCCGTTCAGCTTAAGACAGTGAGCCATCATCCATGAAGAAACACACACAACAGACGGTCCATCACAGACTTCCACACAGTGACGTCAATTGATTTAAAACTCTGAAAAATCTGAGTGTCATCTGCACATCTCTGAGATGTTACACATCTAACACATCTCTGAAGTGTTAGAGAGTTTGATATTAAGATTGCTATTAAGATATGAGGATTGTTGGGGACATTGGCCCCAAGGGCTGCTTTGTGTACATGCATTAATTATTCCAACAGTGTTGCTGTTACGTGCCTTCCAGTTGTTTTTGACTTATGCGGACTCTAAGGTGAACCTGCTATGGGGTTTTCTTGGCAGTGTTTGTCAAAAGGAGGTTTGCTTTTGCCTTCCTCTGAGACTGAGAGAATGCGACTTGCCCAGTGGATTCCATGGCTGCGTCGGATGTAAACCCTGGTCTCCAGAATTGCAGTCCAGCACTCCAACCACCACATCTGACCAGCTCTCATTCTAGGAGTGGCACCATAGAAATTAAATATATCAGGTCCTCACTATCCACTGGGGTTTGGTTCCACGACCTCCCATGCATACCAAAATCTGCGGATGCTCAAGTCCCATTACATACAAGAGGGTAGCAAAATGGTGTCCCTTATATAAAATGGTGAACAACTCAAATGGTTTGCTTTTTCAATTTTTTTTTTTAAAAATATTTTCAATCTGTGGCTGGTTGAATCCCGTGGATACAGGATCTGTGGATATGGAGGGCTGACTGTAATGCAATATAGGCAGTGCTATGAATGCTATTATGTATGATCCCATCATCAATTCTGCAGCCTTGATAACACTAATAGATCTCATGCAGTCTTACTCAAGTGGCATACAAAATTATGATAAGAGAAGCCTTCGAATTTTCAGGAAATGATTGAGAAAGGAGGGGGAAGCAATAGATGGCCTTTCCCCTTCACTCCTGGGCCTGCAGTCAGCCAAGGGACTGGAGTTGTTGCACCAATTGAATAATTGATAATCCAGCACTGAGAGAGGCAGGCCATTTCCACACTATACTCTTATAGCGTGATTATTCCACTTTCAACATCCTATGGAATACTGGAGTTTGCAGTTTAGGGAGGGGCCAGCCTGCAATTTAGGGAGGGGCCAGCGAGACCCTCTCTAAACCGCAAACCTCAGGGTTCCATAGGATGTTGAAAGTGGAATAATCACACTGTAAGAACCTAGTGTGGAAATGGCCGTAGATAGGCAATGTGTAGAGGAGCACCGTGAGATGCGTGCCTTAGAACAGTGAGTGACCCATGCTTCCAGCCTGTTCAAACATTCCCTGCGTGCTTCCAAAAATATACACTGATAATGAGGACTAGCAACTTGGTCCATCAGAAATTCTTAACAGCTCAATCTGACCTCACTTGGAATACAGCATCCAGTTTTGGGTACCATAACTCAAGAAGGATATTGACAAGCTGGAACCTGTCGAGAGGAAGGCAACCAAAATGGGAACAAGCTTGGAAACCACAAAGCCCTATGAGGAGGGGCTTGAGGAGCTGGGGATGTTTACCTTGGAAAAGAGGAGGTGAAGAGGTGATGTGACAACCATGTTTAAATGTTTGAAAGGATGATATATGGAAGATAGAGCAAGCCTGTTTTTGATGGGAATTAGAGTTTCGTGGGGTATTTGGGAAATTCTGTGAAGGCTAAAATTGTTTGGAATTAGCCTTCTTTTAGCAGAGTAGCAGATAAGGCATGCCTCAATCCTGTGTGGCTTCCCTGAACTGAAACTGACTTGAGAAAATGAAACAAGGCAGGCAGTTTCAGATTACAAACTTAGGTAAGTTTACTAATGGCTTTTATATTTACATATGCATTGCGGAGCCTATATCATAACTCTGTAATGAAAAGAGTAGGTAAAAGTAATAGCTTCACCTTAACTGTCCAACTGGTGATGGAGATGTGAAGCATGGTTGAAGACAGAAGAAAAGGAAAGATGGAGAAGAGATTGGGGGATAGAGAGGGGAATCTTTATATTACCATAACCCTAGGAACTTTCCTGGGTCACACAGTTTAGTTAGTTAGATACAGAAGTTATTTATGACCATGCATTTCAATAAATAGGAAGATCAGATGGGGATGTTTTAAGTAAGGAAAACGGAAGACTTCGGCATGTGGGGAAATTCTACCCTATCTAAACCCTAATTGCTCTAATAGCAAGGGCAGGGTGGGGGCAGGGAGAGAATGCTGGAATTTTCCAACAGTTTTCTGCTGCTCCAGTGACTAGGGGCTTTTCGACACTACCATGTTGTAGTGTTCTTATTCCACTTTCAATCTTGTGGAATCCTGGGATCTGTAGTTTAGAATTCTCAGCCAGAGAGCTCTTTGGTCTAAGTAAATTGCAAAGCCTAGAATTCCACAGTAGGTTGAAAATGGAATAAGAGCACTATAACAGTGCAGTGTGGAAAGACCCTAGGACACAGCACAATAGTTTCAAACTGCAAGAAAAGAGGATTCCCCGTAGACGTTAGGAAGAACTTCCTGATGGTAGGAGCTGTTTGAAAGGGAAATACACTGTCTTGGAATGTGGTGGAATGTTCTTCTTTGAGGATCTTTAAACAGAGGCTGGATGGCATCTGTTGGGACTGCTTTGGTTGCGCATCTCTGCATGTCAGAAGGTTGGACTGGACGGCCCTTGGGGTCATTCTGTTTCAATGGAAATAATGATTAGTGTGCAGGAGTATAACCCAATTTATTCCAGCTAGTGGTGATTTCGCAGTCGACCTTCACAGGAGAGGGCAGACATAACATTTTAAAAACAGACCCCTAGCACTTTGTGATATTTAGGAGTTGCGCATGGTGACCCAAGAACCTTGAGTGTTGCACTCGACTTGATAGCAGCTGGTGCCTCCCACATCAATGACATGGTGAATCCCTTCTGGGTTTTAGTCTGAATTACAAAAGGGCTATCCAAGCTGCTGGATGCTATCCCCCAAGTAGGTTCGGAAACTCCTTTAAAGTTTGAACTAGAACCCAGCACAGATTCTTCACCCTACTGATCTGGAAGCCACCAGCTGCCAGTGACTCCACCTCTGTTTTGGACAGCTTTCAGTAGAAAAAAAAATTGTTCCAGCAGCTTCTGATTGCTGAAGAGGAACACTGGGATGATCTCATTTCTATGCCCAGACTTGCATTTGCTGTATGGGTAAAAACTGAGCTGCCACATTCAATAACCAAACCTGTTGTTACGGTTTCAGGGGCTTGGCTGGAAAGGAGCCAGAATCCCTGGAAAGCACCGCTGTGCGGTGAATGGCGGGGGTACCAAGCTAACCTAACAGGCAGGAGGGCTTCCAGGTCCTAAAGCCCTCCTTTTGTTCTTAAGCCTTGTGTATTGTCGGCTAGGGTAAAAGATTTCCCCCTCTTTCTTTGATTTCTTTCTAGCTCGATTATGGGAAGTGTGTCTTCACTAAGAGTTACCACAGTTTGATACCTTGTTAACTGTTGTGGCTTCATCCTATGGAATCCTGGGATTTTTTGGTTTCGTTTGGACTTAGAATTCTCCTTGCCTTGAGAGCTCCAGTCCCTTTTTCTGAATGGCAGCTGTGGAGAATTCTAAGTCCTGCCTCAGACTTCAAATCCCAGGGTTTCATAGGGTGGAGGAGCTCTAGCTCAGAGAAATGGACAGGAGTGATCTGGCAAAGCATTCCGAGGCCATTTCCGCACTAACCAGTTATAGTGCTATTATTCCACTTTCAACATCCTGTGGAATTCTGGGGTTTGTAGTTTCCTGAGGCCCAAGAGCTCTCTGGCTGAGGATTCTAAAGGCCCCTCTGTGATGTTTCTTGCTACCCAGCCTGACACGTCTTGTGCACAGGTCTGCACAGCCTGGGAGATTTCTGGATCACACCAGGGCATGCGTGGGCGCGCGTGGGCGCGCGTGGGCGGGCGGGCAGGCAGGCAGGCAGGCGTGCGGGCGGGCGGGCAGGCGGGCACGCGCGGGCGGGCGGACACACACGTGCCTGCTTCTATCCCCCCCCCACTGGGAATTGCAGCACCCCTTTCACTATTGTCCCCCACTTTGGTCTCCTCCTACCAGATTGATCTCCTCTGCTTTCCTTAAACTCTAGTCTAGCCCTTCTCAGAAATAAGGACAAGCAGACTTTTAATCCTAAAAGAAAGTGGTACTTTTGGTACTCATGTTGTAATGGTAGCATGTACAATCCTATATGTAGAATAACACTCTATGAGACTTTTATAAAAACAGAAAGTTACATTTTATTGAAATTACTGTTACTGTAACTTGTTTGCAACTAAAGCCATTTCCGCACCAGACTCTTGGTGTTACTGCCGTTACTATCATTTATTTAGCAGTCTTTGGTATTCAACAGAGTAGCAGACCCTCCAAAAACTAGATCCTCACCCTGAGGAGAGGGCAAAATCATGTTTTGCTCCAAGAATGTCTGCGCAGTTAGGTTAGGTGGATTTAGACCTAGTTTCAGTGGAGGCAATGGTTAGGACAGAAGGATTAAACCATAGGATTAAAAACAGAAATTGTGCATTCTAGGTGGGCATTTCTTGTAGCTGCTTTATGATAGCTTGACGTCAAAAAAGGGAAATCCAGCTGGTGCAAAGAGGAGGGGAAATGATATTTTTCACCTGCAGAAACAAAAACTGATTATTGGCAGCTGCAAAAGCGTTTAGTTTTTGCTACCTGGGGAGAAACAGGCAGAATGTTGGTACTCCACTGCCATCTACAGGATAAAGTATATTAATACATGCTCAAGGGCAGGGGCAGGGTCTCCCAAAGTTTTTGGACTGCAACTCCCATCATCCATTGCCACGGGTTATGCCGACTAGGGCTGGCAATGGTTGCAGTCCAACAGCACATGGAGGTCTACATGCTGCCCCACCTTTGCTCTATCCTCTGCCCTTGTTATTGCGTGCCTTCGAATTGTTTCCAACTTTGGGCCTTATCACACCAAGGTGTCATACTGCCACAGCGATGTGTTATTTGTGTTATATGTTATATGTGTTATTTAACATCTACATGAGACCGCTGGGAGAGACCAGCAGGAGGCATGGAGCAAGGTGCTATCAGTACGCTGATGACACCCAGATATCTCTCTCCATGCCTCGGATAATAGCATCGACTAAGGGTGGCATCTCGCCTCTGAGCGAATGCCTTGAACCAGTAATGGACTGGATGAGGAAAAACAGACTGAAGCTGAATCCAGATAAGACGGAGGTACTCGCTGTTAAGGGCCCTGGCCCAGGTATGGAGGTTTGTCAACCAGTTCTAGACGGGGTCACACTTCCCCTGAAAGACTGTGTCCGCAGCTTGGGGGTGCTCCTGGACTCACCGCTTCAGAGGACAGCCCAAATTAATGCGGCAGCCAGGAGCGCCTGTTGTCAGCTTCGGCTGATACGCCAGCTGCGCCCCTTCCTGGACCTGGAACACCTAAAAACAGGGGTGCATGCGCTGGTGACTTCACGGCTTGACTTCTGCAATGCGCTCTACATAGGGCTACTCATGTGCTTAGTCCGGAAACTTCAATTAGTTCAGAATATGGCAGCCAGGTTGGTCATTGGTAGACCTAAAACTGACCCCATAACACCAATTCTGAAGTCTTTACATTGGCTGCCTATTAGTTTCGGGGCACAATACAAGGTGTTGGTTCTTACCTTTAAAGCCCTTCATGGCTTGGGGCCAGCCTACCTGCGGGATCGCCTTCTCCCATACAATCCGCCCCGCACACTAAGGTCCTCTGGGAGGAATTTACTGCAGCTGGTCAGAACTAGGTTGGCTGCAGTTACCCAAGGACCTTCTCTTCTATCGCCCCCAAGTTATGGAATGACCTGCCGGTGGAGACCCGGCATATTACCAGTCTTTAAAAAAGCTTTAAAAAAGCGGTCAAGACTGTTCTCTTCCGACCGGCCTTCCCAGACTAGTACCTCCACCACCTCCCACCAACTGTCTTCTTGTTTTTAATAGTTAATGTGTTTTAGGGGGTTAGATGGGTTGGTGGGTGGGGAGGATGAGTTATGTTTTAATTGCTTTTAATGTATTTATATACTGTTGTAGTACCACCTCGACCCGTTGGGAGAGGCAGGATATAAATAAATTTTATTATTTTTATTATTATTATTATTATTATTTCTGGTTCAGGATGAGTCCTATCACACATCATCAGTGCTCACCAGCTGCTATTGTGTTGCAGTGTGTTTGAAATGTGCCCTTTTTCATGCTGTAAATAATCCGTTAACGACTTCCTTTCCTGCCACAATCCAGTTAGCTGTGGGAGTTGTGGTTTCCTCACTGCGCTTCCTTCCGTAGCTGATCCAGTAATGGACGTGGTATGGATGTTCCCAGGGAGATCTCCACCCAGTAACCTCCAGACCAGTTGTGAGGTGTGGGGCGGGGAAAAGGACTCTGCAATGAT
This sequence comes from Iguana delicatissima, assembly GCA_948472985.1. Taxonomy (NCBI): domain Eukaryota; kingdom Metazoa; phylum Chordata; class Lepidosauria; order Squamata; family Iguanidae; genus Iguana; species Iguana delicatissima. The sequence continues at coordinate 170,204 of CAOKZL010000566.1, read as the reverse complement.
GATATAATGGAGAAGGAAGAATGAATGACACTACTCATCCACAGATGTCGAAAGGGTGAGATAGAGGAGTGTTCATAACCTGATACCATCACCAGAATGGCTGTAGTGGGATTCCAACGGAGCAACGAGGTATTACGGTATAGTGCAATAAGACTCTTACAGTAACCATAAGGCAAGCCTATCATGAGGTTTTCTTGGCAGGATTTGTTCAGAGGGTTGCTGCTGCCATCCTCTGAGGTTGAGAGAGTGTGACTTGCCCAAGATCATCCAGTGGGCTTCCATGGCTGAGTGAGTGGCGTTCAAACCCTCGTCTCTTGTAATCCAGCTCAGACCACTACATCACACTGGCTCTCATCTTCTGCCATTAGCCCTTTCTGCGTTTGAGGGTGGCATGGAAGGCAGCTGGGTCCAAGGCACGACTAGCCCCTCCAGGGCAGAGCAATTTACAGCCACTAAAACTTTTCATCTCTCAACTGAGTCTCAAATTTGTTTTCAGGCACGCAAGGTGTGCCCACACTGCACAATTATAGCACTTTGATACCATTTCAGTTGCCATGGCTTTGCCCTATGGAATCCTGGGATCTGTATTTGGGGCGGGACTTGGAGGTCTCTAGTGCACTTCCACGAACTCTTTGGCAGTGTTTATTATTACTTTCTAGCAGAGGATTCGAAGTCCTTCGAGAAACTACAGATCCTGGGATTTTGAAGCACTGCGCCATCACAGTGAAAGAGGTACCAGCGTGATGCAATAGTGATGTGTAGATACACTTCTGGTTACTCTCTGGGGTAGCTGGAGACACACATTCCAAGATAAATATACGGGGCTGTTTCTTGGCACTACTCGAAGTTATTACAGCATAGAGGGCAGAAGCTTTACCCATGTTGGCTTGGGGATTCTGGGAGTTGTAGTCCAAAAAAGTAACATTACCAGGGCAGATGGACTGTGATGTGCTTGCAGTTATGTTTTTGATTGCCTTGTGAGTCACAAGGCGAGTCCTTCCAGCTTGTGAGTCAGGCTGCAAACACTTCTTTTTGACTTTGACAAATCTCCGTCGTCGTTTGCACGTACCAGCCAGGACTGATGCTGCTTAGGATGAGCAATCTTGCCGCAGGCTTCAGAGGCTGAGTAATGCTCCCATTTCTTTCCTAATGAACCCAGTTAACACCTCTCCCCTCCCCTCGGCTCGAATTCAAAGCTGTACCCCCACAAGCAAGGAAGTGTCATCCCAAACGTTGATGGCTTAGCATGACGCAGCAACAGCGATCCTCAGTGAGGCAGAAGGGGTTCCGCAAGACCCAAGCTGACGGCTTTGGGCTCTGCCATCTGTTTCCATCACTGTTCAATCTGAAAGGCGGGCTGGCTGTACGTGCATTGTGTGCGTAGCTTCCCAGACACAGCCGGGGTAGGACAGGCGCTCGGCTTCGATTATAGCCGAGCTTTCCCCAGCTAGCTACGTGAGAGGTAAAAGCTGCAGCGCTTTCACAAGCAGATCCACCAGCTGCATGCTCCCCGTGTGCCGAGGCCAAGGGAATTAATCACTTTGACACGAGACTGCATTCTAAAAAGCCAGCGTAGAGTGGATAGGGAGATGGAAAGCATGTTGGCAACAGCGGAAGGGGTGCGCGGTGGTATAGTGTAGCCAGGACTCAGAGGGACAAAGCTCCAAGACAAACTAACATTAACTATGATTATTCCTATAGATCTGTTTCACAGTGCGCCATGTCTCACTGACCGTAGTTCTAGTCCTTCAGCGACTTGGGTTCTGCATAGGAGTCTAGGAATCAGTGAGGTACCATTGGGTAATGTGGAACATTTCAAGCAGTCTCACTTTTTGTAACTGAGCAATTGTGACCCTCTCTGTGACAATTTCCTTCTGGTGTTTTAGAATCATAGGTGAGAATCAGCATGGCATAGTAGTTTGAGCATTGGATTATAACCCTGGAGGCCAGGGTTTTGTTCTCTGCTTGGCATGGACACCCCCTGGGTGAGCCTGGGCACCTCATACACTCTCAGCCCCAGAAAATCCTGTGGTAGGGCTGCCTTAGGGTCACCGTGAGTCAGAAACAACTTGACAGGCTCATCAAGTAGTTTCTGCAGTTTATCCTCATAGCAATGGGGATTGCAGCTCTGGATGCCCAGGCCCCTCTGGACCCTCGGCAGTCACAGAATCCTAGAGTTGGACGAGACCCCAAGGGTCATCCAGTCCAACCCCATTTGGCCATGCAGGAAGACACAACCAAAGCACTCACAACAGATGGCCATCCAGCCTCTCCTTTAAAACCCCAACTCCCAGGCAGCAGCAGATTCCAGTGCTGAACTGTTCTTTCCGTCAGGAAGTTTTTTCTCATGTTTAGGTGGAATCTCTTTTCCTTTGCTAGTCCATTTGGAATTGCTCCCAGAGCACCAGTCAACACTAGAACTGCAGAGGTTTTCCCCAGGAGCACCGAATCTGTTTGTAGGTCTTGGCATTTCATCAAGTTTCCCCCTGTTGTCTTTGAGTCTGCTGTCTCCTAGGATAGTGATTGTAATAACCCTCAGTTTCCTAACCCACTAGGTGTTGTTTTGTGCCTTCAAGTCATTTCTGACTTGCGGGGACCCTAAAGTGAACGTAGCACAGAGAGGGCTTGCCCTTGTCATTCTCTGAGGCTGAGAGAGTGGGACTTGCCCAGGGTCCCTCATTGGGTTCCCACGGCTGAGCAGGGATAATAGGCTTCCAGTTAGCCTACTGACTTTGCCTTTTGAACAACAGTGACTGGAAGACTCCCAGAAAACTCCTGATTGTTTTAACTCCTATTCCTTTGACCAGGCGAACCTTTCTTTTGTCCTAAAACCTGTCTGATAAGTACCGAGTTTTCAGGGTGTCCATTAGCCCCGTCTCCTAACACTAAGGCCATTAGCCCATTCCAGACCTCATTGTCTGTTCTGTGAGCTCCACTGTTTACTAGGCTGGAGAGCCGTTCATACCCTTGCCCTCCGTGCAGAAATCGAGGATATAAACCAAACCTTTGGCCAGTCAACTTGCAGTACAGATTGTTGGTAGCTACTCTGCTGCCCTAATTCCCAATTATGTGCTGTCCTTAGACATGCAAGTCCAAGCCGCATCGCTGCTTCTTCATTGTTCTTTTAGACTGAAAAATATTAACTGCTACACCCTGAAATCTTGATATCCAAAACTTTCTTCCCTTTTCCTTCAGTTAGCCTTGTGTGAATGTGTTGGATCTTGTGTGAGTGATTAATTCCCCTAATAAAACACAATTTAGCTTATGGTTGGATCTCTAGCCGGTTCTTCCCTGCAGAAGTACTGGTAAACGTCGGTATAAAAGATCTGCCGCAGGCCTCCTGTTTGTGAGCTGGTAATTCCCCACCTTTGCACGGAGGTACTGGCATCACGGGTGGACCCCAGAGTCACCCATGTTTTGGTGTAACACTGCCCCCTGAACAACTCTCACCACTGGAACCACAACTGTGATCCCCCTGCAAAGGTCCTGAGTCTCCATTTGTAGGTCTTGATATTTCATAAATCTTTCGCTGGTCTGCAACTTTTCTGCAATTCTGCAGTCTCCAGAGACTGTGGCATCAATAAACTTTTCTTCTTCTTTTTTCCTTTCAACCATAGTTATGTCTGGTGCATTATATTCTCTCTCTTTATCAATTTAAATCAAGTCCCATAAGATTTTTACTTCACCAGTTTTGATAACTTTTCCAGGCCTCATGTTCTCACTAGTTCTTTGCAAAAAATCAAACAGATCTTTCTTCATGGATTGCAAGGTATCTGCCTGTGGCCATTTCCACACTACATTGTTAGAGTGCTATTATTCCACTTTCAACATCCTGTGGAATTCTGGGGCTTGTAGTTTCCTGAGGCCAAAGGGCTCTCTGCTGAGAATTGGCCTCCCTAAACTGCAAACCCCAGGATTCCATAGGATGTTGAAAGTGGAATAATAGCACTATAACAGTCTAGTGCAGAAATGGCCTGGGTGATCAACTGTTCCATCTTTTTGTTTATGTATTTCTATTATTTTTCCTATTATTATTGCTACTGCTTTTTATAGTTGTGGCCACCATCATAATCTACATTCTACCTTTTCCTCAAAACTGGGACTCAAGGCAACTTACAAAGTACAAATCAAAGCCCATATAACAACGCAAGATAAAACATACAAAATATTGTTATAATATAATCAAACTATATATAAAATCAAAAGCTTTCAAGGCAAATTCATTAAATAGACAAAGCACTGAAACAGTGCACTATTAAAAGTCCCAAAGAGTCAGTTCCTAAAAACCCTTTGGATTACAAAAAGTCATCAATTATTTACTCCATTTATATGGCACTTTTCTCCTGATGTGACACCCAAGGTGGCTCACAAATCTAGAACTAAATCAGCTAAAATCCTAACAATAAAAGCTAAAACACAATTTACATTCCTTACATTAAAACCTTTACATTTTTTAAAAAATTCAGAAATGTTAAAAATAGAGCAGACCTTCCCCACCCCTACAATAAGTCAGCTCCCTACAAGCAGTTACTAAAACTCTGAACAAAAATGTCTTTGCTGGCTGGTAGAGAGACAAGAGCGGGGAGTAACCCAGTGTCCTGTGGGAGGGAGTTCCACAGGTTAGGGGCAGCTGCTGAGCATCCAGTAAGGAGGCAGCCTTCCTAGCTTTCCTAGGGCAGGAATTCCTGGGGGCAGCTACCAAGACACCTCTCTTGGGGCCTCTGATTAGTAGGGATAATGGTGTGATCTCGTATCTACTTGGGTCACTTTTCTGAAACTCTAGCAGAGAAATAGATCTTTGGAGCAGCAATGTTCCCATGAGTTATACACCATTACTCTTTTTTAAGAAAAGAATTATCTACTTCAGCTAAATGCTGGCATTTATACAGGTAATGCTTCCTTGTGGCATTTGATGTAGACACATTCAGTGGTTGCTTCTTCCTGGTTGGAGGTATTATAACCTCTCAAGGTTTATTTTTTAACTAGGAAAAAGTTTTTGCTAATTGGAGAGGCACATGTTCATTTAAAAGATACTCCCTGGGCCATGGCATTTAATGGAGGGTCAATATGGTTGGATCTTCCATGGTTTACTGGTGCAAAAAAAGACTGGAAAGACAAACATCCACGTATCAATCAATGGTCAGAAAATCTTACTGCTTGGTATTCTAGTTTCCATTTCCCCCTTTTCTTTGTGATTACTTTTAAAATCCAGTTTTTTTCCCTGCAAAAATGAGCTAGTCCTGTTGTAATACAAAGTACTTTGGGGTGGCTTGCCATAAACAAGCAAATAAAGCCCATTAGGTTTACAAAATAGCAGCTGCAAAGTAGAAGTGAAAATGGCTAGGCCTGGTTTGTTGATATGGGTCAGCTGCATTTGAGACTCTTCTCAGAAGATTGTAGGGCTATGAGGCCTGTACTTCAGAAACTGAGTGCCTGAGTGCACCTGCTCAGGAAATCTCTTCTTGGCACCAATGTCAGATTTGCATGCTTTCATTGCAAGACCAAACTTGTTCACCACTGCCTTCTTATAACAGCATCCTGAGGTGGTGAGCCTGACCACCACTCACTTGCCAAGAACAGGAACTTGCTCGTAGTTGCTTAAGATACACTCTGCCTACACACAACAGTCTTAAAACCTTTGGCTAGTTAAGTGTAGGCCTTGCTCAAGCAGGAGCGAGTAATTAACTCCTACAGTTTCTCCTGCAGAACGAACCACTTAGGAAGCTCTGCAGCCTCTTTGATACAGAAATTGCTGCCTTGCAAAGAATTAGTAGAGCCCTGTGGAAACAGGGCCTAGAAGCTTGTTGCGTACACACTTAAGAGCTCTCTTTCGCACACTTTGTACTTGGTGGCTGGAGAGCAACAGGAGTGCAAGCCTCTGGCCATTAGTTCCATGATGGCAGGGTCCAGTATCACTGTGCTGGTCTAGCTTCCTTGACAGTGAGCGCATATGAGCCATTCCCTGCTCCCCAAATCAGTTATTGTCTGGTTTGGGAATGAACAGGGAAAAGCCTCCTCAGGCTTAAGACAGGCCAAGTGCCATCCCTGAGTACAATGGCTAATCATGTCCCGAGAGGGCGAGGAAACCCTTTCAGGGCATAAAGCTTTTGGAAAGTGTCAACGGAGTGGCCTTTGCCTACCGCTCCTGTATTGAAAACACAGACTATATAACAATTTAAGTAGTTTCACAACAGACAAATCTCTATAAAGTATGACTCGAACAACCTTGCTGAAGGCAAGGTGTTAGTGTCCCCTCCCGACAGTGGCCACACCATCTGGAAACTGCTGCCTTAAATAACATGGATGTGCTAACAAGTAATCTAAATCCCATCATTAGCCCCAACAATGTGTAGATCCACAGAGGAAATAAAACATACCTTAGTGCTGGTTTACCAAGCTGTCACTGATTCAGCTAGCCACGTCCAAGTGTGATGCAAGTGGACTTCAGGATTTACTGAATGTTCGGTGGCCAAGACCCCAACCTCCCTGGCCCAGTGATCATTTTCACCGCCAATACACACTTGGGCATTTTCCCATTTTCAGCTTAAAAAAGGAGGCCTGTTGAAAGATCCTAACCGCTTCGCCCTGGGGAAGGGAATCCATGCAAACCTTCTCCAGGTAAGGAACTGTGAAGCTCTGCTCTGATACGCTCTTGAATGTTTATAAAATAAAGCAGATCTCAAGCAAAAGGCTGGTCTGCAGCAAGCAAAGTTGGCACACTTTGTGCAAATCTTTTGCAGAAGAGAGGGCTGTACACAGCAAAAAGTACCATGCACACTGGAAAGGTACACTTTATGTATTCTCCTAAACTCAGTATTCAGTATTTTCTCAGTACTCATCTGAATTTCCCACCTGAAGTTATGTATTGTGAGCCTGAGGGCGCTTATGCCATGTTTGAGAGAGACATGATGCAACTTATTAAGATACTGCTCCACTCATTTAAGATCTCCCAGTACACTCCAAGTCTTATTAACTCTTTTCAATTAATAGTGAGTTATAAAACTGAATAGGAAGCAGGGGCACCTACTTCAGGATGCCAGTAAGTGAGTACTATTCAATAAGCCACACTTTAGAAACCATCAAGTCTGTTTTCTTTATTGAAGCCAGTCAACTCTCGGTTTTCCCCTTCAGTGATTCTACCAAGATTGTAATCCCCAATTTTAGATAAAGGTGAAGCTTAACAACACGGAACACATGAGCTTTAGACACACACAGCTTCTATAGGTCAGATTCAGTCCCTAAATTGTAGTAACTACACCTAAGCTTTTATCACCCCATCGAAGAGGCATGCAGTACTATATGGGAGGAACACGCAAAGAGGACTACTGCTATAAGGCATGCATCACAAACTACGGAGCAGGAAATCATGCAGGGGAGGGTCACTAACCTAGATCTTCAGTCATACAAGAAGTTTTGGATGTAAAGCAGCTTCCACTCAACTGAACTACTGGCAGAGGGGTGCTTACAAAGGGCTGGGCTGTGTTTAGTTCTGAACACATCACTTGCTCTTTTTTTTATTTACCTAGCCAGCTTCTCTATTACAAAGCACTGAATAGCCTAGTAAGGGAAACCCAATGAAGCTTTTTTATTCAAGAGAACCTTAGAATTTGTACTTTGTGGCCTTGTGCCCATGTCCAGACCGAAAGGTCTCTATCTATCCTTGGAAAATATTATAGAATATGCCATTTCTGTGAAACGGCAGCTTAAATCTTGCTTGGATCTTACTTTTCACACTAGACAGAACGTAAAGTCGAGCAGCAATTACATTACATCATTTTTCAAAAAAATACAGGCAACTGATCTGAGTTGCTCATTGACACCCATATTTCAACCCTACTAATTTTCTAGTCATAAGGCAAATCCCTATATACATACATTCATCCAGCCATTTCTTGAAGCCATAGAAGTAGATTTTGCAGAAGAAAGAATAGGGTCAGGATTCATTCAAGCTCAAGAGGAAGCCCATCACTTTTCCCCAAGGCCAAGAAAAGGCGGCAGCTCATGCAATTTACTTGCGGAAGCTGACTACCCCCTTGGCACGGGTTGTTCAACAAGTGACTGCGATCAGCATGAAGTGAGACCAGATGCAGATAGAGACAGTAAGTTCAAATATACATGTTAGATATTAACGATCTGCTTTGCAGATGTCATTGCAGAGAGAGCATTTAGGAAAAAAAATCATGGGAAACACTGTCCCCGATAATTAAGACACCCTTAGTGCAACATATGGAGGTCACTGCCCCCGATACAACACTGTGGTAGGCAAAAACTACCTTGTTCTTTAACATTATGGGAGACACTGCCCCCGATAATGTGACCCAAGTTCTCATGATACATTGTAGTGCTGGAACTTTTGCACGGTAGCTGCTGTTTAAAGCACAGCGCAACACAAGCCTGCAACGGACTGCATCAGTGTCAACGGAACCTAAAGAGACAAGCCTGGTGAGCAAACTGAGTGGCTAAGTCTACTATCATTACCAGGCTGTCTTGCTTTGTCTGATCTAGAGTCACACAGATATCCAATAAAGCAGGAGAACCCCTTAACCCACAGCCAAGATAACGGTGAAGGCTTTCCTCAAGTGTTGGGTGGAAGACCCATCTATCAGCCTACGTTCTGCAATCTTGAGTGGAAAAAGGGCCAAGGAGTTAACACTTCTTGGGTTCCTTACTTCAAATGAGGTGGCAAAAAAACCTCTCTATCCCAAATCAGCTTCTCAGTTATGCAGCTGTTGCAGACCATTGCAAGCTTGATGGCAAAGTTTCCAGTGATCATGGTTGGATTGTATTAGCAGATGCTGCTTTTTATAAAAAAACGACAGTATAACTGTCATAATTATGGAAGTCACTGCTTCCGATAATTATCTTCTGCAGAAAACAAATACAATTTATAGTGAACACTGTCACTGATAAATAAATAACTAATAAATACCTCAATAACAAGTCCTGGGAAGGATAAGCCTCCCAGACAATGTTCCAAGTTAGACTAAGAGAGAGACTGTGCATCCCCTGAAAAAGGCCTCAGAATAAGGGGTTAAGTCAACTATAATCTGGCTGTACCTGACAGGAGGCACAGTGACTACCTTTAGGTTTCTCAGGTCACACCAGAGGACCACTCAAGGGACTTTGGCTTGGCCTTACTGAGTAAGGAAAGGAGCAGTCACAGCAGGAGAAATCCACCCAGAACTCTCTCCCTTTCTCTTGGGGAGGCAGAAGGTCCCAATCTTTGAACATGCTAGACTGGGTAGGCTGTACCTCAGTGACCAAAGGAAGTCAGGGAGTGGAAGAAGTTTCCCTACCCAGAAAAAAAAAAAAAAGAGGTTCTTTCTAACAGTGGGTGATTCAGGCTTGCCTTCTGCCTTCACAAGTGACACTGTGACTCCAGTGAGTGATTTTTTTACCTCCACTCTAGCAGGACTGGAGGCCGATTTGAGTTCTGGCTGCTTGCATGCTCCCATTTCAGTGGGGCCATGATTTGCTCAATTTTAAAAATCAATCCTTTTCTTGACTTTTGGGTTGGGAGAGGACATTTAGAAGGACATCGACAAACATCTAAGTTCACCTCAGGACAATGGTGATTTGCTTAGAATTGCTCTAACATTTTACCCTCTGAAGGGCTTGGGGGCTTTGTCCTGTGCTACTGGGTGGGGGGAAAGGGGGTTCCTGTACCTCAGAATTAAGTGCTCTACATTTAAATCTCATTGTCTATGTCCCAGATGTCCCCAGAAAGGGCATTTGCAGCACCCTGGATTGTCCAAGTTGCCAGGGCCATCTGGGTCTTGAAGAGGGTTTCATTGAAAGCACTTGGGTTGCTCCTTCGGAGGCTGAGGTGATCCACCAAGGCTTGGAGAGTGTGGGAGCCAGAGCCAAAGAAGATGTGTCGGAAGGGAGTGTCCTTCGGAGAGACGAAGGGGGAGAGAAAGTGGTACTCCACCTTGAGAGAAGAGAGACACAGCTGAAAATAGTTCCAGGAAGAGGCAAAAACAAACAAACAAACAAACCAAAAAAAAAAACCCAGGCAGAATACACAGACTTCAGTTGAAGGAATCATCTCGATAAATTCTTCCAGATGATCCCAGGAATCCACAGAAGCAGGCAACACTGCAGAGCCTTTTCAAGACAGATCAGTGGACTTCTGAGGGAGGAGAGAGATTTTCTTTGCACAATCTAGATTTCTTGGAGATTGCGACTTTGGTTATAAAGTTGCAGCCTTCAAGAATCTAGCTTGTGAAAAGAAAGCATTCTAAACTTGGTCTTGGAATATAAACACAGTAGTATGGAAGAAGTCACTGGAGTACGGCTGTACTGTTTTATAAACGATACGGTTGTCAACTCAAATGGCTATTATTCAGTATCTAATTTAGAGTCCTTTCTACAGTTGCCTCGGCCACTTAGCTGAGGGAGTGGCAACTGGATAGAAAGGGCTCAACTGTGGCAATCTTCTGGAGACAATTCCATAAGGAGGAGTGTTTCATGCCTATGGCATTATTATTTTAATCATGGAATGACTGTTTCATTTCTGTTACATCCCCTGAATGTGTTAGCTACCCACTCAAGTCTCAGTTCTATTACCTGGAACGAACAGACTATGTTACAAGAAGACACTCTTGGTCAAGCACTCAAGGCTCTCTTATGCTTGATTTCACTTGAATACACCACAGGATTCAGGCCAGAAACCTTGCCATCACTAAAGAGTCTCCTTCTCCATAATCTTAAAAAGCTGCCCGACAGCTTCCTGCTGGGAATGTTTTAACTGGATATCTGGCACTGAGCAGGACGTTGGACTCGACTCACAAGGGGCCTTCCAACTCCATGATTCTTAGAACCAGAATTACTTTAAGCCAGCTCACAACGGAGGCTAAGGCTGGCCCCTTCATGACCACTGGATGTTGGCCTTCAGTTTCTCTCCTGAAGTAAAACTTTTTGGGGAGACATTTGCACTCAGGTTATCTTTAGATACTGAGTGTATATTTGCGCTCCACATTGAAGTATGCTTCTTTATCACTATGGAGATTATCTCAGAGACTCTGGCCTTCCACCAATGCTAGATTGTTGAATATATAGCTTCCACCCAGGATCTACTGGCTGGAATAATTAATAAGGTTCCCTGTGCTTTATGTTTATGTTATTTGGAGACTGTGACTTAGACTTGATGGGACACTATTAGCAAACATGAGAATTCCAATGCTGTTTTGTCTTGCCTTAGCAACTCCATTTATTTGCATCAACTCAGGCTGAATTCCCCTTGAATGTCATTTTAGATAGAGAGATGGTACACAGATTTACTCAATAAAGATGAATTTTTTCCCCTCTGTGTGTGCATGCGTGTTTATCCATGTGTGTTAGGAAAGAAAAACGAGGACTTACTTTCATAATTCGGTCATTCAAATCACGGCAAGCCACTCTGTCAGTTAGGTCAGTGTTTTTGATATCATGGGTGAGGGCAGCTGTAGCTCGACTGAAATCTCCACGGGCCACAAACAGCCACTGCAGGCCTAAGCCCATACTCTATCAGAGAGAAAGAATAGCAATTCAGCATGCATAGGATGAGGTCTGACCAGTAAGCCAGGAAAAATGAATCTTGACACCTAACCATGAGAGTGAGCTGAAGAACTAAGCCTGAGATGCACCATTGGCTCAACTGTAACAGTTATTCAGCCTTTACAGGGTTTGCCTGAAGAGCCAGAAGATAAATACCTAGCCTGAGTCCTAGTTTTGAGAAAATTGTGAGGAATAAATCAATAAGCAATAACAATAAAGCTGCACCACGGAAGAAGGCAAGAACAGAGCCTTCAAATCAGTACCAAATTACAGGATGTCATCCGCTCTTCAGGACATGGATGGGCAACTTGTGCCTCATCAGATGTTGTTGGGTAGCATCTTCTGTCATCCCTCACCACTGGCTATTTTGACTAGGACTGATGGGAGTTGCAGTCCAAAGTTGAAGCAATACAAGTTAGTAGCCAGACTGTTACGGATGACAAAAATGGAAAGTAATTCCATTAGCATGCCTGTGGAAATTCCTTAAAGATATCAGATTCTTCTAACTGCTGAAGGATGAAGTATGATATGCAACTGTGCAGATTCAAGAATTCTGCTATAAAGATAAATCTGGGAGTGGAAAAAGTTTTCTTTTTGGAGACTCACAAGAGTACACAGTAAAGCAATGATTTTTGTGGTTGAAACCAGGTTACAAATCAGTGCTAAATGTACAGGAGTGTAAGGTTATAATCCAGTGGGAAAAACTAGTAGGCTGCTCTGATTACAAGACTCCTGTTCTAGGTCTGCTAGAGCCCTGATGGGAAGCCTTCCTGCCTGTATCCAAGGATAGACTGGAACACTTTTTGCTGAATCCCATTTGTTAGGGAACATGTCTTCCCGGGGAAAATAACTTCCCCTTCCCCATGCCAGAGATGTTTGCAAAACAGAAAATGCAGAGCTGTTACAAAACTAAATCTTTTAAAGCAAAGCCCAACCGCCAGCAGGACCCTCCTCCCGCCCTCATATCGTTAGTCAGCTTGCATTACCATTAGTTCTTTCCGGTACTGGATGAGTTTTTTTACAAGTTCAAGCACTTTAGCATCATAGCTGCTGTATTCCAGGTAGAGCTCATGATCATGTGTCATCCTGAGGGCCATCCGGCCTGCTATTTCAGCAGCTGTACGCATCACAGAGTCCAGCTGGCCAGAAAAGGATGTAAAGAAGCTGCTCAGGTTGTCCAGGTTATCAGCTTCTGTTCCCAGATACGGATACGAATTTGGACCCTGTGAGAGTGAAGCAGACCTATAGAAGTCCCAGATACAGTGGGGGCAGTTCACACACACTGCATCTACTTCTTAATGGGAAGACTACATTTCACATTCCTTTTTTATTAATTATTATTTTTATTAAATAATAAACAGAAACAGCACATTGGACAACCAAGTAAGAATACACACAATAACAATACATAAAACCATTTATTTCCTGGCATACAAGACGCACTTTCCCCTCCAAAATGCCCTCTGAAAATGTGGTGCATCTTATACACCAGCTAAAAAATATAGGGAAGGGAGGGGGAGTGAAAGGCATTCTCCCCACCCAGGCAAAACAAGAAGGGAGGGGGTAGTGGAAGCCTTGATCTATAGGAACATAGATAGAAGTTTCTACGGTTTCTTCTTACCTTCCCCTCCTCTCCTGTGCATTTTAACTCTACCAGGAGTTTCTGGCTCAAGCAAAACAGGAAGGGAAGGATGGTGGTGCCGCACTCTTTTCCTTCCCCTCCTCCCCTGGTGCAGCACTCTTTTCCTTCCCCTCCTCTCCTGTGCATTTTGCTCACCAGACAACTAAAAAATTTTTTTCCTGAAAAATACCCCTTGAAACATGGGGTGCATCTTATATGCCGGCAAATACAGTATGCGAAAGAACACAAACTATTGAATAACCTACACAATAAACAAAAAGGAAAATAAGACTACAAACCTCAAACTAAACTATTGAAAAATGCTAAATTACATATGACTAAAAAAAATTATTCCCATCTCTGCTGCAAACACTGAACAGTAATCTAATAGCAACAACTAATCATTTAATCATACACTAAATTTAAGGTATACACTTGTTGCCTATTAATTATTTTAGTAATAAACCTAAACTTATAACATGTGGTAATAAATTGAAGTGCATTATTAATAATTCTATCTTACTTATTAAGAATCAAATTTAAAAACTTGAGTTAATACATTTCACATTCCTGACAGGTAAATAATTCTTAAGAGAATAATGACAGACTGCCATGATTATCCATTAGAAAACAAAACAAAACAGCACAATCTCTCTATCAGGAAGACTACTGTCTTTACACAGCAATGACAAAGTTTTCAAAGACAAAGAGGACAGAGAGTAAAAAACAAGAGTATGGTGCTCAAACTCCTAGGGCCTTTCCACACTACATTGTTATCATGCTATTATAGTGCCATTAGGTAGTTTACCGAGGCCAAAGAGGTCGCTGGCTGAGAATTCTCAATGCCAATTCTCAAACTACAAACCCCAGGATTTCACAGGATGTTCAAAGTGAAGTAACAGCACTACAACAGTGTAGCGCAGAAAGGCCCCTAGTCTGCTACTTGTAATTTTGAAGTGCAGTAAAGAACTTACATTATAGAAGCTGAATGAAATGGCCGGGATTCCGGAATATGCTAGGAAAGGAAACCCTGCGTCATCTGCATCAAATAAGACCCTGCAGAAAAAATACATTGCAGCCATTAGTCAGAAACAAGTGTTTCAGCAGAACCCCAAACACACAAACATAAATCCATGTTGAATACAAATTAGGCACGGCAAAAGCTATATTATGCCTGAATAACTACATAACGACAATACTATCTCACATCTTTTGTTCCCAAAAATAAGAAAAACATTGTTCTAGCTGGCAAGGTGGCAGAGACATGCTTCAACACACATAAGCTATGCCTGGACCATCTCTGACATCTTTCCCCATGGGTAGAATTTGCGGCTACACATCACTCCCAGAAAGAAGCACAAGGAGACATCCTGTGGATTTTGTCAAAACATGTTGTGAAAAAAGTTCTCAAAGTGTTCTAGAATATGTGTCATCCTTGGCAAGAGATAGGATCTGCAACACGGTGGCGGAGCTCAAATTTTGCCCATGGCAAGTGTAAGACTCATTTCCTGCCTCCTCCACTTAAAAGATCCCAGTCCCATTGCTGAGAACAGTATCAGCCAGAGAAGACAGTAACATGCTAGGAAGACCAGTGCTTCGACTCTCTCTAAGTCACCAACATCTTTCAGAGCCCAGATTTAAAGATGGGCTATCTCACACCTACCAACCAAGAAAAACAGCTTCAAGTGTGATATAGCCCATCTTTGCCTTCAAGGAAAGGCAGGTAGTAACTCGGCCACTACCAGAACAGCTTCTTGGCAGGCAGTAAACAGGGCTTCTTTCTCAGAAATCATGCCATAGTTGGGCACTCATGATTAGTCTATGCCTGCCCAGTGCAGGAGAAGCACAGCAGCTTCTGCTATTAGAATCCATCTGCAACCAGTATCCCAACAGTAAACAGAAGAAATTCCACTACTTACTCTTTGTTAGCCAGGTTGTCCTTAAGGTTGCCTGATTGCACTCTGATCTACAAGACAAAAATAAGTACGTGAATCTATCTTACATAACGTATTCCACGCTGCATAAGCTGAGCTGTATGTTGGGAGTCGTCCTTGACTGTTTGACTGTGTGTGTGTGTGTGTGTGTCTTAAGGCTTGTGTGAGAGCTTTGTTTTGACTGTGTGTTTTTCCTGACCACATGGTCTAAGAGCGTGGGGCTTCTACAGAGTCACTGACGTGCTAAGCTGCCTTGGCCTTTTGCGATCAGTCTCTGAAGGCGGATGGTGTGTGGTTGTATCAGTAAGAGTTATTACAGTCTGAAAGGGGTTAAAAAAATAACTGCATAGATGAAGAAGGTTCTGTCTACATTTGGGCCACAAAAACCAAATGCATAGGTACAGAAGAAAGGCAGAATACAAAAAAAAATAAAAATAATAAAAAAAAATTTAGAAATGGAGGTATTGGCTCAGCAGGATTGCCAGTGTAAAGGATTTTGGGATTATTGTTGATTGCAAATTGAGTACGAGCCAGCAGAGTAATGCTGCAGCAAAAGAAGATGGATGATACCTTAGCCTACGTTAATAGAAGCATAGTTTCCAAATTGAGGAAAGCAAGTCCCACTATATGCTGTACTGGTCAGTTCTCATCTGGAATCCTGCGCTCAGATCTAGATGCCTCATTTTAAGACTGATATAGACAACTTGGAGCAAGTCCAGAGAAGGCCAGCAAGAATGGTAAGAGATATGGAGAACAAAACATATGTGGAGAAGTTGAAGGGGCTGGGCAGGCATGCTTGGTGAAGAGAACATTAAGGCTCCCTGGTTTGTTCTATGGTGCCTCAGAGGATAGAACTAGGTCTCGTGTTTTTTAATTACAGGAAGGTAGACTTTGATTGAATGTTAGTAGGGAATTCTTGATAGTCAGAAAGGTTTGATAATGGAACCAATTGCCTAGAGTGGTGCTGGGGACTCCTCTGGGCATCTTCAAAAACAGGCTGGACAACCACCTGCTTGGGATGGTCTAACTGGAGATGCTGCATTTGAGCAGGAGGCTGGATCTGATGCCCACAGGGCATCTATAATTCCAGCTCTATAATTCTAACAACATGCTCCTTGTATGGATGCTTGTGTAACACTGTTTTCTCAAAGGAACATCTCTACTTTTTTTTTTTTGCTATCATAACGCCTAAGTAATACTCAGTACAGACACCCAAAGCACTGAAGAGCAGTACTACCCCATGCAGAGAAGGCATCAAGTGTGCTATACCGTCCCTTGTGCATTACCGCAGAGCAAGCCATGCAAAAAAGAAAACACCATTGCTCATCTCCATTTCACCTGTCTCGCTCTGATCCCAGAAGTTTGTGAAAGGATCGTACTCACCCCTTTGACTGCTTCGTCCAACAGCCTTTTCAGCATGGGACTGGCAGAGAACTTGAAGTCCTGTGATCCTATAGAGTAAGATTCAAAAATATCTGTTCAAGTGATTCTGAAGTCATAGTAAATCAGCAGAAAAAAGGAGATTGGGTTCCACATGCTTATGGATGGTCCAGGTTTTGGTCTGTTTGTAAATTAATTGGCCTTTTTCAGGGGCTATATTAAAAAAAGTGCGAATATCAATTCACAATCTTACAACACGGAACCACACACATACATAAGGAGGTGCAGTGGTTAAATGCTGGTTCTGCAGCCACAAAGTTGTGAGTTCGATCCTGCCAGGCTCCAGGTTGATTCAGCCTTCCATCCTTCCGCAGGTCGGTAAAATGAACACCCAGCTTGTTGGGGGCAATTAGCAAAATATATGTAAACTGCTTAGAGAGCGCTTAGCTGATAAGCAATATATAAATACACATGCTATTGCTATATAACACTATATGATACTTCCAAATTCACATAAACAACAACAGCAACAAAAAATTGCACTTGTCTTCTTTATCGCTTATCGGTTTAGTTCACAAAGAATGCAGCAGCAACTCAGAATTTGCTGTAGACTGGATTCATGGTATGTATATGATTTGTTATATGAACAGTATACTTCATTATGTGAATTTGGAAGTATTATATGATTTTATGTGTGTGTGTGTTGTTCCTTGTTATAAGATTGTAAACTGACAAACAGACAGACAGACAGATATATTTTTTAATACAGCCCCTGAAGAAGGCCAATTATAATTTATAAACAGTCCAAAAAGCACTGGGCTTTTTGAAGAATAAGCCTGGACCATTCTTAGACATGTGGAACCCAGTCTCCTTTTTAATGCTGATTTACTGTATGGGCTTTCTAGTACCTATTCCTCCTTCTGAAGTCAGAGTAGCCATACAATGAAGGTGCACTGAATTACAGGCCAAAGATGTGACTTCGAGAAGCTGCTACAACTTGAGAATTCAAAATCCAAGAATCTACAATCTCAGCCAAACCTCCAAGCATCACTTTTACTCTCTGCTTAGTGAGTCTGGCCTCTGCCACCAGGCAGATGGGCTTTGGAGTCCTTATTAGAATTGTGACCAAACATTAACACCTGACCAATGACAAGAAAGAGTCAATCTGTTTATGACCTTGTCTGATCTCCACCCCCCCCCCCGCATTAGCTTGGCAGTCTGAAGCAAGGAAGAGACAGAAAGATTGAGAATGGGCTGTGTGTGTGAATTTTTCTGTTGCTACAGCCCACTACTGCCCCCCAATGAGAAGTCTCTAAGTAGATCTCACATGAGAGAGGCAGGAGTAGGCTATAATTGTGCTCTCCCAATTTATTTGGTTGCTTCTACATTATATAATCCTGCAAATCCATTCCTATCAGCCTTGAACTGGAAGGGTTCTGGGTACCTAACCTTTAAGCTTTGGAATTTGATTACCAGCTGGGGATGGTATGGGTAAATTTGTTGCTTAGGGGTCCACTTCAACTAGTGGCTGTGAGGGATGCTAAACTCCATCAGCAAAAGGGCCGCCAAGCTTCTCTGCTGCCTGCCACATTTACCATCGATCTACTTCATCATTTACCACCCACAAAGCTTATCCTACAGCAGTAATGTGTAAGTGTTTGGTACCAGTGAACTCTTGGGGAGGCCTAAAGTGGATCTTTTAACGTTCATGCCCTTTCCATTCTGAATTCACATTGCAGGGAAAATTTAGATGAGAGGAAAGAGATTTCTGCTTTTTTTAAAAAAAAATTAGCGCTGGGGATCTTTTTGTACATTTATGCAAGCGTTCAAGGTTTTACCTTAGCAGACTGTAAAACATCTTTTATTTTCTCAGTCTATGCCAATTAGGTTTACAGCATTTACATGTACAGGAAAGCTTCCTCAAACAGAGCTATTAACGACTATTACCTGTAACAGCAGAATCCAGGTTGATGTAAGCAAATGCCTTCAAATGGAGGGAGGCAGCATAGCCCTGAAGATGGTGAAAAAAACAGTGGCAATTAGCTCCTCCCCATAATCTGGTAATTGAATCAATCCTCATCTTACAGTCACAATTCTAAACCAGCTTATGACATCCTTATGCCCTAAAAGGCTGCTTCACACTTTTTGGGAGCACAAAACAAATACCTCCAGCCATTCTGTGGCACCAACAGCTCCAAAGTCGCCGGCACTCCAGCTAGCAAACACGACACTTCGACGAGGTTTGTATCCATCTGAGGAGATGAGAAGGGTCAGTTGCTACATCCAACTCTGCATGCACGCCATGCCTCAGAACTATCTTTTTAGATACTCATATGCCAAGGTCTCCTTACCTATTTTCACCATCTCAGAGAATATACGGGCAAGTTCCAGCAAGAGGGCAGTCCCTACACCAGCCTTTGCTGCTCCAGGACCCCACGAATCACGCTGGGCTCCAATCACAACGTATCGATCTGTAAGACAAAGGCCAGTTATCAGCTTGGGCTGATTCATTTCTCCATCATTCTGGGAATGGGTTGTAAGACTGCCTGCTAGGCACAGATGATCTTCGTTAAGTTCGGCCTGATAACACCAGACTTTTAAGTCCCATGCAGAGATGGGAAAGAAATCCACAATGACTCAGCTTGCTTATGAATGTATCTAACATGTGGTCGTCTGGCAAACAGTTAACAAAAGAGGACACGCTGTTTTCAGTTTCCCACCTCTGAGAAGAAACATTGACCATAAATGGTTCGTCTCCTTTTCCATCATCACCCCAATTATACAGCAGTAAGTATCCACAAAGAAGTTCTGTGGCTATGCTTGAAAAAAAAAAGTACAAATAAGTTCTAGTCAATGGCCAAAGCGCACACACTGTGACGGGTGTGGACCAAAATGTACACCAGTTTCCATGCGGAAGAGAAAAAACAAGCCTTGTAGGCTTGTGTGGGGGTCCAGTTTCAACTAACCCAACAGTTTACATCCTTTGCTGTTGTGTGTCTTTCAAGTCATTTCTGAGTTATGCAAACTCTAAGCAAACCTATCATAGGGTTTTCTGGGGGCAGAGTGTGTGTCACACACTCAAGGTCACCCAGCAGGTCGCCACTGCTGAGCAGAGAACTGAATCCTCGTTTCCAGCGTAGTAATCTAACACTGAAACCACTATAACAAACTGGCCAGAATCATCCATATACTAGTAACTTCTCCAATCAAATTACTTCAGTGAACATTGTATGAGGCTGCCCTTCCAAGAAGACATTGAGGCAGCAGCTGATTGAGTATGTAGCAGCTAGACTGCTGAAAGGAACACCTTACAGAAATCCAAAAGCACCGGTTCTAAAGGAATTGCACTGGCTGCCTATTTATTTGTCCAGTCTGTATTCAAAGTTCTGGTGAAGACACTTAAAATGTCAGTAAAACCTGGGTCCTCAATGCTAGTAAGAACAGCTTTCCCTGTATACAAAACCAAACACCGAGATCATCCGGAGGACCCTCTTCTGTATCCCACTGGCAGGAGTAATCCAATATACGGAGACACAGGAGGCCTCTCTGCTGTAGCGCGCCAGCCATGGAAAGCCCTTCCTTTTAGAGGCTCAACTGGTGCCAATTTTTAGCACCAAGTAAAAACACTGTTCTTTATCAAAACCTCTGAGGTTTAAGGATCTTGGTTTGAAGCTGTTTAAGTATGTGAGCTTTGAAGTATTGACTCCGTTTTATACTTTAGTTGCTCTTACTGTTTTTTATGTTATCTTGCCATCTGATACACAGGGTGGGAGAAATTCCACAAAAGCTGAACTGTCCTATCAGATTTTTGCATCCCTACTCACATCATCTCTAGTCAATTTAGCCAAAGGGCAGGAATTTAGGTCCACAGCATCTTTTCCAAAACTGGAACAGGGTATATAAATACAGTACATGTGAGCAACTTGTAGCCATCCAGATATCAGTAGATGCAACTCTCATCAGCTACCGTCCACCAAAATCTGGAAGGCCACATTTTCCCAATCCCTATTGTTGTTTTTGTGTACCCTTGAGTCATTTTCAACTTACGGTGACTCTAAGGTGAACCCCTCATGAGGTTTTCTTGGCAAAATTTGCTCAGGACAAAATTTGCCTTTGCTGTCTTCCTTTGAAGCCGGGAGAGTGTGACTTTCCCAATGACTTTGGATTTCCATGGCTGAGAAGGGACTTGAATCTTGATCTCCAGAATCATAGTCCTCAAACCACTACACTATGCTAGCTCTCTTATTAACCTCTATTATACCGGTGATTGATTCAATCCAAGCTGCCTCAGGTGGGAAGAACCAAACCGCACTGCCTGAATCCATTCCATTATTCCCTAGCCAACAACTTCTTCAGTAAAGAGGGTCAAATTTTTATTTTACCAGCCTGCTTCAAAGCAGTCACTTTGCAATCGATCCCTCTCAGTATCTCAGTTTGGAAAGTGCACTGCTGCTTCCTGTTGGACATGATACTTCTATGGAGTCAGCAAGCTTCACAATAGTGAAATCTTTAAGTTACCTGGGGAGGGCACAGAGATCTACCAAAAATCTATCGTTCCATTCACCTTATGCATTTATTTAGTACAGCTGGATAACTGAACAAGTTTAACGTGGCTTTTGTAATACAGCTGAAGGGGACAGGCCTGCCTGATGACTGCTTGTAGAGCACCTGAAACAGCCCTACAAAAGCAGATGCCTACAAATCCAACCATGATCATGACTTACTTTCTGCTGGTCTAACTCACTCAAAAATGTCTGTGGAGTAGAAATACTGGTTGCCTGATCTGTCAATTGCTTAGCCTGCAGTACCGTATCTGCTGGCGTGCTAGACACACCGGCACATAAGATGCACCCACTTTCAAGGGATATTTTTCAGGAAAAAAAATTTTTTAGTTCCCTGGTGAGGGGAATGAAAGGAGTGTTGCACCAGGAGAGGAGGAGAATAAAAAGAATGCTGCACCAAGAGAGGAGGGGAGTGAAAAGAATGCTGCACTAGTTTTTCTTGGGCCCTAGGAGAGTCAAAATGTGCAGGAGAGGAGGAGAAGGTAAGGAGTGCTTCACCTGGATTCTAATACTCCTTCCCTTCCTGTTTGCTTGGGCAAGGAGAACTTTGGCTCCTGGTTCATTCCCTATGTTTAGCATTACCGCATTTGCTGGTGTATAAGACTCACCTCATTTTCAAAGGGTATTTTTTAAGAAAAAAAGTGCTTCTTATACGCCAGCAAAAACAGTACTCAGATTTCAGATTATCCCACATGCGTGGTCCAAGCGTTTACCTGGTTCCTCCAAGCCTTTGACCACACCAAAGATGTTCAGGATTTTTCTCTCCACAATCTCATTTGTGACTTGGAGCTTCACAGTTCTTCCACTTTCGATTGACCCATATCTGTAGGTAACTACCAGGTTGCCTTTCCATAGTGGCGGACATTCTGTCCCACTCATAACACTGAAAACAGAGCCAGAAGGATCATTATCTTGTTTAGATACCACTTCCTAAAAGAACCTAAAGAAGCTTCATTCATTACACCTCCTTGTGAATTCACATAGGACTAACATTTGTATAAATTAGAAACAAAACCTGAAAAACTCTAAACACCTACTTCTCCAATACTTTTGGTAGCTGCCTGAAGATGAGAAGGACTTGCTAATCAACCTTGAAAATCATGTCTCCTGAGGTGTAACCCTCGTTCAGTTCATGCCTTCATCTTGCCACAGAAGGCATAACTGTTGGCTAACAGATGTAAAAATCCCGGAATACTGAAGAAAACTTCAGCATACATGCGATCTTTATTTCCATGTTGAATCCAAACTTATTTTACAGTTTTTGAAACAGTATTTTTTTTTCATAATTTAGCTGGCATATAAAATAGTACTATCTGGCATATTTATGAAATTTAGTTTAATAGCTTTAATTTTGTACAAGCACAATACTAGTATACTCTATACCAGTGGTTCTTAATCTGGGGTCTGCAGAGCCCTCATGGGGGGCGGCCTGAAGCCCTGCTACTGGACAACACCACCACCAACGCAACAGTAAGAGGGATGCAGGCAAGTGCTGAAACTGCTCCCTTGATCGCAGAGAAGGGAGCAGCCCCAGCTTGTGTAGACGCCTGTTGCCACGCCAGGCGTGGCAGCAAGGGGGTTGGGCCGCGAGGAACACGGTAGCAGGCATGTGCTACTTCAGTCTGGCGGCATGCACACACCTGTGTCCCTAAGCACTCACACCCCCTGCTGCCACGCCCGCAACGAAAGGGGCATGCCCAGACTGTGACTCTGGAGACCAGGGCTTGAATTCTCAGTCAGATATGGAAATCCACTGGGTGCCCTTCGGCAATTCACATTCTCTCAGCCTCAGGCAAAGACAAAAACAACAAATTTTGCCAAGAAAACCCCTACAATAGATTCACCATGCAAGTTTTCAAAGGGGAGACACATGATGTCTAGAAAAAAACCTCCCCCATGTCAGTGGCACTCTGTTGTTGTTCAAGTCACTTCTGATTTATGCAACCCTAATGTGAGGCTACCGTGGGGGGTTTTTTTGGGCAAGACTTTGTATTCCTCTGAGGCTGAATGTGACTTACCCATGGTGGCCCAGGGCCTTTCCACACTATACTGCTATAGTGCCATTATTCCACTTTCAACCTTCTCTGGAATTCTGGTGTTTGTAGCTTACCAAGGCCAAAGAGCTCTCTAGCTGAGCACTCGAAATGCTCCTCCCTAAACGGCAAACCGCCTATCTATAAGTGAGTGCCACACAGGATTGTTCTCTCACTTTTATCGCTGTGGGAGTAGAGTGCTGGAGCTGTTATTTTCATGTTTAGTTACTTAAATTGCAGTTGAATAACCCCTAAAATGGGTAAGTTTCTAATTAAGAATTTCATTTCTTGTAATTTCATTATTATAATTTATGTATATGTCCGTATCTCTTATAATGGGTCAGTTTAACCTCCGGTTTGCTAATAAAACTGAATTACTGCGTCACGAAATGATGCATGTCTAAAAAGTGCGTTGCAAACATGAAAAGTGTGGAAAGCTCTGAATTATAGGATAGCAGAGAGGAGGCTCCACTTCCGAAAAACTGGTTACCTAAATAATCTTCTTGCAGCAGAGCTAGAAATGGTTTGGACAGGAATGTGCAGGAGTCCTGAAGATTCAACTGGCGGGAACTGGGTGTGGTTGAAAGAAGGAAACCCAGGAGTGAAAGGGTCTCCAGTTCCAAGATGCGCCTGCAGGGAGGAACAATAACAGAGAGAAAAACTTGAGACCAAAAACCGGAGGAAAATAAGAGCCCATCTTGGATACAGGCAGCAGAAGGAGGAACCACGGCCATCAACATCAGTCTACCAGATACTCACATGTCCAAACAAGGAAACATCCTCTCCAAGACTGTTGAAGTCAGCAGGATCTGGGTAGATCAAAACTCCTAGAGCACCCCACTTTTTGGCATTGGCCACCTGAGAGAGACATGAAGAGATTTTGGGAAAGCTGCAAGACTACAATAGAGCATCAAGCACAAGGGCAAAACTACACAGCAGTTACCATGTGACTACTGTCCACCACCAATAAAGTACTACAGCCCATCCTTCACGCATGCCTTCTCCGCCCACCTTTTATTCATGCATGCACACCCCCTGGACAGGAGCTTTTCTACTGATACAGACAGGTCTTGGGTGTCAAAAACAGAATTCACTCGCAAATACTACAGTGCACTGATTACTGTTTATTTGGCAGTATAGTACATGTAATGACATTAGTGAGTGGTCGAAAGAGAGGGTAAGTGAGCTTAACATTCCCAGTTGCACCTCCCACTCCTGAAGTCTATGGGAACTACTATTATCAGCATTAGGTGCATACCAAAGGCAAGCACCAAACATTGTTTACTTAATGGTCTTCAAGCTGAGTCTGCTTGCTATATATTCTAACAGTGTTACGAAGAGGCAGTGGAGCAACCTGACATCGGGAGACACCTGGTGGCACATTACATATTCACCTACCACTTCAGATTGGAGATTAAAGAGAGGTGAGATTACTGAAAATCAAACTGGCACAGTCTCAAACACTTTCATGGGTGTCCTTTTAGTTCCAAGAGCACGCAGCATTATCTATCAGATATGGCACATAGTTTACCTTATCAGCAAAACTAATTTTTCCAGCTCGGACTAAGACCACTGTTCCATTTATGTTGACAATTTTCTCTAGGTCACGGAAGTCCACATCACGGCCATAATTGGCATAAACTGCCTTTCCCTAGAAGAGAGAACAATTATATAGTCTCCAAGTAAACCAGAAGTATGTCACTAAGAGATGCCAAGAGGAAGTCTGAGCTTTGACTGTGGGTGACCAATGCTTTGGGGATCTTCTAAGCGTGCGATCAGATGTGCCTGACTTCAGTCCCAAATGTCTGTACCTGAAGGATCTCAGCAGCAAGACAGAGAGACTGTCCAAATTAACAGCAACTGAGCATAAGGGACTATGACAAAGTTCTGGGGGTGTGGCTATCTGATAGTCAGACTGAAAAGAGGTTGCTAGGCAACAAGAATAGCTACTCAGGAGACAAACTCACTCCAGTAGTTTGTGGGAGGGGCTGGCAGCTGAAAGGAAAAGCTATATAAAGCTAAGTGCCTGGGGGTATTGAGATTCCTTCAGTGACACCTATCAGGGAGCTAGGGAGTAGAATCCCTCAGTTAGCCAGAGAGTGTGGCTATTCTGGGAGGTTTAGTTCTCAGTGGAAGTCTAATGAGAGGCACAAAGAGTAATCCTAGTAGAATCTGGTCAGAGACTGTAACCTAGATTGGGGGTTGAGCCTTTGCTGAGAGTGTAGTCAAAGGGCTGTTACATGACACTTGAGCTGTATATGAGTCTAAAGATATAAATGTACTGTCTAAAAAGTACACTGAGAAAATATATCAACCTCGAACTGCATCTGGCATCTGAAACGCTATTTTATTCTAATTTTCTCTTAATAAATGTTATAGTTTATTTTTGTAAATACTAACCCTGGCTGAGTGGTATAAAGTGTACAAATGACAAAGAAAACACGCTACCATAGATTAAGTTGTTCTAACAATGAAAACCCTCACGCTTTTAAACAGATGTGGTGTTATAAGGGGCAAGGCTGAACTATGTGGTAAAGACAGGGCACCTTATCAGATTGGGAAACGTCATATCAATCTGCGAGAAGGAAGGGCCTGCCGCAGGGAACGACTTCTGCTCAAGCCTGACTCAACTGGAAGGGTACCACTGGCGTGAGAACATATGGTCCTCTGATGATGCTTAGCAATTAGTGTGGTGGGGGAAGCCCGCAAGGAGCACAGTACTATAAATCATGTGTGTCTTTTTCCTGGCTAATAAGGGTACTGGCTAGTTTAGCCCATTCACAAGTTATTCTGTTTAGAAATATTTTCCCTATGAAAGAGACTACTTTGCCCCATCTTAAGAGTTGAGTTTCAAGCACAAGAACAAGCCAAATCAACTTACAGACACTTTACCACTTTCACTGTATGCTACATAAGCCTTGGGCCTCTCCAAAATTTCACTTGGCCCATCCAGAGAAACTTCATTTGGAGATCTATGGAAGGAAGCACATTTAAGTCACAACTGTAATACAGGATTTTGGAAATGTTATTGGTCCTAATAAAAGAAGCCAAAGGCACACATAGCTCCCAACATTGGCTTATTAGGCCTTCAAACTTGTACATTTTTATCTGTGTTATTTTTACTGGGCGCTGTCAATTCACCACACTCTTCCCCAGGACCAAGCAGATTATCATCAGTAATTTCAAGTTTTGGGATGGGTGCATAAACCTATCTTACATTTGCCTTCAAATTACAAGAAAAGATAATCCACTGAACATCAGGAAGAACTCTGTGATGGTAAGAGCTGTCTGACAGTGGACTAGATTTACTTGAGGGTGGTGGGCCCATCTTATCTGGAGGGCTTTAAACAGAGGTTGGATGGGCATCTCTCAGGAGTACTTTTAGTTGTCTATTCCTGTATTGCAGGAGGTTGGACTAGATGGGCCTTGTAGTCTCTTCCTACTCTGTGATTCTAGGGTTATAAGCTGCTATCACTCACTTTCCATGGATTAGTCTTACATACAGGGCAGTTCTTTTTTTATGTAATTAATTTTATTATGATTACATCGTATAAAAAAAAAATTCTCATTGTACATTTAACCGAACTATTACAGCATCTTCCACACCTCTCTGGATTTCAATACTGTTATTTCATTGACATATCAACATTTATGCATCGCATTGCATTTGTTAACATACAAGATAGATCCTGCTCTTCACCCCTACTTTACATGTCCCATGATATTCCACTGATTTTTACTTCTAGCTACTCATGCTACCATGAATCAAGAATTGTTGCCTGTCAATACCCAACCCATTTCCAGAACAATTTGCCATTCTTTGTTAATGTCATCATCTGATTTTCCTTTTAATCTCTGAGAGACTATATCTGCATTTTGATTTTCAATGAAGGTTGCCCAGCATTGCTCTATTGTAGGTATCTGCTCAGTTTTCCATAGCCTTGCATACTCAATACGGGTTGTCGTAATCATATACAGTATTATTCTCCAATATTTCTTTGCAACAGTTCCATCTAATATATGTATCATATTTAATAGGTACAGTTCAGGTTTCTTATCAATTTGAACCCTCAATATCTCAGATATCATATTATATATATCATTCCAATATTTTTTAGCCTTAGGACACACAGAGCAGTTCTCACAAGGTTCTCTACCCATATTAGGGAAGAAGTCATGAGGAATCAAATCTGTTAAATAAATCTGTTAAAATACCTGCTCTTCAAGAGACATAAGAAAATAACATACCTTCCTGGGAACTGTAGTCTAACATAGTGCTCATCATTCCAGACTCTGTCTAGCTTATAGTGCTCAAACTGCTCATGAATGGTGCTCGCCAGAATCTCATCTCCTGCACTGCCAGCCTCATGGGGCTTAGAAATGATGTCCCTGGAAATGAAGGAAAATACTCTGCAGTCAAGGGTCATAAAACATGGCGAGGTCAGCCACTGTTAGGCAAACTAAATTCACTGAGACGCTCTCTTACAAAAGCACTTAAAGGAGTCTACAGGAGGATCTTACGCGATTTTCCTTTGGAAGGATGCAGTCTTCAGCTTCTGTGACAGTTTCTCTTTGAGGTCACCCCAATATAGCTGAGGCTCCGGTTCAGGTTCAGGTTCAGGTTCAGGTTCAGGTGGGTCATTGATGGACGCAGAATGAGTTGATTGTTCAGCACTACCTGTACATGTTCTTTCTGTTTGCATCTGTCCACGGTAACTCAGGTAGCCAGTCAAGAAACCTGTTTGGGCATAGCAGCTGTAAGGATGACAGTTTTAACACATGCAAATAACTAAAACTGCTTACAACAATGAAACCTCCTCTTGCCCATTTCATTAAAGGTGGCTATAGCATGCAATTGATAGCATCTTTGGCACAGTTGGTTAACTAGAGATTACGTTAATTCTTTATCCAATCTTTAGCAACCTCAAGTGTGGGGTCAGCACACAGCACTTGTCCATCACACATGGCTTTCTTCCTCTTGAGACTGGAAAGAGCCAGCAGCTCTTATCAAAGGCAAGAGTGAGGCAGCCTTCACAGCCCTAGCTGTCCTGAGTGTTGACTCTGGGGGGAAAGTTTGAATATAGATTGAGTGAAGACAACTTTAAGAGGTATCTATTTATCCTTCAACCAAGGCAACTTAACTCTGCTCCCAGGCAGGTTGCCTGGGACAAGTTTAAATCAGATTACATACATTTCCATGTCTTAAAAAAAAATCCATTTTAAAAAAGAAATAAAATCAGTACAGCAAGCTATTAAAAGCTCTCTCTTTAATAGGCTTTTTGGAACTGGCTGCTTCTAGAATAAAAAAAGAATCTTTGCTGAAAGGAGGACAAAAAGAAGTGAGTCCAGTCTCCCTCAGAGGGGAGCTTCAGAGGCAGAAGTGGCCACTAAGAAGGCCCGGTTATGCTTGTGAGTGGGGTTGGACTGACAGAAGAGCCACTCTGAAAGCTCTCAAGGCCTGAGCAGCTCACGTGGGAGAATGTGGACTCAAAAAAACTTGGACTCAAGTCCTGTAGAGATTTACAGCTCAAAACTTGTACTACGAATGGTGCTCAGAAGCACATCAATGCTGTTATCGTAACAAGGAAATCCTTTGAATTCTGTTACGAGCTTTTGATATGCCAAAGAGATCCTCTTCAGTTCCAGCAAATATCACCGAAAACATTGACCTCAGCCTAGGGGAAGTAACACATTACCCGGAATAATGATGGACTGGAGGATAAAAGCCAATTTCTTTAGACATCAAGCTTTTCCACTTTACCTATAAGAAAAAGCACAACTATGCCAATGAGCACGTAGCAGAGATGTCTATTATTGTTCCTTGGCATTACTGTCTGGGTATGGAGATGGTCGACTGATCCATTTTCACCTCCTTCCTCATCTTCAGCAGAGAGCTTCATTTCAACGTGACTACTGTCACCATCCGGATGTCGGGCAAGACTGAAGCGGGTGTACGAGAGCGGTTCTCCTCCAAACTAAAGACAAAGGTTTTTGTCAGAGCTAAATGCGTAGGCTATATCTTTAGATGGGACGTCAGAACACCAAATAAGTTGTCAAGCCCATTTTCTGAGGCAAACCCTTTTGATTCCATTGACACTACCAGCATTTTGTGTGTAATTTGGTAACTGCTGAATATCTGAGAGTAGTATAAAATCTGCTACACATGTGAAGGACTATTAACAATCTCATCACTACTATCTTTAGATACATTCTGCCTTTCTCCTAGATTGGGACTCAAGGATTAAATAACAGCTTAGTTGTGCTGCTCTTGATTTCCTGTCCTTATTAAGAAATACACAAAATGGATTAAAACCAAAGCCTGAGGACAAGCCAAGCAAATATTGTACTCTGATAGTTACTTGATTGATTGACTGAGACCATTTCCGCACTGGACTGTTATAGCGCTATGATTCCACTTGCAACATCCTATGGAATCCTGGGGTTTGCAGTTTCGGGAGGGGCCGGAACAGTCTGGCTCCCAAGTTAGATGCTCAAGAACAGCCCACAATTTGCTCCTACAGTCTTAATTCACACAACAGAACTCACATCAGACTCCATCTCACCAGCAGCAAAATTATTACAGTGCTGCGGCTAAACAGAGAGCTTTACAGGAACAGGACAGGAAGCCACTGTAAGGACCTCAAAATAGTCCTGCACAAACAGTTTTTTTTTTAAATTGAGGTTTTATTCACTACAAAAAACAACAAAGAAATAACAGAGTTAAATACTTTTCAAAGAAGAAAAGAAAAAACGTATACACACTCACGCATTAACATCCTGCATTCTATAATAACATCATACATTCTAAGATAACATTCACGTCACATTCATATCCTTCTTCTTACCTACTTAATTTTTTCTTATACGTTTTCCATTCATTTACTTCCCCCCAGGTTTACTTTATATTCTCTTCCTTATTATAAACACAGACTAGTTTATCTTACTTCATATAATTATCTTGATTCTATTATCTCCTTAGTTACTTTTGATTCTGTTATTTCTACTCTATTCCATTATTTCCTAAAATTAAATAATCTCTGTATTGAAACTACTACTTTTAATTTCTTCCATCGGCCATTGCACAGGCAACGTTGAGTGAGGAAGAACATTAATAAATGTTGCGTATGTGCAGGTGTCATAAGATGGACATTATCCAGCAGTGTGGGGATGAGCTTCTGTCCTCCATTTTTTTTAGATCACCAGTTTGGTTTTTGGTTGAAGAGGAGCTAGCAACTCAGAGAGAAAACATTCTGCCCACACTGTACTTGACTCATCCCAGGAATAACAAAAATTGGCAAGTAGGAAGGTTCAGAGGTTTCAGAGGCTAATTACCAAGACTAGTTTAAAAAGGTTGCATTTTGCAAGTCAAATCATGCCCAAGTCCCAACTACAAACTGCTTACTTCAGTCCTGATTATACAATACAGGTCAACTTATAAAGGTGATGGAACAGACCAAACTAGCGAAGCCCAAGCAGGGCATTTCTGTCCTTCCTTGGCATAATTGTATTTATTTCCATAAATATAACAATGAGTTTTGTTTATCCTTACCATGTTAAATATTGCTTTCCTGGCATGATTCATACTTCCAGACACTTCTGCAGGTACTTGACTGAAACCAAGAAGTTTGAAGAGCAAATTAGCCAAACAATTGTTTCACTGGCACAGTAAAGATTCGGTTTGTAAAGTACAAGCATCTTTCCAAATATCATTTATAACTTAAGTCTAAGATCTAAATTTAAAACAGTCACCACTAGAGGCCTCTGTACACTACACTAGACAGGTGATCTCACATGATGCACAGTAGTCTATTCCAGTATTGATAATCCAGGCAGCTTGGAGCTTTTTTCCTGCATGGCTGCTTGCCTGGACCCATCCCCTGTTATCTCTACAATGGTGCTCCCCTCTTGTACACAGACACTGGCAGCTGCCAGAAACACTTTCATGCCTGCCACCATCCATCAGAGAAAGCACATCACCAAGTGCTGCTGCCCAAAGTGCAGCCATTACAGCTAGATAGTGACTTGTGCTTTTGCAAGATGCAATTCAGGGAATTAACCTGGAGCTGAATTACATTAAGGGGATTAAATATTTGGCCTTTTTGCTGCCACCATTTGCTAATTTATATCTTGTATATCCCCAACATAACCAGGGATCAAGGCAGCTTACTGTCCCTATTCACAGAAGCTATGTTGTTATACATAATTGGTTACCAGCAGGCATGGCTGCATCTTTTAAGAACCTGGCTTATGCGGTAAGATTCAACTGCTTCAGAACAACATATCACCTGTAGCAAGGGCACCAACAGAAACTTAAACCACTGTTAGTATTATAGCCACATCTGGCCTGAAGTACTCTCCCCACAAGTAACTTCAGCACTTGGTTTTAATATTGTAGCTGCAAATACTTTAAAGATCAACAGTGGAGCACAGTATTCCCATAAACCTTTTTTGTTGCTGCTCAGTGATTCCCAAGCTCATTCCTGCTGCTGTCCCCCCGCCCCTGTTCTGCTCCTCTGCTTTCTGCCAGAGATCTTATTAAAAATGTTTGGTAAATAGTGATTCTCAATCCTTGGTGCTTCAGTTGTCTTCCACTTCAACTCTCAGAAGTCCCGGATAGCACAAACAATAGTCAGGGATTCTGGGTGCTGAAGGTAAAAATGGATCCAAGCTTGCAAACTACTGCCATAAGTTTAGCTTTAGCTAGAACAAACCGTGTGTGCTTTCCCAAAGTGTGTCAAACCTTGTGTGACGTAAGAAGCACATGTTCTTCCTGCCATGTGGGAGCCATTCAGCAGAGACAAGGTAGAAGCCAACTTACTTATTCTGTCCCTGGAGTAATAAGCAACATCCCTTCAACCCTTAGTTATGCTGGTGACATGTCTTCCAGAAACTGGGGAAGCACATAAGTATGGGGGCACTTGCAGACAAACAGAAAGGTCTGGCACGAGCATTTTATGAAAAGTCAAACTATGCACCAGCTCACCCACATTACGTTTGGTATATTTATACAAAGGGTGGGAATCACGCAGGCCTCCCCAGGGCCATTTCAGGCTGCACCAAACACCCTGATGCCAAATTCTGCAGGGAAGTCATGCCACTGAAGCTGTGAAAAACACACTTTAAAAGTAAGGAATTTGTCTGACCAAACTGACTGTTTCATTGTCAAAATCTGACAGCAAGCGCACTAATTCCATCTAAAACACGGGTGGCATATCAGCAGTCCTCCAAATGACTGCCTTTCCTATCACTTCTTGCACAGTAATGTAGGCAAGGGCTACTAAGAGTTACAGTAAAACAACCTTTGGGTGCTACACAATCCCAACCAACCAAACGCTTTCTTTAAATGCTTCCCTCCCACTGCTGTTGGATTTCTGTGGCACAGAGGGATACAGCCTAGGGTAGCTCATTCAGGAACAACACTGCCTTCCCCAAACACACCGAAACAACTCACATCAATTTATACCAAAGCTGCTGTGATAAGATACTACCTACAGAAGACACTGCAAGGACAAAAATATCAAGTTCCTCTTATTGAAGCACATGAATTTATTCAGGCATCTCCGGACAACTGCCTGGCTTGACGCTGACCTTTTGAAGGTGGTCTTTACTACATTCTCATGTGTGCTCAGAAGGGAATTTCTTTGAGCCAAAGGGAGTTTACGTCACAACATACAGGCTCCTAATTCTGTAACCATTTTTATGGCAGTCTGGAAAGGTATCAGAATCAGTACTGTACCAGCTGCTGTCTGTAATACTTGTTTCAGGACAATCGACACCTTAAGGCAGGTTTCACCTATATGACACCTATGTGAGTTGCAATTCTTTATTCTGTATACCAGACACAGCAGGGGTGGTAGTTAAGTGACCCACCCACTGTTGCTGGACTGCAAGTCCTAGTAATCCTTGCCAGTGCAGCCAATAGCAAGGAACGCTAAAAGTTGCAGTCCCATGACATCTGGAGGGGCACATAATTCCTATCTGCTCCATCAAGCAAGGAGAGATTCTGACAAGTGTTGTCCATGTCACAGAAGTGAACCTTAGCTTACACAGCAACTTGGGGACTTTTCACAACTGTCCAAACGCTGTAGGTGGATCTGCTAAGGACCGCTGTCGCATGGGCAGTGCTTGGCTGCTGCATTCTGATAGCAAAGCAAGATGAACCCCACCTTTCTCTACGAGACTTCCTAGAATTATGGAAAGTCTGCCTTTTTAATGCTAAAACAATGCCTGTGAGCGCACAAGCAACCTCTATACATTATGCAGACCGCAACTTCTGAGGCTAAAAAACTAGACATAACCTGAAACTGCTTTTAAAACAAGCTGCTGACTAGGTCTACTATTAAAGGTAAACTGGTCCTACAAGCTGCCTTCTAGCTCATGCTGTTAATTCAGAAGAGGAATGCCAAACTGGAAGCAAAAGAAAGCCAAGAGGGGAACATGATGCGTTGCTGTTAAAAAGAAAAAATCAGACTCAGAACCCTCCAAAATATATTGCTGTGAGGAAAATTTAGTATGAGTTAACTGAAGAACTGAAAAGTCAAATCCTTTTTGGGAAAAAATATCCTACCAGGGCTCCAGAGTAAAAGTCAAGGAGCCAGAGGCAAATTCAAGTGGAGTTAAGAGTTGACAGCGGTTACCTATAAAAACATTCCAGTTGCCTATTAAAACATCTTTCTCACAATCTAACAACTGCCTTTTACCAGCCTGATGAAGAGTTTCGGCAGTCGACTGAGAAGTCAGAAAATTCACGCAGGAACACTCCCTATATATCTCCTACTTCATGCAAATGTCACTAGACTATTTCCAGAGAATTTACTTCTACAAGCTAAAAATACAAAACAAAACCTCTGTCCACAGAGAGTAGCTTTAATCATTTACAAGGTGCACCTGTGCTTCAACAAAGGAATAAATTACTATAAAAACTTATCATGATTTCACGTATTTAAGGATTGTGACATGCTTTTAACAATGTTTGTAACAGCAATTTTTCCAACCACCATTTTAAACGTGTTTTACATTTGTGGTCTGTCCCATGAAGGATTTTTTTAAAATGCATTGGGCGTGTTAACTTAAATTTATATTAGCATTGAGAGCTGTTGCTCTTGGCTTTCCTGATTTAGATGGTAGGCAAGTAAGTGAGGCTAATAACATATGCTTAGCCTGTCGAAAAGAGGGTTAAGAGGTGATATCTCTGCCTTGTTGAAATATCTGAAAGATATTTTAGCTTTTTAGATTATTTGTGGTCAGAGCCAGAAAACCTTCCGGGAAATATGCCCAAATTAAATCTGCCCCAGCATTCAGTGACAACAATTAAATTTGCTACTAATCAGATCAGTTAAAGGTTGTGGTCTACATTTGGGAGAGCCAGGCAGGAGTAAGGCTCAAAAAAGACAAGGGCCATTTTGGCACGAGGCTGTTATAGCGCTATGATTCTGCAAACCCCAGGATTCCATAGGAGGTTGCAAGCGGAATCATAGCGCTATAACAGCCTCGTGCGGAAACGGCCAAGCACATATACGCGCATGAGAAACAAAGCGGATCCGGGAGGTCGCAGAAAAGGAGGCTTTGCACCAGCGATCCCCCGGGCGAGAAGCCTGGATGCCGCCGCCGCCGCCGCCGCCGCCGCTTCCCAAGGACAGCCTCTCCTCCGCCCTCCGGCCAACCCCCGAGGCCTTCCTCCCACGTCGGAAGAGGCGACGACGGCTCCAGGCACGTGGACGACGGCCCCACCCGCCCTCCCGCCCCAGGGAGACCCCCTCTGGCCCGGCCCGCGCGCGGGAGACCCTGCCCCCAGCGCTGCCCGGGGCCGCGTCCGCACTCGGCTCTTACAGCGCCACGATTCCGCCTCCAGCGTCCTCGGGAACCCTGGGGCCTGCAGCTGAGGCAGGGGCCTCGCGCGTGGAAATGGCGCCGGGCTCCCCGCTCCCCCTGGCGGAATGTCCCCTCCGGGCAAGGCGAGCCCGGCTTTGGCCGGGGAGGGCCGGCCCGCGCGGGACGAAGCCCGGCTACAGGCTCGGGGTCTGCGGCGGGAAAGGAAGAGGAGGCCTTCCCCGGGCGCCCTGCCCTGCCCTTGGGCCCGGCTCCGCGCCTCCCCGCTCGCGCCGCACGTACTCACCCCGACGAGGGCGGCGGAGGGAAGGGCGCGTGGGCAGCCCGCGCAGCCAAGAACCCGCGCCGGCCGCGCCGGCCGCGACACGTAGGAGGCCGGCCTCGCCAATCCCCGCGCTCCCTTGGAACCAGCGGCGCCCGCCCACCTCGCAAAACCCGCTCCCGCCGGCGCCGGCCCGGCCCAGCCCAGCCCCTACTTATACGCAGCCGCCCGCCGCCGTCAGAGCCTGCCGGCGGAAGACTACGACTCCCAGAATCCCTCGGGAGCAGGGCGCGGCCGGGTGAGGAGGCGGCGCCGCCGCCGCCGAGGCGCGAAATCTCGGGCCGCTTCTGCCGCGGACCGTTGCGGCGCCGTCCTTCCGCCTTCAACACCCTCTGGAATCGCGGGGGTGGCCCCTTTAGGCCCCTTCCGTGAACTGCGAGCCCCGGCACGCCAGAGGGGGTTGAAAGAGGGGTCGTCGCGCCATAACAGTCCAGTGCGGAAGCGGCGACGGCCTCGTGTGGCCGCGCTTTGCGGTGTTTTACGCTTTCCTCTTAAAGCCCCCGGCCCTAATTGGCATTTCCCCCAGGCTGTAACGGCCCGAGGAGGCTGGAAGTCGCCGGCTTTTGTTTGCTCGGGTTGGGTTTATTGTCAGGCCCCCGAGATCCTAATTTTAATTAGCCGAATAAATGCGTGGCCCCCCCATCTCCTCCCTCCCCGTCGTCCCCCAGGACTGAATGGCCCACCGAGGCGAAAAGATAAACCACCCACTCTAGGGCCGTTTCTGCACTGGACTGTTATAGCGCGATGATTCCGCTTGCAACCTCTTCTGGAATCCTGGGGTTTGCAGTTTCGGGAGGGGCCGTCCGGCCCCTCCCGAAACTGCAAACCCCAGGATTCCAGAGGAGGTTGCAAGCGGAATCATCGCGCTATAACAGCCTAGTGCGGAAATGGCCCTGGCTAGTATTTGGATGGGAGATCGCCAACGCTGTAAACTGTATTTCAAAGGAAAGGATTGGCCGGACCACCTCTGAGGATTCCTTGCCCGAGAAAACCCTATGAAGTTCATGGGTCCACCAGGAATTTGAGGGCACATACATGCATTAGGCACTAATCTTCCCCTCCAGAGAATCCTAAATATTATTAATATCCATATTCCCTAGGATGGAGCTATGGTAGCTGGAGTGGTGTTGAAAGGCTAGGGTGGTACATGGTGGAGGGAGGAACAGACGCAATAGGATTTATCTATGGATTTATCCCATCTCTGCTTCTGGGGAAAACTTCCTCTGGATTTTTTGCAATGGTTACAGACACCGCTTCTGGCTCTACAGACTTAAAAAAACAAAATAAATCTGCGGCCATAAACTCCTGACCAGTACCTTTAATGTTATTACCAGATAATGATGAATATCTAAACGCAGGATGTTACATGACTGGAAATAATTGAGGGTCACAAGAATATGTTTAGCTAAAACACGCCTTTGCATGCCCACAATTTATGGTTCCGTTTTTTGTTGTTTGCGGTTTCTTCCATGGGAGGAACAGATCTTGGATGATGCTCGAAAGCCTGCAACTTTTTTACAAAAGAAGTCTGCAACTTTTTTTTTTAAAAAAAATTGAATCAGTGTGATGTAGTGGTTAGAGCAGGAAAGGACGACCTACAGTCTGTAGCATTTTTAAATAGCTTCCTGGAGGTCCCCTGCCTTTCCTGAGCCTATTGTAGTGGTTTAGTAGCAAGGGCAGAAAAGCCTGTTTTTTTGCCTTTAAGGCAGCCACTTCTGCATTCAAATCAAGGTGCTGGGGAAACGTGTGCCTCATTTGACAGCCAATTAGTGCTCCTGGAACCCTCACAAAGGCACCAATTAACCCCAAATCAAATTAGCTCCTCAAGTGCCTTGCTTTAATGTGAAACGGGTTGTTTCCAAAGGTGAAAATAAGTCCTCTTTCCCCACAGAACCAAATTCAGCAGGGTAACAGAACCGGTGGGCCCTGATGTCTTGGAACGGCAGCAATGCAGCCCTTTCCTGCCTCGACTCCTGGAAGTCGACCGCTTTGAGCTTAGAGCGCTGGATGAGGATGTCAGAAATTCAGCGTCTATTCAGCCTGAGCCACCAGATTCGCCGGCTGACCTTGGCCAGCTGCTGTCGCTCATCTTGGCCTTCCTCACAGGGTTGTTGTGATTATTGTTGTTACAGCGAGGAGCAGGAGGCCCACGTGTCTCACATTGAGCTCCGTGGGAGAACGCTGGGGTAGAAGCGTAAGTAATGCGTATTGCGTCATCAGTCTATAGATGGCACTTTACAAAGTGTACGAGAATACGTGGTGGTGGTCTTTCAAGTCGTTTCTGAGTTATGCAGACCCTACGGTGAGCCCATCATAGTGTTTTCTGGGGCTGAGAGTGTGTGATGTACCCAAGATCACGCAGGGGGTTTCCATGGCTGAGGGCATTTCCACACGACACTCTTATAGCGCGATGATTCCACTTTCAACATCCTATGGAATCCTGGGGTGTGCAGTTTCGGGTTTGCAAACTGCAAACCCCAGGATTCCATAGGATGTTGAAAGTGGAATCATCGTGCTATAAGAGCGTAGTGCAGAAATGGCCTGAGTGAGGAACTGAAATCTGGTCTGTACAGTTCATTGTTCAAACTCCATGCTGGCTCTCTCGATCCGTCCTTAGAGGAGTTTATACTTCCTTAAAGGAGTTTATACTTCAACACGGGCAAAACCACAGCAAAGAGGAGTCAAGGCAAACAGCCGAAGAACATGCGTTTATTTCAATTACCAGACTTAATTATTGTAGAAAAGGGATGGGAAAGTTGCAGCTCTCCGAGTGTTCCAGGACTGCAAAATCCAGCACTCCTCACCATTGGCTGGGTTAACTAACGCTGATGGGAATTGCAGCCCACCAACCTGTGGAGGACAAGAATTTGCCCATCCTTCTGGTAGAGTGTGGAGAGCAAGGGTGTATGCCAAAAACCTAATGGAAACAGATTCTTTCAATATTTGCTTTTGAAAAGCAGTCATCTATGAAGGTCCAATTTAAATACACACACATACTCACGCACACTTTTGCCTACTTCCTTTCCCCAGATAAAGACAATACAGTACTGTTTCTTGTCATATCAATGCTCAATCAAAGAACAAAGCATAATAAAGTGTGTTGTTATAGTGCCAGCTTTCAATGTTCAAATAATACTACCAGTTTTGTTAGGTCTCGTGGGCTACCAGGCAGGACTTCTCTGTCAACAGAGAGATCAGTCTAGGTGTGCTGCTTGTTCTGGGGGAAAAAAAGGAATTCCAAATTGGCCATGATAACTTGCACATGCAAATGAACGTATATTAAAAACAATGAATTTGCACAGAGACTGCCCTGTGGAGAAAGTAAAGGCCAAAGAAAGCTGAAAATTGCACAAAAAAGCAAGAGGAAAATTGCTGTTTTGGGTTCACCTAGTACTCTAAGTAGAATGGCCACCAAACAACTTTTTCAAATTCTGGCTAAGACTTGCTATTCATCTCAGTACTGTAATTATGCCAGATACATGTTGTGCCATGTATTTTCCAGTATCTTATGAAATAACGGAGGCTGAAAGGAATGTTATTCCTGCCAAAGCTACCCATTCAGACGGGCACTTCAAGCGGCAGTTACAGGGCTATATACACCGACTCCATGATATAGTTTAACTGGCAAACATCATTTAATTGGCATGTGGTATAAATTATACACTGCTATGGCTGCAACGCTATGCTGGTGAAGGAGATTTGGCTGAATACATGTGATGGAAAAATAAGTCAGATGGGACCTCAGAGCATGGCCAGGTCATAGAGAAGCTTTGGTGATAAAGGATTTGCAAATGCCCCTCAAGAACTTGACCTTTAGAAACAATAGCACCTGAAACTGCCTCTACAAAGCAACTGATTGTCTCCCACTTTCATCCTCTGCCCACCAGAATACCCCTTTTTGTCTCCCCACTTGTCCTGCCGTTAAGGAGCTATCATAATTCCCGTCAGTCCCTCGTCATCTAATGCTAAGACCATTAGCTTTTTCGGGAGCCCACTGTTTACTCTGCCAAAGAGCCAGTAGCACCTTTCCCGTCATGGTGGAAACAGGGTATTTAAACCCTGGCTCTGAGTCAGACAACTGATAGTACTCTGGACATAGACAGTCACTTTGCTACTCTGATTCCTATTCTTGCACTACCCTCGGACCCTAGTCTGAGCCACATTGCTTCATCTTTTCTCCCTGGATAGGTAAATATCACCCACTTTGCCCTAACTTCTTACTATCCAATTTTTCCTCTCTTTTCTTTCAGTTAGCCGTGTGCGATTGCAAAACATTGTGCACATGTGATTGCCAATTCCTTCAATAAAACAGATATTTTTTGAATTGCCAGCTAGTTCTTGCATTAGTACCGGTATACATAGGTGTAAAAGATCCTACTAGGTTACCCTCCTCTCACAGACCTCCCCTTTGAGCTAATATTCTCCTCTGTTTCACAGAGGCATTGGCATTGTGGGTGGACCTCTGAGTCACCCACATTTTTTGGATAACGCAGCCACAGAGTTATTTTGACAACGTGATTCCTTCACTCACTGCACTTTCTGATCTTGTCTAAATAATGCATGTTGCAAGGTGTGAGCCCTTGAGAGTTCTTCGCTCCTATTGGTAAAACATTGCACAATATGAAAACATTGCTTTTTATCTGAAAATAAGTTTGAGAAAACTTTGCCTATCCTCCTCCCACCCACGCCCATCAAAACAGGGTACGACAAGAGTGTAATTTGCCAAAAAAGAAAAGTTTTTTTTTTTTTCAAGATCTGTGATTTATCACAGACTTGAGTCCCTGAGTTGAGGACCAGTTCACTGTGGGGCAGCTGTTAGGGGGAAAATGCTCCTGGCTGTTGGTACACTTGATTACCAGTTTGTGGGTGCAACTGTGCATTGTAGATGAAACTGGTTTTACTTAAGCAACACTTGAGCAGCCATACGTGATATGCTTTCTGGTGTTATTGGGGAGCACAAATCCACACAGACTTGTGGCTTAGTTTGTTTATTTCTTTTCATGAAACTGGATCGGTGTCCATTTAATTGTGTAATGGATGCTTAGCAGAATCTCATACCTGGAAGGAACTCCCTGGATCTGTTAGTCCAACCCATTGCCAGTGGAGGAATCCACAGCTAAAGCATCCATGACAGATGGCTGTAGGCTATGGGTTGAGTGGCCATCTCAATCTGACAGGAACAGCCCCAGTTAAGTTCACTGTGGTCCCGCTTTTCCAGCTGCTTTTAAAAAGTCAATGCAATGAGTGGACATCTCTTTGCATTCATCATTTCTCACATCTTTGTGTTATGGTGGTATTCAGTATAGAGACTGTGTGGTGCTAGCATAGCATAACTTCACCAGCAGATGCTGAGATCTGTGTAGGGTCTTGGACACTCTCGGGAGTCAGCCAGAAATTCTGGTTTCAGAGGCAGAAACATTAGCCACTGCGCGGCCAAAGGGGAAAGCTAGTTGGGTGGGAAGGGTGGTGGGTCGGGATGTACACAGTTGTATATATTGGCAAGAAGAGGTAAGGGGTCTGGTAGCCAAAGGCCACAAGGTCAAAGAGGCAGAAGTGGAATGGGGCTGAATTTCAAATATTTATTTGAACCGGACAGCCAAATATTTGTCTATAGCTCTCTAGTCTGATTACTGATCAGTCTAGTCTGATTACTAAAGGCAACTAGCAAACAAGAGGTCCAGAGTTGTATAGGTGACCCTATGGCAGAGACAGCTGATATTTAAAAATTAACTAAAAATAGCATCCAGGGACAAATGGTGTCCTCACCACATGAGTTAATCATCCCAGTACCATGCCTGCCACATCCTCTTTCCCGTCAGCTCAGCTTTTTAATTGCACTACTGAGCTGCAATTGGCTGTGATAACTTGATAGCATAACATTGGTGGCGTGTGTTGTTTCTGACTTGCCAGACCTTGAAGTGAAACTATCACAGGGGTTTCTTGGCAAGATTTGTCCAGAGGGGGGATTTCCTTTGCTTCTCCCTGAGCCTGAGAGAGAGGGACTTGCCCAAGTTCACTTGGTGGTTTCCACGGCTGAATGGGAATTTGACTCTACAGAGTCTAGTGTTCAAATCGCTGTCCCACACTGGATCCTATTGTTAGCAAACTCTGTGATAACTTAAAGTCACCATGAAAGCTTTTTGCCCAGATGGACGTTACCATTCATCCATTATCCTATACGTAGTGGCTCTTAGTAGGCTCAGGGAGTTAGGTACCATCTGAAACCCCTCGATGGTAGAAATAAAAGAGAAAGGACGGTCATACTTTTCATACTTGATGCAGAAGACTCACCATGGCCATTTCCTCATTATACTCTTATAGCGATTATTCCACTTTCAGCATCCTATGGAGTCCTGGGGTTTGCAGTTTAGGGAGAGGCCAGCCGGATTCCATAGGATGTTGAAAGGGGAATAATCGCACTATAAGAGTATAGTGCGGAAACATGTGTAGTTTGTTGACAAGAAAAACATTCTAAGGAACAGTCGATTAGAGCCAGCATCTTCCTAATTGTGTTAAGCATTGCCCAAATCACCATTGGTACCTTCGTAAACGTTACAAAGATGAAATTGTACAGTGTATGAAGGTTGAGTCACCCCAAACGGACGCTTGACTTTTCTTGTGGAAACCACCCAGCAGATAACATAAACCACCACAGAGAAACGGTAAATA
This sequence comes from Iguana delicatissima, assembly GCA_948472985.1. NCBI lineage: Eukaryota > Metazoa > Chordata > Lepidosauria > Squamata > Iguanidae > Iguana > Iguana delicatissima. The sequence goes on along the minus strand of CAOKZL010000566.1, from coordinate 128,316 downwards.
GCAGTTACAGTATTACATTGAAAATAGGAAAATCCCTATTAATCCCTTTAATTGCTCACTTTTCAGGCTTCTGCTTGGTTTCTTACCCACTGTAAAATAAGATATGTATCACTTGCCATGACAGTATTTCTGTCACCTCTGTGCCTGTTCCACAATCCGTGTATGAAGCTGGTCTGATTTATCCTGTAAAACTAATCTGTTGCAGTTCAATATCAGCTAAAATAGCAAGTATTTATTACACCAGTACTCTAAGAGTTTGCAGGTTACAATTCTGTTTCGGGGCTACTTTCAAGGCTTAGATTTTTACATTTTAAAGCCCTATACAATTACCTAGTTCTGGGATATCAAACAGCAGTGATTTTTCAGCCTGTAATCCTCACTATTATTTGGACTTCAGTTCCCAGATTATTTGCTTTGCAGTTCAGAAAATGTGGCTGATTTAAATAGAGTTTAAACAGGGAATTTTTAATATTATTTTCTCTGAGGGAATTGTAGATGATAGATACTCAAGCGAAATAAACGTATATGAAACAGCTATATTTTAAACCTGCACCATTTCCGCACTAGGCTGTTATAGAGCTATGATTCCATTTGCAACATCCTATGGAATCCGGGGGTTTGCAGTTTCGGGAGGGGCCGAGAGGCCCCTCCCAAAACTGCAAACCCCATAATTCCATAGGATGTTGAAAGCAGAATAATCGGGCTACAAGAATGTAGTGCAGAAATGGGCCAGAAATGTGTGTCTGTGTGTGTACACTCCCCTCCTCATGTGTTGATCAGTTATATGTTCTGCTCTTACTTTCAAAAATGTTAAAAAATCTGTTGGTGTTGAGGCTACAATGCACATTTTGAATGCTCTCAAGCGTAAAATGCAAAGGCTTGTGAAAGGGGACCGTGAAAGTTTAGTATAACACGTGATGCTAAAGAGGATTAGTCTTGCAGCAGAAGCGTAGAGGTTCTCAAGGTTCCAAACGAGAAATTAATTGGATCTATGCTTTGATATTTCTTACTTTGTGCCTTATTTCCTAACTTCCCAGTCTGTCTTGGTGGCACTCGGAGTGGAGTCTCTGCCTACTGTACAATGGCTGCATTTAATAAGTTGGAAACAGAGACGTTGGCCAGTGCATGCTTTTGCCATCTTAGCATGCCTGTTCTTGTGAATACAATTGACACTAACTGTAAACATGCTAAGATGGCGACAGCGTGTACTTCTGTTTCCAAAGGGCAGAATTAATAGGCTTAGAGCGCTTAAAGGATCTTTGAATTGTTCTGTGTTAGAACACCATAGACTGGTGAAAGTGGTACCTCTTTCGAAGTTCTTGCTGGATAACTGCATCTTTCCTTCCAACCTTCCTGACTTGGCAAGGAAAGTCCCAATTAATTCTCCCTCTTTTTCAGCTGCTTTTAAAATGTCGCACTTCCTCTCTCTTCCTTCTGTTTTTTCCCCTCTGTGTTCAGCTTATGTCCACTGCTGCAAAGTTTGTGCTCTGTTAACTCAGCAGGGAGAGAGGAGAGGAAAGGAGAAGGTGGAGTCTTGCCCTTCCGAGGAGGCCAAGGCAAAAGCAAAGCGCTGCAGGGTTTCCAAGCTTGTGTGCTCCTCCTCATTAATCACTGTTGTCATTTTCCCCACATTTTGTTGTTGCTTGGCCACACTTGTCCTGGTTTTCGTCATGTTGGAAAGTGTGCTCGCAGCAGTAGGGCTGCAGGTTAAGAATATCCTAGGACTAGGTCATGAGATTTCAGGGCCAAAACCTGAGAAGTAGGAATGACCTTTACGATTTTTATTCATTTTATCTATATCTTTTATAAGCCATCTTTCTCCCAGAGTGGGACCCAAGGTAGCTCGCAATGTATTCTGTCGCTCTCATTCTCTGTGTAAAGTGTGTGCATGTGTGTATTTATCTTACAGCTGCCTTCTAAGGCAGCAATCTCACCCTGAGATTTTTCTCCCCATCATGAGGATGAGACTCAGGTCCAAGCCCTGAAGTCTGGGAATTGTATGCAGCAGGGACAACGTTTTAGATAACGAATCCCATGAAGAAAACAAACAAACAGGCCCACTGAGGACACTTGGATCACTTTGATTAGCTATACGGAAGGCTATTGATAGTTTTGGTTTTGTCATACAGAAGAAAGTGACTTTCTGACATGAAAGCAGAGAGCATCAGAAAAATGGATCATGGTGCTGGGGACGATGTTCTGCCGATGTATTTTTGCCATCTGTAACAGCTAAGTTCCTCTCAGTGCAACTCAGTAATATTGTTGATTGATTTGTGTGTTTTTTTTTGGACTACTTTATTGTGGTTGGAGAAGAGCAGAAATTGCTGCTGAGCAATAAAGGCATGATCTTCCAGGAAATTTTTCCAAGCAACACAGAAAATATCACTCAGCACAGGCTACTAATAATTGCTTAAAAAAAATAAAAACAACTTTTCCTTCTTTCTACAGTTCCCAGATCTCAGGACCTGGTTCCTCTTTTTTGGTCTGCAAGGGGAGGAATAAGGCTGAGACCACTGCCTTGAGAAACGTGTCTAGGTATATTTTCCACATTTCTTAGACTTGGGGGTGTTGTTGGACTGACATATTTTGTACAACTATGGCTGATGCCTAATGCGTTGTACTCAATGACATCACCAGGACCTGATGACATCACAGGGAATAATCCCCAGGACTCAGGTTTTGATCCTGAAATCTCAGGGACTGGGACAGTACAAACTGTGGCAACCTTAGGAGCGTATGGTTGAAGCTGAAGGAATGGTATTAGGTGCCTTTAGGTTCCCATAGTTTTGTCCTGCAAGAGAGAGAAACGGCTAGGACATTTAGGGGAACTACCAGATGAGAGGCATCTGTGAAACGAAACTCCTTGGGCTTCGTTAATTCAGCATAGTTAAAGAAAAGAAAAAGGCACAAAGCAACTGACAGAGGCATGCTTATCCATGATTGTGTGTCACAAGTCCAACAGAACTGTTTGCAAGTGAGCAAACTTTCCCATGTGCATTCCTGAGATGAGCCTCAGGGCTAGCGCTTATCATACTTCAGCAAGGACATCTTGAGTTCTCAAATGCATTGCCTTTCTCCGAAGTGCCCTTGACTAAGGGGAGATATAGACTTATCTGGACACCAGTCAAGAGGGGGGAAAAGAACGAAAGAAAAATTATAAAGACATAAGGGCAGCAGAACATAAAAGATATGGGGCTAGTAAAATTCTACCACTGGTCAAGTCAATGTAAAATTCTACCGCTGGTCAAGTCAGTTCTACCACTGTCAAGTCAATGAGGAAAAGAATCTGCTCCAGGATTTAGAATCATAAGACTCATAGAGCTGGAAGAGACCACAAGTCCAGTCCAACTTCATTCTGCCATGCAGGAACCCACATCAAAGCATTCCCAACATATGGCCATCCAGCCTCTGTTTAAAAACCTCCAAAGGAGGAGACTCCACCACACTCCATTGAGGGAGCAGATTCCACTGTCGGACAGCTCTGACCATCAGGAAGTTCTTCCTGAGGTTCAGGTGGAATGTCTTTTCCTGCAGTTTGAATCCATTGCTCCTTGTTCTAGTTGCGGGAGCAGTGAAAAACAAGCCCACTCCCTCTTCTGTATGGCATCCCCTCAAATATTTAAACACGGCTATCATGTCCCCTCTTAACCCTCTTTTCTGGAGACTAAACCTACCCAGCTCCTTAAGCGCCTCCTCATAGGGCATGGCTTCCAGACCCTTCACCATTTTGGTTGTCCTCCCCTGGACACGTTCCAGCGTGTCAGTTTAATCCAGACTTTAAAGCTGTGACCAAGGGGCCGAGCCCTATCCCTCCAAGTAGGTTCATCACATTGGAAAGCACCTTTAAAATTTGGATTAAAACTCAGATAAATTCCCCATCCCACTTGCGGGGTGGGGGGAGCTCTTCAGTCATCGCTGAATTCTAATGGCTGCATTTGTGAGAGAAAAACTCCAATGTCTCAAAGTGTTTCTTTAGGAGATGCCCTGGGGTACATGTCTGACTTTTAGACTTAAGCCTAGGCTTAGCTCTTCTGTGAGAAAACAACAGACCTTTCCTAGGGGGTTTTCTAGGAAGTCTTTGTCCTTACACCAGTGATTTCCAAACTTTTGGGAGCCCTTGGCATACCATCAAATCTATCCTGAGAAACTGTTAGATGTTGCTGATGATTTTTGAGGGTGTGGGTGTGGGGAGGTCTTGGTTATCTAAAACCACATAGGATACTACTAGCTGGGTGGTTTTCCAAGAGAGTACAGCCCAACAGTGGCCCTTGGTATCCTGCATGCTATTGGGGCAATGAATCCGTTCCTGGTTTTAATCCAGACTTTGAAGATGCTGTCTGAGGTGCTGAAAACTGTCCTCAGAGTAGGCTTGGCATGTCGGAAAGCTCCTTTAAAGTTTGTACTAAAACTCAGAGTGGATTCACTACTCCCGTTGGCCTAAAAGCCATCAACTACCAATGCATCCTAAACCAAGTATTCTCTTGGTTTCACAATGCTTGTCATTACTTCATTTATCTTTTTATGAAGTTCTTGTTTTGTCCTATGTGGAAAAGTTCTTGTTTTGGACTTAGAACTTCCAGAATCCTGCAACCAGCATGGTGAGAAAAATCCAGGCATTCTTAGCTTTTGGCACATCATTTTGGAGCGAAAATGATATGCAAGTCAGGGTCTTTCTTTTCATTAGCCTGCAGAAGTTAAGAGTGAATGATAAGACCTTCTCACTCAGTCTCTCCCTCCTCTGCTCTCTCAATCCTTCCCACTTTTCTCTTTTCGGTGTACACAGGTCACAATGCCTTAACAGATTTTCTAGTCTAACTGGTTTTATGCAACATATAAAATCCAGAGTTCAGATATCTTGCACTTCAGTTTGCAGCATTAGTCAAGCCTTGTGGCAACTGAGCTGTTTCCATGATGATCAAACAATTTCATAGAGGAGGTAGAAATTGTACCCACGCAAGTATATACAGGCATACCTCAGTTAACAGTTAGCTTCTGACAGCAAAGCTTTTTTTAACATTTTTTTTACTGTCACCTGCCAAGCTTCCCTTTCTTCCTCATCCTCTGTCTAGCTGGAAGTTCTCTTAGCAGCTTGGCACTGGAAAGATGATTACAGAGGGTTACAGAAACACACACTTCCAATGTAGAATTGCAGCAGTAAGTCAGCAGTAAACGATTCCATAAACAAAGCCTGACCTGGAAAAGAGCAGGATTCTACTCTAGATGGTTCTACTGTAGCTGTGAGCCTTTGTACAAGAGGCAAGATGAACAGCAGCTGCCTTCAGAATCCGCTTTTGAGCATGGATAACCTGCAAGATAAGGGGAGAGCAGATGACCCTGCCTCACTGGTTACCCCCAGCATGTCTTAAATCTATAAGTTTGGCCCTCAAAATGGAAATCACAAGAAAAGTGGAAGCTGTTGAAAGAAAAATTCAGTGCCGGATACTTTTCGGAAGAAGCTTTGAAGTGATCTCTGCACAGTTCAAAATATTTGACCAAAAGGTTGGAACGCTGACATCATTTCTGTGAAATCTTGGACAACAGGTGAGGTTCCAATGGAAAGGAGAAGGGTAAACATTGGCCGTCTGTTCAAAGAAGGAAAAAAAAATAATTCAGATTAACTGCATCCCAGAGTATTGAAGCAGCTTGCTGACACAGGCCATTTCCGCACTAGACTGTTATAGCGCTATTATTCCACTTGCAACATCCTATGGAAACCTGGGGTTGGCAGTTTCAGGAGGGGCTGGTTGGCCCCTCCCAAAACTTCAAACCCCAGGATTCCATAAGATGTTGCAAGTGGAATAATAGCGCTATAACAGTCTTGTGTGGAAATGGCTATAATTGCAGAACCACTTGCCAAGATTTTTGAGAAATTATGGAGAACAGGTGAGATGCTACAGGACTGGAGACAAGCAAATATTGTCCCTCTGTTCAAAAAAAGGCAAAAAAAGAACATCCATGAGACTACCTGCCAGTCAGCCTGACGGCAATACCAGGAAAATATTAGAATGGATTAAACAGGAGTCTCTCCGCAAGTATATTTCTGACAGGCAAGATTACCTCTCTAATTATAAATGCCATACAAAAGGTTCAGTTGCTACTTTTCCAAATATACTAATTGTCAAAACCTACAGTCAGCATACTGTAGTTTTTTTCCTTGCAAAAAGCCGTCTGAAGGGCCCCAGCCTTTTAAAAAAGTCATCACTGATTGTTCTCTTATCAATATATCAGTCTATCCATTTCAGCTGTGTCTATCAATTTTGTCAGCCAGTCTGCTTTTCTTGGAATATCTCTTTCTTCCACTTCTGCATATGGTAGTTGTACTGCTGTGGTCATACATCGTAGTATGTTGCAATACATATTCTCCAATTGGTCTTCTACTAATTCCCAACAAATACAATTCCAGCATCAATTGAACATTAATTTTCAGAATTTTATGTATTATAGAATGTGTTTGGTTCCAGAATTTTTTGGCCTTTCTACAAGTCCACAACATGTGATGAAGAACAACTCCAGCTCAGATATCAGAAGGGCCTCAAGACTCCAAAAAAACCACAGGAGTAAGGATAAACAGCCACCTGAAAGGAATGTGTTTTTACTATATATCAAAGGAGTCACTGACCGAATAGGGAAACTCGTGAAGAAACAGAACCTCTGAACAATTTACAGACCAACCAGGAAAATTCAGCAAATGCTTCGCTCAGCCAAGGACAAGAGGGATCCTCTAACTCAGTGGTTCTCAACCTGTGGGTCCCCAGATGTTCATGGACTTCAGCTCCCAGAAGCCCTGAGCACTGACCATAGCGGCTGGGGCTTCTGGGAGCTGAAGTCCACAAACATCTGGGGACCCACAGGTTGAGAACCACTGCTCTAACTTCTGCTGGAGTTTACCGCATACCATGCAGCTGTGGTCAGGTCTACGTAGGGACCACAAAACGCAGCATCCAAACACGAATCAAAGAACACGAAAGAGACTGCAGGCTGATCCAGCCAGAAAAGTCAGCGGTAGCAGAACACACTATAAACCAACCCGGACACAGAATGTTATTTGAAAGCACAGAAATTCTGGACTATTCTAACAACTACCAGGTCAGGCTACACAGAGAGGCCATTGAAGTCCACAAACACTGGGATAATTTTAACAGGAAAGAGGAGACTCGGAAGGTCGACAAAATTTGGCTGCCAGTATTGAAAAACACCAAAATGAAAACACAAAAGATACTAACGAGCCCTAACGAACCCCACCCAGGCTCAGGAAGTCTCCCTCCAGGAACAAGCATTCAATACCCACAACAGGACTATTATGCTAATGCAGTGGTTTTTCAACCTGTGGGTCCCCAGATGTTCATGGACTTCAGCTCCCAGAAGCCCCAGCCACTATGGTCAATGCTCAGGGCTTCTGGGAGCTGAAGTCCACAAACATCTGGGGACCCACAGGTTGAGAACCACTGTGCTAATGGCTCCCTCCCCGCTGGAGGAGGAGACTGGCATATATATTCTCCACTCCACTTCCAATTCACCATTGCTCTGAAGATGCCAGCCACAGATGCAGGCGAAACGTCGGGAGAAAATACAACCAGAACACGGTCTCAAAGCCCGAAAAACCCACAAGAACCAACAACTCATTTGTTGTTCATATTTCCAGCATCTATTAGAAATGTTATTATATGTTTTGACCAAATTTTCCTGTGTCAAGTACTAACAAAACATCATCTTGTAAAAGTTCCCTTTAAGATGATAACATAATATAATTTTAATTCCCTTCGACCACTTTTTCTTCCATTGTTCTAGCTGTTTATTATGGTCAAGATTTTGCGCCCAGCGTATCATAAATCCTTTAACCAACTCTTCTTCCATCTCTAATTTGAACAAAAGTTTATACATATTACTAATCAAATGTGCATCAGAAGTGGACCACAGAATTATGCTGGAGTGCCTAGAGATGGCTAGAGAGAACGTATTATGTTTCCATGTCAGGGGCAGAGTAAGATTTTTTTTTTGAAACAAATGAAATAACCCATGAATAATCAAATCCATGAGTGCTGAACCTGGAAAAATGGAGGCCCCACTGTACTGACATTGTGCAACTGATGGTGTGCATGATGATGTCCACAGGACCTGTTTCTGCAACACCAGTGAATCAAGTGGGACATTGGCCGTTTCCGCACAAGGTGAGTGAATCGCTCCGCGCCGTTACTCACTGCTTCTTCTTGGCTCGAAGCAATGCGGACTCTCCCTTAAGCCCTTCCTCAGGGCTCCTCTGTTTGTTCCAGGGCGATGCGGAGCAGTGCAAGGTCTTCAGATCCGCACTGGTGAGGCTTACAAAATGGGGGCTTCCAGTTGTTTGTGGGTCTGGACCAACTGCTGAAGCTGGCCATGCTCACAGCCCGCCCTCTGCTGATCACAGGCTCGCATTGGTGCGCATCTGCGCATCTGCGCAACTGAGCAGGAATGCAACGGCACGCTCCAGAAAATTGAAAGACCGTTTTTTTCCGGTCTTCACATAGCGCGCTGGAGGACCACTTGAGGGCATTTTGGATCGGACATAGGTGCAGAACTAAGGTAAATAGTCTGAACCTAGTCTGATCCAAGATGCGGATGACCTCCGTGACAGGACGCCTTGGCCCGTCTTAACTTCCTCGTGAGGAAAGGGCCATTGAAGGCATGAGGCAGTAGCCAGATATCATCCAAGAACATGCAACTGCAAGATTGCAATCCTTTTGGCTAGTCCTCGCTAAGAAGATCCGTTCAATTAGAGCTGTCCAGTCTCAGCATCCTGAATTTTCATGGGTCAGCCCCAGGTGGGAGGTGGGTGTTCAAGCACTCCCGTTTCTGTGGGGTCCACTCTGGGTAAGAGACAAGGCCTGTGTGCAAACCTCTTACCAGCCACAAGTGTGTATCTTTCCCCACTTCCTTCCACCTCCTTCTTTCCTTCCTCTGTCATTTTAAAAAAAAGCCCTTCTGTGCTTACCTTGCTGGTTGTGTAGCTTAACTGCAGCTCCTGGGTGGCCAGTGCACCCCTGCCCCACCTCCAACAGTTGCTCATCCTCAATTTAAAGAGAATGCTGTTGATTTAGGGGGAAAAAAACCCACGAGATGGATTAAATAGGTTAATCATATGGTAATGCTAATACTAAGCAATTTATTTCATCTTAAGCCACTGCTTCAGATGGATGGAGTGCAGCCTAAGAATACACACACACAGGGCACCTGTGTGCATGAAAAAGTACTAGAAATGCAAAATCTGCTGATGACTTGGCAAATTTAGATCTTAATGAGGGCCATTAAGGGTTGTTAAAAGGATATAGGAGATTGAGAAGTATGTCCAAGTGTACATAAGCAGGAAAATGCAGATATGATAGGGAAAATACTTTATCTGTGTTAGGAAAAAAGGTGGATTTAACTGATGACTATACTCATTTGAAGGTGGATGCCAAAAACTGCAATTAGAAAAAAAATTGTGTAAGCCGTGTTTTAAAACATGCAACATAAAATACATATGTCGGGGTTGCATTGCATAAACCTCCATATCTAGGGCCTTTCTGCACTACACTGTTATAGTGCTATTATTCCACTTTCAACATCCTTTGGAATCCTGGGGCTTGTAGTTTAGTGGAGGAGCATTTAGAATTCTCAGCCAGAGAGTTCTTTGGCCTCAACTACAAACCCCAGAATTCCACAGGATGTTGAAAGTGGAATAATAGCACTATAACAGTGCAGTGCGGAAAGGCCCCTAGACTTATGGATTAATTATGCCACAGAATCTTTGTGTTAATTGGCAGTGTTGTGCAAGTGAGCTGAGACAGCCACTGTGTAATCAAATGCACATATGCAGCCATGTGCAATATGAACCATGGCATTGCATATGCAAATCTGTTTCTGCAACCGTGAACTGAATGAAGTTGTTCCATACAGACAAAAAATATTCATCACTTCTATAAGTGACTTGCACGACCATAAGGCACAAACAGAATTTTAGCTACTCCTTTAGAAAATTACCAGGCATAGCGCCATGTAGAAGCAGTATGGTTTGAGAGCTGGACTAGGACTCTGGGAAACCATGATTTGAATCTCTGCCCATCCTATTGGTGGATCTTGTGGCAAGTCACACTCTTTTAGCCTCGGGAAAGCAATGGCAAAATTCCTCTGAATACATTTATTCATGAAACGCCTACAGTAGAGTTGCCACATTTTTAGAGCCAATGTGGCATAGTTATTGGAATACAGGACTAGGATTTTGGGAGACCAAGCCATGGAGACCCACTGGGTGACCTGAAGCAAGTCACACACTCTCAGCCTCAGAGGAAGGCAATGGCAAACCTGCTTGAAAGAAATTGGTCCAAGAAAACCCGAGGAAAGGATTGCCATAAGTTAGAATTGGCTTGAAGGCACAAAACAGTTACAAACTACAAACCACCATGTTGCTCTGTTTCAGTATAAAATAAAGGAAGGAGTTCTGTGGCACCTTTAAGACTAATTCATCAATTTCAGCATAAGCTTTTGTTGAGTCCAGTGCACCTGAAGAAGCAGAGTGGTGTCCACAAAAGCTCATGTTGAAACAAAATGGTTAGTCTTAAAACTGTTTCCCCCTCTTCTTTTTATGTTTCCAGAAAAGTTGGTCTTGTTGAGGGCAGAAGCTTTTGTAGGAGAAGACAGTGTGTCATAAACACAAGTGTATTGTCTCAGGAAATCCATCCAAGAACAGGGAGCAATATAAACAGTTACAGCAGCCCCACAACTCTTATGCCCACAACTAAACCAGCAGCCATTCCAGGGGACGGAGCACCATGTGGCCGTCTCCTTCTCAGACACCTGTAGCAAAAAGACAACTGGAGTAAAAGACCTTTCACATAGGTTAGATAAAGGAGTGCACCAAAGAATTTTCAAAGAAAATCAACTTGCGCGTTATGTACTACAGCAAAGTCTTTGATTGAGCAGAACATAAAAAACAGAAATGGATATGTCACAACATGGTGAATGGCCTGGAAGCCATGAAGCCCTCTGAGGAGCAGCTTAGGGAGCTGGGTCTGTTTAGTGTGCAGAAGAGGAGGTTAAGAGGGGGCGTGGTAGCCAGGTTTAAATGTTTGAAAGGATGTCATATCAGTGAGGGAACGGGGTTGTTTTGCACTGCTCCAGAGACCAGGACAAGGACCAATGGATTCAAACTGCAGGAAAAGAGATTCCACCTGAACCTCAGGAAGAACTTCCTGACGGTCAGAGCTGTCCAGTAGTGGAATATGCTGCTGCCTCGGAGCATGATGGAGTCTCCTTCTTTGGAGGTTTTTAAACAGAGGCTGGACGGTCATCTGTAGGGAGTGTTTTGATGTGTTTTCCTGCATGGCAGGGAGTTGGACTGGATGGCCCCTGGGGTCTCCTCCAACTCCATGATTCTATCTGATTGTCCTGATGTGTCAGGACAGAATATGGAGAAATAGAATGGTTTCCAACTGGGAAGGAGGTCAGGCAAGGCTGCATTTAGCTTGTATGCTGGATGTATCATGCATAAAGCTGCATTAGACTTGGAAGAAGGAAGATGGGAAATCTGGAGGAATATCAACAACTTCAAATATGCAGATGACACTATACTACTAGCAGAACATAGCAAAAACTTGGAACCATTACTGAAGAAAGTCAAGGAAGAAAGTGCAAAGGCAGATTTACAATTGAACCTTAACGAAAATAATGCCGCTGGATGATTTACAGAACTTTAAAGAAGACAGCAAAGGCTCTGAACTACTATAGTTAAAGATTTTCCATACCTTGGCTCAATCATTAATCAGAATAAGGACTGCAGTGGAGTAATCTGAAGACAAGGACTTGGAAGGGCAGCTATGAGGGAACTAGACAAGATCCTGAAATTTAAAGGTACATCATTGAATACTAAAATCAGGACTGCCCGTGGCATCATATCTCCAGTTTTTACGTATGGTTGAGAAAGCTGGACAGTGAAGAAAGTAGACAGGAAGAAAATCAATTCATTAGAAATGTGGTGCTGGAGAAGAAGAGTTCTGCGGATACCCTGGACTGCTAAAAAGACAAATGAATGGGTCCTAAAGCAAATCGAGACTGAACGCTCCCTAGGCGCCAGGATGACTAAACGGGGGATTGTAGTTAGACATATCATGCGAAGACATGACTCAGTAGAAAAGACAGTAATATGGTACAGTAGAAGTCAGTAGCAAACAAGAGAGACTGCATTACAGCTGGATAGACTCAATCAAGGAAGCCATGGCCCTGAATCTGCGAGACCTGAGCAGGCTGTTGATATCAGGGTGACCTGAAAGTGTCTCATTCATAAGGTTTTGCTGGGAGATGATACAGAAATACTTTAAACAAATAAACAATTCAAAGTCAACTTGGTGGCCGTTAACAACAAGAAGATGTGACCTTTCTCCACACCCTAAAAATATGAATTTACTCATGCTGGACTGAAAATACCTCACTGGGAAAAGTAGCTGAAATTTTAGTATTTTTCTGGGAACAGCTTACTGGACAGTGCCAGAGGGGTGCAATCTTTCTTTTACCAAAGCAAACTGTTTTATGATCAATTCCCCAAACTTTTCAGCCTGTGCTGAAATTCCCTCTTTAACACAACCATTAAAAGTACAGGAGCTTTGTTCGTTGGCAACCCTATATCCAGAGCAGCCTGGTAGCATCCCTTGTTGCAAACAGATTAGTCCAGGGGGAATAACAAGGTGCCAGGGAGGGAGTAGCGGATCGCCCATGAGAGGCGCCGGCTCAGACAGACCCCCAGGAGGTCACCTGGGTTGCTTTCTGCTGAAGCCAGCAAACGTCTTGCAGTTTTAACACACCAGGAGCCTCAAATGCTGGGCCTTGCGTGTGGTCTCCAAGGTACAAATCCGCATTCAGGTTGCGGTTATTCCACCTGGGAGGTGCCTTTATGTCTCCTGCCTAGTTGTGATCCCACTCAAGAATTCTTCCTGAGCTCAGTGGATTTCCCTTTTCTGTGGCCCTCCCTGGTGCAGAGCTGCGTGACTTCTTTTTGCAACAAATCCCTGATCCCCCCACTGAAACTGCTGTTGGGGGAAGATTTGAAAACAGCGGGGTAGGCATTTTGAGGGGGAGAAGCAATCCTTCGAAAGTCCTGAGCCATTTGTTCCTTTGAAGAGGGATTAGCTCCCTTTTCTCCAACCCTAGTTCCTTCTTTTTAAATAAAAAAGGAAAGCACCAAACAACACCAGGATGTATTTGTTTAATTATACAGAGATTAGTGCAGAAGGAGCAAGAAAAAATTTCTAGGGGGAGAAAGGATGATGGCAGAAGCTTGGTAGATGTACAGTTTATCTCGGTGCACAGAAGCACAGGACTCTGTCCCACCCTCTTCTACCTCCTGGAATTAGTCTCTACCCAGAAACAGATAAAAGTGCTCCTCCTTTCTGGACAAGTCTGCTTCTCCAGTGATAAAACATGAGTGCAGCCATAAGTCAACTAGGCAACTTGAAGGCACATACACACACACACCTCTTGCTACAAGGCTGAAGTTAGTTGCTAGGGAGAGTTTTCTTGCATGTGAAAATGTGAGCTATCTGGAAAGTGTTTTGGGAAAGCAGAAAGTTCTGTCCTTTATTCATCGAAATTATTTTCATGCATATTTGGAAATGATAAAAAGGAGCTATCTTCAACTTCATCCTCTTTCTTTCTTGGGTTCTATATGTGAACACTGCAAACACAATCACATACAACAGTTTATAGAGTAAACTGAACTATAACTCCCAACAGTGGCAATCTAGCAGGAACAGTCCAAATTAAACCTGTGTTTTCCCACTTTTTCAGCTGCTTTTGAAATGTCCCAGTTTCTCTCTCTCCTCCTCCCATTTCCTCTCTTTGTCCTCAGCTTACTTCCATTGCTGCAAACAGTTCAAAGTGCAAAAATTAACTCAGCAGGGTAGAGAACAGAGAAGGTGGTGAATCTTGCCCATCCCAGGAGCTCCTGCAGCCTCTCCTAGCTCCTGTGATCTTCCTCATTAAGAACTTTTGCCATCTCGGCCGCACTCGGATGTTGCTCGGCCACATAGATCTTGATTTTAGTCTGCAAAGTGCTGTAAGGTGTGCTGAACACATAGGCAATGTCCCCAGGTCCCATGCATCCAGGGAGGTGCCTGTGCTGGGCTTGATTGTAGGGCTCCTCTGCGTAGGCTGCCCAACATGATGCAACCTTAACGCTCTTGTTCAAGACGGAATCCTGGCCATTTCTGCACCAGCCTGTTATAGTGTGATTATTCCACTTTCAACATCCTATGGAATCCTGGGGATTTCAGTTTAGGGAGGGGCCTCAAACCTCAAACTGGCCGGCCCCTCCCGGAACTGCAAACCCCAGGATTCCATAGGATGTCGAATGTGGAATGAAAGCGCTATAACAGTCCAGTGCAGAAATGGCCTAAGTCTATGAATTCCGATCCCTCCCAGTGTAGAGCGCCCTGTCCTATCCCTTTGGGCCTGTCACTACCACAAAGCAGAACTGTTCAAAGTAATATGCCTCTGGGATCTTTCAGCACCCTTTATCTGGCCATCTTGCTTCCAGGTTTTTCTCAGCTGAGAAGTCCATGCAGGAGCCTCTCGACTTTCATGGGGGTTTGGGGTGCAGAGCTCTCACAAAAGTTTTTTTAAAAAAGGTGAATCACTCCCCGCTGCCCAAGCGAACGCTTTCCCTTCCTGTTCCTTTGCCTTGTTTCCTGGCACACTGCCTCCTTTCTCTGTGCCTGGGCAAAAGACAGGCGAATGGGAGGAGACAACCGTGCCCACGGAGAATGCACGTGTGTGCCTCTCCCCGTCCCGTTTGCTTGCCTTTTGCCCACTCGTGCCCTGTCTTCCTTCTCCATGCCAGGGCAAAAGGTATGCGAATGAGAGAGGGAGAATGGAATGCCTTTCTTCTCCATGAGCGGGGCTCCCTGCTCCCATTTGCATCAAGCTCAACCACAAAGGTTCTTCTGTTGGCTCATGGAATATAAGATAAGTTTTTATCTGGAAGAATGGACCAGGATCTCAACTAAATTGGCACCTTCTTCCCAATATCCTCCGCCACTGGCTAGTATACCTAGGGGACAAACGACATGTTACACACAAATGCTTGTCATGAAGAGCCAATGGTAGCATTTTTAAATGATTAAATAAGACTCTGGGGAAGCAATGTTGGGTGGAGCACCAGCAAAGGCAGAGGAAGATGTTTCTGCACCAGCCTTTTTCTTTTTCTGTTTGAACTTACCCCTCTAAGAATAAACATGGAGTGTCTGCATCCGTGTCAGTGGAATGGTGTAGCTACTCTGGAGTTTTGTCAGAACTTTAAAGGAATTGTCTGAGGTGCTGAACTGTTATCACCAAAATGATGTTTTGTTTTGTTTTTGGTCACTTTAGCACTGTGAATGTAGGGAGAAATGTAGGGTCCTGCACTTGGGCAGAAAAAATGAAAGTCACAAGTATAGGATGAGGGACGTGTGGCTGGATAGCAGTATGTGTGAAAAGGATCTAGGAGTCTTGGTAGATCACAAGCTGAACATGAGTCAGCAGTGTGATGCGGCAGCCAAGAAAGCCAACGCGATTCTTGGTTGCATCAATAGGAGTATGGTGTCTAGATCAAGGGAGGTAATGGTACCCCTCCATTCTGCATTGGTTAGGGCTCATTTGGAATACTGTGTCCAGTTCTGGGCACTTCAATTCAAGAAGGATATCTATAGGCTGGAACGTGTCCAGAGGAGGGCGACCAAAATGGTGAAGGGTCTGGAAGCCATGCCCTATGAAGAACGGCTGGGGATGTTTAGTCTGCAGAAGAGGAGGTGATAGCCATGTTTAAATATTTGAAGGGATGCCATGTTGAGGAGGGAGCAGGCTTGTTTTCTGCTGCTCCAGAGACCAGGACAAGGAGCAATGGTTTCAAGCTGCAGGAAAGGAGATTCCACCTGAACCTCAGGAAGAACTTCCTGATGGTCAGAGCTGTCTGGCAGTGGAAAACGCTGCTGCCTTCATGGAGTGTGGTAGAGTTTCCTTCTTTGAAGGTTTTTAAGCAGAGGCTGGATGTCCATCTGTTGGGAATGCTTTGATGGGTGTTCCTGCTTTGCAGGGGGTTGGACTGGATGGCCCCTGGGGTCTCTGCCAACTCTATGATTCTATGATTCTATGAATATTCACAATAAAATCAACCCCCAACATTTTAAGCCTGCTTTACCTGACCATCCCAGCCTTAAAAAGTTAGGTTTTGGCTGGTTGGAGGATTCTGGGAATCATAATCCAAAAAATTTAACTTTCCCCCATTTTGTCCCCTTTGCTAGCCTCACCACTGGTCTGGTTCCAGAAGGATAGCATGGGGTCTGTTAGTTGTTTAATGATTCCTTGTGCCTCATGCATACTACCTGACACAAGTGGCCCAGAATCTTGTTGCTAACAAATGCAGGTGTAGGTTGCACTACGCAGGTGGAGTGATCTTTTTTGGAGAGTGAGGAGTGGATGTAATCAGCCAGTGATGGCAGGAATGGAGTTCTCCATGCAGACCCATTGGAGATGCAAAGTAATGCACCCGCAAGAATGTCTCAACGGGAAGAGACAACTTAAAGAGAGATTTAGAATGGATCAAAAATTATATGGATTTGAAAGAAAAGAAAATGAATTAGATTTATTGGTGAAGGAGGACCAAAAGAAGAGATTCTCCAACTTCTATAAGCTATTGTTGCAAAGAGAAATGGAATCAGAAACTGTTAAAGATAATATGGTTAGATGGGCACAAAATATTGGACATCCAGTTGAGTTGGATACATGAGTGAGGGCATGGAAAACAGACATAAAATTTACACCAAGTTTAAATTTAAGAGAAAACTTTTATAAAATGCTACATAGACGGTATATGACACCTGAAAGGTTGCAGAAAATAGCTAAAAATGGAAATGAAAGATGTTGGAAATGTGATGAAAAGGTGGGGTCGTTTTATCATATGTGGTGGACCTGTAAGATAGCAAGGAAATTTTGGAAGGAAATACACGATGAAATTCAAAGAAATTTTGGAAGGAAATACATGATGAAATTCAAAGAATTTACAATTTAAATTTTGAAATGAAGCCAGAGTTTTATTTGTTAAATGTGTTGGGGCAACAAAGAGAGATAAGATGTCATCAGAAGACACTGTTATATTTGATAACTGCTGCAAGATTGACATATGCACAATATTGGAAAGAAAGGACCCGTGTTGATATAAAAGAATGGAAATTTAAAGTTCTGGATATGATAGAGATAGGAAAGCTAACATTTTCACTGAAAAATAAGTCTATCCAGAACTTTGAAAGGGCATGGAGAGAAGTCTTAAACTAGATAAAGATATAGTAATAAGAAAAGGAAAAGAATAAAGCAAGATTGTATATAATACAAGGCAACAATTTAATAAAGCAATATAACAAAGCAGCAATGTAAGATGTAACAATGTAGGATTACCTTTTGAAGAGAAACTATGGATGAACGGAATGTAAATGAGCAGACTCAACTGGAAAAAAAAGAAAAAAGCTTAGAAGTGGGGAAGGGGGGTTATTTTCACTTTAAACTTTAATAAAAATATTTCTAAAAGAAAAAAGACTGTGTCAACAGGAACCAAGAATTGCACACTGCCTCTATGCATTGCACAATGAGGTGGCAGCTATGCACATTCATGTGCTACAGTGATATTCAGTATAGATACTGTATAGTGCATAACCTCCAGCTTTTCTCATTTGGCAGGGACAGTCTCAATTAATTCTCTGTCTTTCCACTTCTTCAGCTTCTTTTAAAAAACTTCCAAAGCCCGGAAAACCCACAACAACCTATAACTTCCATGTAGTCTTATATACATGTTTACAGGAGAGGCTAGTCTTTGCCATGTCAGTGGAACGGTGAAACCACTCTGGATTTTTTTGGTTAGCTTTAAAGAAACTATCTGAAGTGCTGAATCCTAACTCCAAAATGTTTTTGCCACCTTGGATAGCTCCTTGAATGTTCAGAGTAAAATCCGGAATGGTTTCACTGACCACTGACATGGGGAAAAAATTTCCTGTAAACATGTCTTCAGACTTCATGGAGAGGGAGACAATGCAGAAAGTGTAGAGAGAAATAGCTGGAGGGAAAAACTTGGGATATTCCCTCCCTTTTTTTTCTCTTGTGCCGAGAATCATTATTTCCTGGGGCTGCTGCTTAATTAAAAACAAGAACACGTTGAGGCACATTTGCATGTAACTGTGTTTTTGCCGTAAGAGTCATTGAAAAAACTGTTTACAACAAATTTATTTTCCCCAACTCCAAATAGCAAATGTCCCATATCTAAGTGAGCGGCTGTACCGACATTTTGATGCAATGCATTTGACAATAAGCCAAATTTGTGGGTGCTTCCATGAAGATATTTGCCCTCTGTGAAATGAAACCCCTCCCTCCCCAATGATTTTGAGGCCCTTGCAAAATCAAGGTGAAAACATTGTCCCGTCCTGAGTGAGGGCAGGGGGCATTACCCTCATTCACGTTTGGCTTTACGACGTCGCCATGTGGTCAGCCCTGACTGGCTGACTGGATGATTTTCCTCCTGCAAGCTTTCTTTGCTGTGCAGCTTTCGCAACTATATATAGAAACTGGAAATATGATAGAATGAACAATCCTAATATTAGTATTCAATGATATATCTTTACACTTTAGGAGCTTGTCTGGTTCCTTCATAGTTGCCGTTCCAAGTCCTAGGCGACTTCTGCACTAGACTGTAATAGTGCTATTATTCCACTTTCAACGTCCTGTGGAGTTCTGGGATTTGCAGTTTAGTCGGTCCCTCCCTAAACTGCAAACCCCGGGATTCCATAGGATGTTGAAAGTGGAATAATAGCACTATAACTATCTAGTGCAGAAATGGCCTTAGTCTTCTTCCGATTTCTCGACTGCAGTCACCAGTATGGAAAATCTTGAACTATTTCAACGTCTTCATTATGATGTGACACAGTCATAATATGAGATAGGCAGGAGCAGCTGTGGCTTGCAGGTCAGTGGAGCAATGAGTACAGCCCAGCTTTAAATCCATCCTATACTAAAACAGTTGTCCGAAGCCGTCCCCTCAATTAGCTCCATTTCCTTACATTGCCCCTTTAAACCCAACATGGAGTCACTGCCTTTCAACCTGGGAGCCCTCAGTCAGCCCTGGAAAAAAAGGCCAGCTCTAATATTAGGGTGAATGAGGCAGCTGCCTCAGCCATACCATAAACTTGTTGTATCAGGAAGGTGTTACCCTGTTTACTGAGGGTCCCAGGAGGGACACCTAAATAACCAAACTATAAAACACAATTTTGGGGAAAATTAGCTGGAGCGCTCACTTAAGCTAGCGAGAGGCAGGGTAACTTAGTGGGATCTTGCAACCCAGGTCAGTCAAGCAGCCAGACGGGTTTAAAGTAATCAAGTGATGTTTTATTGCATACAAACAAATATTAAAGGCACCACAGTCACGCAACTAACTAAGAGATTAGAGGTTGAATTAAGGATAGAGACTTTCAGGGAATCAGAGCTGAATTAACAATAGTGTGGCCAGTATGCAAATATGCAGCGCTTACCAGTGGACGGCACAACCTTTGTCCAGTAGCCTGCTCGGGGCAGGAAGCCTTTGTTAGCATCGCGCATATGTAAGGAGGTGTTTGCCGGAGAGGTCCCTGAAGCGACGAACCGGCTGTGTCTGGCCTGCCTAGGTAGAGAATGGAATGTCCAGCAATTATCGGCCGTACCTGTTTGCGTGCTTGCCCGGTGGCCTCGCAAACACGTGGAGCGGGGTGGCAGGGGAGAGCCGAATTGTTTGATATCAAAGTGATATCGGGTGCTATCTCTGGGTAGGCCTAGACTGGAGTAACAGAGGTAGCTGCTTTTTGTAGTAAAGCAGGGTATGTGTGTTAATTCCAGCATTGTATGTTGGGTGGCCCTTACTGCTGCGCTGGTCCTTGACCGCTGGTGTGGTAGGAACAAGCAAATTGTTAGTCATTTATGTTTTTGTTATTGCCAAGGATGGGGAGACTACAATTCCTGTAGTGCTCAAGTCGAACATGGCTGGAGGATTCTGGAAATTGTAGTCTAAAAAAAGCATACTTCCTACTCTCTCTGTTTTCCAAAGATGAAGTAATGTGTTATACCAGCTTTCCTCAAGCTGGTGCTGTCCAGGTGTTAGGCTACCAGTCCCATCATCCTCATCCATCATGACAATGGTGATGATGGGAATTGTAGCATCCATCACATCTGAAGGATAGCAGGTTGGGAAGGGCAATTCTATGCTCAAAGGCGAATCTCGAGTGAGGAGAAAATCTGATCCTCCCTCCCTCCCTTTCCTTCTTGGGTTCTCTTTATCACAAATGATTTTTAAAACTAATTCCTTTTTAAATTGAATTTTATTTTAAAGGATTGTTTGAAATCAAAACAGGAACAAGGACAATTTTCCGCTGGAAAACACCTCACAGGAGAGTGTAGAGGTGTTAACATTCCACCATCCCCAGCTCATGGGCCTGTTTTTTGCGAACAAAGAGGCAACGGCAATTTAAATCCTTTTCTGGGTGGTGAGCAAATTATGCCTCCCTCAGCTCTTCTTGTGGTCCTTGAGCTTTCCAAACTCCTTGGACTCTCTGACTTTTTCTGGTCCAAAAGAAAAGAATGGCTTGCCGGGGGGGGGGGGAGTGAATTAAATGCTCCTGAAGCCTCTAGAGTGACAATTCACACTGTGCAGTTATAGCCTTATGATTCTGTTTTAACTGCCACGGTTCTATCCTGTAGAATCCTGGGACTTGCAGTTTTTGCAAAGGGTGATTAGAATTTTCAGCCAGGGTACTCTTGTACCTCTCCAAACTACAAATCTCAGGATTCCACAGGATGAAGCCATGGCCATTACATTAGAATCACAGTGCTATAATTGTGTAGTATAAAAGGGCCCTAGGAGCGGTTTAGGGAACTGGGTATGTTTACCCTGGAGAACAGAAGGTTAAGAGGCGACATGATAGCCATGTTTAAGTATTTGAATGGATGTCATGTTGAAGATGGAGCAAGCTTGTTTTCTGCTGCTCCAGAGACTAGGACATGGAGCAATGGCTTCAAACTACAGGAAAAGAGATTCCACCTAAACATTAGGACAGTGGTTCTCAACCTCTGGGTCCCCTGATGTTCATGGACTTCAGCTCCCAGAAGCCCCGAGCATTGACCATAGTGGGTGGGGCTTCTGGGAGCTGAAGTCCACGAACATCTGGGGACCCACAAGTTGAGAACCACTGCATTAGGAAGAACTTCCTGATGGTAAGAACAGTTTGACAGGAGAATATGCAGCTGTCTGGGAGCATGGTGGAGTCTTGTTCTTTGGAGGCTTTTAAACAGAGGCTGGATGGCCATCTGTTGAGAATGCTTTGATTGTGTACTCCTGCATGCAAGAAGGAGACTGGGCTTGATGGCCCGTGTGGTCTCTTCCAGCTCTATGATTCTATGCTTTTGGTGGCTCTATATTTCCTCTCTTTTGGCCATCTCTTTCTTTGGATATGGGAGGCATCAGGAGTGGGCTTGAGGTGCTGAGAAATCCATCCCTTACCTGGCCAGGTAGCAGCTGGTGGAGGAGAAGAGGGGGACCAGCTGTAGATTTTTAAAAGGCTGCAGGGCCTGATCAAAGTTGCCAAGAGGGAAAGTTTCCCCAGAAAAGAAACACCTGGGAGGGTGGGCAGGAGTTGGAGAAATTCACAAATAGTCAGCTCTGCGAAAGTTAAACCCACAAATATGGAGGGCTGACTGCAGTTTGCAGCAGCTGAAGTAAGCCAAGACAAAAAGGGAAGATGGGAGGAGGAGAGAGAATCTGGGACAGCTGAAAATGTAGGAGGCAGAGGAGGCACTGGGGCTGTCCCAGCCAAATCAGGACATTTGGAGGGCACAGGATCCACGGTGGCTTAAGTCCAAACAAAACAAAGTACAGTTAAATTGGTACTTGTACAAAAGTTATACAAGAAGAATTAAGGACTGTGTTAATGGCTTAAATCACATTTGGAATGGGGAAAAGCTTTCCAAAAACGTTCTCTGCCTAAACGTGCCGCTGCCCTCGTAGGAGGAGGAGGAATGCTTATCTTCTGATCCTCCTATCTCCTCTTTCCACAGAGTTCGCACTCTCCCTCCCTTGCTGGCCAAGGCTGCCCTTGAGAGGTCACGGGCTGGAGTTACACGTGTAAGAGGAGCCTTGGTGAGGTAGGCTTGCCTCAGAGACAAGACAAATTCACCTATCAGCTCACCCCCCAGTATGGGCTCTTTTCTTTCTCATTTATCTGGGCTCTTCACCCTGGCTTGTGACCCCACCATTTTCAGCCCCCTTCAGCCAACTCCTCTCCCAGTGGTACATGTGAATGTGCATGAATGCGCCTGTTGGTGCATCCCTGGAAGGGACACGGCGGCAGGCATGTGCCATGCCCAAACCACAGCTCTGGAGACCTGGTTTGAATCCCCGCTCGGCCATGGAAACCCACTGGGTGACCTCAGGCAAGTCACATTCTTTCAGCCTCAGAGAAAAGCAGAGGCGACCAATCTCGCCAAGAAATCCCCATAAGTTTGGCTTAGGGTCACCATAAGAAGGGAGAGATGTGATGGTTAGAAAAAACCTCTCACTATCAGCAGCACTTTGCTGTTGTGTGCCTTCACGTCACTTCTCACTTAGGGCCACCCTAAGATTAAACTCTCACAGGTTTTTTTTTCAGGCAAGATTTGTTCAGGGAAGGGTTGCCTTTGCCTTCCTCTGAGGCTGAGAGAATGTGACTTGCCCAAGGTCACCCAGTATCTGAGCAGGATTTGAATCCTAGCCTCCAGAAGCCTTTAATAAAAAAATACATATTTGAAAATTTAAATAAATATTTGAATATTTAAATCTTGAGTTAAGTCTTGAGGGTCCCTGGCTAGAAATTATATTTGCAGGGGGTCCCTGGTGAAGAAAAGGTTAAGAACCACTGGGGTAGCAGAGGAACAGTTAGGAAAGATGTAAGGGGAAGGAATCTGATATTGCAAAAATGCACAGAAATAAAACAAAGAAATTGAATAATATAAGAATGTTACAATAGCATCTTCTCTAAATATACATACAAACTGTACTGATATTTCATAAGTTTCTGCATATTCCGTAAACTTTCTGTAAGCAGATTAATTTTATCAGAACTGCGGCCTGGAAGGTTTTGTCAAAGAGAACTCTAAAGTGGCTCTGGACTCTTTGTTGTTCATATCCTCTAGCTTGGGGCTCCCTTCCTTCCGTTAACCTACTCCTGTCTTAAAAACTCAGCTAACCAGAAAGTCATTTTACACCTTGGCCAACTGTCGGTTTTGCAACCCCCGTAAATGTTTTGCAAACTGTGGCAAGAAATGCAACCGTCTAACTGAAGGCAAGGGTCTAATCTCAGGGGTGCTGAGCTCCAGTTTTTAGTTTTGGGAAACTTTTATATGTTTGCACAACATTTCAAGCCTGCAATAAAAACCCAACTCCTCCTCCTGCCTCCGAGCAAAGTAATTACGCTGCCGTTTCTCACGCACACCCAGGCATGTCTCTTAAGGTGGGAGGAGAGGCAGGTCCCTTTCTTTTGCACCGTAGGCAACCTGCACAGAAAAAGAACAACTGAAATTAGGAGCATCAAACTATCTCAAGGAATTTGAAAAACTCATTCTGCATATATGTATATTTTTAAAAAAACTATCTAATGTACCATCTAAAATAATCAAATCAATGAAGCAATGCATGGAATATATAGTAAAAAGAACCAAAGTCCTGTGGGGAGACCTCCAGTCCCTTGAAATACAAAAGCCTTGTGGAAGGCAGTGGATGGAGAAGAGTTAAATCTTCAAATGATATATGAGTCCTTCAAAAGGCAGGTGACTGTAGTAAACCACCTGATAAGGAAGAATGAAGTCGACTGGTATCTGTTTGGACTCTAGTCTTCACCAGTGGCTGAAGTATTTCCTGGAACTTCTTTATCTTCAAAAATAAATCAAGGGCTTAATGTTATCTGTGCATTAAGGGAAGGACAAATTAAAAATATACCAGTCAGTAATAAACGTTACTTACCACAAATGAATCATTTAACATAGAAGAAGGGAGTAATTCACAAGTGCTCTCTTGCTTTCCCACAAACCGATCTTTGCCAAGCGACTGCAATTACTTAAATAACCAGGTGCAGATCCCTTATATCTATTGTGAATTTTTCCTCTTTCAACTACGTCCTTGTTTTGAAACAACCTACTTAATTAATTTCAAATCATAAAATCATATAAACACAACTTTTTATAAAACGACCATATGAATACAGAAATTAAAGTTAACTTATGAGCACATACATAAAACAAGTGATTATTTTACAAATTATTAATAGAACAATGGCAACAAAACACTTATTGCCCTTGACCAAGGCAGTAACAACCACAAGGCTTATTGCATAGGAGAGGATAGCAAGTGGAAGGAAGGAAGGAATAAATAAATAAATAAATAAAATGAGTAGTTAATTAATTAAATAAATAATGACCTGAAGGCACTGTACTCAATTTGTAGAATCTGTGACCTATTTTATAGATCTTGGTTGGCCATGCATGGAGAACTTGCGTGAGCCTTCCTCCACACCTCTTCCCTTCCATTTTGCGTGTGACTGGGAATGGGGGAGCTTTGGGGGGAAGAAGGCTCAGGCATGGCTTCTCCCACCCCCCCTTTCCCTTCCGTTTTGCATCTATGTGAGTTACCCCCGCAGGGGCAAAACGCAGGGGAATGGGGGGACGGTATGTACTGTCGTGAATAATCAAATTTATGAAGGTCAAATCCGTCAATGTGGAGGGCCAATTGCACTTTGAACTAAGTTTGAAGCAATTGAAGCAAGCAGTAATCTTACATCTTTACATTTTGTACATGTTCCCAAGAAGGGATGCGGTCCACAGCATCTTCTGGTAGGGCTGGTGCTTTGGAGAGAATCCTGCCTCAACCTCTGGAGAGCCCTGGCTGTCAGTCTGAGGCCATTTCTGCACTACACTCTTATAGCGCGATTATTCCACTTTCAACATCCGATGGAATCCTGGGGTTTGCAGTTTAGGGAGGGGCCTCAAAGACCCTCTCCCCTGAAAGGCCCCTCTCTAAACTGCAAACCCCAGGATTCCATCGGATGTTGAAAGTGGAATAATCGCGCTATAAGAGTGTAGTGCGGAAATGGCCTGAGTTGGCAATATTGGGCTATAATCAATGGTTCCCTTGGCCAATGATCAATGATTCTGGGAGCTGAAGTCCAAAACACCTGGAAGACCAGAGTTTGGAAAACACAGGGCTAGATAGATCAAGACCATTCCTGCGCTACATTGTTCTAGTGCTATTATTCCACTTTGAACATCCTATGAAATCCTGGGGTTTGTAGTTTACTGAAGCCAAAGAGCTCTCTGGCTGAGAATTCTAAATGCCCCTCCCTAAACTACAAACCCCAGGATTCCACAGGATGTTGAAAGTGGAATAATAGCACTATTACAATGTAGTGCAGAAATGGCCCTAGTCCAACGTTCAAACCAGTACACTATGCCGGTTCTGCTTTCAAGTCATCTCTAACCTACAGGAATCTTATAATGTGATTTTCCTAGTAACGTGTATTCCAAGGAGGTTTGCTCTTGCCTTCCTCTGAGGCTGAGAAGGTATGACTTGCCCAGGGTCACCCAGGGGTCTTCTGTGGCTGAGCAAGACTTTGCAACCTGGTCTCCAGGAGTCCTAGACCATTTCTGCACTACACTGTTATAGTGCTATCATTCCACTTTCAGCATCCTGTGGAATTCTGGGGTTTGTAGTTTACTGAGGCCAAAGAGCTCTCTGGCTGAGGATTGTAAAGGCCCCTCCCTAAACTGCAAACCCCATGGTTCTATAGGGTAGAATAATAGCACTATAACAGTGTAGTGCAGAATGGCCCAAGGGTCTGTCTTAGCAGAAAGCAATTTCCCCTCTTCTTATGTCCTATGCATTGTAATGCAACATTTCTACTCAAGAGTTGAAGAAAGAAACTTTGTGGATTGCACTCCCAGAATCCTTCAGTCGTCATCCACTAGTCACCATTGTGGCAGGGGGATTCTGGGATCTGTAATCTAAAAATAAATCCCCTCAGCATTCCACGCCCAGCTGACTAGACTGGGCTAGATCGGGCCAGCGCTGCCATGTACAGCAGGCTGAACAGACTCCCTTAGAGGGCACTTGACTCCGCTCCTCTGTTGGGATTTGGCCCACTGGCAGGGCTTCTTTGGCTCTAGACTCCAGCAGTGAAAGGGATTACAGTAGATGGCCCTGGGGGTCTCTCCCAACTCAGATGGATCCCAGCCACCTTGGATCCCATTTGGGAGAAAGATGGGATATAAATTCAACGAACAAACTCACTCTACAGTTCTGTGATTCTGTGCCGGGACTGGCTGTAACATGAGACCAGCCGGAGTCAGCTGGGGATGGAATGCAGCTATTCAGCCAGGAGTTGGTGTTCGAATGGCTCTTGAGCACGTCCTGTTAAAGCGTTGGCTGCAGAGCAGAGAGAGATGATATTTAGAGCAAAACGTAAGGCACGAGTCTTCAAGTTGCCTGTTGACTTATGAATTCACAGGGGTTTTTTGTTTTTGTTTTGGCAACGAATACTCAGAGGTGGTTTGCCGTTGCCTTCCTCTGAACATTGTCTACAGCACTTGTTATTCTCTGGTCGTCTCCCTTCCAAGTACTACCAAGCCTGACCCTGCTTAGCTTTCAAGATTGGATGGGGTCCGGTGCCTTCATTTAGGCTTAGGTCTAACTTGTATGGACGAAACGTTTTGGACCAGCACTGAGTGCAGACGAAAGAGCACACAAAGAGCCATGCTGGGTCGGCTCAAAGTCCTCCTGAGTCCAGCAGTCTGTTCCCATCACAATAGGCATGTTATCTAGGGGAATATGGGACTCTCAGGCCAATATATCTGCAGGGGCTGCCAAGTTTGGACTATCTGTTCTACTTTATTTGCTGTGCAAATAAACTCCAACTCATGGCAACCCAGTCACAGGGTTTCCTTGAGAGATTTGATGAGAAACTTTCCCTGAGGCCAAAAGAGTGGGACATGCCCAAAGCCACCAGTGGGTTTTCATGGCTAAGCAGGGATTTGAACCCAGGACTCCTGAAGTCCCATGATGGGAAGCTTGGACAACTGAAGAAGGAGATCGTAAAGAGGTAGAACATGAGCCAATGCAGTGAGTTCTGTGAGCTCTGTGAGTTCTGTGAGCTAATTATGTACTTTGTGAAAAATTAGTGTCTTCTGTCCAGGCTGCAATAGTTCTGCCGGTCAGGTGCCCACTGGATCCCAGCCAGACTGGAATGTGTTTTCTTCTCTTTGGCAGTATCCTCCTTGGCACTGTTCCCTCTAGAAGATATGAGCTGTGCTTGGTCTCAGAGACGGGCCCCTCTTTCTGGGGGAGGAATCTCAGGACGAGTGCACTGCCTTGAAAAGTGTGTGCGTATCTATTCTTCCTCATTACGTAGATTCTGTTTATTTTAATTTGAACGGCCTCCTCTCTGCAGTTGTGGTTAATAAGGTTGCCAGAGAGAAAACTGGAGACAACAGCCATACCTTTAATGGTTGTATGGGCCTAAACACTCCCAAAAGGTACCAGATCCCGTCTGATCTTGGAAGCTAAGCAGGCCCAGCCCTGGTTAGTATTTGGATGGGAGACAGCTAACAAATAGCAGGTGCTGTAGGCTATCTATCAGAGGGCGGAACAGGCAAAACCACTTCTGAGTATTCCTTGTCTAAGAAAACCCTATGAAGTCCATCGGGTGGAATCCTGGTGGCTAAAGTGGGATAACGGTGCAGTGCGAGTGGACTCCAGGGTCTTCTCTTTGTGATGTCGCCCTAGTAACATCATCGGGGCCGCTCCACTGCAGTCAGACGGCCAGGCATCCAAGAGCCTTAAAGCATGAGGCCTCGGCGGCATTCTTGGGCAGCCGACACTCTGTGTTGGCCGGCTTTCGTACTTTGTGAAGCCAAAGAGCAGCTGTCCTGGGTGAAAGGGGAAAGTCGTCTCCTTGCCACCCACGCTTTGCTTCTCACAGAGACAAACCATTTATTTATTTGCTTGTTACATTTACAGTGGGCGCCCCTTACCGGCAGCCTCCAAATCTGCAATTTCGAGCATTCGCAGGATACCATGTCCTATACCTAATATGGGCCATTTCCGCGCTAGCCTGTTATAGCGCGATGATTCCACTTTCAACATCCTCTGGAATCCTGGGGTTTGCAGTTTCGGGAGGGGCCGGCTGGCCCCTCCCGAAACTGCAAACCCCAGGATTCCAGAGGATGTTGAAAGTGGAATCATCCTGCTATAACAGGCTAGTGCGGAAATGGCCATGGTGAAGATGTACGCGTCACTGCCATTTTGTTTTATGGGATGTGAATATTTGCATTTTTTTTCATTAGTCACAGGGATTGCTGGAACAGAAACCCCACAGATAGGGTGGCCCCACTGCATATCTCCATGGCTGCATTAGAACTCCATTTCCTTTTCCAAAGAGGTTACACCAGCACCCTTCTTCCTATCTTTCTGCACTCAGGTGAAGATCTTTTTATTCCAGCAGGCCTTCGAGAATTGACTGCCTAGGGCAGTAGTTCTTAACCTCCAGTCCAGGGATCTCTGGAGATCCGTGAAGCCCTGCTATTGAATAGGAACAGCTGCGGCAGCAACGAAATCTGAGTGGAATTTGAATCCTGGTCTCCAGAAGCCTTTCCTAAATAAATATTTGAATATTTAAATAAATATTTAAACCCTTAAATCTTAAGTCTTGGGGTTCCCTTGCAACAAATTATATTTACAGGGGGTCCTAGGTGAAGAAAAAATGAAGAACCACTGGTCTAGAAGAAATGGGCGTTGCTGGATTTTTATTTCTTCTTTTTAATGTTTTTTGTTTTTTAACCGGTTTTAATTTTATTTTTTTAAAATAATTTAATTACTTTTTAACATTTTTAAGCTGGGAATTTTAAATTATGTTCAGTGGCGGAGCTTGGAGTGTGGGGAGGGGGTGGGAGGGGGCGTGGCTACAGTGTGTGTGGGTGTGGCTGCAGTGGGTGTGGGTGTGGCTACATTGGGTATGGGCGTGGCTATGATAGATGGGGCGGGGCTACAGTGTGTCGAGGAGGACAAGCAAGGAGCTGAGATGCCCCCCAAAAACTGCCGCCAGGGGCAAACCGTTCTCATCACTCCCCTGTCCCTAAACAGCTGAGTATGTTTGTTAGGCAGATCAGCCAAGTCTACCCTCCAACATTTCACAGACAAACCTCAGGACACGTGCGGCCAAGCAAAGTCAGCATATAGTCAAAGGGCAAGAGTTATTAATGAGCAGAAAAGCACAAATGAAGAGAGGCTGCAGCAGTTAGCCTGAGTCTACGGGCAGGGCAAGATTCTGCCCCGTCCACACTCCTCTCCTCTGGCTGAGTTAATTGAATGTGATCTACTTGTGTACTTTGAATTCAGTGTGCAGCAGTGGGGAAATCGAATCATAGAATTGTAGAATCACAGAGTTGGAAGAGACCCCAGGGACCATCCAGTCCAACCCCCTGCTATGCAGGAACACCCATCAAGGCATTCCTGACAGATGGCCATTCAGCGTCTGCTTAAAAACCTCCAAGGAAGGAGACTCCACTACACTCCGAGGCAGCACATTCCACTGCCGGACAGCCCTGACCTTCAGAAAGTTCTTCCTGAGGTTCAAGTGGAATCTCCTTTCTTGCAGCTTGAATCCATTGCTCCTTGTCCTGGTCTCTGGAGCAGCAGAAAACAAGCCCTCTCCTTCCTCTACATGGCATCCCTTCAAATATTTAAACATGGCTATCATGTCCCCTCTTAACCTTCTCTTCTGCAGACTAAACATCCCCAGCTCTCTAAGTCTATCCTCATATGGCTTCCAGGCCTCTCACCATTTTGGCCGCCCTCCTCTGGACTTGCTCCAGCTTGACCATGTCCTTCTTGAATTGGGGTGCCCAGAACTGGACACAGTATTCAAGATGAGGTCTAACCAAAGCAGAGTAGAGTGGTACCAGTACCTCCCTCGATCTAGACACCGTACTCCTGTTGACGCAGCCGAGAATTGCATTGGCTTTCTTGGCTGCCGCTTCACACTGCTGACTCATCCCTTCAAGTATTTAAACATGGCTATCTGGGAGGAGGAAAGAGGAAAAAGGAGGAAAAAGAAACTGAGAAAAAGAGGAAAAGAAGAAAAAGGAACTGAGATCTTTTTAAGGTGGCTGAAAAGGTGGGACAACAGAGGATTAATCAGGACTGTCCCTGCCAATGTGGTGTAGTGGTTGGATTACGACTCTGGAGATGAGAGTTCAAATCCTTGCTCAGCCACAGAAACCCACTGGTGACCATGGGCAAGTCACATTCTCTTAGCCCCAGAGGGAGGCAAAGGCAACCCCCACTTTGAGCAAATCTTGCTAATAAAACCCTGTGATAGATTTGCCTTGGGGTTGTTGTAAGTCAAAAACAACTTGAAGGGACACAACAACAACAACAACAACAACAACAACAACAACAATCCTTGCCAAATCAAGATGGACGGAGAGTATGGACCGTTGGCAGCCCTTGTTGGATGCTCTTGAACTGTCTGCCTTGCCATCCACGACTCAATACCAGAGGGGTGATGGGCTGAAATATGACTCATTGACTCATGGAGAATTAAAAAATATCTTTTCTACCATTTCCCTTTTGAGATGTAGAACCACCTACACGGAAACTTTTACAGAATAGCTGAAATAAGCTACAGGAAGAAACAGTAGGGCTGTTTCAGCAGTTCTAACTTCCCACAATCCAGATGTGCTGCGTTGTTTTGTCTGTGGTGGGATCTCACTGGCCCGCTTGGCAACGGGGACCAACAGAGCTTGCGATGATTAACAGAGCATGGAAAAGTTACTTTGAGAGGGGCAACGACTCCCAGAATCTTTCCAAATAGTAACTTCTCCAAACTTTCCCAAAGGTTGCAACGTCAATTACTTTGCTAGCCATAGTAGCTGAACCTCATGATGTAAGTGATCATTTGTAAAGAAGGTGATGGGTTGGAAGTGGGAGAAAGACGGCAAGATATAAATGGTACAGAGTACATTTGGTGGGGAATTAGCTGCTTTACATCTGTTCAAGTGTACCTTTTCTTCTCTTGGGATATGGATTTAACTCCAGCTCTTCATTCTCATATCAGGAAGTCAACAGAGTGATGCAATGGCCAAACTAACCAACCAACTAACTATCCAATGCAATTCTAGGCTGCATCAACAGGACAGGAGTATAGTGTCTGGATCAAGGTAAGGTGTAATGCTACTCTCTTCTGCTTTGGTCAGAAACCACCTGGAATCCTACGTCCAGTTCTGGATAGCACAGTTCAAGAACGATACAGACAAGCTGGAGCTTATTCAGAGAAGGTCAACTAAATTGATCAAAGGCTTGGGAACCAAATCTTATGAAGAATGACTTAGGAGACAGGTGTGTTTAGCTTGGAGAAGATAAGATTAGGACGCGATATGATGCAGCCACTTTTAAATATCTAAAGAGACTTGTAGTAGATGAAGCAAGCTTGCTTTCTGCTGTTCCAGACACTAGAAATAGTATGTTCTGATTGTGAGACAAGAGATTCCACCCAAACATTAGTGATTGTTATCTGTCCCCATCTTTCCACAGGATTATCTTTCCCCATCTCTGCAGCTGCTATTTATCTATTTCTTGTATTTACATGTCACCTTTCTCCCAGAGTGGAACCCAAGGCGGCTTCCAAAACAATTACTATGAAATTTTAAACAAAATCAACTGTATAAAACAGCAAAAACATTAGGCTGCCTTGGAGAGCAAGTGTGATGGGGTCTTTTTCCTTGGATGGCTTTAAGTAAAGGTTGGATGAGCGTCTTTCAGGAGTGCTATTGTTGGGCATTCCTGCATGGCAGGATTTCATCAAGTTTCCCCCTGTTGTCTTTGAGTCTGCTGTCTCCTAGGATAGTGATTGTAATAACCCTCAGTTTCCTAACCCACTAGGTGTTGTTTTGTGCCTTCAAGTCATTTCTGACTTGCGGGGACCCTAAAGTGAACGTAGCACACAGAGGGCTTGCCCTTGTCATTCTCTGAGGCTGAGAGAGTGGGACTTGCCCAGGGTCCCTCATTGGGTTCCCACGGCTGAGCAGGGATAATAGGCTTCCAGTTAGCCTACTGACTTTGCCTTTTGAACAACAGTGACTGGAAGACTCCCAGAAAACTCCTGATTGTTTTAACTCCTATTCCTTTGACCAGGCGAACCTCTCTTTTGTCCTAAAACCTGTCCAATAAGTACCGAGTTTTCAGGGTGTCCATTAGCCCTGTCACCTAACACTAAGGCCATTAGCCCATTCCAGACCTCATTGTCTGTTCTGTGAGCTCCACTGTTTACTAGGCTGGAGAGCCGTTCATACCCTTGCCCTCCGTGCAGAAATCGAGGATATAAACCAAACCTTTGGCCAGTCAACTTGCAGTACAGATTGTTGGTAGCTACTCTGCTGCCCTAATTCCCAATTATGTGCTGTCCTTAGACATGCAAGTCCAAGCCGCATCGCTGCTTCTTCATTGTTCTTTTAGACTGAAAAATATTAACTGCTACACCCTGAAATCTTGATATCCAAAACTTTCTTCCCTTTTCCTTCAGTTAGCCTTGTGTGAATGTGTTGGATCTTGTTGGACTGGATGGGCCTCGAGGACCTTTCCAGCTCTAAAATTCTGTGATTCTATCAAATAACTTGCATGGCAACTCCATGCCTCTTTCTGTATATTTGCAATGTTGTTAGCAAATAAAAATGTACTAAAAACAGGGGGAAGAGGAATGCAACAGAGGGGAGGAGGAACTTTAACCTTCCCCCTATGATCAGACTTGGGCAATTTTGGCTAGAGTGTTGTCGATGTGTCAGGCATGCATAAATTCCCCCAGAGAAGTGGTTGGACATTTTTGCCTGCTGTGGAAAGTCTGTATTCATTCAAAGGTTATGGAAGGAGAATTGCACAGGCAGTGCTGTTGTATTTATAGATGTGCACACACATGAGATGCACAAGCATCTTGTTGGAAGCCGCCTTGGGTCCCAGTTTTGGGAGAAAGGCAGCTTAGAAATACAACAAAATAAAATAAATAAACGTGCACACAAAATGGGAGCTTGGTTTTGAATTCCCATGCTCATTCAGTTGTGCATGGTTGTTGCCCTTCAACACAATGGTTGTATAGTGCAATCAGTGTGTAACACCACTTGAAGAGACTTACCTTATATGGCCCTGATGGAGGATCACAGCTAGTGAGTCACAGGTAACATAATTACCTCTGACAATTTACTTTTCTTAGTAAAGAGGATGGAATGAAGTCACATTTCAAAAGTGTTGAGAACAACATTACTTTATCGGCACAATCATAACATCTAGTTCCTTTCATAGTTCCTTTTAAAATCTAGTTACTTCACAAAGTTCCTTCAGGCTTTTTTAAAAATGTGAAATATTTTTATTGCGTTTAGTCATAAGCCGTTGCAGAAATGAAAGCACACAGTGGACTGTCTGTAAGGGAAAACACAGAGTAGAATGCAAAAAGAAAAGATAAATACAAAATGTAATTAAAAGAAATCAGGATCTTCAGGCATTTTAGAAGGTCTCATTTTAACTAGAATTTTTTAAAAAGTTTCATATCATCCTCTTATCATTCCCTAGATGTCCTCTCCACACCAAAGAAACAAAAGCACAATGAATTAAGCCATCATAGCAATTAATGGCAACAAATTACTTCTCAGCCACCATCATGAGCAAAAATAATTTCCCAAGATATAGTCTTATCAGGATTGTTATCTTTCCCCATCTCTGCAGCTGCTATCTATCTATTTCTTGTATTTACATGTTGCCTTTCTCCGAGAGCGGAACCCAAGGTGGCTTCCAAAACAATTACTATGAAATTTTAAACAAAACCAACCATATAAAACAGCGAAAAGTCATAATAAAACCATATGAAAGTTTTTAAAAATGAACATCCAAATAGATAGATAGATGGATAGATAGAAAGGTCCCCTGCTTATATATTAAAAACATTCTTGAAAAGAACTGCTTTTGCTTGCTGATGAAAGGAAGGCAGGTAGGGGGCCAGCCTGGCCTCCCATGGAAGACAGTTCCAGAGGATGCGTAGGTAAGAATCTCTCCTTACCTTTTAAAAACCCATTCACGTCGTTGCTAATATGGGCCATTTCCGCACTAGACTGTAATAGTGCTTTTATTCCACTTTCAGCATCCTATGGAATCCTGGGGTTTGTGCACCCGAAACAAACCATTCCAAAGAAATGGCTGCACGCAGGTAGCCATATGCCCTGGTAAGCACAATTACAGAAGCAAAAAAAATGCTAGTTAATTGGCTAATCTAAATACATACATATAGGAACTATGTCATAAATACATTATTAGGTCAGCATTCCAGCATTGCACATGTCCATATAGGTGGTCCCAAATTATAATACCAGATCCCACCTTAGGGTGTGTAATTTAATATTCTAATGAAGCTCAATGAGCTAGAGGTAACTGTTAGTCGTGCATATCTTTCTCTCCCTCCCAACAATCCAGTTTAGGCTGACTTTCTTAACTACCATGTTTCAAGACGACCAGATACAGATGGTTTCCTACACCTGCAATTCTATTTTCAGTCAGCTTCTACAGCAGAGCTTTCCAAGCTTTTCATGTTGGTGACATACTTTTTAGACATGCATCATTTCACGACACAGCGATTCAGTTTTACTATCAAACCGGAGGTTAAACTAACCCATTATAAGAGATACAGACGCATACATAAATTGGAATAACAAAATCTGTGGGGTCACAACATATCTCATGAAAACCTTTCGTATATTTTTGAAAATATATGATTTATAAATAACAACATACATTTCCAAGATTGTAGGCAACACACCTACACACTTCAGGCGACACACTAACATGTCACGGCACACTGTTTGGGAAGCCCTGTTCTTACAGACTCCCATTGTTCCGGTTTCAAAATGTAACTTTTACATCAATGTCAATGTCTGTCTGCATTCCGAAGAGAATGGCACACTCCCCAGGACTAGAATAAACAAGAAAGCCTTCTCAAGCTGGATTTTGCATGAATTTTAAAAGAGTATTTGATTGCATGACCGATCACGTTCTAACTACAACTTAGATTCACAAAATCCATATTTTTATTTCACGCCATCACTGTGACAATTAAAGTGGAACCAGAACACTATACTTTTGGGATGGGAAAGGGCTCCTGGAGAGCACGGCAAAGGAGCCAGCCAAAAAACATCTCCCAGATAAGTCCTGGGGCTCAGGAAGGGGTCTGGAGAAGAAGCAACTGGGGGTGCAGATGGGGGCACACCCTCGGTTGGATGTTGCTGAGATCTCCAGCTAGGTGGGGCCGAGTATACTTTTAGTGAAAAAAATATTTCATTAAGGGGTGGCCTTTATTTTCATAAACTTTAAACACCTGGAAGTCTGCGGAGCGAAATCCAAGGCTCCAACCAAAGAGGTCTTGTTGGGAGGCACAAGGGAGTCTTTCTCCTTTTGCCACTTCAAATATTGTGTCCAGGGGGAAGGTTGTTTTTTCTGGCTTTCTGACTGGTGAAATTTTAGAAATATGTTCAGCATATGGAGGACAGACTTCGACTTTGGTTAATTTTCCTCCTCCTAAGCAGACCAGAAGGTCAAAGACTCCAAAAAGCGCAGAGAACAATTTGCACACAAATGCCAGTAAATGTATGTGTTACCCTGATTTCTGGGGTCCTGGGAGGGACACCTAAATGCGCTCACGATGGGGAAGGGAATTAGCAGAGCAATATGAGAGGCAAGCCATACGAGAGGCAAGGTAACCTAG
The DNA here is from genome assembly GCA_948472985.1 of Iguana delicatissima. NCBI lineage: Eukaryota > Metazoa > Chordata > Lepidosauria > Squamata > Iguanidae > Iguana > Iguana delicatissima. The sequence goes on along the minus strand of CAOKZL010000566.1, from coordinate 92,458 downwards.
CGAGATCTTGAACCCAATGTCTACGGGGTCAGGCCGAGTCAAGGAGCAAACAGAAGTAAATAATTATTGTTTTCTTTATTGATGTACAACCCAGTCAAACACATGTATGCAAACACACTCACACAGAGAACTATTGAAATAAAGGTAGGAGTTGGATAGAGGGTTTTTAAGAGGAGGTTTTGTATGGGAAATACAAAGTTTGTGGAAGTGAGGATTCTCAGCACGAGAAGCTGAGAGGAAGGCTCGTCGAACGGAGCGACAGCCAGGCGGGATGGAAGCCAAGAGCGATCCGAGGAAGCGCTCAAAGTCAGGAGGTCTTATAGGGGAAAATGTGGCCACAAGCTAGTCCATTCTCTGGTATAACAATGAGTTTCGGGTTGCAGACAAAGCCTCCGAAAGGTCAGTATTTTGCATGATTGGGTTATGACAGCATTGTCAATAGAGTGGCCGGTATGCAAGTGCGGAGTGCTTGACAGTTGAGTATTTGGCTTGTCAAGCTGCCTGCTTGGGGCAGGGAGTCTTTTGTAAACAGCGTGCATGCATAATGTGATCTTAAGAAGGTACTTGCCTGGAGGTCTCCTAAAGCTGCAGTCTGGCAAATACTGGCCTGCCTGGAGTGGTTTTGAATAGTTCAGCTATTTTTGGCCATGCCCGTGTGCATGCTTGTCCAGGGGCCTTGCAAGCACGCGGAGAGGAATGGGTAAAGAAGGCCAAATTATTGATATCAAATGATATCTAATATCCCACAAGTCCGGGCTAGAAACTACGGTAACATATGTGTGTCTTTTGACTTGAGAAAACACAAAATACAATTTACACACATATGGATGTAACAAGGTTCCTCTGACAGGCTGAGCTTGGTCCCAATCCTGTTATATTCCTGATTACAGTAGACCCATTACGAAGAGAAAAATTATGACCACACATGATTTACATAACTTTTAAGACAGGGAGCCAGTGTTTGCGTGGTGGTTTGAGCACTGGACTACAACCGTGGAGCCCAGGGCTCAATTCCCCGCTCAGCCATGGAAACCCTCTGGGTGACCTTGGGCACATCACACACTCTCAGCCCCAAAAAACCCCATGACAGGTTTGCCTTAGGGTCGCAGTAACTCGGAAGCAACTTGAAGGCACGTAACAACAACAGATGAAGATAGTAAAGTGATTCCACTTTAAGTACCATGGCTGCATCCTATGGAATCCTGGGATTTGTAGCTGGTGGCGAGCTTAGAATTCTTAGGTAGTGTCAGGGCTACAGCTCACGTACCTCAATGAATTACCAAAAGCAGCAGAAAAGCAGCAGGGAAAAGCGGCTGGCTCTTCCTTCCTTCCTTCCTTCCTTCCTTCCTTCCTTCCTTCCTTCCTTCCTTTTTCTTTCTTTCTTTTCCTTCCTTCCTTCCTTCCTTCCTTCCTTCCTTCCTTCCTTCCTTCCTTCCTTTCCTCCCTCCCTTTCTAGGGACCCATAGAATCATAGGAATCTGTGAAAGCATATTTCAGATCCCTGCTCAGCTGTGCAAATCCACCGGCGATCTTGGGCAAGACACACTCTCTCAGTCTTAGAAGAAAGCAGCGGAAAACATTTTCTGAACAAATCTGGCCAAGAAAGCCTCAAAACAGAGTTATCATAAGATGAAGTCAGCGGGATATTCACGTCGATGGGTAGCTTCTAAGTGAGGTCACGGGATGGTCTTATGTCGGTCACACTCTTGCAGCCTCAGAGAAAAACAACAGGAAACTGCATCAGAAGAAAGCTGCCAAGAAAACTCCATTATAGCTTTGCCTTGGAGTTGCTATAAGTCAGAAACATCTTAAAGGCACACAGCAACAATAATAGCAACAACTCACCCCCAAGATGCCAAAAGTAGATTACATTTAATCAAATCTGCCCTACGTCATAACACCGGAGTAGGAGGCATTAATCTGGAGACAGAAAACATGTAAGGGCTAGTCAAATATTTCTCTTCCATTTTCTTTTGCAAAGATAAGGCAAATATGAGGCAGAGGCACAAAGATAAGTTAATGGGGCTACTAGTGGATGTTGTGTGTGTCCATGTGAATGTTTAATTGATTTTGTTTTATGTATTCAAGTATTGCATTTTAGTGTTGTTGGCTGGCCTGGTGGGGCAGTGGTTAAATGCCAGTACTGCAACCACAAGGTTGTGAGTTCGATCCTGCCAGGCTCCAAGGTTGACTCAGCCTTCCATCCTTTCGTAGGTCGGTAAAATGAGTACCCAGCTTGTTGGGGGCAATTAGCTAAAATACATTGTAAACCGCTTAGATAACACTAGTTGATAGGCGGTATAGAAATAAATGCTATTGCTATTGCTATTTGTAGTGGAAAAGATAGATAGAGATGTTAATTAATTAATACATGGGTGTCAAACTCAATTTCATCTTGAGCTGCATTAGTATTACGGTTGCCCTCAACAGACCGGTTGTATCTGTCAGCGCAGGCTGAGGTCAAGCAGGGGCCGGGCCGGAGGCGGCCACCAGCAGCGTCCCAAACAGTCCCACAGGGGCGCTGCAGCCAGCAAGGGCCTCGAACTGAGGTTTGCCTTAACAGCAGGCGTCAACCAAAATAACAAGGGGTTGCCTCACCCCGAACACAAAATGGTTACTGCACCTTTAATGCAGGGCAGGGTCCTGGTGGAGCCGGGCAGCGGTACACAGACACGGGCTGGACTGGAACAAGGCACGGGCGACAGACACAGGGGAGGCCGACGGTTGTTGCTCCGTGCCTTCCCCAGCCCCGCGCCTGTCTAAAAAGGCCTGCGGGCCGGGCCGCGGCCAATCCGCGCCAAGCACGTAGCCGGGCTCGCAGCTGTGTTACAGCTGGGAGCTCCCTGCCCCCAGGTGTTTCTCCTGCAGCCGCCGGGAGCGGCGGCTGGCCTCCTTGAGCCGCCGACACTGCTGGAACGTCGGCGGCGGCGCGGCGGCCTCAGCCTCTTCCGCAGCCGCCTCGCGAGTAGGCGGTGCCCTGGGATCGGGCCCGGGGCCCGCCTCCTCCCGCGGGTCCTCGTCCGCCATGCCCCACGGCCCGGGAGCCAGGCCGGCGGCCTCCACAGTACCGGGCCGATCCGCGCCGGCGGCAGTGGCCTCCACCGCGCCAGGCCGATCGGTGTCGGCGGCGGCGGCCTCCGCCGCCCCAGGGAGACCCTCGCCGGGATCGGCGTCAGCCGCGGCGTCCCGGCAATCCCCCCGGCGGCGGAGCCATCCGCGGCGACCGCGCGGCCCCCACCGTCGGCTGTGACCTCCGACGGGCCCGGCCCCACCTCCTCCTCCTCGGAGGTAACGACGGCGTCGGCCTCCACAGCGCCCGCTGGCACGGCGATGCCCGAGGCCCTGACAGTATCTGCAGGACTATATAAATGTATCTATTCGTTTACCCTATTAAATAATTGCATTCTGTTATTACCGGTTTTAGTAATAACTAGCTCTGAAACTAGAAGTCTAGGAAAAATAATTGCAAGCAGATATTCAAGTGTGCAACTATTGTACAATTTATTGAAAAAAGATTTTTGAAAACAGAAAGTTATTTTTTTAATCATCAGACAAGTATTACCAAGCACTATTTATTACACGAATTTTGTTTAACTTTTGGACTCTCTCTGTGCCTCTTTCACCCCCCAGACCCTCTCTGTGCCTCTCTGCTCCCCAGACCCTCTCCGTGATTCTTTCTGCTCCCCCCTCCCCTGTTCTTCTGCCCTCCTGCCCCTCTCTGTACCTGGTGAACCCGATCCCCACATTGTGGGCCCCCCGCTGCCAGTATTCTGAAGAGGGACTCAGCAACCAGTACTCACGATCTACTTCTGACTGCTCACCTGTCCAACTCTCACAAGCTGCGTGGAGTGTTCCATAGCAACCTGCGGCAACACTCTGATGGCAAGACTTGGACAGTCAGAAGTAGATGTAGACTGCGAGTGCTGGCTCCTGGGCCCCTCTTTAGAATACCGGCAGTCAGGGGTCGCGATGTGGGGGCCGGAATAACTAGGGAGGAAGAGTTTCACAGCTGCAGGAGAAGTGCAAGGACCATGTGAAATGGCTTGGCGGGCTGGATTTGGTTTGAGCATTAAAATACAACTCTGGAGATCAGGGTTTGAATCGCAGCTTGACCATGGAAACCCACTGGGTGACCTTGGGCACATCACACTCTCTCAACCTCAGAGTGTTGCAGGAGCCCAGAGAACACAGAGACCACAGAGCAAGAAAAAGAGTAATTTATTACGCGCGGGGAGGGGGTGGCATAGACAGAGAGGACGTGGGAGAGGACGATTGGATGGGCGAGTAAATTGGCAGCCAGCGCCCGGCACGGGAGAGGTGGACACCTGTGACGAAAATTACTTTGTGGGAATGGCAGAGCTCCTCGAATGAGACAGACCGGGCCCCCAATTCTCGGCCCCGGGGAGCCCATGGTCACAGCCACTGTGGGGGGCCGTGATATGGACTTTATGGTAGATACTGGAGCCGCCACTTCAGCGGTTACTTACCCAATTGCCCCACTCACTCAGCAGAAAGTACGAGTAGTGGGAGCCACAGGAGCGGTGGAAGAAAGATCCATGTTGAAGCAACGGTCGTGTCAACTAGGATCACATTTAGTACAGCATCGGTTTCTCTACCTCCCAGATTGTCCTGTGCCCTTGCTAGGAAGGGATTTGCTGTCTAAGTTGAGAGCGGAGATGTCGTTTGAGGATGATGGGACCCTGGAAGTGTTCTTCCATGGGCCGAAAGAAGCAAGGCTTTTAACACTTTCATATCCACAAGAGGAGGAGTGGAGAATGCATTGGACACTCCCAGTCATGGAAGAACAGTCATGGGAGGTTTTATTATTTCTAATTCATACCTATATCAAGAGGAAGGCAAAGGCAAACCGCCTCTGCACGAATCTTGCCAGGAAAATTCTGTGATAGGTTCACCATAAGGTCGAAAACAACTTGAAGATAACACAGCAAAACCTTGCTAGCTAACCAGCCAGCCCTACTGAATTAAATTGGCTCTAGCAATTGATCAACTTAGCTTAAAGGTTAAAGAATAGGGTCTTTGTCCCACTCAAACATTCTTTTGCCCTCACTGAACCCCTTGAGTCCATGTTGTTCCTTTCCCGGTCCAGACGGGAAGCAGAAAAACTGAGCCTCAGTTGTGAAGAAACTGCTTGATGGGAGACAGATGAGGTGATTTATCTTCTTTTTGCTTGCTTTGGAATTCCATGTGAAAATGTGGGCTGTGAGATTGTGTTTAAAAAGCTTGAGCTCACATAACCCTTTCCACTTCTCTTTCTTGCAGAAAATGGCATGGCTCAGCAACGGAGAATCCTGCTCACACAGCAGGAAGGAAATGAATGAATACATTGATAACTTGGTTAAAAAAGAAACCTCTTCCAAAAAAAAAAGAAAAAAATGCTAAGGGGGTAAGAAACCAACCCTTCACTATTTTGGTTGTCCTCCTCTGGACATGTTCCAGCTTGTCAATATCCTTGAAATGAGGTGCCCAGAACTGGATCTTACTGAAGGTGCTGGATCTTTCTCCTGACAAATCCTCAGCAGTAGGAGAGCTCCCATACAATCCAGAACAACTATGGGAGAAACAGGTGTAAAGTTGAGAATGGATTCACCGTTCCTGCAGTAGCAGAACCTCCTGACAATGAGAAGAGTCCTAACTCTTGACCCACGTGGGAGCTCAGAGGAGGGCGACCAAAATGGTGAAGGGTCTGGAGGCCATGCCCTATGAAGAATGGCTTAGGGAGCTGGGGATGTTCAGTCTGCAGAAGAGAGGGTTAAGAGGGGACATGACACCCATGTTTAAATATTTGAAGGGATGCCATGTTGAGGAGGGAGCAGGCTTGTTCTCTGCCGCTCCAGAGACTAGGACAAGGAGCAATGGATTCAAGCTGCAGGAAAGGAGATTCCACTTGAACCTCAGGAAGAACTTCCTGACGGTCAGAGCTATCTGGCAGTGGAATATGCTGCCTCGGAGTGTGGTGGAGTCTCCTCCTTTGGAGGTTTTTAAGCAGAGGCTGGATGGCCATCTGTTGGGAATGCTTTGATGTGGGTTCCTGAGTGGCAGGGGGTTGGACTGGATGGCCCCTGGGGTCTCTTCCAACTCTATGATTCTATGATTCAGCACCCTGCTTTACTTTAAGTGCCATGATGGGTCCAAGTGATGCTTCTGCTTCCTATTTCCCTCCAAGCCCCTTTCGCATTCTCCTAGCTATTTGGTTCACCGTAACTGCCCCGCAGGCATCGACCCTTTTGTGCTGAGCCAGAGTCCTGAGGTAACACATTGGAATGGGTGGAGAGGGGGTCCCTGGGCTTTAAAGCTGCTCTACATACAAAAAAATCTAACTTTATTGTTCTCCAAGGGAAGCCAAAGTGGTTAACGTTTGGGAAAACAAGTCCCACGAGGAATGATGGAGAAATCTGAGTATATTTAGCCTGAAGGAGAGAAAATTAAGAAATAATATCAAGGTTCACAGATCTCCGGGCTCGGCCCCATTTTTCTGGTCCTCAGGGCAAAGGGCAGAATCTCAGGAAGAGAGCACTGCCTTTAAAAGTAAAAAAAATGTGTGGTGGACTTGTAGGATAGCAAACAAAATTTGGAAGGGGATACATGATGAAATTCAAAGAATTTGTAATCTGAATTTTGAAATGAAACTGGAGTTTTATTTGTTAAATATGTTAGGGCAACAAAGGGAAATGAGAAGTCATCAGAAGACATTATTATATTTAATAAATGTTGCAAGGTTGACATATGCGCAACACTGGAAAGAAAGGAAATAAATCGACATAGAAGAATGGAAGTTAAAAGTTCTGGATATGGTAGAGACAGAAAAACTAGCATTTTCTTTGAAGAATCAACCTATCCAGAACTTTGAAAGGGAATGGAGAGGAGTTTTGGACTGGATAAAGATATAAATGTATAAAAAACAAAGAAAGAAATAAGGTAGTTGCTCTTTTCTTTATTAAGCAGAAAATGTGTTTGTATGTAATGGAAATAATAGATTCAACCGGAAAATATAAGCTTGGAAGTGGGAAGGGGGGTTATTTTCAAAATTAAATTTTCAATAATTTTTTTTTAAAAAAAGTAAATAAATGAGTGAGCGTGTGCATGTGTGTATGTGTATGCATGCACCTCCTTTTGGATGCGGATGAATTGATGACAATAATGAGGGCCATTTCCACACAGCCTGCTATAGCACAGATTCACTTTCAAATCATGGATCCTGGGGTTTGCAGTTTCGGAACTGCAAACCCAGTCCATGGGATGTTGAAGTGAATGTGCGCTATACAGGTAGTGCGGAAATGGGCAATGTGAAAGTTATACGGATGGCATACTCCAGCAGTTCTTAACCTGTGGTCCACAGACCCCTGGGGGACCCTGATGTCCTCATAAGGAATCCATGAAGCTTGAAAAAATGTCGCGCTATAACAGGCTAGTGCGGAAATGGGCGAGAATGCTGAAAGTTATACGGATGGCATACTCCAGCAGTTCTTAACCTGTGGTCCACAGACCCCTGGGGGACCCTGATGTCCTCATAAGGAATCCATGAAGGCTTGAAAAAATGTTATGAGCTTTTAAAGTTAAAAGGGAGAGAGGGACAGTCATACATTAACCTGAAAGAGCATGAGTTTTTTTAACCAGTGATGGACAACATTTGTACGAAATTTCATTGCAATATCTCAAACTGTTCGAAAGTTGTGACGATAACTGAGAGCAAAAAATGTACTCAGCACTTGCACGCAGCGAGAATATGCTAAGGAATTATGCTGAGTGCTGAGAGAAAAATTACGGTATTTCTTGCTACTGAGTATAAGCCAGAAGCCACCTTCATAGATGGACTGAACTCGAGTTTTAAAAGTCTTGGTGGTCCACAGCAACAAAAGATATTTAAAGAGGGTTTGTAGTAATGGAAAGGTTAAGAACCACTGATATAGTCCATGCACCTGTGGTTGATGCTTAATAGGGACAGGCCAACCGAATCCCCGGAACCTCAGGAAGGATTTGAGATTCGCAAATCCGAATCCCTTAGCCAAAATAGGCCAAGCGAATCTTTCAAATCCACCAACCAAATAGTTTTTTGGAGACCGGGACTCCTGAAAATTTGGGAGACCAGAAACACGAAGGTACATGTCAAGTAGGTGAGTTTTTCTCTTAGAGTAATAATGGCCTTTGCTAACAATTTCACAAATTACATACGGGGTTGTATTCTAAGATATTTAAATTGAACGTTTAATATTGAAATTCAGCGCTTGATTGGAAGGTACAGGCTTGAGATTTCAAAGACAGCTGGAACATTCCTTTGCAGAGCTCCCTCTTTCAGACACAATTGTGGTGTTTGTAATTTTACAAGGCGTCACCGCCTTCTCCGCCAAAGTGTGCTGGAGCATCATCAAACTACAAACCCCAGGTTGCCGTAAGGAGCTATGCAAATAAAATCCAGTTTTCACATGGATTATCTCTCCACTGTAATATGTGGCCCTGTTTACACAGGCAGAAAATGTGGGATTAATCCACATTTTTCTGCATGTGTAGAAAGGGTCTTCGTGCCATTTTCAGCCTGGGGAAATCCTGAGGCAAAATTATGACTATTGTCCCGGCCAGATTTCTGCAGAGAGAACCTGCAAACTGCAAACCCCAGGATTCCATAGGATGTTGAAAGTGGAATCGTCGCGCTATAACAGGCTAGTGCAGAAATGGGCGAGAGTGCTGAAAGTTATATGAATGGCATACTCCAGCAGTTCTTAACCTTTGCCTAGGCTTTTGCTAAGGCTGAGAGAGTGTGTCTTGCCCAAGATTATCCTTCTTTCCCTCGCTTTTCAAACCCTTTTTAATAAAAGGATTCGAAAGATTTGTGAGATTCGTGGATTCCCAGACTCTTCCAGAGATTCGGATCGGGAAAATTCTGGCTTCGTCCCATCCCTAATGCTTAATGTATCATACTTTTATACTTCATGTCCTCACCAAGGCTTGTCCCTATACAAGTCACGCCTGGAAAGTTCCCACGGCCTGTCTCCTGGGAATCAGAGAAGTTCATTCCTTAGAGCCTCAGGTTTTGGTCTTGAAGTCTCAGGCTCCGGGACTGTTCTGCCCTGGCAACCTTATAGGACAGAAGACACAAAACCAGAGACCCCTTTTGCGATGAAGTTCTGAAAGTGTGGCTACCCGAAGTGCCAGGGCAGCCTGGAAGCAGGTTGGTGGGCAACCAGGATAGCCCCTCAGGACAGAACCCAAGCCCAGTAGTGTGTGGGGGGGCGTGGGGCTGAGAAAAATATATATATATAAAGCCAAGTACCTGGGGGTATTGAGATTCCTTCAGTGAGAACCTAGCAAGGAGCTCGGGAGTGGAGTCCCTCAGTCAGCCAGAGAGTGTGGCTTTGTTGGGGGGGGGTTCGTTCTCAGTGGAAGCCTAGTGAGAAGCAGAAGCCCTTGTAGATTTCGTCAGAGAGTGTGACCTAGACTGGGGGTTGCGTCTTTGGTGGGAGTGTAGCCGGAGGGCTGTTCTATGATACTTGTGCTTTATATGAGAGTCTAAAGATAGAATCGAGCTGTTACTTAGCAGGAAGTTGCCTCTTATATTGTCTAAAAACTGCACTGAGGAAATGCATCAGCCTTGACCTGCATTTGAAGTCTAACATGCTACTTTGTTCTGATTGTTATCTTAATAAATACTACAGTTTATCTTTGTAAATGTTGACTCGGCTAAGTTGTATACCGTATATAAAGCAGCATAGAAAACATGCTACCATAAAACCGTTGAAAGGCCTCGCCCTTTTACGCAAAGGTGGGGTTATAAAGGGAGAGGCAGAGCTGTGCGGCAAAGACGGGGCGCCTGGTCACAGACTGGGAGCTGCCATGCCAATCCGGGAGCAGAAAGGTCCCGTCACACCTTTCTCTACAGTAAATAAAACAGCCGTCTATTGAGCACTTTGAGCTGGGTTTTGTCCCTGTGAATTCTGTAAGACATCTTTAAATACCTGAAGGCCGGTCATGCAGAAGATGGAGTTTCTTTGCTGCTGCGCCAGAGTTCAGAACACGAAGAGTTGGATTCAAATGGTAAGAAAGGAGCTTCTGCCTCAGTGTAAAGAAGAGCCCGAGAAGCCGTTTGACTCTGGAATAGACTCTTTTGGAAGCGGCGGACTCTCCTTTGTTGGAGGTCTTTAAAGAGAGGGTGGCTGGCCATGACCATTTCCACACTAGCCTGTTATAGTGCTATTGTTCCACTTTCAACATCCTATGGAAACCTGGGGCTTGCAGTTTAGGGAGGGGCCTTTGCGAACCCCAGGATTCCATAGGATATTGAATGTGGAATAATAGTACTATAACAGGCTAGTGCAACACAAAGGCAAGCAACACAAAGGCCCCTCCCTTTGAGGCCGCTCCCCAAACTGCAAGCCCAAGGATTCCATAGGAGGTTGAAAGTGGAATAATAGCACTATAACAGGCTAGTGAGGAATCATCTCTCAGGGGTACTTGAGTAGTGGATTCCTGCCCTAGTGGAAATTGACCAGATGGACCCCTGAGATATCTTCCACCTCTATGATTCTAAGTATTCTCTCCATTCATACCCACAGCCCAGCAGTTTCCTATACAGTCCACCCTCCACGTTTGCAGATTGAATGCCCACTTATTTGATTATTTGCAAGTTTGTCTAGTCTCTGCCCTGTCCCCCAACTCAAACACCTCTTTTCCAGGGGAACCTTCCCTCTCAGCAGCTCCAATCAGGCTTGCAGCCCTCTCAAAACCTACCCTTGGTCCTCCTCCTCCTCTTGTGGCCAGCTAAGGACGGCTCCCACAAACTCTTTCCCAATGCCCTCCACACTCAAGGAAGGAGATAGGCGAAAGGAAGGAAGTTTAGGGCCACCATGCCAACTCACCCCTTTCCTTTCCTTGACCTGGTTTGGACCTTGGGTGCTCATTCCTCCAACCATGCCTCGGCCCCCTTCCCACGGACACAAAGAAACCCATTTTGATATTTGCGGTTTTCCCACTGTTGCAAGGATCCTGTACCTCTAACCCTAGCAAATGTGGAGGGCCAACTGTACATGTTGTGCAGCCTAGATATTATGTTTCACTGATTTTGGCATTAAAAGCTCTGAGGCAAGCTATCAGGGCATGTAGGTGTCAATAGGTGAAGGAGATGATTGTTGTAGCTTCTGTCTCTGGTTGGCAGCCCCTCTGCCCTCCTGCATCACACGTTGTACCGTCTGCTCTAATAACCGACTGATTCCTGGAAGGGTCTAGCTCATATCTTCTGGAGACAATTCTTTTCAAGGACGACGACAGGGGCTGGACTGACACTTCAATTTGGCTGCCGTTCAGAAGGTCATTGCCCAGTGAACTATCATCAGCGACTGGCGCCTTGGAGACAAGTGGCTTCTCTTCTGAGGTCAGAGACCTCCAGCTTGCTTTTGATGTCAGACTCAGTGCTACAACCGTACCTTTGATGGTGGAAATACAGAGGCACTGAACTTCAACAGCCCTGGCTCGGGGTGGGGTAGAGGTGGGTGAAAAGCACAGCATCAAAGGGACGTTGGTGCCTTGCAATCACAAAGCTCCCAAATTCAACCCAGAGCTTTGAGAAACGGTTACCTTGGGGTTGCAGCTCTTGAAATGCCCCAGCCAGAAGGGCAAGAGATGCTGTCATACCCTGGAATGCCAGGTAATCGGTGGAGTAGAATCATAGAAACATAGAGCTGGAAGAGACCACAATGGCCATCGAGTCCAACCCCCTGCCATGCAGGAACAAACACTCAAAGCACCCCCAGAAAATGGCCATCCAGCCTCTGTTTAAAAACCTCCAAAGAAAGTGACTCCACCACATTCCGGGACATATTCCACTGTCAAATGGCTCTTACCATCAAAAAGTTCTTCCTGATGTTTAGGTGGAATCTCTTTTCCTGTAGTCGGAAGCTATTGCTCCATGTCCTAGCCTCTGGAGCAGTGGAAAACAAGCCCGTTCCCTTTTCAATATGACATCCTTTCGAATATTTAAACATGGCTACATGTCCCCTCTTAACCTTCTCTTCTGCAGACTAAATGTCCCCAGCTCCCTAAGCCTCTCCTCATAAGGCTTCAGGGCTTCCAGACCGTTCACCATTTTGGTCCCCCTCCTCTGGACATGCTCCAGCTTGTCGATATCCTTCTTGAATTAAGGTGCCCATAACAGGACACAATATTTTAGATGAGGTCTGACCACAGCAAAGTAGAATGGTACTATAACTTTCCTTGATCTGGATACCATAGTCCTATTGATGCAACCAAGAATTGCGTTGGCTTTCTTGACTGCTGCATCACACTGCTCACTCATGTTCAGCTTGTGGTCTACCAAGACTCCTAGATCCCTTTCACATGTACTGTTGTCCAGCCATGCATCCCCCATCCTATATTTGTGCATTCCATTTTTTCTGCCTAAATGCAGGACCTTACATTTCTCTCTGTTGAAATTCATTTTGTGAGCTGTGGCCGAGCTCTCCAATCTGTCAAGGTCATTTTGAATTCGGATCCTGTCCTCTGGAGTATTAGCCATCCCTCCTAATTTGGTGTCATCTGCAAGTTTGACGAGCATGCCTTCTATTCCATCATCCAAGTCATTGTTAAAGGTGCGGAATAGTCCTGGGCCCAGGATAAAAACCTGTGGTGCCCCACTAGTCACTTCCTTCCAGGAGGAAGAGGAGCCATTGTGTTTGGCTGGTCCACCAGCTACAAATGCACCTAACAGTAGCATTTTCTAGTCCACCTTTTACTACCTTGTTCACAACAATATCACAGGGGACCTTGTCAAAGACTGTACTGAAATCAAGATACGTTACATCCACAGCATACCCTTCATCCACCAAGCTTGTAACTCTCATCAAAAAAAGAAATCAGATTAGTCTGGCATGACTTGTTTTTGAGACAGTTCTACCTCCTCCTCTCCCCTTCCCCTTCTGATTTAATGAAGTGCAATTTTTTTTGCCCTTTGAATACAGTTTGCAGCAATGGATGTAAGCTGAGGACAAAGGGGGAAAGTGAGAAGATGAGAGGGAAACTGGAACATTTTAAAAGCAGCTGAAAAAGTGGGAAGACAAAGGATTAATCCAGGTGGTCCCTGCCAAACTGAGACAGTTGGAAAATATGGCTATAGAAACCTTTGGAAACACAAAAATTTGTACTCTCCCCACCTATCAGAGTGAGTGTTAATGTATGTTTGCTAGATTGTTTGCATTTGTGATTTTTTTAAAAAACCCTGAAGGTTCCAATTTGCTGAGGACTTTTTCATTGAAGCTCTGTATGTTTTACAAATCAAAACCACTGCATTCAGAGGGAAGCCCTATTGGTGGAGTTTACACTCAAGTAACTCTAAATAGGATTTAATTGCAAGATTAACAGCTAGTTTGTTTGGGTTCTTTCTGTTCTATGATGGGACTTTTAAGAGGCTCCTTTCAGTATAAGAAAAGCAAGATGCAAGGCTCCACATCCTGGAGGAATGGCTTTGGATTCTCTTTGGGGTATGTGTGGCTGTGGGGATTCTCATCTGAAATTCAAGATTTCACTACTGCAGTTTCGGCCCTCAGAGAAAAGAAGAAATAGAGGGTTGATTTTGACCTGAAAAGGTGACTTATCAGAATAAAACACTCAGAATCTACCAGTTCACATTGCCAGAATTCTCCACAGTCTCCATAAAGTAAGCTCAGGATTTTGGCAAGGTGCTCAAAAGCTGACCGACAGCAGACTAGTGCTGCCATCTAGACGTGTGGCTAAAAATGGCAATGAAAAATGTAGCAGGGAAGGGCTGGACACAGGTGCACCAAGTGTTTGCCCATAAGATAAATCCCCAAAATCCATATTAGGCTGATCAAAAGATGCAAAAAGAACTGTGTGAAGATTCAAGACTTCCAGGTCTGCCAGGCAAAGATGCTCATATCTGACGACCCCTTGCGACTTATTTGCAAAGGGACTGCTGAGCTTCACACCAGACAGAGACCGTTTTGAATCTTCAAGAGGGCCATTTGGATTTTCCAGTTGGAGAATCAAAGCGGGTTGACTGTTTTCTTCCCAGCAATCCCAGGGGGAGGGGAGTGCTTTCAGGGTGAAACCTCAGATCTGAATAACATTATTTGAAAGTCTTATTTCTATAACACCCCGAAAGAACCTGAGGACTGTGGCCAAGTGCTCGCATTACACTCGCATGGTGTAGGCCATTTCCGCACTAGCCCGTTATAGCGCTATGATTCCAGCCGGCCCCTCCCGAAACTGCAAACCCCAGGATTCCATAGGATGTTGCAAGTGGAATCATAGCGCTATAAAAGGCTAGTGTGGAAATGGCCGTAAATCTTCACTCCTGTAGTTATATGGTTGTTGCACTACGGCTTCTGCTGAACAGCACGGTGTAACCGAGTGTGAATGTGTCTGCTTAGTGCTGTCCTGTCCTTAAATGCATCAATTGCCAGGGAAGGCAGGTTACAACAGGGGAAGCTGTTACAGGTGAGTCAGGCCAGTCCAGGTCATACCCTATACCCTCCAACACTTCACAGATGAAAAGCAGGACACATGTAACCAAGCACCATCAGAGTGCGGTCGAGATGACAAAAACGATTAATGAGGAAGAATGCACAACCTTGGAGAGGCTACAATGGTTTGCTTTGGCTCCATTTAAAAATCAGACAGAAGAAAACAACATCTGGATAAAATGTAGGTCTGTTGCTCTAGCAATGCATTTTTCTCCTATCTTGTATGATTTTTTTAACACCTCTGCCTGATGAAGAAACCAGCGGAGCCTTGAAAGCTTGCGCGATGGGTTGGCTTTATTGGGTTGGCCCAATAAAGGTATCGCTGTTCTGTGGATTTTGGATATTATAAGCAGAGAGCACTGCAGGTTTTAGATTCATTTGGCTGTTGTAGAATCTGCTTTAAAAGAAAAAACAAAACCAACCCTGCTAATATTTCTCTCTCGACCATGGGGGAGTTATTCTCTCACAATGCCTCCCATTCTACCTTCATCATAGATCCGAAGCCATGCTGTAAAAGTGAGATGAGAAGAACAGAACCCGAACGGGAGGAAGCAAATTTGCAGATGCTCCCCCCGCAAAATATCCTTTCCCCAGTATGAAACAACTACAGCGGTTGGTGTGAAAAAAGAAGAGCATCTCTGAATTGCTCTTCAGATGTCCAACACAGAGAGGAACGTGGCCGTGGGTGAGGCAGGGACTCTCAGGCTGCTGTGGATCTGACGTTTCCAGTGGGTGTGTCGATCTGGGTCAAGCAATTCTGTGGAGGAGCCCAGTGGGTCTAGGACTGGGGGGCAACAAAGAACAGAGGAGGGGAATTAATGCATATACAGGCATACCTTAGTTAGCAAAGCCTTTACAGAGTCTTTTTACAGCTGCTTAGCTCCTCTTTTCTTCCTCATCTCTCAAAGGCCATGTCCGCTCTACACTGTTATAGTGCTATTATTCCACTATCAACCCCCTGTGGAATTCTGGGGTTTGTAGTTTAGGGAGGCCAAAGAGCTCTCTGGCTGAGAATCCTAAAGGCCCCTCCCCAAAGTGCAAACCCCAGGATTCCATAGGATGTTAAAAGTGGAATAATAGCACTATAACAGTATAGGGTGGAAATGGCCATAGGTTCTTTTTTTCTGCGGGCAGGGCGGGGAGACATCAGCATTGGATGGATAGCAAAGGAAGGCTGGAGAAACACAGAATTTCAGCACAAGATTGCAGCAGTGTGCCTGCTGTAAACCGTGCAATAAAACCTGAGCTGGGAAAGGAAAGGACTTACTCCAGCCGATCCTACTGTAGCTGTGTGTGCCAGCTTCCAACAGGCAAAGGGAACAGCAGCTGCCCTCAGCTTCCCTTACTGGATGTGCATGAACAGAAAAATAGAGAGGAAAAAAGGAGAGCAAATAGACCTGCCTCACCTGCTTGTAAACACCCCCCCCAAAACCTATACATCTGGCCACCAAAACAGAAACCGTAAGCAAAAAGGAGGTTGATTTCTTTTTTTAAAAAAACCCACACCTCTAAATGTATTTTGGAAGACTCATTCAAGTGCTCTCTAGACCAGTGGTTCTCAACCTGTGGGTCCCCAGATGTTTGTGGACTTCAGCTCCCAGAAGCCCTGAGCATTGACCATAGTGGCTGGGGCTTCTGGGAGCTGAAGTCCACAAACATCTGGGGACCCACAGGTTGAGAACCACTGCTCTAGACGGTTCAACATGTTTTTTAATTATTCAAACTCAACCTTACCTGGTTGTTTCATTTCACAGGTGCACATGTTCAGCTTTGAATGAAAACTGTGTTGAAACGTACTGCATTGCTGTTCTTCCTCTCCTGGGCCATTTCCGCACTACACTCTTATAGCGCGATTATTCCACTTTCAACATCCTATGGAATCCTGGAGTTTGCAGTTTTGGGAGGGGCCAGTCGGCCCCTCCCAAAACTGCAAACTCCAGGATTCCATAGGATGTTGAAAGTGGAATAATGGCGCTATAAGAATGTAGTGCGGAAATAGATATCTATCCCTGTTCTCTCCACATTATTTATACCTCTGGTATAGAAGTGAAGTGAAATAAGGGATGGGGCTTCTGTGTCTTAAATGAATTTCCCTATACAAGAGGACATTTCAGCAGGTGTCGTTTGCATCACAAACACCACCTGCTGAAATCCTCTCTCCCACCCAGATGTTAAAGGTCCAGGAACATTGTCCCCTACTTCACGTGGCAACCTTTCTCTGGTACAGAAATTTTCTGTTGAAGAAGCAATGCCCAGGAACACATTGACGTTGCTAAGTGAAGCATACCTGCATTCCTACCACAACAAGGGCTATACCTTTCTTCTATGTCAGTTGCTGTGCAAATACCTTTTGCCATATCAAGACAGGGAGGGCAGGCAGGGAGGAGACAACACCTGCTACAAGGTTTGGAACACACTGCAGGGGGGCAAAGTGTGACCCTCAGGGGCCACTTGTGGCCCTCTATGCTGGTTTTGCAGCTCCCAACTTGTTCATTTTCCATGAATCACCTTTTGTCTGTCCATAGGAAGCAGTTCCTTCCCTAGAAGTTTCCAAGAGAAGCACTTCACCTTCTAAATAAGTTGCAGGTCCTCTCCTGTTCTTGTAAAACCAGACATGGACTTTTCGCCACTTCTAGTTTTGTTTTGCTTTCCCCTTGTCCTTTTTTTTTGTTTGTTTGTTTGCTTTTGGACAGTCTCTGTGGCCCCCAGAGGGTCCCAGTGCAGAATACTGGCCTGTGGACTCACTGCAGTTCCCCAAGGCGGGAATAGACTCACTGACCTCTTTTATCTAGGTGCCTTTTCACACCACATAATTTTAGTGCTATGATTGCTCTTCAACTGTCAGGATTGTCTGTCATGGAATCTGCAGTTTAGTCAGGCACTAGAAAGAGCTAGGAAGGTTCGAATCTTTGCTTTGCTGGAGAAACTCACTTGGGTGACCTTGGGTGGGTCACACTCTTTCAGCCTTAGAGAAAGGCAATGGCAAATTATCTCAGAATAAATCTTACCAAGAAAATACTGTGATAGGACTCCTTTAGGGTCAATATATGTCAGAAATGACCTGAAAGTACACATCAAAGAGGTACTAGAAATCTCTGGCTGGGAATTTTAAATACCCCTCTGTAAACTGCAAATCCCAGGATTCCATAGGCAGACCTCCTTAGAACAAAATGTGCCAAGAAAGCCCTGTGATAAGTCTGCCTTGTTGTTATGCACCTTCAAGTTGTTTCAGACTTTATGGTAAACCTATCAAGAGTTTTTGCGGCAAGATTTGTTCAGAGGGGGTTTGCCTTTGCCTTTTTCTGAGGCTGAGAGAATGTGATGTGCCTAAGGTCACCCAATGTTTTTCCATGGCTGAGCAGGGATTCGAACTCTGGTCTTCAGAGCCATAGCTGCACAGCCTGATCAGAACTGCCAAGAGGGAAGGTTCCCCTGGAAAGGCAGTGCCTGAGGTGGGGAGGGGGCAGGGGTTGGAGAAATGCACAAATAAATCCATGAAAGGCGACCCACAAATGTGTAGAGATGACTCTAGTTTAAAAAGATGAAATAGTACAGGAGAATTACTTATAGTGCATGCATAATTGATGGTGGTGGGGAGGGTACTTGGGACCCAAAGGGTTTAATGAAAAGCCATGTTTTAAATTGATGTGGGAAGAAAACCAGCATTGCCAGACCTCTAGGTGAGCCCAAGGCCAGTTATGGCTGGAGGCTCCCATGGCAGTGGTGTGGTGAGTCCACTCTAGGTTTTAGATTGCTTTAAGAGTTCTCTGAGATGCTGATCCTTGAAGATGTGGGAAGCTTGTTTTCCGTTGCTCCAGAGACTAGGACACAGAGCAGTAGATTCAAACTATAGGAAAAGGGATTCCACCTAAATATGAAGAAGAACTTCCTGATGCTCAGAGCTGTTCGACTGTGGAATACGTTGCTGCCTGGGAGTGTGGCGGACTCTCCTTCTTTGGAGGTTTTTAAACAGAGGCTAGGTGGCCTTGGAGTCTCTTCCAACTCTATGATTCTATGACCCTGGAGAGAACCTGTATAGCTATCCAAAACCCAGAATGGAGTCACTGTCCCACTGATTTGGGGACCACCAGCTGTAGTTGCCCAAGAAATTTTACGGACTGGAGCACCGTAACACAGGCACATAGTATCCAAAGGCAACCAAATTATTTTGGCACAGGAAGCAAAAGAATTCCTCAAGCACCTCTCCCCACTCTGACAGTTGAAATGCAATTGGGACCAATAAAAAAATAGTAATTTGCTGTCCTATCATGGAAACCCAAATCTGCTGTCCATGGCAGTTGCCTTATGCTGCCAAATAGCAGGGCTAGTTCTGCTCTAGATATCTTAACCTAGGGTTGTACAACTGCACAGGGGCCATTTTTTCCTGCTACGAGACACTCCCAGAGCAAGCCTTCTCCAGTCTCTCTCGAAATGGCAACGGGAGGTGAGATTGCATCAGTTCCTGCTGCCATTTTGAGAGGGGCTTTGGAGAAGAAATTAGGTATTTGGGAGCAACAGTTTCAATGCATTTGCAGGTCTTTCTGTGCAGTTTTGGGGCAAAATTTACCCTTAAACAGTCCTGAATTGTTTTTGAAAAAAATGGGGGCTTGATGAGCTTTGAAGGACTGGTGGGGACCTACGAGGGCCGCAAAGAGAGCCTGGGGGCCACTTGCAGCCCATGAGTCTCCGTTTGCCCATCTTGTCTTAAGCCTTAATTTCCCTTATCCTGCCCTGCTTGCCTTCTTTTTCTTCCCTCTCCACTGTTCTTTGCACCACACCCACCTCAGCTCCCCACCCTTCATTGAGACTCTGGCAGAGTTACTTTTCTGTGGGACTGCAACACCCAGAATCCCCCCTCCCAGCCAGGATCACCCTCCCAATGGCCAGTGGTTCAGGGAGCTGCAGAGTGTAAGAAAAGCCATTTTGCCCTCACTCTGGCCATTGGAGAGGAAGGCTGGAGTGCCCGACGGCAAGAAATCTACTCACTGGGGATCTCCACATTCCTGGAGGTACGTTTCAGCTGCCAGTTGCTTTTATTCTTCTTGCCGTCCTGCAGGAAAGAGCATTGAGCCATCACCAGACAGGAAGGAGGCATCTCAGGTGCTTGCCAAGCCCTCCAAGATCCTCCTCGGGGCTTGGGAAAATCCTCCCACTTTTGGGAATGTGTTTTGTACAGGTTGAACCTCTCTTATCCAGAAATCCAGAATCCAAGAACCTCCAAAAACCAAAACTTTTTGACATCAGCCACCCGCTTCCACATTCAAGGCAGTGGCTGTGATGCTTCTGCTCAAGGTGGAAGAGGGTGGGCTCCCTGGAGAGAGGAGAGAAGCTGGAGAGAGACACGAGGACGGAGGGAGAAACACAAGGATCTGTGATATGGCAGGAGGTGTGGATTTCCATCTTTTCACAGATCCTCAGTCTCTCTCCAGCCTCACATCTCATAGGCCATTTCAGCACGAGTCTGTTATAGCACGATAATTCCACTTTCAACCTCCTATGGAATCCTGTGGTTTGCAGTTTCGGGAGGGGCCAGGTGGCCCCTCCCAAAACTGCAAACCCCAGGATTCCATAGGAGGTTGAAAGTGGAATCATCGTGCTATAACAGACTCGTGCGGAAATGGCCATACACAACACAAGTAGATGAGCCATGAGGCTGGAGAGAGAGAACAGGGACACTTGGAAGAATTACAGGTATTTATTGCCTTGTCCTCTCCTCTGGTTCTGTTCTACATCTTCGCTTAGACAAAATGGGAATCCTAGTAGAGGGCTGGCCCCTCCTGAAACTGCAAACCCCAGGATTCCATAGGATATTGCAAGTGGAATAATACCTCTATAACAGTCTAGTGCGGAAATGGCCCAAATCTACTGCAAAGGACAAACCTTCAACCTTGCCTCTGGAGAGTTAATTGAATGTAAATTGATTTTGCAAATAGAACTCAGTTTGCAGCAAATGAAGTAAGATGAAGAGAAAGGGTGAACATGGGAAAGAGAAACTAGAACATTTTAAAAGCTGCTAGAAAAGTGGGACGACAGAGGATTAATTAGGACTGTTTCGCCGTATCGGGACAGTGTGGCTTCAGCAGACCTATGATAGATGACTGCTCAGAGGAAAAGGACCCTTTGGAATGTGCTTTACAGTTTATTTTTTTCCTCTTTAATGGTCATGCTGTTAACTGTTCTAATTCTTTTGTTAGCTGAACTACATTTTAACTTTTGTGTGATAGGAATTTCAAAGCTCAGCTAAATGGAAGGCAGTAGGAAAAGAGGAGGACCACATTACATGTGGATTGATTCAGTCAAGGAAGTCGCAGCCGCAGCTCCCGAGTTTGCAGGGCCTAAGCTGGGCTGTTGAAAACAGGGTGTCTTGGAGATATCTCATTCATAGGGTCCCCATAATTTAAAGCCCACTTCATAGCAATTAATGACAAAAATCTGTTTTAACCTTGGTAGTTTGCTCTGAGTCCCAGACTGGGAAGCAGGTGGAATAATAGCAGCAGTAGCAGCAGCAGTGATGATGATAATGATAGTAATACTACTACGACAAATAACAATAATAATAGCTCACTCTGTTGGGGTGCAGCTCTCCAAGGCCCCAGGTAGAAATGGTTTTGCCAGCCCAAGTGCTGCCGGTGCTTTTTAACCCAGGGATGGGAACTGTGGGGCTCGTGGGCCACGTCTCGCCCACCAGGCGTTTTGTATGGCCTTCAGCATCTCCCCAGAACTGACAAAAAGGGAACACTGAATCTCTGGAAGCCTGCAGGGGGCACAAGTCTTCCATTAAACACCATGCTTGCCTGCACCTTTTAACTGGAAACACTATGCCTTATGGAACCAGGTGTAATTTGGCCCGTAGAAAGCAATTCCTGCTCTTAAAATTCCTGCTTAGTTTTCCCTGCAAAGGCTGCAACAACCCCCTAAAGCTGACCCCCTTCTCCCTCTCTCTGTCTCTCTCTGAGTCTAGGGTTGGGGAGATGGGCAATTGCTGGGCCTCAGACCTTTGGAGAGCCTAGGTTTTCAGGACACTGAAGAAACAGACAATAACTCTTATTAACAATAACTCAACAGACCAGAGAATAGCTATATGATCTGTTGCTAAATTTGAGAATATCCACATTTTCTGTAAGTTTGCAGGTGGATTTAAGGAAGGCCTCTTGGTCATGCATCCTGCCCTGGGCTGAGAGTCCTCTCTTAGCAGCCTGTCAGTCTTCTTGCCTCTCCCTTTCCTCCTCTCTGTTGTATCCCTTCAGTATTCAGGTAGCAAGCTTATTAAGGGAGAGATCTGCATTAACTTACGCTATTCAGAAAAACGCTGGAGATACACTGAGGATGCCCTCTTTCTGCCAGCAGCAAAGACTTCTCTGTT
The DNA here is from genome assembly GCA_948472985.1 of Iguana delicatissima. Taxonomy (NCBI): domain Eukaryota; kingdom Metazoa; phylum Chordata; class Lepidosauria; order Squamata; family Iguanidae; genus Iguana; species Iguana delicatissima. The sequence continues at coordinate 70,612 of CAOKZL010000566.1, read as the reverse complement.
TACCTAGCCTTTGGACTGTAAACTGGCCATTGTGGAAGGTCTTTCAACTAAGGTGTGCTATATTATCATCATCATTATTATGTTTTAACTGCCGTTTTAACTGCTTTAACTTAATTTTTTTTTTAAACATGATGGTTTGTTTACTTGTCTTTCAATTTTGTGTTATCCATTGCATATCCTCCAGCTGATAAAAAACAGCACACGTGTGGCCAAGCAACATTAGAGTGTAACCAAGATGGCAAAAGTTATCAGTGAGGAAGAAGACACAAGCAAGAAGAGACTAAAGAGACTACAGCTGCCTGAGTCTACTGGGAAGGGCAAGATTCTGCTCCCTCTTCCCTTCCCTTCTCTTCTATCTCTACCCCACTGATTTAGTGCAAAGCATTTTTGCACTCTGAAGTCAGTTTGCAACCACTGAAGTTAAACTGGGGACAAGGAGGAAGTGAGAGGAAGAGAGAAAAGTGGAACATTTTAAAAGCTGCTGAAACAGTGGCGCGGCAGAGGATTAATCTGGATTGTCTCAGGTACAGTTGGAGGGCATGTCATTAGCCATTTCCGCACGCGACTGTTATAGCGCTATGATTCCACTTTCAACATCCTATAGAATCCTGAGGTTTGCAGTTTTGGGAGGGACCAGGCGGTCTCTCCCTAAACTGCAAACCCCAGGATTCCATAGGATGTTGAAAGTGGAATCATAGCACTGTAACAGTCACGTGCGGAAATGGCCATTGTTTTAACTGTATTTTGTTTTGACTTACATTGTGAGCTGCCCTAGGTCCTGTATTGGGAGAAAGAAGGATGTTAAATAAATAATTAAATAAATGAGGTTAAAATTCTGCATGGGGCTTGTGTAGAGTGAGTCTGTGCTCATGTAATTGAGGGGTGGTTGCATTGCGCCAGCTTTCTGCTGAGTACCAACACTGTGCAACTCATGGTATCTCTGCCAGTGTGACCGATAACCATTCCACGGTGCGGTGGAGAATGATGCCCAGGAGTTGTTTCCCCATGCCATTCAGTCAAGTGGAACACTGGAGGCAGTGATGTATTTTAAATCCAAGTCTCAAGTCGAGCCTCAAGTCCTTGCAAGATACTTTCAAGTCAAGTCTCAAGTGTGGGAGCCAACTTGAAGAGAAAAAAAGAGGTGTTGGTGAGTGTGTGGGGGTCAGTGGGTTTACAAGGGGCTGCAGCTTCAGAAGTGGGGAATAGGATCCATCTTAGTCCCCATTCCTCAGGCTGAAAGCTTTTGTGTCAAGGGGCATAAAAGAGTCTGGAGCTTTTCAAGTGGAGAATAGGATCCTTCTTACTCCCCGCTTCCAAAGCTGGAGGCTTTAGAAGGAAGCATCCTTCCTCCTCGAGACTGTTGCCCAGCAGATTTGCTGTTCCCTTCTGAGAAATTGAAAGTATCCATTTTTTAAAAAACCCCAAAATGGCCAAAAAGGAATGAGAAAAGAAAAGAAAAGAGATAAGAAAACGATATAATATAGATAATAATGATTCTTGAAGCTGAATATACAGTACAAAGAGGAATAACTTGTAAAAGATTGCATTTTGAATGTCATTTTCGTGAATGTATGAACGCATGATTTTTTTAAAATTATTATGTAGTTAAATAAATAAATAAACAAAAAATATGTTTTTTTAAAAAATATTGAAAGTATCCATTTTTAAAAAAAAAAAAAACCCAAAATGGCCAAAAATGGACTTTGAGACAAAAGTCCAAACATGGACTTTTTAAAAATCACTGTATGTAACATTAAATTGAATCATGTTAAATTTAAAAAACGGCCCCCAAGACCCGCCACCTCTGCCCAGGTCTGGTTTTGGCGGCCTTCCGTGGACCATTCTGAGTTTGGCTCACCTCCTTCCCAGCCCGTCGTCCTGCTGCCGACTCTCTCAGCGGGGGCTCCTTCCTCCGCAAGACGTTCCCCACGCCGGACAGGAAGTGGCGCCAAGCCTTGAGGGCCTTTTGGCCACTGGACACGTCCTGAGCGTAGCCACGGTGGGGGCAGGAGACCGGAAGGGCCACGCCGGAGCTAGAAACCCAGGGGGGCTGGTGGGGCTGAGAGGCATTCCTGACTTCCCAGATCCTGGCTCCCGCAGCTGTTGCGGTTGGCTCTGCTTTGTACCTTGTGGAGAAGATAGGCAGGAAGGTGGGACTTGTGGGCTGAACCGTGGAGGTGGGCCCCATCTGGTTATTTGGGATTGGTCACCACTACACGTCAGGAACACATTTGCTGTGCTGTGGTTCTCGGGTCCCTTTCACATCACACATTTACAGCGGTATAATTCTACCTTAATTGCCATGGTTATGCCCTGCAGAATCCGGGGTCTGTCGTTTTGTGAAGACTAGAACTCTCAGGCTGAGAATTCTGAGTTGTTGTTGCAGAGTGCCTACAAGTCATTTTTGACTTATGCTGACTCTAAGGTGAATCTATTACCAGCTTTTATGCCAAGATTTGTTCAGCCTTCCTCTGAGGCCAAGAGTATATGACTTGCCCAGGGACACCTAGCAGGCTTCCATGGCCCAGCAGTTTTTAAACAGAGGCTGGCTGGTCATCTGTTGGGAATGCTTTGATGGTGCACTCCGGCATGGCGGAATGGGCTTGGATCCAATGGCCTTTGTGGTCTCTTTCAATGCCATGATTCTATGATCCCTGATCTCATGAAGTCCTGGTCCAGTGTTCAAATCACTACCCCACACTGGCTCTAATGGTTAAGATTTCTTCAGAGGAGGTTTGTTATTGCCTTCCTCTGAGGCCAAGAGAGTGTCAGTTGCCCAAGGTCACCCAGTGAGCTTCTATGCTAAGAAGAGATTCGAACCCAGAGCCCTAGCCTAATACTCAGACCACTATGCCATGCTGGTTCTCTTTCCTCCTGGTCTATTTTTCTCCCCAGTGGGGTTCCCTGGCTGTTGGAAAACACCTTTTTCAACCTGGGAAGGAATAATGATGAACCTTCTCTCCGTCCTTACTCTTGAAGAAGATCAGCTTCAGTGCTAATATGACAGATGAATAAATGCTGTTGCATCGTCAACCAACTAAGGTGATGGTCTTAATGCTCAGGATGACCAAAATCATCCCTGGGGAAGGACAACCCTTGTAAAGGACTACGCCACTCACTTTGCTGCATCACATCGTCTTTTGCAGAAAGCTGGGTAGCACCCGTTCGTGGCAGAAAGAGGGCTGGAGGAGGAGGGAGGCTGTGGAAAGAGACACAAGGAAGGTTAGTTAGAAAGGGAATAGCTCACTTCATTATTCCTAATGGCATGGCTACCCCCGGTCCCAAAGTTGAAGAAAGGTGGATTGATTGATTGACTGACTGACTGACTGACTGACTGACTGATTGAAGTTAACTAGGTAATACACTCAATATCCAAGGAACACCTTATGTGGAGAGCAATTATTCAGAGCAATTGGAGTTTGGAGAGCATCCAGAACTTGGAAAATTTCCTTTAAAAAAAAATTATTAAAATTTTCAATAAAAAAACAATACCCCCCTCCCCGCTTCCAGACATCAATTTTTCCAGTTGAATCTGAGTTTAACATTTCATTCCATGTAAACATTCAGTTCTGTACATTGTCTCTGTTTTACAACAATCATAAACTTTTAACTTATATTTTGGTATTTACATTTTATCTTTTATCACCTCATTTTATCTTCCTTCTTTCTCACGGCCTTCTTTCTTAAAATGAATTGGAAGTATTGATGAAAGGGGGCCAGAAAAAGAGAATTTCTAGATTTTATAAAATATTGTTACAAAGAGAGATGGAACCAGAAATTGTTAAAAATAACAAGGTTAGATCGGCTCAAAAGGACATCCAATTGAGTTGGACACATGGGTGAGGGCATGGAAGACAGATGTAAAATTTACATCAAGTTTGAATTTAAGAGAAATTTTTTATAAAATGTTATATAGATGGAAAATTTTCTTTTTTTCTTACAACAAAAGAGCCTGGGAGAATAATCAGAGCTTGGGAAAGTTCCTTTTCTAGTTCCTTTCTTTCTTCTAGAACTCCTTCCAGCCAGCGTGGCTCTGGAATGCAGGAGTGGCTGGGGCCTCTCTTTCAGTGAAAGGATTAATTGTTTTTAGAACTATCCATGGTGTTGAACATTATACCCAATGAGGTTCAGCACCTTAGTCATCTTTTCCATTAAAATTATGAAAAGGAACCCAGAGGGAATTCAGTGCCCAAAGGATAGGGGAGCCACTAGCTGCCGCTGCTGGAAACTCCTGCCTAATCAGATGTATGGGCCTTTGGATCTGGAAAAGACCTAAAGGATATCGTGAGACACTGAAGGGTCAGATATAATAAGACGGAAAATGAAACTCCTAGTTTCAAGCAGACACGCATAGCATAACCTAAGCCATAGGCCTCTTTGGTTCTACCAAGAAACTTCAGCTCCCCTTTCATTTTCTCCACTTACAGCAATGATTCTCAACTATTGGTCCTCCAGATGTTTTGGATTACAACACCCAGACCTCCAGTCAACATAGGCAATACTCAGGAACTGTGGGAGCTGAATTTCCAAGCATCTACAGTGCCAAAGATTGAGAACTACCGATTCAAAGCATGAAAAAGGACACTTTCGTTGGACAACTGCTGGGTATTCTTTATTAGAGCTGAGTTTCCCAGGCCCTGCCCCTTTGTACCCTTGTACCTTGGCCATGCACTTGCACTGAGTGGCTAAGATTTTGCAGATCTGGTTGCAGAGGAGGATGAGCAGAGGCACCAGGTAGAAGGCAGCAGGGATGGTCACCAGGATGCTGAGGGCAAAAAAACTAGTCAAGGGGTAGAACAGGGGGAAAAGAGAGAGATTCATGAAGGCTGGGTTGCCAAATCATTCATTCTGGCTTTGAGCAGGAAAGGGATGAGAGAAGCCTGAAAGGCCCCCATTGGGAAAGTGCTGGAGAACTCAGGGTCTATGGATGTGGTTTTGTGCAACTCCTGTTTAAAATGAATATTTTGGGGAATACTTGAGGATATCCGCAAGCATAAGAGATGCTAACCTTGTGCAACCAAACCAAGACACCAGATGTGACACTGAATGCCTAAACAAATGTGCAATGCAGACATATGTACAATGCACATCAATAAACAATGTGCACAGGTATGCATTGCACATTGCACATCCATGCACAGCAGGAATCTGCGTAGACAATGGCACCACATGCGGAATGTTTAGCTGAATGCAAATATTCTGCACTGGACAAAAATGTGACTTCTTCTGTTGGGGAACCTATGTATGCTTAAATCACCAACAGAGTTCTGGTCTTAAAGCAGGAAGAGACAATGCCTGATCCCAGTGAAAGCTGGTGGTTGCCATGTCAGTGAGGTTTTGAATCCACTCTAGTTGTAGTCTGAATTGTAAAAGGTGAATTGTAAAAGTTGGATTTCAACTCCAATAAGCACCTAATCAGCATAGACAATAACTAGGAATGCTGGGAGTTGCAGTTCAACAATATCAAGAAGGGGGCATGTCCCCCCCCTTAGACAAGGAAGGTGACTGAAGGGGAGGGAGAGAGGCAGGAAAGGAGTGGGAGATTATCTTGCAAAATCTGCACCAGCACATATACACGTGCACACACTGGGGAATGCTTTGAGGTTGGGTGAAGGATACGTGCAAATCTTCTCCACGCTGAAAACCTGCTGGGAATTGAGGGCCAAGTAGACGAGGCAAGAGGCCAAGACTGCCAGATCGTAGCCACTCAGGAAGACCACAAAGAGGACAAAGAAGCGGTTGTTGTTGCAGCCAATGCAGTTGTTCAGCCACATGCAGTGATGGTCAAATCCCTGCCAGGGGGGACAGAGAGTTAGAGCTGAACATGCGTGTCAGCTTATGGCTTCCATGCCAGGAGAATGGTGAATCTGGTCTTGATTCTACTCTGAACTTTAAAGGAACTAGCCTAGCTGCTGAACTCTATCCCCACCAAATAAGTTTGACACCTTGCATGGGTCATTTAAAGTTTAGACTACAACGGAGAGTGGATTCACCACCCCCTTGCCACCATCTTCCCTGGCTATACCTCTGCTCTGGGCTAGGAATGAGTGAGGAATTACTTTCTGCTTGTTTTTGATCAGAACTGAGCGAAATCCACAAATTTCCTTACCGTCGGAATGGAAAGAACTGAGATTTTAAAAACCAGAACCAACTGATTTATCTGTCCAGGCTCAGAGCTCTGAGTGTTCAACTTCTATAAATTCTGTTTCAAATCCCTCTGCATTCAGTTATCTTTGGACTGTAAATTTGGGTTCCCAGCTACTTTTCCCTGGGAAGCTCCTCATTTTTAAAAGCTGTATTACATGCAGGTAGAGCATTGGTCCTCTCTGTGCTAGAAATAGCTGTTCCTGTTGAACTCGGATGGTGCAAACGAGGTAGAATTTCATTTCCATTGGTTTTTGAACACGCTTGTCAGAATTTATACATTTCTTCCCCATATTCATGTGACATATGCTCAAACCACTATACCACACTGGCTCTGACTTTGTTTTAGGGAGGTGCATTTAAAATTCTCAGCCAGAGAGCTCTAGTGCCTCACCAGACTACAAATCCCAGGATTCCATAGGATGCAGCTGAAGTAGAACCATAGTGCTAGAACTGTGTAGTGTGAACAGGCCTGCAGAAGTCTCTAGGAGTGGCAATTCACCTTTGAAATTGGTTACAAGATCTTCCTACGCTACTGATTAACATTAAAAAAAACCCAGCTGCCCCCAAAACCAGAAGTGGACTTTGGGGTCACTTCCGTGTTGCTGCGGCCGCTGTTGTCTGGCATTCGTGCCCCGTGTTACCTCCACGCAGGTGTTGCACCAGGAGCAGTGGAAGGTGTGCGGCAAGCAGTAGAGCTGGCATTTGTTGCACCAGTGCTGGTTGGCATCGTTCATGGTCACGGCCTGGTTCATCAGCTCTTCATCAATGCCTGCGGGTGGGCAGAAGGGCAGGAGAGAAGTGAGGAGGGGACTTCATCCCCCGCAGCAGTATGGTGGGAACCATAGGGATGGGGGTAGAGAGAGGGCATCCATCTTGCAGGGAAGCCTAATTGCCCAACCTGAAGCAAGAGCGGGGAAGGGGGAGTAAATCCAGAGGCCTAGGGCAAGTGTGGAAGTTGCACCCCTACCTCCAGGGTCACTTCTTCCTCTTCCTCCTCTGCCGCTTCTGGCACTGCTTTCTCGCACCTGTCTTAGCGCCTGGGGCACATACCCTACTTGCCCCACCCTGGATATGCCTTTGAGTAAATCACTTTTCTGGAAAGATATTACAATGGTGTGGACTTTTTAGTTTTAAAAAGGTGAGTTAAGGGGGATACAGTGGCCCCTGGACTTTTGCAAGGGTTCAGAATGCAGGCTGCCTGCAAAAGTCAAAAACCATGAACAACTCCCCCCCACTCAAGTAAGCGCTCCCCCTCTCATTCCTTCCCTGGGTGCCCCTGCTCCATTCAGCTGCCTGTCACCCACATGCTCTGCTTTCTTTTCTGCCCGCGTGGGCGACAGGTGAGCAGTGGTGGAGCTTGGAGTGTGAGGAAGGCGGGTGGGTGGGGGCGTGGCTATGATGCGAGGGATGTGGCCACTGTGAGCAGGGGCGTGGCTGCAGGGTGTGGTGGCGTGGCGAGGGCACGCAGGGATGTGGCTACAGGCCGGGACACCCCAGAAACATTGTCAGCCGGGGCGAATCGCTCCCCTGCCCCCATGCCCCTACGCAACTGCAGGCAAGCAGATCTGCTCCATTTGGCCGCCTGTTGCTTGCGTGCCCTGCCTTCTTTCTACCCATGTGGGCAACAGGCAAGTGAGACCACTCCATTGGGCTGCCATCCATGCGCCTGCCTTCTTTCTGGTCATGCGGTCAACAGGCAGGTGAATGGCGGGGGGAACCCCCCTTACTCCATTGCGCCACCTGTTGCTCATGCATCCTGCCTTCTTTCTGCCCACATGGATGACAGGCAAGGAAATCCCCTTCATTGGGTTGCCTGTTGCCCGTACACCCTGCCTTCTTTCTGCCCTGTGGGCAATGGGCAAGCAAACGGAGGGGGAAACACGCACACCACTCTATATGCTTGCCTGTTGCCTGTGCACCTTGCTTTCTTTCTGCCTGTTCGGGCAACAGGGAAGTGAACGGAGGGAGACCCCCCCCAATTCACCTGCCTGTCGCCTGCATGCCCTGCCTTTGCACTTAGTCTGCAGAAGAGAAGGTTAAGAGGGGACGTGAGAGCCATGTTTAAATATTTGAAGGGATGTCATGTCGAGGAGGGAGCGGGATTGTTCTCTACCACTCCAGAGACTAGGACAAGGAGCAATGGATTCAAGCTGCAGGAAAGGAGATTCCACCTGAACCCCAGGAACAACTTCCTGACAGTCAGAGCTGTCTGGCAGTGGAATATGCTATTGCCTCAATGGAGTGTGGTGGACTCTCCTTCTTTGGAGGTTTTTAAGCAGAGGCTGGATGGCCATCTGTTGGGAATGCTTTGATTGGTGTTCCTGCATAGCAGGGGGTTGGACTCGGTGGCCCCTGGGGTCTCTTCCAACTCTATGATTCTATGATTCTAATGCGAGGAGAAAGGGGGAGGCAAGTGGGCATGTCACGAATAATCAAATTCAGAAAGGGCAAACCCGCGAATGGGAAAGGAGAACTTGAATGCAATAGAGATATATAAAATTATACATGATGTGGAGAATGTGGATAGGGCAAGGTTTTTCCTCCTCTGTCATAAAACTGTACTAAAACTGGGCTCATAGATTCATAGAGTTGTGCAATTGGAAAGAATCTCAAGGGTGGTATTATCCAAACCTCTGCCGATGCATGAATCCACTGCTAAAGATCCCTGACAAATATAAGGCTGCCTGTATTCTGAGATCTTCTGGGGAAGCCCTCTCTCTGCCTTACCACCCTCTCAGATGCATCTGGTGGCAACTCAGAAGACAGGGTCTTCTCAGTGGCTGCTCCCAGGCTCTAGGACGCCCTTCCCAGAAAGGCTGGCCTGGTGCCCTTCTTGTTATCCTTTGGCAGACTGGCAGAGACCGTTCTGTTTCTGCAGCACTTTGACTGCTGGATGAAATGGGCCTTTTATCTTGCTGTGTCATTTTTATTTGTTGTTCTTTAAAAATGCTTTTAAACTGCTTTTAACATTACTGATGGTTTAATTATATTTTAAATTTTTGTACCATATAAACTTTTTGGCTGTATCTGACTTATTTTTGCAAGCTGCCTTGATAATAATAATAATAATAGCAGCTACCTAAATCTCTGTTTAGAAACCTTCTATGGAATTTCATATGTGCCATTTTAAATAAGGGATGCCATTTTACTACACCACTGTATATAATAGGACTTAAACATTCATGAGTCTAGACTCATGAATGTTTAAGTCTAGACTCATGAATGTTTATGTCCTGTTATGTACAGTGGTGTAGTAAAATGGCATCCCTTGTTTAAAATGGCGCATATGAAATTCTATAGAAGGTCAAACAAAGTGATGGTATGACTCTATTCTGCTTTGGTCAGACCCCACCTGGAGTCCTGTGTCCAGTTCTGGGCACCCATGTTCAGGAAGGATATTGATAAGTTGGAACGTGTCCAGAAGAGGGCAACCAAAATGCTAGAAGGCCTGGAAACCATGAAGCCATGGAGCAGCTGAAGGAGCTGGAGATATTTAGCCTGGAGAAGAGAAGGTTAAGAGGCAACATGATAGCTATGTTTAAATATTTGAAGGGATGTCCTATGTAGGATGGGGCAAGCCAGTTTTCTGCTGCTCCGGAGACTAGGACATGGAGCAGTGGCTGCAAGCTTCAGGAAGAGAGATCCCATCTAAGCATTAGGAAGAACTTCCTGAGGGTGAGAGCAGTCTGACAGTGGAATACGCTGCCGCCTAGGAGTGTGGTGGAGTCTCCTTCTTTGGAGAGAGGCTGGATGGTCATTTGTTGGAGATGCTTTGATGATGTATTCCTGCATGAAAGGGGGTTGGACTCAATGGCAGTAAGAGCAGTTTGACAGTGGAATTTGCTGCTGCCTGGGAGAGTGGTGGTATCTCCTCCTTTGGAGGCTCGGAGATAGAGGTTGGATGGCCATCTTTGCAAGCAATGCTTTGATGATATGCATATTCCTGCACGGCAGAATGGAGCTGGATTCGACGGCCTTTGTGGTCTTTTCCAGTTCTATGATTCTACGGATTTTGGTATCCATGGGGAGTCTGGGAACCAAACCCTAGTGGATACTGAAGGCCCACTGTATCTGCTCAGTCCCCATTCCCTTGGTAGCTATGCCTGGCCCTTTTGACTAGATGCCTGAACTGTGGCCAGAATCCTGTATGGAAGCTACATCTTTGTAAGTGGACTTATGTCTGCAGGAATTAGAATTTGGCAGTCCTGTAATGTCAGCATCCAGGAGACGGCTGCTGTTAAGTTACTGCATATATAGCTAATTATACATAAAGTTACACAACACAGATGGGGATATAAGATTCCCATCAACATATCTAAATGCTTAACTGCAATGGTAGAAATTGGAGAACTGAAGCAAAATTTCATGAAAGGGGGAAAACTGCTATTTGGGAATTGCTATATATCCAGAATATATCCTCCCCACTGCCATAGCTATTCTTGATGGTCCAAAGTCTAAAGTTTGGGCACTGAAGATTTTGGATGCTGCTGACCTGTCAGGTACCTTACCTTTGTAGAGAATTCCTGTGTCTGTGAAACTGGTGAGGAGAAAGTAGAAAATGGTTGGGATAAGGAAGTGGCCACAGATGATGGGGAAGGCCCAGGAGACATGGAGGGCTAGCCAGCTACAACTGGGGGGGAAAAAAAATTAAAAAAAAACAGCAAAAATAAGTTGGCACTAATTTTTGGTTCTGGGCGACTAAATGGACAAATCTTTTTTAAAAAATAGTCATAAGCTGCTAGAGCAAACTATTAATTTAACTTTAGAGAATCTAGCCCTGATTTTCCACATGACAGAAAATGCCTAAAGTGGATTGCAAAAGTAACTCCCCCCCACAGCACAATATAAAACATCAGCAACAGTGGAATTTCTTTTGTACAACTGCTGCTGTTCTTTTTGTTGTGTGGCTTCAAGTCAATCCTGACTTACAGAGATCTCATGCTGGCATTTTCTCAACATATTTATTCAGAGGAGGTTTGCCATTGTCTTCCTCTCAGGCTGAGAGAGTGCAAACTGAGGTTATCTGGTGAGTTTCCATGGCTGGGTAGAGATTTGAACCCTGTTCTCCTGGAGTCCAAGAGAACCTGAGTGGTGTAATGGTCCGAGAGTTGGACTTTGACTCTGAAGACCAGCCACAGAGACTCATGGGGTGACCTTGGACAAGTCACACTCTCTCAGACACAGAGGAAGACAAATGCAAACATCCTCTGAAGAAATCTTCTCAAGAAAACTACATGATAGGTTCCCTTTAGGGTCACCATAAGCTAGAAATGACTAAAAGGCCATTTCCGCACTGGACTATTATAGCGCTATTATTCTGCTTTCAACATCCTATGGAATCCTGGGGTTTGCAGTTTAGGGAGGGGCTGGCCTCCCCCTCCCTAAACTGCAAACCCCAGGAGTCTCTAGGATGTTGCAAGTGGAATAATAGCGCTATTACCGTCCAGTGCGGAAATGGCCAAAGGCATGCAGCTGCAGGAGTCTCAGTGCAACACTCAGCCTTCATATCATGCTGGCTTTCACAACAGCTAGACAAACCGCAAACTCATAAAAGGCACAGTGAAACCACAGCGGGTAGATGTGGTTTTACTGGTGGCTGAAAAGAGAAGAGAGTGAATGAATCAAACAGGAAAGGACATTGCACAAACTTGCTGCTACAGAAAAAACCCTTGATCTTCATTTATGTCTGCCGTATTTTGGAATATGGAGAATTATATATAGCAGAGTCTCTGATACTGAGTGTAATGGCCAGAGAAGTCCATATGGGATTACATCATTTTAAGGTAACCTAGCTGAAGACTGTTTCATGCATTGCAGTTGATCTCCTCATTCAGTCTTTTGAACAGGGCCTCTGGACGAGTTGGGAGCTAACTGTAGAAGGTAAATACAAAAATTATATGATCTAATCTGCAAGTTCTGCATTCCAGTAAATTATTTTTTAAGTGTTACGAATCATAGAATCATAGAGTTGAAAGAGGCCACAATGGCCATCGAGTCCAGCATCCTGCTACACGCGTACACACACTCAAGGCACCCCAGGAAATGGCCATCCAACTTCTCTTTGAAAACCTCCACCACACTCTGAGGCAATAACGTATTCCACTGTTGAATGGCTCTTACCATCAGGAAGTTCTTCCTGATGTTTGGTGAAATCTCTTTTCCTGTACTTTGAATCCATTGCTCCGTGTCCTAGTCTCTGGAGCAGCAGAAAACAAGCTTGCTCCATCTTCAACATGACATACCTTCAAATATTTAAACATGGCTATCATGTCACCTTTTAATCTCCTTTTCATCTCAAAATGGCTAGCTGGCTTTAATGTCAACTGTGAATAAGAGTCTGGGCAACTTCCTTGTTTGGACAGCAGATCCCAGAATAAGCAGTGGGGCATGCTGGCTGGGGGATTATGGGAGCTACAGTACAAAAATGTATGATATGGCAACATCAGCTCCCAACCAGCATTAGAGGCAGACTCCATATGGGCTGTTCTGATTCCCATGTCACAGGCAACAGAATTATTCCAGAAAGGTCCTATCAGTTAGAAGGTTACACTCATTAGCATATGGCTAAATGCGCAGGTTCCTGGGATGGCTAGATGGGTAAAATATAACAGCCAATGGAAAATCAGGGGCAGAAGAGCAATTCCCTTCTATGGGGAAACAGCAGCTAGCTTTGAGGGATGTTATATGAGCAGCCCTCGCCATAGAAACAATAGGCAGTAGCAGTAGCATGTGTATTTCTATACTGCTTATCAGCTAAGTGCTCTCTAAGCAGTTTACAATGTATTTAGCTAATTGCCCCCAACAAGCTGGGTATTCATTTTACCAACCTGCGGAAGGATGGAAGGCTGAGTCAACCTGGAGCCCGGCAGGATCGAACTCACAACCTTGTGGCTGCAGTACCGGCATTTAACCACTGCGCCACCAGGGCTCCAATGCCACCAATGGAACCTCGTTAGCCCTATTGCAACAGGTGAGCCAAATCAGGCAGGTCATCTTAGGAAATATAATGGCCCACGATTACATATTAGCCTTAAAGGGGGCTGTCTGAGTAGTAACAGGATCTGAATGTTGCATGTTTGTGAATGACACCAAACCCATAGCAGAGATCAATGCCGGTGGAATAGAAGAGGTAGTCCAAAAAGCAAAAGAGGAGACGTTCTGGAAGAAAATAGGCTTGACCGGTTATCTTACTAGTGGGGGGCCGATGGGGTGGTGGTGGTATAAATAGAAATTTGATAAAATGGCTAATTATATGCGTCATTGTTATAATGGTGTTGTATATGAGTATTAATAAATGCCTTGGACATGAAAAACTGAAAAGGAATAACTGATCAGTTAACCAAGAAAGATTAAGACCCTTTCCACACTAGACTGTTATAGCGCTATTATTCCACTTTCAACATCCTATGGAATCCTGAGGTTTGCAGTTTAGGGAGGGGCCAGCTGGTCCTCCCTAAACTGCAAACCCCAGGATTCCATAGGATGTTGAAAGTGGAATAACAGCGCTGTAACAGTCTAGCGTGGAAATGGCCTAAGTCAACAAAGTTAGAGCTTCTTGACGGTCAGAGCTGTCTGGCAGTGGAATATGCTGCCTGGGAGTGTGGTGGAGTCTCTTCCTTTGGAGGTTTTTAAGCAGAGGCTGGATGGCCATCTGTCAAAGGGAGGGCTTTGATGGTGTCTTCCAGCACGACAGAATGGGGTTGGACTGGATGGCCCTTGGGGGCCTCTTCCAACTCAATGACGTTGTGATTCTATAACCTAGCAAAATGGTTAAGTATTGCCTTGGTCTTCCTCCTGAAGAACAAACTGACATGGTTACATGTATTTCAGAGGAAGGACTGGGCGAAACCACCTCTGAGTATTCCCTGCCTAAAAAAACTCTAAGAAATTCATGGAGTTGCCATAAGTTGATAGGTGACTTGAAGGCACACAAACACACAGAGGTGGCCAAGGAACTGGAGAAGTAGGGGGCACCAGGGAATAGTTGTTTATCTTAACAGGAGACCATACATGACCAACTGACACCTAGAAGTCAAAGCTTCTTTTAGATATTTTAGTTTGATGGCATTTTCCCACCACATGCACTTTGCAACTGTGACTTGGCAACCTTGCCAAACTGTAACAGAGGGTACGAGTTTGTGGCTCGGGGCACCCATGTCCTTCAGATTCTCATCTGTCAGGGTGGGAGACAGAAATGCATTTCTTCCCTAAATAAAGTGGGATCCTTGATTCACAAACAGCTGGTCTTCTAATTTCTCCCAGAGTTACAAGGAACGGAGGAAAATCCCCTTCAGGGAACTTGTTCAAGATTTTGCAGTTGCCACACCTGGGCTGCTCTCTGGTTGGTTTGTCCCAACTAGATGATGATGATGGCAATAGATAGATAGACAGAAAGACAGATAGAGATAGATTGGATGGATGGATGGATGGATGGATGGATGGATGGATGGATGGATGGATGGATGGATAGATGGATGGATAGATAGATAGATAGATAGATAGATAGATAGATAGATAGATAGATAGATAGATAGATAGATAGATAGATAGATAGCACCATCACTGTACCTGACCCTTTACAAGCAAAAGAGCAATGAAACAGTTCCCTGCCATCAGGCTTACAATCTAATGAAGATGTGACGCAAAAGGAAAAGTGGATGATAGTGAGGGAACGGAATTATGTATGGCAGATGCTGCCTCTTCTTCTCTCCCTCCGAGGCCAGGGCAGGGGTAGTTGGGATGGAGGGAGGGCCTGTAAGCACTAAAAGAATACAGACAAAGTAGATACTGCTTCCCCAGCTTTTCCCTGGTCTACTCTGCAGGGCTGTTAAGAGATTCAGCACCCTGGACAATTCAGTTCACAGAGGGCATTGCCTGCTTAAATGTCCAAGCTAAAGGAACTCTCTCTCTGCCTCTCCGCATTTGCTCATCCAAAGTTCCTCCATGTTGAATTCTAGTCAACTTTAAACGTTCTTCCCCTTGTCAGCCCCTTGTCCTACTTGAATTATGCTGACATTAATTGGCAAAGTCAATACCTGGGTTCCCAGCGCTCTCTGTAACAATATTTCTTATTCTTCACTGCGAAGTGAATACATGTGTGACTCAGGGCTCATTGATGATTGTTAATCTGAAGCTACTTTATTAGCATCCATGTTTCAGAATTTTACCCTGGGAAAGCAGATATTCTTGCACATGTGCTGTAAGCTTTATGAGATCATTGTCACCCCGATTTATACAAAACTCTCCATTTAACAATGAAGGGTCCTTCTCTTTGCTCATGTAAGAAGTGGTTTTGACTGCGTTCTTCTTGAGAGGGGGGAGGTCCGTTTGGCCAAACTTGGGGACCTTTCCAGGCTGATTCAAAGCTCACTGGCAATTGCATAGACTACTTGGGGTAGTCCGTGGGCATCTAATATTTTAGGTCAGGCTCCATGTGTTTTTGAGGGTTCGAGGTAATGCAGACAAGTCTTCCATCCTCTTCTGAGCTTGGGCATAATGGAGCCCTGCCTACCTTTTCCCTTTGAGGCCAGGGCAGAGGCAGTTGGGATGGAAGGAGGGCCTTGCATCTGCTTTTAGGCTTGGGCAAGCATAGACTCCTGCAATCAATTGTGGAATGAGGGGTCAACATGTAGGTAAATCTAATGGATTCAATGGGTCTACTCTGGTGAGGACTAAAAGTGAATCTGAGCCCTTCGCTCAAAGGCCGGGAAGCATAGCTTGAACGGGGTGTCATACTTACGGGAAGGTAAAAAAGAGGCAGCTGAGACCCATGAGGGTGCTGAAATGAAAAGAGGCAAAGATGCCGGAGGTGAGGGCATGGCATCCATCTTGACTGGACCCCATGTCTCAAGGAAAAGCTGTTGGGGCAACGGCCAGGCCATGCCTGGATGGAACCACGCTCCATCTATTGCCATGGTGAGACTGTGACATGGCACGGGGTGGGGGCGGAGAAGGAAGGGGGATTCCTTTACTGTGGAGCATCACCAACCATGGATGATGCCCACTAATCGGTCCAAGGAACAAAGGATTCTGGGAGTTGACAGTTTTCCCTCCCAGTGCACACCCCAACAAAGTTTGACACCATCTCTTCTTGTTTTAATACAACAGTGGGCAGAGCAAATAATTCTGCTGCTGCTGCTGACAATAATAATATTTTATTTGTTACTTGCCTCTTCCCAGGGTTCGAGGTGGGGTACAACACAGATGCAATTAAAAACAATTTATAACCAAAATACATTAAAATACAAAACTATTTAAAATACAAATATCTCATAATTAAAGTACATCATAATTAAAAATACAATTAAAAGTACAAATACAATTAAAAGTACTATTAAAAATATAATTAAAAATAAGCCTGCTGGAAGAGATAGGTCTTCAGCACTTTTTTGGATTTGGACAGTGTCTTGTGTTGACTCTCTTCCGGCAGGTCATTGCCTGGGGAACAGCAAACCGAGGGCATTCGCTCCGCAGATAAGAATTCTGCCCCTTCTGTGAAAATTTCCTTCAGCCTGTAGATGTGATTCTACCATGGTGGTTGTTGTTGTTGTGTGCCTTTAAGTCGTTTCCAACTTGTGGTGGTGTTGGCTTACAATATACATGAAGAAAAGAAAAGTAATAACTACAAATGATTTACATAACTTTAAAGTAGGCAGTGAAAACATGGAAGTAATTCAAGGTTTTCCATCCCTTGGCTCAGTCATTAATCAGAATGGAGACTGCAGTCAAGAAATCAAAAGAAGGCTAGGACTTGGAAGGGCAGCTATGAAGGAACCAGACAAGCTGTGCTAGATGTGGTGCTGAAGAAGAGTTCTACAGATACCCTGGACTGCTAAAAAGACAAATATAAATAGGTCCTAGAGCAAATCAAGCCTGAACTCTCTCTCGAAGTCAAGATGACTACATTGAGACTGTTGTACGTTAGACTGAGAAGACATGACTCACTAGAAAAGACAATAACGCTTGGTAAGGCAGAAGGCAAGTAGATAGACTCAATCAAGGAAGCCCTGTCTCTGAATCTGCAAGACCTGAATTGAGCACTGGCAATAGGGTGACCGGGAGGTCTTTCAGGGTGGCCATAAGCTGAGGTTGACTGGATGGCAGTTAACAGCAACGACGATTTGGATCTGCTTGCTAGGACTGAAAAAGTGTGGAGGAAAGGAAGGAGTGGTGGATTTAGTTTTTGGACAGAGAAGGATGGTGATTCCAGGGAGAGACAGAGAACAGAGAGAGGGAGAGGGCTTAATGAGGAAGGAGAGAAATCATGGTGCCTATTGTAGAAGTGTCATAGAAAAATGTAGAAACTTTCTTTTTCCCCCTTCTGTTCTTTTCCTGTATTCTGCCATGTCTCCCACCTGGCAGGGACAGTCCTCATTGAACCTTTGTCATCCTACTATTCCAGCTGCTTTTAAAATTTCCCAGTTTCTCCCTCATCCTGCTTTCCCCCTTTGTCCTTAGCTTACTTCAGGTGATGCAAACTGAGGCCATTTCTGCACTGCATTGTTATAGTGCTATTATTCTGCTT
This sequence comes from Iguana delicatissima, assembly GCA_948472985.1. NCBI lineage: Eukaryota > Metazoa > Chordata > Lepidosauria > Squamata > Iguanidae > Iguana > Iguana delicatissima. The sequence continues at coordinate 52,941 of CAOKZL010000566.1, read as the reverse complement.
TCAACCTCCTGTGGAATACTGGGGTTTGCAGTTTACTGAGGCCAAAGAGCTCTCTGGCTGAGACTTCTAAAACCCTCTCCCTAAACTGCAAACCCCAGGATTCCCTAGGAGGTTGAAAGTGGAATAATAGCACTATAACAGTGTAGTGCAGAAATGCCCTGGGTTCAAAGTGCCAAAACAGTTTACATTCCATTAACTCAGTACAGGGGAGAGGAGAGAAGGAGGTGCAACCTGGCCTTTCCCAGGAAGCTCAGGCAAAGGCAAACTGCTGCAGCCTCTCCTCGCCTGTGTGTTCCTCTTCATTCACAACTTTCCCCATCTTGGCTACTTTCTGATGTTGCATGGCCACACATGTCCCAGTTTGCTAAAGCTTGCTGAAAGCCCAGGCTTCTTTCTCACTTCTCCCCACTTCCTTGTGCAAGTCTCCCTAACGACTGAATTGGTCATATCACCTCTTGTCTATTTCTGTGCCACAATACTATCCAGCCCTCTCCTCTCTTTCTCTTTCTCTTTCTCTTTCTCTTTCTCTTTCTCTTTCTCCTAGTTTGCCACTCCACCCTAACCCATCCCAGATCCAAGTCCATCACCCATTTCTTTTCCCGGCTCCTTCCCCCATTCCTGGCTCTCTCTGTCATGCAAATTCAAACCCCTTTTGATCCCTGACTATAGTGTCAGCTTCATTAAAAGTTGCCGGGTCAGCCGTGTTGCCCATAAACCTCCCTCCCCAAAAGTTCCGCACTACAGTTTATGTTATAGGGTTATTGTTCCGCTTTCGATCTCTTGTGGAATTCTGGAGTTTGCCAAAGAGCTCTTTGGCTGAGGATTCTATACGTCCCTCCCTAAACTGCAAACCCCGGGGATTCCGTAGGATGTTGAAAATGGAATAATAGCACTATAACAGTGTAGTGCAGAAAGGCCCTACTGTCTCAGAAGGTCCTTCTCTGGAAGACTTTAAAGAGAGGCTGGATGGGCATCTTTTGGGAGTGCTGTAATTCTGTAATTCCTGCATGGCAGAATGGGGTTGGATGAGAGGTCTCTTGAGGTCTCTACTAACTATGAGATTCTATGACAGCTGCTTTAAAGTTTATACCTAAACCCAGAACTGATCTACCAGTCCCACAGCAAAACGCCTACCATCTGTTGCTGCCAGGAAGCAGCTCTATGTGTAAAATAACAAGGCGGGATGGGGGGGAGGATATAGGGCAAGAGGCCTGCGGAGGAGGAAGACTGGCAGCGATTTGTGTGGCCTATTGCCAGTGTGACATTGGAAACACCCTTCACTCCAGATTGCTGCCTCCCCTCCCCTCCCCTCCCCTTCCTGGTTCATTAACCCAGGTGGCACATGTTTGAAGCTGACTCGGCCTCCCTGTCAGTGAACCCGCCTGTATGCCAGCAAAGGGAGAGGACGGAGGAACAGAGAGGACCGCTGAAATGTGAATCAATTTTTTAAAAAAGAAGAAAGAGGGGAACAGTTACTCTGATATTTTCTCAGCAGAGGGACTGAGTGGTAGGACTCTGACCCTGCTGTGCAAACACGGGGCAGAGCAGGTCTGCAGTGGCTCGAGAGGGAATTTAGGACATTTTTTGCTGCTGGAGTGAGCAAGGATCCCGAGGGAACTCTTTGGGGGAAAAGCTCAGAAAGGAAGAATTAGCATGGAGTCTTTGGAAGATCTGGCGCAAGATCCCCGGTAAGTACCACGGAGGATCCCTCTGTTTTTTGTAGGGATCCCTGGACAGCGGACAGTCCTTGCTTCCCCTCTGTGGGATTTCGGGCAACTGCTGCTCAGTCCTTCTGCCTGCAATGCCATAGTGGGCAGAGAACAGTTGGAAAGAGGCTGCCGAGCAAGGCTTGACCTCCAAACCTATTTTTGTGCTGAGACATTGGCCCTTTCATACTACACCATTATAGCACTTTGGTTCCACTCCTATGGGATCCTGGGATTTGTAGTATGGCAAAGAACTAGAGCTCTCTGGTTGAGAATTCTGAATGTTCCTCCCTGAACTGCCAATCTCAGGATTCCACGGGATGTTGCCATGGCAGTTAAAGTGGAATCAAAGTGCTGTTATTGTGAAATGTAAAAGAGCCCTTAGTCTTAGTGGGGACTGGTAGCTTACATGTTGAGACTGTTATGGGTTTAAGTCTGAACTTTAATGGAGGTGTCCAAAGTGCTGATCCCCAGTCACCTACTCTCCCTAGATGACTGAGATCTCTTGATAATCTTCTTTTAAAAATAGAAGTGGGTCTTGTTCCTATTCTTTTGCAAAAGCAAGCAAGAAGACCTTTTGTTTTGAGTGCAGCATTTTACAAAGAAAATTTTCAGAAAGATCTGGGGATATTTGTAGAGTAGAGATGGAAAGGCTTCTTCCATTCCACTAGGTTTTAGTGTTATATATTTTAGGAAAGAATAAGCGTTCTGGGTTTCTTTGAACGTGAGCTTTAACGTTGAGATTAAATTCTCCTATTTTAGTTGAAACTGTGACCGTGAATGAATTAAACACTTGCTCAGGGGTCCACAGATCCCACAAGGAGGAGGAGCATTGCTTGCTCCCACTGTCTTCTGGTGTCCTTGCCCTCCCTTGTCCCTTTTGCCGATGTACTAGAAACTGTGGAACTTGTAGTTCATGATATAGATTGTCAAACAGAGGAAGATACATCTCTCTGCCACTCAGGGTCCTTTCACAGTAACCTATTACGGCACTATTATTTCAACAGTCATGGCAACCTCCTATGGAATCCTGGGATTTGCAGTTGAGGGAGGGGGCACTTAGAATTCTCAACCAGGGAGCTCCTGGGCCTCGCTAAACTAGAAGTCCCAGAATTCCAGCGAACGTTGCCATGTCCGTTAAGGTAGAATACTGCAGTCTGATAGTGTAGTGGGGTCAGGCCCCCTCAGTCTCTCAAACAGGCCTTAACTGCACAGATAGACACATACCTTTTCCCCAACATGGCTTCTGATCGGCTCCTGCAAATTTTCAGATGACAGATCTATAGATGATGAGTAAATGAGTTTCTCCAAATATCCCCAGGAGACCCGGCGTGATGGAGTGGTTTGGGTGTTGGACTACAACCCTGGAGACCAGGGACCCTTCTGCACTAGACTGTTATAGCGCGATGATTCCACTTGCAACATCCTATGGAATCCTGGGGTTTGCAGTTTTGGGAGGGGCCGGTTGGCCCCTCCCGAAACTACAAACCCCAGGATTCCATAGGATGTTGCAAGTGGAATCATAGTGCTATAACAGTCTAGTGCAGAAATACAGCCGGGTTCGATTCCCCCGTTCAGCCATGGAAACCCACTGCGTACCCTTTCAGCCCCAGAAAGCCCCATGATAGGTCATCTTAGGGTCACCATAAGTTGAAAACGACTTGAAGACACAAAACAGTAAAAAATATTCCCAGGCATGACTTAATAGCTTCTACAGATCATCTTCAGTTCTTCCCTCCCAGTGATGGGGGTTGTAGCTTGGGCTGAGCCACTCTGGATTCTTGGCAGCGCATCTAGCTCAACGTGTTCAGCTCTGATTGTCCAAGGTGGCTCTCCAGGATTTCAGCCAAGGAACTTTGCTAGCCCCACCCAGGAATCTCTGGCATTCTCTTGAGGTCCTCCTGTTGAGCTTTCAAAATCAGTCAAGGTTGTGTGTGGTCAGGATGGTCTTGCCGTATCCTGTATCCCGCTTGAGCCACTCTCTGTCTGTTCCACAGGTTCCCCTCTGAATTGGTCCGTATGCTCATTTACAACTTCAGCATCCCAGCCGCCTGCTTTTCCAATCCTCCAAGGGCTCTGCAGTGGCTGCAGCGTAAGTCTGGCTAAAGATGCTTCTGGACATCGGCTGTCATCCTGCTGTGGCCCCCCTGCAACCTCAGACGTGAAGGGCGAGATCTTGCATCATCAGACATTGCTGGATCATCACTGTCTCCCCATTTGACCTGCCCCCAAACCCACCTTAGAAGCCAGGCAGCCACACCAACAGAAGGAGTTCTGAGGCACGCAAGGTTGGAGCATTGAATGAAGATGCATCCAGCCCCTTCCTGCTAGCGAGCTGCTTTTCCCACCATGCCCCACTGGCAGGAGGTGTGTGGATCACTGTTCAGCACTCCACTCCGTGGCGCCCCAGAACTCCTTCAAGTGGTGCAGCTGCCCAGCTTCTTAGGAGGAGCATTTGCAGTTGCTGCAGTGGGGTCTTATCCATAAATATGAGTTGCAATATATATGATGTTGTAGGTCTGGACTACAGCATCATAAAAACTGAACCGGATAGCTGATGAATTTTATGGGGGTTTCAGACAGTGCGGGCATCCAGATATAAGGATGCCTGCCCGTTGTTTCCTCCAGCTGGTTGTCCCTCAAAATAAAATAAAATATAAAATAACAAAATAAAATAAAACTTTCTTAAGGAATGAAAGATGGAAAAGCAGAGCTGGGAATGCTTTTTTGGATTTCAGTTCCCATAATTCCTTAGTTAATGGGGATTCTTGTTTTTATTGTTAAAAAAGTAACAACAAGCTCTGGGAAGGGCCGTGTGTTATCTTTTGACAAATAGCACTTAAGAGACCTTCCTCTAAAACAGTGGTTCTCAACCTGTGGGTCCCCAGATGTTTGTGGACTTCAGCACCCAGAAGCCCCAGCCACTATGGTCAATGCTCAGGGCTTCTGGGAGCTGAAGTCTAGAAACATCTGGGGACCCACAGGTTGAGAACTGCTCTAAAAAGATGCAGTTTAAGAACAGGAGAGAAAAAAATGTTGCATTCACTTTGCTTCTCAGAAGAAGGGCCAGTCTTATTTAACGTATTTAATATTCTGCCTTTCTCCCAGGGTGAGACCCAAAGTACAGCTTAAAAAAAGGAGTGGTTGGAGATTTTTATCTGATGTGCAGCATCCGAATTCAGTTCAAGGTCATGGAAGTGGGGCTGTGTCGGGGATGCCTTTGAGCTTGGGGATGTGCCTTCTCGGCTGATCTGTTTTACATGACATCCTTCCAGATATTTAAAGATACCTATTTTACTCCTTAATCTTTTCTTTTCCAAACTAAACACGCCCAGTTCCACGAGAGGTTCCGCTTAAGGCTTGGCTTCCAGACCTTTTGTTGAATGCACAGCTGCTGAAGGGTGTGGTAGGACTCTTTCCGTTGTGCGTTTGGGTGCACATTAGCTGTGTCACATTGCTGTTCAATACAAAGATTGCACAGCGCAATCAAAACATATCTTTACATGTGGAGATTTGTGCTATGCAACAAAGGTCTGGAAAGCCTTTGTGAACCAGGTATGTTTAGGTTGGAGAAGTGAAGACTGGGAGTTGACTAAGGCCGTATCTGCACTATGATTCCACTTTCAACATCCCATGGAATCCTGGGGTTTGCAGTTTCGGGAGGGGCCAGCTGGCCCCTCCCAAAACTGCAAACCCCAGGATTCCATGGGATGTTGAAAGTGGAATCATAGAACTCTAACAGCCTAGTGAGGAAGTGGCCATAGGGTCAACATATCTGAGTGTTCACATATCTGAAAGGATGTCATGATGAAGATGGGGCCAGCTTGTTTTCTGCTGTTCCTGAGACTAGGACGCAATCCACTGGTTTCAAATTACAAAAAAGGAGATTCCACCTAAACAGGACTCCTTTCCTGTAACATCTGTTCAGGAATGGAATAGACTGCCTCCTCCACCATAGGAAGTCTTTCAACAGAGGTTGGAAGGGCATCTTTCAGGGTTGTTTTAGTTACGTATTTCTGCATGCCAAGGGGTTGGACTGGATGGCCCGTGTGGTCCTTTCCACCACTAAGCTTGAAGCAGCCGCCTAAAATAGCCGGCGCTGAGCGGAGCAGGATGGATGGAGCTCTGTACGCCACGCGATTTACCCTGTGCCTCCTAAGTGGGTGAAGCTGCCTACTTGTTATGCCCTGGCTAACTTGAACTGAATATGTTTGCTCAAAGTTTCAAAACAGAAGCGTTTATTTCAGAAAAGCAAGCAACGCAGCAACATGACAAAAACATTGCAGAGACTGGAGTGTTACAGTTGAGCACAAGCGTTATATCTTTTCTTTCGAAATTTAGCACACACATCATAGATTGGTCATCAACCCGCATGTCCGATCGTTTGTGGCAGTTTCCGAGGCATATAATCCTTAACATACTTTTCACAATGTTTTAGGCTAGTCCTGTCCCTCCTCATGGTGGTAACATCAGCTTGCTGTTTCTTACAGAGCAGAGCATTGTGGACCTTGGCATCACTGGCATGGCGACTTTCCTTACTCTCCTGTCCATCATCATCTTCACAGAAGACGCCCTGTATCTTTCTAAGAAGGTCCGCTGTTTTGTCAAGATGAAAACCCTCATCTGGAGCAGCTCTGGACCTACCGTAAGTGACCTAACCCTTGATATCTGATGAACAAAGAAAAGAAGATTTTTGTCCTTTAAGTATTTGAAAGGATGTCATATGGAAGATGGGACAAGCTTGTTTTTGTTGCTCCAGAGCCTAGGACATGGAGCAATGGTTTCAAACTACAGGAAAAGAGGTTCTATCTAACCATTAGGAAGAATTTCCTGATGGTAAGAGCTGTTTGACAGTGGAGTACACTGCCACCTTGGGAATGTGATGGAATCTCCTTCTTTGGAGGTTTTTAAACAGAGTCTGGATGGCTATCTGGTGGGCGTGCTTTGGTTGTGTCTTTCTGCATGGCAGAATGGGGTTGGACTGGCTGGCCCTTGGGGTCTCTTCCAGCTCCAGGGCCATTTCCGCACTAGACTGTTATAGTGCTATTATTCCACTTTCAACATCCTATGGAATCCTGGGATTCGTAGGTTAGGGAGGGGCCTCAAAGGCCATCCTCAAAGGCCCCTCCCTAAACTGCAAACCCCAGGATTCCATAGGATGTTGAAAGTGGAATAATAGCGCTATAACAGTGTGGTGCGGAAATGGCCTAGGATCCTACAATTCTAAGCTGTGTTCTGCTCTGCTGCTGACTCCCGTGTTCCCTTTACTCTTCTCTCTCTGCCAGGTTGTTTCCATCTTTTGTGCTGTGGGGCTCTGGATTCCTCGGGCCATGGGGGTGGTGGAGATGGCCATTACCTCGTGAGTACCCTCTTGGAGTGACCCTTATTCTCATTTGGGCAGCACCCTTGTTGACAAAGAGTTTTGTGGTAGAGGTAGCTCAGTGGTATGGTTTCTGCTTTGCACGGAGCTCTGCGTTCAACCCCTCGTAACTCATACTTGGACAAAGAAGGAATCTTGCTCCCAAACCCTAATTGTATGTCGGTAGTTTGTTCATTTCAGCTAGATCGGTCAGTTACAGCACCCAATCCTTGTTTGTAGGAATTACGTTGCCAGTCAGAGCGGACACTGCCAAGTGTCTTATGGTCCTTCTGTGACTATCATACCACCCTGAACACACCCAATATCTTCTAATTTCAGAAGCTAAGGAGGACCAGGCTTGGTTGGCACTTGGGTGGGGGGACACCAGGGAGTATATCTGAGCAGAGCTCAGAAAGGATCCTACCTAATACCCTGAATGGCCACAGTGGCCAGCCAGAATTGATACTCTTGGACTAGATGGACCAATAGTCTAGGGAACTTACCATAAGAGGCAGATAAACCCCAACAGGATAACAACACTTTTGACTGGGACTTATTACATGACCTCATTCCTCTTCTGTTGTTCTCCTGGTAGAGGCCATTTAGAAAGTGTTTCTTTTATTAACACAAAAAATCCATTAATGACCTCCTTGTAAAACACTTTCTTTTTTTAATTTTATTTTTTATCAAATAAGTATTTAAAAAAATATACATGATAATCATTGATATACGTTACACGTACATAGATCTTGATAATAAAACACATACTGTATAAGCAAATAGCACTTATCAAGCTAATGAAACATCTAAGTTCCTTCCTTGCTTCCTTCCTTCCTCCCTCCCTCCCATCATAAAATACTGAGTACTTGTATTTTTTAAAGGTACTTTTAAAGTACTTAAAAAAAAAGTTATCTGTATTTATCCTTCCTGAATCAAACCATAAAGTCGTAAATAGGCTTTCCCCTCTTTTTAAAAATCAGGGAAAAATTTATAGATCCAAAATTTCACTTGAAATTAATAATTCGGTTACTTTCTAACCTTGTTATAACTTATCCTTATCATTTTTTATTGAAAGAACACTATTTTTTTCACTTTTTGTTTTGACAAAACATCATTATGGGTGCCCATTCGTCTATCATTCTCTCATCTGGTGTCTCTTTAAGTAAAAAGTAAAACACTTTCCAAATGGTCTCCCACGGGGAGAACAACAGAGGAGGAATGATGTTGTGTGATAAGCCCCAGACAAAGATGCTTTTGTCCTGCTGTAATGGTGGTTTGCCTGCGTCGTCTGTGTAAATCAACGACTCTCGAGACAGGTGTCTTGCCCGATTTGGGATGCTTAGCAGGGTCTCTTCTGATTTGGACTCAGGTAGCAGACCTCGATGGGTCTCTAGTAAGGACGAGGAAAGATTCCTGCTTATACTCTGAAGAGTCACGGCTGCCGGTCAGAACTGACAAAACTAGGGTCAGTGGACCAGCGGTGTGACTCATGTGTGATGCAGTCCTGGGGGTGCGGCTATCTGAAGTAGGTTGCTAGGCAACCAGAATAGCCCCTCAGCAGAGAAGCCCCGCCCAGTAGCATGTGGGAGGAGCTTATGGCTGAGAGAACAAGTTATATAAAGCCAGGTGCCTGGAGGTATTGGGATCCCTTTAGTGAGAGCCTGGCAAGATGCTGCGGAGTAGAGTCCCTCCGTCAGCCAGAGAGCGCGGCTGTGTTGGGAGGTTTAGTTCTTACTGGAAGCCTAGTAAGAGGCAGAAGAGTGATTGAACCCTAGGAGAGTCTCAAGAGAGAGTGTGACCTAGATTGGGGGTTGAGCCTTTGGTGGGAGTTTAGCCAGAGGGGCTGTTATATGAGAATTGTTCCTTTTATGAAAGTCTAAAGATATAATCAAACTGTTTCTGAGCAGGGAGTTAACTGTTGATACTGTCTGAAGAGTGCACTGAGGAAATATATCAACATGGAACTGCGCATACTACTTTATTCTTATTGTTATCTTAATAAGGCTTTGGATATGGAACTCAAAGCCCCCCACCACAAACTGCAAACCCCAGGATTCCATAAGAGGTTGAAAGTGGAATAATAGCACTATAACAGGCTAGTGCGGAAATGGCCAGACTCAGCTTGAGCTGTATGCAGTATATAGGGTAACACAGAAAACATGCTACCATAAAATAATAATAATAATAATAATCATCATCATCATCATCATCATTATCATTATGTGGTTCTAAATAACAATGATGTAGACTCAAGTTGATAGACTCAAACTCAAGTCAGACTTAAGTCACTTCAGTGACTCGACTCAGACTCAACTCGGCCATAAATGATGCACTGACTCGACTCGACTCAACTCAACTCGAGACTTGTATATTTTTAATGACTGACTTGCTGCCCTCAGTTCAGTAGCACAACGCATTCATCCCAAAACCTTATGACTTCGAACAGTGCCTCCACTGCCTTTTGCCTACTAGTCACAGGACAATCTGTCCCAAGCCCAAAATGTGGGTGCATTTCTCAGGGAGGAACAGCAAATGGGTTAGGCAACGGGCTTGAGACAGGCTTGTCTGTCCCTGCATATCGGAGGAACGTTCTAAAATGTTTCCTAAGAGCAAAAACAAGGCTCGCCCCCAGTGTGCCGGGGGCATTTCTCAGAGGGGAACAGCAAATGGGTTGGGCAACGGGCTTGAGGAAGAAGGATCCTTCCTTCTAAAGCTTTTGAAGCTTCAGGAATGGGGAGTAAGATAGGATCCTATTCCCTACTTCCAAAGCTGCGGATGGCAAAATTGCAAATGGAGAGAGCCAACTCTGCTTAAATTGTTAAAACTGAATTCACTTCACTCTATCCAATAATTCTGGATTTTGACTGGGGCATAAAGTGGGCTTCCAGACTTGAGACTTGACTTGAAAGTATCTTCAAGGACTTGAGACTTGACTTCAGACTTGACGGTAGAGACTTGGCACATGGCTTGAGACTGGGAGTAAAAGACTTAAATACATCACTGCTAAGCAAACATCGAAAACTCTCATCCTTTTACACCAAGGTGGTGCTATAAGTGGGGAGGCAGAGCTGGGTGGTGAAGACAGGGCGCCTTATCAGACTGGGAATTGCCACACCGATCTGGGAGAAGTAAGAGCCTGTCACATCAGGTGAAGCCAACTGCCTCTGTGTCGTGGGTCTCTGGGTCCCTTTCTCACAGTAGCTGGTGGTGGAACTGAGAGAACCGGTCGCTGGGGAAGTACCAAAGGCCCTCTTTCTTTCCCCCCGTTGCCCTTCCAGGTACTTTGCTGTCTGCTTCTACCTGATGACGCTGATCATGGTGGAAGGAATGGGAGGCAAGGCAGCCGTGCTCAAGGCCCTGAAGGACACCCCCGTGAGGATCAGCACCGGCCCGTGCTGCTGTTGCTGCCCTTGCTGCCCCCCCATCACGATGACCAAGTGAGTGAAGCGTCATCACATCTGATCCTTTGTCTCGTTTTGGAAGCCGAACAGCCATCGGAACAGCTGAACTCCTGAGACGTAGGCCATTTCCGCAGTAGGGTGTTATAGCGCTATTATTCCACTTTCAACATCCTATGGAATCCTGGGGTTAGCGCTATAACACCCTACTGCAGAAATCATAGAATCACAGAGTTGGAAGAGACACCAGGGGCCATCCAGTCCCACCCCTGCTATGCAGGAACACCCATCAAAGCATTCCCAACAGATGGCCATCAGCCTCTGCTTAAAAACCTCCAGAGAAGGAGACTCCACCACACTCCACTGAGGCAGCAGATTCCACTGCTGGACAGCTCTGACCGTCAGGAAGTTCTCCCTCAGGTTCAGGTGGAATCTCCTTTCCTGCAGCTTGAATCCATTGCTCCTTTTCCTAGTCTCTGGCGCGGTAGAGAACAAGCCTGCTCCCTCCTCAACATGGCATTCCTTCAAATATTTAAACATGGCTATCATGTCCCCTCTTAACCTTCTCTTCTGCAGACTAAACATACCCAGCTCCCTAAGGCCAAGCTTTGTTCACAGAGGGTTTGCCTTTGCCTCCCTCTGAGGTTAAGAGGGTGTGACTTGCCCAAGGTTATGCAGTGGGTTTCCATGGCTGAGTAGGAATTCGAACCCTGTTTTCCAGAGTCATAGTCCAACACTCAAATCAATGCACCACACTGGCTCTCCATAATTTAATTTAAATCCTGCTTTTCTCTGAGCACGAGGTCCAAAGTAGCTTGCAACCATTTAAAAGCACAGTACAGCTGAAAAACAACCACCACCCCATTAATACAAAAGCTAAAACACAATTAAACAAGATTGCTATTTTTTTTTAAAAAAAGTTCTAAAAAACACAAGTTAAAAGCAATTTCAAAAAACTGTTAAAAACATAATAAAGTAGAAACAGAACACACACACACACTTAAAAGATTCAGCTGCTGCAAGATATTAAAAACCAATTGCCTTTGTAAGTAAAAATGTCTTTACCTGCTGGTGGAAAGGCAACAGAGAGGGGGCCAACTAGACCTCCCGGGGAAAGGAGTTCCACAACTTGGGAGCAGCCACACAGAACGCCTTGTCTCTTGTGTTCTCACCAAATGTGCCAGTGATGGTGGTGGGGATGAAAGCAAACTCTTCCCCACAGATCTTTAATCTTATATAAGAGCTGTTTGGGAACCAGTTGCCTAGAATGCTGGTGGGGTCTCCTTCTCTGGCTGTCCTTATAAAGAAGCTGGACATCTAACAACCATGGATACCCTAGCTGGAGATCCTGCATTGAGCAGAGGGTTGGACTCAATGGCCCAGCAGGCTCTTGCCAACTGTATGACTCTTAGTGTCAGGAACCGAAATCACACACACAAAAGTAACAGTGCTAATACACTATTTATTAGGAGTGTGATGAGTTGTACAGGACTTCAGTGAGTGAACTGAAAGCAATTAGCAAAATCCAAAAATTAGAAGCAAATAGTTTCCCTTTCCACCTTTGGCTGGTAGTGCTTATCAGTGCTGCATTCCTAGCTTTGTTTATCTAATGGTCTCTGGTTCCCATACTTTGTTACAAGCAAGCAGTTAATTAACTCCTACTCCATACTGAAATATGGAGGGCTACTCCACACCTAGTCCCTACTTTGTCCCGTCATGCTCCAGTGGTGATCCCACCAGCAGCTCTGCTGGGAAGGGAGTGCAACAGGAGTGCTCCCCTCCACACTGAACTGTTTCCTTGCCAAAGAAAGCACGATGGACATGCCTCTTCCTTCTGCAGGGCAGCTGGGCACTTTCCCAGGCTGCACTGGGGCAGGTAGTGCCTCCATCACATTTCTGGGGCTTCCACAGGTTAGGTAAGTGCAGGATGGTTGCATGATTGTGGGCCATTGATGGGGAAAACCTATCAACGATTTAATCTGCAGTTGTGCCATCTGGTGATGGAAGGAGGACAGGACCAGGACATTGTCATGCAGAAACATCATTGCAGTTCCACTCCTCTCCTGTCCCCATGCCAGGGCATCCTGCAGAAAGGACCTAAGACTGAGCCGCGACAGGATTGCCCTTCTTAAATACCTCAAAGGCCATCACCAAGAAGAGGGGACAGGCCTGTTCTCTGCTGCCTCAGAGGGTAGGACTAGGTCTAACGGTTTTAAGTTGCCGGAATGTAGCTTTCGATTGAACATTAGAAGGAAGCTCTTGATAGTGAGACAGTTCAGCAGTGGTACTCATTGCCTGGAGAGGTGGTGGGATCTTGGATGTCTTCAAAGAGAGGTTGAGAAGCTACTTGCTGGAGGTGCTATATGTGGAGATCTTGCATTGAGCAGGGGGTTGGGCTTGATGGCCCATCTAGCATTCTCTGATTCTATAGATCTTTCTGCTCATTGATTAGACTTGGCATTGTTTGACTGAATGCCATACTCTGTGGCACCGTAGTTGATGCTAAATGGCTCTTGCTTGATGACATCTGACATCATGGAGAGCCATCCCTAAGGCCATTTCTTCACTACACTGTTATAGTGCTATTATTCCACTTTCAACATCCTGTGGAATCCTGGGGTTTGCAGTTTAGGGAGGAGCCTTGAGAATTCTCGGCCAGAGAGCTCTTTGGCCTCAGTAAACTACAAACCCCACAATTCCACAGCATGTTGAAAGTGGAATAATAGCACTATAACAGTTAGCGCGGAAATGGCCTAGGTCTCTGATTTCTGAGGGCGCGGGATAGTCCTGACCTGGCATACCTCAGCAGAGATTGCCAGGAGGAATGCCTCCTGAAGGAGACCTTGGGGCACCACTGCAGCTGCTAGTCAGAGTTGATAGTATAGGGCAGTATGGATCAAGGATCTGGGTCAGTTTATGGGAGCTAACTATGTCCCTGTTTATACTACTCTGAACACACCCAATCTTATCTGATTTTGGAAGTGAAGCAAGATCAGGCCTGGTCAGTACTTGCATGAGAGACCACCAGGGAATGTATCAGGATCTCCAGGTATGCGTAGGAAAGGATCCTGCTTGAAAACTAGGAGAGCCCCAGCTGCCAGTCAGCATGTAATATACTGGACTACATAACCAAATCACCCCAAACTGGAAATAAGCAGAGGATTTAAACATTCAAACATGGTTCCAGGGGATTTTGGATTTGGCATTGTAGGAGAAACTGACCATGAACTCAAGGTATATCAAAGGAGAAACAAGTTTGTTGAAAACTGGTTCCAATTCATTGACTTATTTGAACAAGAGTGGACTTTGGATGATCCCTTTATATTGCCAGAAATTTTGGAAAGGCATGCTGATAACGTAATTAGGTTAGTGCTTTTGACGGAACCTTTAAGGATACTCCTGACCGACTGGACTTTGGCAGAACCTTAAAAGTACATGGTGATACTCATAGACCAACCATATACTTTCTTTGCCTACAAACTCTCTTTCTTGATATCTTGTTCTAAGATGCTTTCAATAGGAGAGTTAAAAAAATGGGAGAGAGAAAATACTGGGCAGTGGTTTGACTTGGTATAAGGCAGCCTTCTGTGTTCCTGTGAAGGTGAGAAGATGACAACATAGAACCTTTCCTAAGTTAATGTTCTCTCGAGGACCTGGGCCATTTCTGCACTGGACTGTTATAGTGCTATTATTCCACTTTCAACATCCCTGAACTGCAAACCCCAGGATTGCATAGGATGTTGAAAGTGGAATAATAGCACGATAACAGTCCAGTGCAGAAATGGCCCTGGTCTACAAATCTCATTGGGCCTTGGGCAGTATGGCCACGGCAGTGCTGATGCCGTCTGAGAATGGTAAGAATTGTAGCCCAAAATGGATGGAGGGCAGCTGCTTAGGGAAAGCAGTGTTAAAACCCTTGGCCCTCCAAATGTTCGAGGCTTCAACTCTCAGGATCCTTAGGTCTCGGCCATCCTGGCTGGGGATGCTGAGAGATGAATTCCAAAACTTCCGACTTTGAGGCACCACTGTGCTATTGCCTGCCAGTTAGTCATGTAAAATACTAAACTGAGGTTGTCGTACTTGGGCCTCATCATGAGAAGACGCGACTTATTAGCAAAGGCAATAATGCTTGATGGCAGCTAACACCTAAGGCAGGTCTGGGAAAATCTGCAGGCTGATAGATGCCAAAGCACTACTGTTTCCATCATCCTTCATTGTTGGTCCCTGTTAAAAAAATAATAAATGGAAGACATAACGGGGGGATATGAAGAGGAGGCAATGTTTTGTAAATTTAATGTATGTCTAAATGAAGACTATATGTATAAGATTTTAAAATGAAAACAAACAAACAAACAAAAGCAAATCAGGATAACTGGAGAGTATGGGATGTCAGCTTGATCTTTCATTGGGAGTCTCCTGCGAGCAAACTAAGTTCTCCTAACAGCCTCTACTCCTTTCCTACTCCAGAAAAAAACTTAGACTTCTGATCCTGGGCAGTTTCCAATATGCCTTCCTCCGGGGTGCTTGCGCATTTCTTGGGCTTGTTTTGAGCACGGAAGACCTGTACAACACAGCTGACGTAAGTAGAAAATTTATGGGCCCAAATCTAATCCAATCTAATCTAATTTAATTTATTTGCTATGGAGGATATTCCCTATGAGACTAAATATGCCAGGAATGGGGTTGGGCAGTTGTCTTTGACTTCATAGGAGACAGACTGCCTCAGACAGTTGGGCGGAGAGGAAGAGGGTGGCGCCATGCAGGATTTGGGTGAAAGAAGGGAAACTGGCCTGCTCCCAAGGTTCTTCTCCCCATATTTGTGCCCAGTAGGGTAGGTAATCCTGGATCATGAAGTTCTGTGTGTGTACCTTCCAAATTTTCCAATTTGGCAGAAACTGTCCTGGTTTAGTCCTCTGCAGTCCTACTTTTTCAGCTGCTTTCAAGATGTCCCAGTTTTTCTCCCCGCCTACATACCCCATTTGTCATCAGCTTACAGTTTGCTGCAAATTGATGCAAAGTTCAAAATTAGTGTGTATGCAACTCAGCAAGGGGAGGTGGCAGAATATCTTGCCCTTCTCCATAGGCTCAGGCAAAAGCAAACTCCCAGGCCATTTCCGCGCTAGACTGTTATCACGCTATTATTCCATTTTCAACATCCTATCGAATCCTGGGGTTTGCAGTTTAGGGAGTGGCCTCAAAGGCCATCCTCAAAGGCTGTCCTCAAAGGCCCTTCCCTAAACTGCAAACCTCAGGATTCCATAGGATGTTGAAAGTGGAATAATAGCATGATAACAGTCTAGTGCAGAAATGGCTGTAGTCTGTATGTGCTTCCTTATGAACAATTTCTGCCATCTTGACCACTTTCTGATGTTGCTTGGCCACATGTGTCCAAGTTTTCACCTGTGAAATGGAGGGCATGGGGAACCAGGCGCAGAATATTGGTCCATAGACCTATCATACCGACACAAGGAGAGCTCCATACAGATATCTGACATTTCACTCTGACTGCTGTTTCTTTTGTAGAGATTCTTTAGTATCCGCTTTAATTTTGCTTGGGTTTTAAAGGCGTTTCCAGTCCGTGTGGCTGGAGAAGGCCTGATGAAATCTCAGCACCTGTCTTGGGAGGGAGGCAGGTCAGGAACTGAGGTGGCCTTCCAATCTTTAGGGAACCATTTCTTTTTCTCCATTGCTATGACCATTTTTACCTCTGAAACATAGTTTCTCATGAACCTAACCCAAGAAGCTTCTCTTTCAGCAAGGTTGTCCTGTGTTTCACCCATGGCTAAAGACAGAATTATACCCATTTGTTGACATACTATCAACATCCAGAAAACAGCAATACCTTTATTGGCCACAAAAGGTATTGCTCTTTTGTGGATTTTGTTGCATTTTTCTGCATGGCCAACACAGCTACCCATGAATTTGTTACCCATTTACTGCGTATTTCTAATGTGTTCCAATCACAAGATAGACACATATTTAACAATGCAGCTGGCAGACCATTCAGCCATCTCCTATTAGTCTATTGCCACCTATAAAGCCCTGCATGTCATGTCTGCAGCAGTGCAGGCAGTTACTCACAAACAGCACAGATCCTATGCACAAGGTGAGAGTCATAGAATGTCCAAACAGAACAGCAGCTGAGAGCAAACAAATCTGAAGGGGCAGATCCAAACCGTAGTTCAACCGTAGTTCAAACGGGCAGAGTTCCAAGACAACCAGATCTAAGAGCACAGCTCAGGGTTTCAGGGCCAAAGAGACCGGTTGCTGACCCTGGGAGCAAAGGCCAGCTGGAGCCCTCTTTTATCTATGGCTGCTGCCGCCACAGGTGTTCCCTCATTAGGGCTTGCTTACTACTTAAACGGGCCAAGCGACGCAAGCCCCCCTTTCACGGCGTCTCTGCTGCAAGGTAGGTGTGTCAGCTATGTCTTCCTTTATTTGTTCCCCTGGCTCAGGCCCTTGTTGTTGTTGTGCATTAAGTCCCTCTGGACCAGCTTCTGGGGACACTTCAGCCTGTGGGGAAGCCTCTGCCTCGGGGTCAGAATCCTCCTCCTCGCTGCCACAGTCTCCAAAGCAGGGCATGACACTGCATAGCTTAGGACCCGGACACCAGGCAGACTGGATTTCCCTCCCTGGTTCCTGAGATCTTCAGGATTGGCCCTTCTCTCAGTCTTACGACCTTCTCAGACATGGGAAGACATGAGAGACCTTCTCGGTGACTGCCCATACGCTCCGGAACTCCCATCCCAGAGAGGCCAGAACGGCCCCCTCCTTGTTATACTTCCATTGGTAAGCAAAGATTCCCCCCACCCCAGGCTTTTAGAACTGAAGGTTTTTAAAGAAAGGGTGCTTGAGAAGGTGTTGTACTGTTTTTATTGAACTGTTTTTAAAAATTGTTTTCATGTTGTGCATACTTTAATTCTATTACTTACATAAGTTGCTGCCTATGTTGCACTTGTTTTAAATTGTAAGCTGCCTTGAGTTCTAATTTTGAGGAAAAGCTGAGGTATAAATAAAGAAAACACCTAGGATCCTACATCACACTGACTTAGTTATGCATGCATAATTACATATCTTTTCCTGGCCTGGCTCTCCAAACCCACCTTATTAGCCAGCAGCCGCACTGAGCGATGGATGTCTGTTCTGCTGGTGATGGATCACTGTTGGATGATGTTTCCAATCTCCTTCCCCGTCAATCTATGCTGGGATGAGGAGCTGCAACAGAGGTCCTGCTTCTGATTGTCACAGGCCATTTCCACACCTTATCTGATCCTGTTGTCCTCCCGTTGTGATCCTGGCAGCACCTTTTCTGGGAAGGGAGCGAGACAGGAATGCTCCCCTCCACACCCAGCTGGCTCCCTGAGGAAGAGAGTGCAAGCAGCATTAGTGCCTTCCACAGCACAGCTCCTTCTCACGCTGCACTGGGGAAGGAAGTGCCTCCATTGCACTTCCTGCCCTTCCGCATAGACGGGAAGGACAGGAGCATTGCATGATCATGGGAGCTTAATAGATTTACTCCGTTAAGCAAATATACCACAATTGCAACTGGGGGAGCAGGATGGCAGCAGGACACGACAGCATCATGGAAAAGCACGACTCGTGGACTGCTGCCATTGTGTCCCATTGTGTCCCACCACGTGGAAATGGCCACAGCCTTGCTTCCTGGCAGGAAGAGGCTGGAAACAGCATCCTACTGTGCCCCAACTACTCCCAGGACAGATCTCCATGGCTTGGAGTGGCTCCTTGGCATTTAAGATGGGATTTGGGGTGGAGGTGGTGTATTATCCTGGCAGTAGTGCCACGACCATGAATAGATAGCATAACTGAATACAGAGCAGTTCCAAATCCACAGTGATATATTTAAGTCTTTTACTCCAAGTTTCAAGTCAAGTCTCAAATCTCTACCTTCAGGTCTCAAATCAAGTCTCAAGTCTGGAAGTCAACTTTATACCCCAACCGAAATTCCAGAATTATTGGACAGAGCAAAATAAAGTCAGTTTTAACAATTTAAGCAGAGTTGGGCCTCCACATTTGTGATTTTGCCATTTGCAGCTTCAAAAGTGGGGAATAGGATCGTTCTTACTCTGCATTACTGAAGCTTTAAAAGCTTTCGAAGGAAGGATTCTTCCTTCTCAGGCCTGTTGCCTAACACGTTTGCTGTTCCCCTCTGAGAAACGCACCCAGTACTCTGGAGGCAAGCCTTGTTTTTGCTCTTAGGAAAAGTTTTAGAAGGCTCCTCCGATATGCAGCGGGGATAAACTGCTGAGCAGACCTCAAGCCCGTTGCCTAACCTGTTTGCTGTTCCCCTCTGAGAAACGGGCCCACATTTTGGGCTTGAAATAGATTGTCCTGTGACCAGTAGGCTAAAAGAGATAGAGGCATTGCTCAAAGTCATAAGGTTTCTGGATGAATGTGTTATGTTATGTTATGTTATGTTATGTTATGTTATGTTATGTTATGTTATGTTACTAAACCAAAGGCAGCAAGTCATTCATTAAAAATATACAAGTCTTGAGTCAAGTCAAGTCAGTGTCTCATTTATTGCCAAGTCGAGTCTGAGGCCATTTCCGCACTGGGATTTTAAAATGGTGCAGAGCGACCTCCAACGGAGGTCTTCTGCACCGTAGAGTGGACTGGGGTGGACTACTTTCTGTAGTTCCACACCTCAGTCCGGTTCTGCGCGACCAGAACTGGTCGCAAAGCCTCTTTTTTGAGGTTTTTAAAAAGCATGGAGCGCGCGAAGCCGTGTAGGTCTGTCGCCCGGCTCCGGAGCAGATTTGCAGGCACGGGCAAGTGCGTGCCTGCAGATCTTCCGGGGGCGGGTATTTCAGCTGGCGAGCTTCTCCGGTTGGTGGAGAGCCTCCACCAACTGGAAGCTGCCATTTGGGACGCCAAAGAGCTGTGGAGCGACGAACTCGCGCTGCTGCTCTTTGCGACGGACTCGCCCGGACAAAGGAAAAATCCGGGGAGCTCTGTTTACGGTCGTTTCCCCCCGCTGTCTGGAAAGGGCCTGAGTCGAGTCACTGAAGCGACTTAAGTCCAACTTGAGTCCGAGTCTGTCAACTTGAGTCTACACCACATTTGAAGGGATGTCATGTTGACGAGGGAGCGGGCTTGTTTTCTGCTGCACCAGAGACTAGGACAAGAAGCAACAGATTCAAGCTGCAGGAAAGGAGATTCCATCTGAACCTCAGGGAGAACTTCTTGACGGTCAGAGCTGTCTGGCAGTGGAATCTGCTGCTGCCTCAATGCAGTGTGGTGGGGTCTCCTTCTTTGGGGGTTTTTAAGCAGAGGGTGGATGGCCATCTGTCACAAGTGCTTTGATGTGGGTTCCTGCATAGCAGGGGGTTGGACTGGATGGCCCCTGGGGTCTCTTCTTACTCTATGATTCTACGATCACTGCAAATCCACATCTCTGTAACTGCAATGCAAGGTGCCAGCCAACAGCAACAACACTAATATTACTCATGTTATCTTTTACATGCTTTGTTTGCATCTAGATCTCAGAATATAGCGTGGCTCTTTGGATAAACACCACCCTTGGAGTCTCCACCATCTTTGGTCTCTGGGCCTTGGGCATCCTGTTTCGTGCAGTAAGAACACACCTAGCTGAACAGAACATGGGTGCCAAATTTGCTTGCTTCCAGGTAAACCTGTCCTAACTGCTGTTAAACAGAGATGGAGAAACTGAATGCCCAGCTCAGCCCCAGCGGGGAAAAGTCGTAGTGTCCCCCCGACAACCCTTTGTGGACGCAGGTCTCTTTCACACTGTATGGTTGTAGCAGTTTGTTTCCACTTCAGTTGCCATGGCAGCGTCGTATGGAATCCTGGGAGCTGTAGTTTATGGAGATATTTAAAAGTGTCTACCTCAGAATTCTAAATGAAGTCTCCTTCTTTGGAGGTTTTTAAACAGAGGCTGGATGCCTAAATGCCGGGAGTGCTTTGATTGCATCTTCCTGCATGGGGGAATGGGGTTGGACTGGAGGGCCCTCGTGGTCTCTTCCAACTCTATGGCCATTTCTGCATTAGAGTGTTGTAGCGCTATCATTCCACTTTCAACATCCTATGGAATCCTGGGGTTTGCAGTTTTGGGAGGGGCCGGCCGGCTGTTGTTGAAATGTTGAAAATGGAATGATAGCACTACAACACTCTAGTGCGGAAATGGCCTATGATTCCATGAAATCCTAGGATTCCATAGGATCTTGCCAGGGCGGTTAAAGTGGAATCATAGTGCTCTAATTATGTAGTGTGAAAAGGTCCAAGATTCCAGAGCAGCCATGGTCTAACAATAGCATCTCTATGGAGCAGTGGTTGGGCACAGAATTTTCAATGTGTTCCACACGTTATCTCAGGAATCCTTGTGACAACACTGTAGGGTAGACCAGTATTATTATTTCAGAACAATGAGAAGGATAAACTTAAGAAAGAGCACCTAGTTGGGGGTCTTCCGGTGAGCTTCAAATGGTATCAAACCACCATATTGGTGTAATGGGAAAGAGACATAGGCCATGTCTGCCCTACACTGTCATAGTGCTATCATTCCACTTTCAGCATCTTGTGGAATTCTTGGATTTGTAGTTTCCTGAGGCCCAAGAGTTCTCTGAGTGAGAATTCTAACTGGCCCTCCCTAAACTGCAAACTCCAGGACTCCACAGGAAGTTGAAAGTGGAATAACAGCACTCTAACGGTGTAGCGCAGAAAGTCTATATTTCTGGAGCCACCTCAAAAACCATGGTCTCCTGTCCTTTCACTTCTAGGCTCTCCTTATCCTGACAGCCCTGCAGGCCTCCATCTTCAGCATTTTGGGCAACGGTGGACAGATTGCTTGCGCCCCCCTTCTCCTCCAGAGTACGGTCGCAGCGTGAGTTTGAGAACTTACCTTGTCCATCTGGGGGTTCATAGTCAGGGAGTTAAAAGGGATATGAGGTCACTTGAGGGAGAAAACTGAAGCAGCTGTTAGAGCAGGGACTTCAACTGATGCGGAAGCCTCCAGCTTACATCAAGATGGAATTAATGCTCCATCTGTGTAGTTCTTCCCAGTAGCTGTCAAGCCCTAGTACAGTGGTTCTCAACCTGTGGGTCCCCAGATGTTCGTGGACTTCAGCTCCCAGAAGCCCCAGCCACTATGGTCAATGCTCAGGGCTTCTGGGAGCTGAAGTCCACAAACATCTGGGGACCACTGCCCTAGTAGATCCCACGGCTGCTCTTGCTGCTCCTTTCCACTGGGAAAAAGAAGGAGGAAGGCAATTCAGATGATGAAGCAGCAGCTTGTCTCAGTAATGAGGGGGAAGGAACAAGGGTGTATCCCTAATGGAGTCCCGTCTCATTTCCTTTCCCTGCAGAGCCCAGACCAGCTGCATCTTCGTTATCTAGATTGCCTCTTCCCTCCCATCCCCAGTGGTAGGCAGCCGCAGCAGATTGACAGTGGCTGGCAGGGAGGTTAAAGGGTAGAAAACAGCTCCTGTCCTCCCCGCCAAAGAGATGTATGCATATGTAGCCCACTCTTATGCACACATGTGCCACTAGCAGAATCCTGCGCAGTCAGTGCAAGGTAAGGGATGGTGGGGCTGAGGAGGAATGGAGAATTCAAGCCCTTCCCGAAGAAGGCTTCACCTGGCCCTGCATGGCAAAGAGATACGATCTTGTGCTGGGAGAAAGATGGAATATCTATTAAGTAAATAAACACACTAACGAACTGTGCAAGAAAGCTGGGCCAAAGAGGGTGATATGGGCCCCCCAGGACTTTGAACTGGCAGGGAAGAGGAAAGAGGAGCTGTGTTGGTAAGGCAGTGAATCTTCTAAATGTTAAAAACAGCAGCTTAGAAGGGCCTTTAAAATTCCTGGCATGGACTGCCTTCTCCATTGACATGGGAGATGCCAACGCCAGCCAGACTCATCTCCTTCTTTCTCCTCTCTTGCTTGAAGAGATGCATTACCAGCTCCTGGTCTTAGAGACCTTCATCCTGACCGTAGTGACGAGGATGTATTACCGGAAGGCTGATGACCAGTCAGGTTGCTGTCCAGCTGGATCTCCTGAGAGCCAGACAGAGTCACTAAGCTGAATGGAACATGAGAGCGTGGAAGATTGCTGTGGAAGACAGCCATGGAAGATTGACTATGAGAGCTATACCTTTTTAAAAAAACTTTTGGATATTCCAGTCAGAATGACCATATGCTTTTCAAAGGAAGCTGTTTGCAACTTGCTCGGGAAAGGGGAAGCAAAAAGACCAGGGGGGTCTGATGCTGTTTTACAACCAGTACATCCCACAAACATGCAAAGCCATTCATGCTCCTTTGCGTGATGGCCTTCCAGATGACTCCCAGGCCTTGTGCCAATTATTGCAAAGTGCCCAAGGATAAAGGATGAGTCTGTGTAACTCTTTGTATGTTGTAGGTCTCATGACATGAGGGGGAGGAATGGGGAGTCTTGAGAGACTCATTGTACTCCGCCTACAGAGTGGCTTGCAGTCTTTGTTTGCAGTCCCCTTGTGGGCTCTATTTGCATTGACCCTCCCTTGAGACCATCTTTCTTAAACCCCACCCTTAAGCAAACAGATAGGGCAGGATGCAGACATCACTTTGCTTCCCTTGCATTGTTTCTTACCATCTCGAGCTGACAAAGATGCCAGTGGGATTCAAAAGTTAGCATAATGTTTTTTGTAACTTCTGGTTGGCCTAATAAAGGGATCTTCACAATGTGTATTTTAAAATTTTTGTTGTATATCGCATGAAGAATACATCTTCGTGGTTGTGGGCTGTGATGTTTGGAGAGGTAGGTCAGAGTCCTGTTGGTGACTTACCTCTGGCAGAAATACTGTTATGTGATCAGCATCATGTTCCAAGAATCATAGAATCATAGAGTTGGAAGAGACCACAAGGGCCATGGAGTTCAGTCCCCTGCCACACAGGAACACACCATCAAAGCATTTCTGACAGATGGCCATCCAGCCTCTGTTTAAAAACCTCCAAAGAAGGAGACTCCACCACACTCCCAGGCAGCACAATCTGCTGCCGGACAGCCCTTATCATCAGGAAATTCTTTAGATGGAATCTTGTTTCCTGGAGTTTGAAGCCATTGCTCCACAATGTCCTAGTCTCCGGAGCAACAGAAAGCAGGCTTGCTCCATCCTTCCTATGACATCCCTTCAAATATTTGAGCATAGTTATCATGTCACCTCTTAACCTTCTCTTCTCCAGGTTAAACATCCCCAGCTCTTATGTTGCTCCTCAGAGGGCTTCATGGTTTCCAGGCCTTTTGACTATTTTGGTCACCCTCCTCTGGACACATTCCAGCTTGTCAATCTCCCTCCTGAACTGTGGTGCCCACAACTGGATACGGTATTCCAGGTGGGGTCTGACCAAAACTGAATAGGGGGCACCATCAATTCCCTTGACCTAGATGCTATACTTCTATTGATACAGTCCAGGGAATCGCAGAAGGGAGGTATCTGAATATTTGGTGCCTAAGGAACGGTACACTGAGGTACCTGTTATGTGACCTGGTCTGTTGTCTAGGAAGTTGCCAGTTCTTCTGTTTTTCTTGGTGACTAGGGAGAAGCAAAAGTGTCCTGCACTGGTAAGAAGTATGTCTGGAAATCAACTTGGGCTGAAATCTTCGTAGATTGACTTAGATGTGCAGGAAATAAAAGTGA
Source organism: Iguana delicatissima (assembly GCA_948472985.1). Classification (NCBI taxonomy): domain Eukaryota; kingdom Metazoa; phylum Chordata; class Lepidosauria; order Squamata; family Iguanidae; genus Iguana; species Iguana delicatissima. Next base: position 28,826 of record CAOKZL010000566.1, on the reverse strand, counting down.
GTAGTTTTACAACTTCTGTATTCAACTAGGGGCTGCCATGGTTTTACAATAAGGACATCCATTGCACAGTGGTAACCAGTGGAGTGACAGACGTGCTATGGCCCTGATGTGCAATCGGCGCGGATGTGCGCTGGGAGCCAGAATGCAACAGGAGTGCCCAATGTGCAGCAGAAGTGCTTGATGTTCATCAGGAAAACTCAAAGCACATTGGATACAGTGTGCATTGGAGCACTCTTACCCATGCTTGGGTAGCTACTTCACAGAAATGCAAATAGGTTCATTGCATTTCTGTGAAGTAGCTATGGATTTGTGAACTGATGAAATGTAGACCATAATGGGGAATCTTGGCTCACATCTTGCTCTGCCCATTTTGCTTTGGACCCTCCCATGACCTTAGCCCTGGCCATAGCTGGAACGTGGCCTCCACGGCCAATCTCAAATTGGAATGCGGCCCTGGGGTGGAAAAGTCACTTCTTCCAGGACCTAGCTAGCTACTTTGGCCTAAATCCTGTTAGTCCTGACAAGAGTAGACCCACTGAATCAATACGATTTGCCTACATGTTGACTCATCATTCAACAATTGATTGAATGGATCTACTCCACTTGGAACTAACCAACAGTGTTACAGTGAATAAACAAACCACACTTCACCATATCTCCAGACACGGAGCTGGCTTTGAACCCCCAAACACAAGGTACGCAAGTAGAAGAGAGAAGGAAAGAAAGAAAGACACACACTCATATACCTTTGGTCAAAGGATCCCAAGAAGGAAGAGTCCAGTCAGTATCTTTTAAAAAAAGGCCAATTTTTAAAAGAAGGAATACAGGTATACCTCAGTGGATGGAGTAGAAACATTCCTGGGCATTACTTCTTTCACACGAAATTTGGTACCAGAGGCAGAAGCCACATGGAAAGAAGAGGGGGCGGTTCCTACACTGTAAGAAAGAACAGCAACTCAACATATTTTGTCAAAGTTTATCCCAAAGTAACGATATGCATATGTGATAAGAGACAACCCATGATAGGTAAACCTTGGAAAAGCCAGCAAAAAGCTAGACAGAGGAGGAGGAGGGAAATTGGGGTGGTTGGGAAGGTGTAGAAAGGCTTTGTAAAAAGAGCTTCTTTATCTGAGGCTTCAGCCATTTCCACACCGTACTGTTAGTGTTATTATTCTACTTTCAACCTCCGTTTATTGAGGCCAAAGAGCTCTCTGGCTGAGAAGTCTAAAGGTCGGTCCCTAAACTGCAAACCCACAATGAAATGTGGGCCCAGCACCCAAGCTTTGCTTAAAAACCTCCAATGAAGTAGAGACCTCTGCCTGTGGGACTTCTTTCTGAAGGGCTCCATCCCACTGCTGAACAGTTCTTGCCATCAGCAAGACTTTCCTAACGTGCAGGTGGAATTGCCTTTCTTAAAATTTGAAATCCTTTGGTTTGTATCCTCACCAAGAGCAGGAAACAAGCCCGCTTCTCCCGCATTCCATATCTTTTTTGTCACTGCAGAACTACATAGCTTGAGACAAAGGCAGATAAAAACAAAGAGAAGGAACTTTCTATGGGCGCTCTAGGCTTATCTGATGGGCTAGGGACGAGACTATGGTCAGAAAGCGGAATTGGTTGCAAAGCGGAAGCCAGTCTTTCATCAGCCAAGTGAGCCTCCAGAATTCCCTCACAATACCTACAGGAAGAAGGCAAGAGGAAAAGAATCGATGAAAGAGCAGATCCCGTGCTGAAAGCACAGTTGTTGTTGTTGTTTCTTCCTAGTCTCTGGGGCAGCAGGCCTGGGTCATACAGCTTTAGTGAGGTCCTTCTAACTGGTGACAAGTTTTTGCCTTTCATCCATTCCTGTCCAATCTTATTCTCCCCTTCATCCACTCAGAGGATCCCTCCCATTTTCCCTTCCCAAAACACATTGCGTGATTAGAACGCTGTTGGATGCATGGCGCTCTTTTCTTGGCATGGATGACTTCTCACAAAAAGGTTCAGAGATGTCTTAATGAAGCCCCTTCAGAACGAGGAAAAAGAAACACTAGCGCCTGCATGTCATGAATTTCGATTGTCCCTCATTTTGAAAACCTGACAAGAATTACTCGAAGACGGCTCATGCTGCACTTCCCACTGAGTTTTGCAAAGACAGTTGGATTGTGTGTTGAAAGCACGGTTCAAGAACCAACCAAGAAAAGAGAGATGGAAGAAGAACCTGGAGAAAAAACAACACAACTTTCTTTTTTGGCTGAAATGACATTTATTTGGCTAGAATGTAGAAGCCAAAAAAGGTGGGGGGGGGGAGAAGGTGAAAAGAAAACCCAATACACACAAAACAAAAAATCTGCAATGAATCCAGGAAACTGTATTTGCTGAGACAGGAAACAAGAGATATTTAACACTGATCAAGAGAGGCAGAGGAGTCTGTCATCACCAGTCTCGTGGCACCCTTCGGCTTCTGTTAGGGACACTGTTATCTCGGCTTGCCTGTAGAGGAACCCTCTGCAACCTGGTATCTTCCAGATGTCTTGTCCCACAACTCCCACAGCGCCTGAACATTGTTGTTGTCCAAAAGATCTGAAGGTCACCAGGTTGAGGAAGGGCACTACAAAGAGCGATCCAGAAGGCCTTGTCTAAGAAACCCTGCCCATCACATTAGGTAGGTCAACTCTTCCAGTGCTGACATTGTGATTCCCAACAGCTCTCAGATCTTTTCATAAAACATAATGCTTCCAGTGAGGGGGAAAAATACATAACATACAGGCCAGAAAAAACTAAAATCTCTTAATTGCTGCTAAAATCCTACCACAGAAACAATTTTTCTCCAACAGATACATTCACTCCTTTCCATAGGAAAGTCATTCTGGAGAGAAGCAAGATTGCAACGGTGGAATTTAGCTGGCTTCAAAGACCTCTATTAGGCCTGTCCCACGATAACTTGTTGCTTTGAATGGTCCCAATACCCAATATGGCTTTTAAGGGGGGAAAGAACAGCAGTACCTTCAGGGAACAGAAATTATGTGATTCTAAGAACATATGACCAAATGAAGAAGGGGCAAGGGGCAGCTGTTTTCTCACTGACATCCATTTATTTTTTGAATTTTATTTTGCAGATGCTTGTTGAAGCACTTGTATGCAAACAGGTGGTGGGGACTGCCCCCTGGAAGTCACTGAGACTACTTGAGAGTAAGGGAGGCTGCAATATGCGCTTCGGTAGATCTACCAGCAATAACTTGTTGTACCCTCCCTGTGAAAAAACATAGCTTCCTTGTAACAGGTGGAAAAATTGTGCCTCCAGCAGGCAAGAACGTGGGAAAATTTAGCATACTGCTCCTTGACACCAATTAATAGGGACAATTTTGGCTTCCTCACTGTGCAAACTGCACTGAGCCAGGACAACCAGATGGGTTTGAAGTATCATGAATTTGGACACAAACACTCAGAAAGACTTCCCTCCAGCTAAGTGAAGCGGAGTATCTAAGTTCACCAGCTCTTCCTGGTGAATGTTACTCCACAATGGTGGCACAAATGGACAGGTTCTACAAAGGCCAAGTCCAGCTTTGGACCTGACAGTGCCAGATTCACACCTCCATTTTGCGGTGGCAAAAGCCACTCTTTGGCTCTCTCCAGCAAACATTGACTCGTATCACTATTGGCTGAAGTATAAGAATACTGCTGTGGAGGGGGATTTGGGATGACCCAAGCTTACTCTGAGCAAGGATCCTTGCATCAAGATCCATTCTACGAATATGCAATGAAGAGGGAGGCAACAAGGTCAGACGGAGCAAACCCTCTTGAGTGTATTTATGTTTCTACCAGCCATTCTGCGAAGAAAGTGAATTAAAGAACTGAATCCTGCCACTTAGTTCCAACTGGAGCAGGCTTGCTGAATCCATTGCTGAATGCTGAGTCAACATGTAGGCAGACCTTACTGATTAAATGGGTCTACTTTAGTTTATGCTAAAAAGATAATTTAAGCCATAAGCTTCAACTGAACAGGCAGAGTCTCCATTCCTGGGGACAAAAATGGTTTCTTGTTGTTACCCAAGAAGTGGTAGAGCAGTGGTTCTCAACCTGTGGGTCCCCAGATGTTTGTGGACTTCAGCTCCCAGAAGCCCTGAGCATTGACCATAGTGGCTGGAGCTTCTGGGAGCTGAAGTCCACAAACATCTGGGGACCCACAGGTTGAGAACCACTGTGGTAGAGGGAGGAATCATTAGAGCACTCTTATGCAAAATGCAAAATAGACAGCAACCCCCATTTGTTAGATCTGAAAGTGTGAAAACTCAGTATGTTCAAATACAGTGGAAGCGGCTTCAACCGGTTAACGGCTAAAGGTTTTAACTTAATACAGTCCAAGCTATTTTCCAAGGGATACAAAATGCATGGGGAAGACTGTTTATTCACAGAATGGCGATGCTGAGCTGTAAGAGGCACAGCTCACAACTTCCACAGACCACGTCAACTGTTTGCCCTCTCAGTCAGAGAGACTATGCTGAAGGTGCAGTCTTGTAAAGAAAATAAGAAAAGTGGGGACTCTCTTATTCTGAGGTGCCCCCAGTCAGGGTGGACTTTGCATCAGTTGATGATGCTCTGAGGATTCTGGGATTCCCGTCCATAGGCCAAAAGATTTTGCTAGACTTACGGGGACGGGCTTCACGCATGGCTAAACTGATGTGTGCGAGTCCTGAAAGCACATTGTCACATTAAGATCCTACAAGCATGTCTTTCACAGAACCTGAAAATGGCTGTGCTGGCTGGCTGGATTCTGGGATCTGCCGTCTAAAAAAGTGACTTTTCTAAGCTCTGACAGCCCATGCTGTAGTTTTGGAAACAGGCAGATAACACCATGTTCTTGGGGCCAATTTCTGGAGCACCTTGGGAACTATGTTAACTCCAAGCTGCTATCACTTTGGAGTGGCCGGTTACTTGACTCAGCCACTCATTCAGAGTTCCCCCTTTGCTGTCTCCAAGGCCTTTGCAAGAAGCAGAGTTGAGACAATTTATGACACAGCTTTGAGATACAAGAGTCGCGGACTCTAACTTCTGTGATAAAATGATCTTATGAAAGGACCTTCTGGTAGTAAGCACAAGTTATCGTGCCAGCGCGTGTGTGAAGTCACTGATCTTAGACCTCTTTTCTGAGCATTTTCAGAATATAATTTCAACACATGAATATAGGAGGTAATCTGCCGTCTGCTGAGTCTTCCTGTGAGTCAGCTGCCTAGAATTTGCAGGTGTTCAGATGTTTGTTTCTGAACAAGATGACCAAACATATGACCAAATATTCATCTGGAGAGTTAAATGAGTGCTTTTGGTTTTAACAAAATCAAGTTTCCATCAAGATATTCCTCTTTACATGGAATGGAGACATGCGCTGAGAAAAAGGAACTCCCAGAGGTTTTTGATATCTGCGCCTTGGGAGTGGAGTTAAAGCCTCTTACTTCAGATTCTCAGTCTGGAGTGCTACAATCCAGACAGAAATCTGTGCCTGGGATGACACCACTGTGTAGAGCACTGCCAAGTGGAGGCTCACTGAACAGAAAGTCTCTCCATGTATTTTTTTAATCCTCACACATAGAAAGCTAGCACACTAGTAAGAAGGGTTCTTACCCAGCCAACATCTTAGTTTTCTGTGTGCAGGGATTTCTTTTAATACAGAACTCTCACTCATATATGCCTACTCAATTGCAGCCTGAAGTGGCCCAGGCCAAAGAGACCTGTTTACTATCATGAGAACTGGGCGGGTGTCTCAGCTAGTGTAAAATACTGCTTTTACTCAGAGATAACACTTGTGTCACAAAATGGCCAGGTGCTGAAGTATCTTGAGGCTTTCTGTGCTGTGTCCACACAGTGAACAGCAGCTGCCTGCTTGGAAGATACTAAGTGTGAGCAACACACTGCATCACAGAACAGACATTCCATAATGTGCATCTGTCTTCCTAAGCGACGATGATTTAGCTGGAAAAACGCAGAGCTTAGAATACTCATTTTTGGTGCTGGCTGATACGTTCTGAGAACTGTAGTCCAAAAATGTAACCCCACTAGGTTTTGGAATAATATGATTCACGAACAGCTCCCAAACCACCTCTAGAGACAGGTTCAAGATACACAAAACCCAAAAGGGAAAAATTCAGAAGCCATCCCCACATAGGTCAAATCTGGGAAGAAATCCCATTCACTGATAAATAAGACAGTTAAATCTGAACGTTTATTACACAATAACAAGAATTAACGGGAACAGAGATGCCAGGGTAATGGGCGGTTCCCCAAGATGAAGGAGAAGCTTATTGTGTGCATTGTTAAGCCCAGAGCCTGGAAAAGGTAACTTTCTGAACAGTGACTCCCAAAATCCCTCAGCCAGCACAGCCACTGAATAAGTGGATTCTGGGAGATGTAGTCCAAAAAGGTAGCGCTGAAGCTCTGGTTCATTTGCACCTAACACAGGGTGAAAACTGACAGGCAGGAGGACTACCTCATAACAACCAGAAGATCCAGCAATGACACCACGAGTGTGTCTTACCCTCCTCCCTGGCCCAATCTCCCCACCAGACTTCTTCGGGACACAGTGCACACGTTGGGTGACATTTCTGAGAAGGGGCCTCATTTCTCCCTCTGTCCCAAAAGGCAAGAAGGCAGCACGGCCCAACAGACTCAGCAGCTGAAACGACAGAGGCAGACAGAAGACCCAGAAAGATGGGGACAGTAGCGTAATTTGGGAAGTAGGAAATCAGCGTACAGAGTGGGAAACAGTTCTGAAAAGGGATAGATACAGCCCCAAGCAACCTTGGAAGGAAAACAACCAATAGTTGGGGACTCAGAAAGAGGGAGGCGATGCCTTTGCTAGGAGGGAAACACACAAAAATAACAGGACAGACTGCTTTTAAGGAGTCAGGGAATCTGTGTAGCTTTCGCTGCCCAGGAAGAACCCGAGGACTGAGGCCTCAAGATTCTGCAGCAGCCTCCTCCAACTTGGCACCGTCCAGAGGGGTCAGACTACCGCATCTAGAATCCCCCAGCCACCTCTGGAGGGTGCCGAGTTGGAGAGCCCTGTCCTACAGGAATGAGCATGACTTGTTTCCTAGCCAAGAAACCCAGGAGCAGGGGTCAGGGGGCTCACACCTAGCCCCCTTGCTACACCCAGGAAAGAGTGTCTCCTCTGTAGTACACCCTACCCCCCAGATGGGGCTTAAGTAAACATTGCCCACTCGGCCTGCCTTTGGGAACTGAGAAAACAAAGGGCATGCCTTTTTATTAGACGCGGGAAAAGACAAAACTCTGGAGCGTAATTGGGTGGGAAAATGGCAAGCTGCAAAGGATAGACCTTGACACCTTTTTGTTTCTCTTGAGGACTAGCGACATGGGTCTTGGGGAGACAGGACTCTGGAGTGCAGTTGGGTGGGAAATTGGCAAGATGCGCAGGATGGCCCCTCCCACTTTTTTGCTCCTCTGGAAGACTAGCGACATGCATCTTGGGGATATAAGGTGAGCGCCCCTGCTCCCCCACACCCTTGCAGAAGGCCGCAGCCATTCAGTTCTGTCTCTTTTCCTCTATAGCAAAACCTAACAGGACTGCTTCTTGTACTGCCTCACACCTTTGTGCAAGCTGGAAGGCATGGTGAGTGGGAGACAGCCTGCAGGGTTACAGAGTACACCTTAGGTACAACATGAGGACCGAGTGTTGGGTCAAAGGGAGATATGGGCAAAGGTGTATGTGCCCACAGGTCGGTCTCTCTGCCCTGCCAGCAAGCCAAACAAGACCCTCAGCTTGAATGCCATTGGCTAAGGTTTAAAATAATGCATTTGCTTTTCCAAACAGACAGAAAACAACCAGTAAAGAGGAAGCAGTGAATAGAGAGCGGGTAAGAGGAAGGGGTTTGGAGAGTTGAACAGTGTGCTCCCCTGGCAATGGAGCCCTTGGTAAGGGAGAAAGAGGCCTCCTGGGTGGACACCCGAGACAGATCCAACCTCTTGCTTGGCGCAGGTTTTCTGGAGCTCGGCGGCAGCTCCTTTGCGAGGCGGGACTCGTCAACGAAGCCTTCGGGAAAAAGCAACCTCCCCTTGGTTCTGGCATGAGTCTCTAGTCCTCTTCGTCCTCACTGATGTCATAGGTGACCGCCAACTTGTTCCTGGAGAGGCTGGCTGGGGAGGAGGGGGGCGTCCTGGCGGTGAAGGGCCAGCGGAAGGAGGGGGAAGGTGAGCGGTCGTGGGTGGGGCTGCTGCTGGGGCTCTGCTTGGGGCTGATTGCCTGGAGCATCCGCCCCTTGCCCTCTTTCAGCATGTGCTTCTGGAGGGCCAAAAGGGGACGGGAAAGGGACAGGCAAGGAGGGAGGAAGGGGGAGAGAAGAAATCAGCTGAAATCTTCAACATCACCCACTCCCTCATCATCAGAGACACAGTATGTGGTTCGCTGTATCAAGCATGTGTTCTCACATCACAGAACAGAATCATGGAGTTGGAAGAGTCCTCAAGGGCCACCCAGTCCAACTCCATCCTGCCACGCAGGAAGACACAATCACAGCATGCCTAACAGATGGCCATCCAGACTCTGGTTAAAAAGCTCCAAAGAAAAAGACTCCATCACACATTGAAGCAGCAGTGTATTCCTCTGTCAAACTGCTCTTACCCTCAGGACATTCTTCCTAACGTTTATGTAGAATTGCTTTTCTTGTAGTTTGAAGCCACTGCTCTGTGTCCTAGTCTCTTGGAGCAGCAGAAAACAAGTTTGCTCCATCTTCTATATGACATCACTTCAAATATTTAAACATGACTATCATGTCACCTCTTAACCTTCTTCTCATCAGGTTACCCATTCCCAGTTCCCTAAGCCTCTTCTCATAGGGCTTCATGGTTTCCAGGCCTTCTACTATTTGGTTGCCCTCCTTTGCGCATGTTCCAGCTTATCAATATCCCTCCTGAACTGTGGTGCCCAGAACTGGACACAGCATTGTCTCTATACTGTCCTTCAATTTGACTGCACAAATACCCTCAATGACTCATTACTGGAAAATAGTGATGGTGTAAACAGCGCCTATGGAAGCACTGGTCATGCTCCGCTGTGTCCCAGCCCAACACCAGCCAGGGACATGTCCTATGCTAATTTGGTTCCCTGTGGACAACCCCTCAGCAGTTGCCTGCGCCTGTGACCTCAATATGATACTGCCCGACAGCAATGGCCGTGATGATGAATATGTGTTGGAAGATCTGAAACAAACTGTTTCCAACCAATTCAGAACATTCTGAAATCCAGCTTTGTAGCCTACGAAGAAGTGGGGGATGAGAAAGGAGAGACCTTTGCTGTCCGCACCATTGAAACCTAAATGGTGAGACAATGACAAATGTTTCTTTTTAACCCAAGGCCTGTCCAATGGCAAAGTAGTAGACTTATATGTAGGAGACGTTTTTATTCTGGCAGGCTTTTGAAAATTAATAATTTAGGGGAAACAGGCCTTGCATAATGTGCTGGACTTTTGCTGTAGTGTTCTTGCCTTTTTCAAAAAACAGCTTATGTTTTTATGTGGTTCTAGTTTTCCAATAGTTTAACTGCTCACCCTCCTCACTGACATGGAAGCGACCCACTTGTACTGACTGGAGACAAAACTTACGAAAGACAGTTTCCTGTTGAGGTGTTTCAAAGGGAAATGGGGGAAGGAAACCAGGGTATTGTGTGGGGATGGCTCACATCTTCCTTAGTAATGCACTTTCATTCCAAGTTCTGCATGATAAAGTGGAGCAAGCTAGTTTGCCAAATTGAGTGTTAGAATTGAAAGGAACCAGTACTTGTTGCTTTGAGTGGGTGTTCTTTCTTTAAGTGAAGACCTAGTACCTTCTCAGTGGCTGCTCTGGGCCTTAGAGCTCTCTGTCAAGAGAGACTTGATTGGTCATCCTCTGCTTTCCTTGCATCAGCAAACAAAGGCGTTTTGGGTTAGACACAGCCTGGAGTATTAATAATTACTGAAGAAAGGTTATTTAATTGGATGAGTGTGTTGGCTGTAGTTTTATCCACATTATTATGCATTTCCAGGCTTGTCCCCACATCTGACAGATTAGGGACTCGAGCACTCTCAGAAAATGGGACTGGTTGAAAAGTGGAACCCATGTACTATACCATAGGGAGAATGAAGGACTTACAGGGCTTGCTTGGGACTGATCATGTACCTGCTCTTTGCCAAGTCTCTTGGCCAAACCGCTTTTTCAGCTCACTTTGCAATCAATGTGTGCGTGTAAGCAGTTCCAAGCGAGCCTCCGCAGGTAAAAAGAACTGGTGGAAGAGCAGAACTCCCATCAAATTAATGGATCTTGTCTTTAATTTGGAAACATCAAAAGAGCAAGTTGTTGTCAGATGATGGGGCGTTCAAAGGTGGGGGCTTCCAGTAGATGCTTTTAAAATGTTTAAAATTAGTGCTGCTTTTAATAGGATAGTTTAATATTTTGAAAACATTTTTCTTCCTACTGTAATTGCCTTTTAGCTGTATTTTGTTTTAACCTATGTCATGTGCTGCTGTGTGTCCCATACTGGGACAAAGGCAGTATATGAAAAAAGATAAGATAAAATAAATAATAAAACAAACCAAGCATCTCACAGTGCCTCATCTTGTTTTGTGTGACAATCACTTGTTAGCTGAGCTGGACGTTACCACAAGGCTAGGCTGCCCCCACCAGGTCAAGTCACTAAGCTGACACAGTCCCCTTGATCTACTGTGAATAGCTTCTACTCTAGAGGAAATGAAAGGCTTCCCCTGTCACCACCTGCTCCCTGATGTTTTTCACAGAGATGCTTCCAGGAACTCAACCCGAGATCGTGCACTTCCAACACAGCCACAACATGGCTGAGATCTGTTCTCTTGGGGATATGAACAACTCTGAGACAAAAAGCTATAATCCTGCTAGTGTTTTATGCATGTGTACATTCCCATATGGAATTAGTTGGGTGTTTTTATCCCATGCGGATCATCCACATTCAGCTCGAAGCTGCAGAAGTGGAGTTGCCCGTGTGGTTCCATCTTTAAGCAGATGCACACTGGACATGAATGTCCAACCTGCAATACACACATGAATGGATGTGTGCTGTGCAAATGACTCTCTCTATTATACAGTCAGCCCTCCACTTTTGTGAAGGTTAGGGGTACAAACCCCCCTGAAAGTGGAAAAAATGCAAATAAAAATGAAAATTAAGAGCGCTTTTAAAAAAAACTGAGAACACTTCTCTAGGTATCTCTAGGTCCTCCTGTACAATTCTATGGTCAATTTCTGGCAGAAGAGGGCCACAGGAGTCACACTGGAGGACCTAGCAATGCTTACAGAAATGTTCTGTCTAGGAATCTCTAGGTCCTCTGCTGCAACTCTATGATCCACTTCTGACTGAGAATCAAGAATCACAATAAAATAAAATAGTCTGTGAATAATCAAATTCATGAATGCTGAACCTGCCAAAGAGGGGGGCTGACTGTATACCCAATATGATGACAGGCATGCTACCTGGGGAATTCTGGGAGTTGTCATCCAAAAAAAGTCCCACTCCTAAGGCCACGAGTAATGTATGGGCAAACACAGCACATACAAACTGCTCCCCCTGCCAAAAGGACTAGCTGGAGAGATGTGGAAGCTATTCATGTCCTTCTGTTTCCTTACCAGTGCTCCTTCTGGGCCGAACATCTCCAGGAAGTTGCCAATGAACTCACGGGATTTCTCTTCCCATTTCTGAATGAGGTCAATGCTTTTCTCCTCAACTTTCTGAACAAACTCCTTGGACTTTTCTTCCACGTCTTTCACCCTCTTCTTCACTTTGTCCACACGCTCTTGCAAATGGTACTTCTTCTCCTGAAAAAGTCAGGCTTTAGGAGGGTCACAAAGGCAAGCGTCTGCTGCTTATTACTTTCTGATAGTACTCCTGAAGATACGTAACTGGGTTGAAACACAGTTTAATATTTGACTCCACCAGCACACCTGAAGAAGTGGATTGAAAGCCATGAAAGCTCACATTAAAACAAAAAAGTTAGTCTTAAAGGAGCTTCCAGATTCTTCCCCACTCCCCATCTTCTTTTTTATGCTGTGACAAACACACAAAGCTATCTCTTTGAAAACTGTAGACAAATGACTTACTTTTGCTTCATTATAGTTAAGCTGTAAAATTTGGAGCCACAACAAAAAATGCAGAATAGTCATCCTTCAGTAAGTGAATAAAGTCACTGATACTGCACTAAATAGTTATTACAACTGAAGATGGCACAAGTCTATTGTGTGCCTTTCAGAAAACCTGACTTCCTGCAAAATTGCCATTTATAAGTCAGACCACTCATCCATCCAGCCTGGTGCTTTCTGTACTGACTCTGCGGTCTAAGGTGGGTAAAGGTCTTTCCCACTAGCCACTGCCTGACCTTTCTAATGCGAGATGCTCAGTCTGAAGGGAGGAGCTGGGCAAGTCTGGATGAAGGCAGCCAATCACAGCTCAGGGAACGCTGTGAAGGAGGAACGGTAGGGAGGAAATGTTACAAAACTGAGGCTTGTCTCTGTCAGAAGGCAGGTAGGGAAAAGATGACACAGAGGTAGGGAACGGATTTCAGAGAGAGAGGAACAGATGGAATAGAGACAGGATGGTCAGACAGAGAAAAGGACAGATTATGATTTTGAGTAGCTGTAAATGATCTAGTAGTTCAAGTGTTAGTTCATTATTCACTGTTGTTGTGTGCCATAAAGTCATTTGTATCTCAATAAACTTCCACTTGTTCGTTTTTAGTCTCTATTCATACTGTTTTAGGTAAAAGGCTTGGTCACGCTTATTACATCAAACCTACTAAAACAATGCAGCCACTGGTTCACAAGAGGGCGTCAGCATAAAGCCCAAGGACCCAATCCAGGAAAGACTGAGGGGGGAAGGGAAGGGGAAGGTGTGTGACTGGAACCCAGGATTGGAGCTGTGGGGCCAACCTGGCACAGGAGATCTGTCACACTGGGGATTAGATCTTCTGAAACAAAGCAGAGGGATAAGACACAATAGAAAGCCAGGTAGTTCCCCTTTAACTCACGTTAATGAAGCTGACGTTGAGTTCTTTGGCCGTGTAGCCTCTCTGTAGGTTCCGCCGAGCATAGACGTCATAGTCTCGGACAATGCGGGTAATGATGTCTGACGTGGAAATCCCTTCCGTTCTCTGCGTTGGTGCAAACATGCCTGCAAGAACAGAAGAAAGGTTGGATGGCCATTCATCTATAGTTCACGGCTGAACTTACTCTCCAACTTAGAGAAGGGTATAATGCAGCCCATGAGTCCCATGTGGCCCTTGGACTCCACGTCTGTGGTCCTGAAGCCCCCCACCAATCCCCAAAAGGCCAACCCTCAATTGTTTTTTTTAAAAAAATTTCAACCAGGCAGAAAGACAGCCCTGAAACATGTGAAAAAACAGAAAAATCCCAGACCCCAACCCCTCAGGATCCTGTATTGCCCCAATACCTCTATTTTTCTCTATTTTTCTTCTCAAAATGGTGACAGAAAACTAAGTGCACCACTTTCTGATGTTATTTTGAGAAGGCCTGTACAGGATTGGGGTTCAAGCCTGCCTGAGGGGCTGGGGGACTCTGGATTTACCTAGAAATCTGCCTAGAAATGGACTGTCCATCCTGTGGTTTGCAAGCTCTATTCAGGTGGTCTGAAGAAAGATGGTCAGAACAGCAGAGAACATTTGGAGTGGTCCCTGCACATGACTAATTTGTTTTTTCAAATTAAGACTGGATTATCAAATGTCCTAACATGATCATAAGCTTCAAATTATGGTGGTGCTTTAGTATGCTAAGCAAAATGAAAGAATAATGTAAAACGCCGTCTGCCCTGAGGGTGAAACTTTACTTTTCTTTACTTAGCTGTAGCCACACACACTCACCTGCTTCTTTTATGTGTTTATAGACATCATCGCTGCCAGCTGAGGAATATGGGATGTCGTCATGGGCAACAAAGTCGATCTGCAGGTTTAGCAACAAAAGATGTTGAGCAGAACAGAAAACAGTGACAGTGAAGACAGAGTGGTGGACCCTCCTTTAGGTCTGCCGGGGCAAACTCATTCAGAGGAAGAGGATCCCATTAAGTTGGGAGCAGGGGTCAGCAAGAGTGTACGGGCGATAGAAAGTTTTTTCCAGGGTATTTCCCAGTGATCAGGTGAATCTCTTTGCCAGTGCTATCAGACGGTAGCATAAGGAAATGGAAGGCTGCAAACTGAGTGGCTTCTTCCCGCACTGTTTGGAATCCCGTAAACTTTCCCCTCCAAGAAAAGTCAAACAACTGGTGAAATTTCATGAGATCCAATGCCTTCCCTTGTTTCCCAGGTGCCTTCTGAATTTTATATCAGTGGTTCTTAACCTGGGGTCTGGGAACCCCTGGGGGTCCATGGAGCCCTCACATGGGGTCCATGAAGCCCTGTTGCTGGATACCAACAGCTACAGCAGCAACAGGGACTTACCCAAGGTCAGCCAATGTCTGAGCAGGGATTTGAATCCTAGACTCCAGGAGCCATACATACATACATACATACATACATACATAAATAAATATTTAAAAACGTATTTGAATATTTAAATCTAAATTTAAAATTTTTAAATCTTGAGTTTAGATCATGTTCTATTTCTAAACATCTCAGACTGGCATACAATAAAATCAATTTAACCAATTTAAAAAGTGTGTGTATATGTGTGTGTATGTGTGATTGCATGCCTTTGGCAGGACTGGGTTTATTTTTTCTGCTACTGTTTCACTTGAAAAGTGCCATGTACTATGATGGCACTATACAAATAAATGATTAAATAAACAAAAATAAACCAAATGATTTACAAACATATTAAACAATTTGACAGGCTTTTAAAAAGACAGTTTCAACCCAGTTAAAGCAGTTTAAGACACTTTAAAACCCTGTAGATGGGTGGAGTGGGACAAAACCATTGGCCCTGAAGGGTTTTCACAGAAATGCATATTTTTACTTGGTCGCCCAAAGACACTGGTGCTGGTACCAGTCGGGCCTCCCAGGGGAGGGCATTATCAGTCCCAGGGTGCCACAGCAGAAAAGCCCCAACACAAGAAGGTCCGCTTTACCCTGTGCTCGGCCAAGAACTCTGGGGTGAGCGTCCACGGTGCATTCCTCACCACCTCATCCACGTAGCGGCAGTGCTGCACAGCATCGTAGCGCTCGGCTTCATTCATCACTGTGAAGCCCTTGAAGTTGTGCGTCAGTTCATCACTACAGACTGCAGGCGTGGAGAGAAACATTTGTGGTAACTTTGGGTTTTTATAGCTATTAAGGAGTCATTATGCAGAAGATGTGTAACATCCAACTGCAACGAAAGAGGTTTGATTATGCTATGACGGAGTATAATTGCCAAGAAGAAAGCTGGAAGTCACTTTTCATTTCTTTTGCTTTCCTATATTTTTTTTCCTCTGCATTGCTACCTATTTTTCTTTTCTTCTTGTATTTTTAGGACATTTGGAAAAACTACTTATAAAAATCAGATACATATAAAAAGAAGCACAAACATTCGTCTTAAGGTCTCCTGTTCTCTTCTAGTGGGGTGGACATCATGTGCCCACGCAATTCTCACTGGATGGCAAGACATAGGACAGCACAGCCAACGGCGGGGAATGCTGGGAGCTGCAATTGAACAACATGTGGAAGACCCCACGGTTCCCACCACAACGCCGATTGTCACTTGCGCTGTCACTTCTGGGCTTTCTTGCCAGACCCCTTGAATGATGTCACCTTCAGTCTCTCTCCACATCTCTCCATGTAACCTACCTATTCCAAGAGGTCTTTTGACCAACATTCATTCATTCATTCATTCATTCATTCATTCATTCATTCATTATGGCAAACAGCCAGCAGAACCCAACATACAATCAGCATGATCGCCAACTTGGAGAAAGATCTTTAAAAAGTTACTTTTTTTGGCCCACAGTTCTCAAAATTTCTCCAGCCAGCATGGCCACCAGCCATACTGACTAGAGGATACCGGGAGGAGCAGTCCAAACTAACTGTCTGCAGTCAGAGATGTCCAATCTTTACTTTTGACATTTTCCCATGCAAGAGTGGGGAACATATGGTCCTGCAGATGCTGTTGAACTGTAACTCCCATCAACCCCAGCCACCACAGCCAATGTCAAGGAATAAAGGAGACTACAGTCCTCCAGCATCTGTGTGTTTAGATATTTTCCATTCCTGGATTAACACAAACATTTCTTTATCTTGCTCAACAAAACGTGAAGTGAATTCAACCTGCAACAGGGGATATATTAATTTAACTCACTTCTCTGAACAGATGCTTCATGCCAGTTTTGGGTTAAATGAATTTTGGCTCAGAACTGGCTAAGGAACCTTTCACCTTGCCCATGTTTTTATACTTCACTTCCAAAAGCTGTTCTCAGAATAGCCAACAGGAAGGGATTCTAAGAATTTTTGTTCTATGCCCAATCAAACTTTCAATCCCTTTTTGTTTGACAAAGCCTTTATTTAACAAGGAAGTGACCAAAGATTTTTTTACATAACTTAAAAATGGGACTGTGAAGTTACTGAAATTGCGGAAGACTTTTCATATCTTGGCTCAGTCACAAAGCAAAATGGAGAGTGTAGTTAAGAAATCAGAGGATTTAAGACTTGGGAGGACAGCAATGAAGGAACAAGGTAAGTTCCTCAGGTGTAAAGATATAGAATTAAATACCAGAGTCAGGATCAACCATGCCATACTAGAGTGGGCCCTCCACTTCTGCAGATTTGATTTATTCATGGGTGATTTGATTTTATCTATTTTTTTTATACTTACCCTACTTGCCTCTGCCACGGAAAATATGTCCTCCTAGGAATCTCTAGGTCCTCTACCATGATTCTATGGTCCACTTTTGGCAGAACTGGATCACAGAGTTGTGCTGGAGGACCTAGAGATTCCTAGAGAAAACACTTCTGTAATTGCTGGATCTTCCAGCGAGACTCTACAGCCTACTTCCACTGAAAGCTGACCACAGAATTCCCTGGAGAACCTAGAGATCCCTAGAAAATTGTTCTTAGTTTTTTAAAAAATAGCATTCATGATTTTTTTTAACTGTGT
Source organism: Iguana delicatissima (assembly GCA_948472985.1). Lineage (NCBI taxonomy): Eukaryota > Metazoa > Chordata > Lepidosauria > Squamata > Iguanidae > Iguana > Iguana delicatissima. The sequence goes on along the minus strand of CAOKZL010000566.1, from coordinate 11,768 downwards.
TTTTTCATTTTTGGGGCGGTCTTGCACTCCTAATCCCCTGCGTATGATTGTGAAAGCTGGGTAGCAAAGCAAGCTGACAGGAAGATCAATTCATTTGAAATGCGGCGCTGGAGGAGAGTTCTGCGGGTAGCACAGACAAAAGAGGGTGGGGTGATTTGACAGCAAATCAAATCTGAACTCCCCTTAAAATCCAAAACAACTAAACTAAGGCTATTGTACTTTAAACTGCTCATGAGTCAACATGACTCATCCAAAAAGAGGTGTGTATGTCCGCCTTCAAGGCACATGTTGATTTATGGCAACCCCAAGAATTACAAAGGGTTTTCTTAGGTAAGGAATACTCAGAGACAGTTTGCCATTGCCTTCCTCTGAATATAACCTACAGCACCTGGAATTCCTTGGAAGTCCTCTAACCAAGTACTAAACCTGACGATACTGTGAGATCCAGAGCTTTCCAGATATTTACGCCACTTTGGTCAAATTCTTACACAGTTTGATTTATTCAAAGGGATAAAGTGAGAGGCAGTAAGGAAAAAGGAAGACCCCATTACAAGTGGATTGATTCAGTCAAGAAAGTCAGGATCGCCCTGACTCTGCAAGATCCAAGCAGGGCAGCTGATAACAGGATGTCTTGGAAGTTTCTCATTCACAAGTCAAGGCCAACTTGATGGCAAATAGCAAGAGCAAGGCAACTTCTGATTTATTTCCTCGTTAAATAGAGGGTTCCCATGGGCCTAGACCAGTTGTGGGATGTCAGAATGTAGTATTAGGTGAAATCAAGCTGGGGTGGTTGCATTTTCCTCACCCCTCTTCTACTAGAATTGTTGTTGCTCCTAGAATCATAGAATTGTAGAGTTGGAAGAGACCACAAGAGCTGTCCAGTCCAACCCCCTTCTCCCAAGTAGAAATATGTGATCAAAGCACTCCCAGTAGATGGCCATCCAGCCTCTGTTTAAAAACCTTCAGAGAAGGAGACTCCACCACACTCCCAGGGAGCATCATATTCCACTGTTAAATTGCTCTTACTGTCAGGAAGTTCTTCCTAATATTTAGATGGAAACTTTTGTAGTAGTTTGAAACCCTTGTTCTGTGTCCTAGTCTCTGGAGCAGCAGAAAACAGGCTTACTCCATCCTCCATATGACATCCCTTCAAATATTTAAAGATGGCTATCATGTCAACCTCTTAGCCTTCTCTTCTCCATGTTAAACATACCCAGCTCCCTAGGCTGCTTCTCATAGGGCTTCATGGTTTCCAGGCCTCCTACCATTTTGATCACCCTCACAGAATCATAGAATCATAGAGCTGGAAGAGACCACAGGGGCCATCGAGTCCAACCCCCTGCAAAGCAGGAACACCCATCAAAGCATTCCCAACAGATGGCCATCCAGCCTCTGCTTAAAAACCGCCAAAGAAAGAGACTCTGCCACACTCCAAGGCAGCACATTCCACTGATGGACAACTCTGACCATCAGGAAGTTCTTCCTGAGGTTCAGGTGGAATCTCCTTTCCTGCACCTTGAATCCATTGCTCCTTGTTCTACTCTCTGGAGCTGCAGAAATTAAGCCTGCTCCCTCCTCAACATGACATCCCTTCAAATATTCAAACATGGCTATCATGTCCCCTCTTAACCTTCTCTTCTGCAGACTCTTCTTCTAGACATATTCCAGCCTGTCAATATTGTTTCTGAACTCTGGTGCACAGCTGTGTGCCTTCAAGGTGCTTCTGATTTATGGCAGCCCTAAGATGAACCTATCACAAATTTGTTCAGATGGAGCTGGCCTTTGCCTTTGAGGCATGACTTGGCCAAGGTCACCCAGTAGGTTTCCACGGCCCAGCAGGGATTCAAACTCTGGTTTCCAGAATCACAGTCCAATGGTCAAACCACTACATCATGCTGGCTCCACAGGGGTGAGAAAAGTGCAACTACTCCAACTTCTGATGTATTAGACAAGGGGAAAGGACTCTCTCTCTGTTCATTTCCTTGGTCCAACTGTGGTTTTCAGCATAGCCGAGTATCTTCTTGTCCTCCACCCCACCTTGAAATGCTCAAAATTTTAAAGTGAACTCTACCTACCTCCCACAATGAGGTATGTGTTTGGAAAGAGGTTTTTTGCCTGCATCAGGGCCCGGGCGTGTCCAGAGTGGAAAAGGTCAAAAATTCCATCTGCATAAACTCTGACAGGTCTGTCTGCTAAAAAAGAAAAAAAAGATTCACAGCATTGTAGGACTAGAAGTATCAGCAACAGCCATCTTACTCATCTCCCTGACATGCATGGAGATACAACTAAAGCACTCCTAAGAGACAGTCATCTAACCTGTTGAGTAAAGTCTTCCAAAGACAGAGTCAACTACCTTCCAAGTTGTCCATTCCACTGTCAAATGGCTCTTACCATCAGAAAGTTCTTTCCAATGTTATGGTAGATCTTTTTTTCCTTGTGATTTGAATCCACTGGTATGCGTGTTCTGCTCTTTGCAGCAGCAGAAAGCAAGCTCGCTCCATCTTCTACATACATCCCTTCAGCTATTTAAAGATGGCCGCTCGAACTAAACCTGTATATAAAATGGTTTACAATTCCCACAAAGATCTATTCCAAGTGCCTCCAACACATCCCAATATCCAGAGCTTGAAAAATTTAGGTTTCTGTACTATAGTTTCCAAATTTACCCAATCATTATGGCCAGAGACCATGCTGGCTGGGAATACTGGGATTGTAGTCCAAAGTAGTAAACTCTCCTACCTCAACAAATACTCAAGCTTCTATTTACTGAATTACAGAGGCTCTCATTCTGGTTGGAGAACCAACATCCTTTGCTCAAATTCTGGAAATTCCTTTCTGTAACAAGACCATATAGAAGTGATTCCTGAAATGCAACATGAGCCTGTGAACCAGGCCTTGGTTGCAGGGCAATCTTAACGAAACTCAAACATACCCAAAACCCAAACACGTAACAAGAGACAGGTTTTCTGTAAGAGGAGCAGCACAGAATGTGCAGAGCAAGCGGGCAAGCCTTCTCACATTTCCCTCTTTGGGAAGTAATCAAGGAGTGTTCCTTCTCACATTGTGGTTTTCCTGTATGGACTGCAGTAATGTTAACATGAAAGCTACCCACATTTATTTATTTTTTTGGAAAAACACTTTCCATATATGACAACTGTAACACCAGAACAGTGTCTGGATAAAGAGATCCAACATGGCACAGCTATTTTGTGAGCTGGAAGAATTCCACCATGTGACTATCAGAGCCAAAGTGAGGAAAGTTACTGTTTTCGGACTAGAAGATCTCAGCCAGCAAGGTCACTGGCGAAGCTACCTTGGAAGACAACACACAGAAGTAGCCCAAAAAGGTAACTTCTACAAGCTCCAGTTACCACCCACCCACATACAGATGATGATATCACGCTGCAGGTATAGCGAGTGACAGGATACCTGTGCAGATAGCAGAAAGGCAGGGTATGGTTTTCAGACACTGGAGGAAACCCATGAAATCAGCGGCGGGGAAAGTGAGGTCCACAGACTAGGTATGGTCCAGTGAGCCCCAATTTGAAGCTCTTAAAGTTTTCAGACTCCACTCTTCATTGATATGTTTCTTGGTGATTCCCCTCCAGTCCCTCCCAATGGCTCAAACTTGTTGCAAAATGCACTCAAAACCTTTAGAACACCCCCAAACACTAATACAGTTGGAAATTGGCCAAAAATTAAATGTGATGCCACTTCCAGTCACACTGGTGACATCAAAGCTATTTTGCATAACTTTTAACATTTTAAATCTTTCCATTTTAACTGCTTTTAATTTGTATTTTAACACTGTCTTACACATTTTAAAAGTACTTTTATGTGTTTTTAAAACATTTTTATCTTTGTAAAGTTTTAACTGTTTTTATTTGTTCACTGCCTCAGGAGCTCTTGTGGGCTGGGAGGTGATACAGAAGTATCTCAAATAAATAATAAAAAATAGAAAACGCCCCAGGTCCTTCCACAGCTATTTAAAGATGGCTGTTCGAATGTTGCACCCTGAGACCAATGTTCCAATCAGGAACAGTTTTGTTTAGAGCAGGAAAGAGGAAAGTGTAGCCCACAGGTTACAAGTGGTCCCTAAGTCCTTCCAAATTTTTTCTTGCATTTTCTTTCAACAAAATTATTGTGCCCCTAAGTGCTCCGTAGCTGGATTAGGAAGGTAATTTTGCTCCATTTCCTGTCCCAGTAATTTTAGGCCAAGGAGAGGCACTTCTTCAAACAGGAAGTAATCCAGAAGTGATCACACCCATGGAAAATTGTTCTCTGCATCCCCTGGCGGGGCTTGCAGCATAGTTGGAGGCCAAGGCAGCCCCCTCATGCCTGACAACTGCCCACCTCTGGCCTGACAACTGCTCACCTCACACTACACTATTATAGTGCTATTATTCCACTTTAAATGGCCCTGACAACATTCTGTGGACTTCTCGGGTTGGTAGATTAGTGAGGCCCAAGAGCTCTCTGGCTGAGAATTCTAAAGACTCCTCCTGAAACTGCAAATTCCAGGATTCCATAGGATGTTGCCATGGCAGTTAAAGTGGAATAACAGCGCTGTAACAATGCAGTGTGATAGGGCCCTTAGAGTCTGCACCTGCTGGTGAGCTCAGGGATGTCAGGGAGGCAATTAGCCTGTGTCACCTGTCTGCTGAATTCTAGCTCAAGAAAGAACGACAGGGAAACCATCCAAGGAAGCTCCCATTGTGCCAGTACCCTGAATGCTTGCTTGCTTGCTGCTCTCAGTCACCGGGGGATTGATTCGTGCTAAATTCTTTCTGCTTTCTTCCCTCTCCGCCTTTCCCTTTGTCAGACCAACAGCACAAAGCAATGCCTAATCCCCAATGGTTTAGCTTCACCTCCAATGACCTTGTGGCTATTAGCAGAGAGATTATGGGGATTTGGTGGGTTCCACTGTGAAAACAGGGTTGTGTCAAGGGGAGGTGATGCTACACACCTGGCCTGCAAAAGGAAGCCCTGGCATTTCTTACCTCTGTTTGGGGAGGGATTTGTTGACAGGCAGCTGATGAGGGAGCAGAGGAAGGAGAGAACACAGGAGCCGGTGGCTTTCCTTGCACAAGGCTGCTGGAAGTGGGAGGCTGCGTGGTCAGATTTTTAAAAGATTGGTCCAGTTTTGGGAATTGACTGGGGCCAGTTACAAGGAGCATGTAACTTTTAACAAGGAACACTTCATAGTGCTGGTCATGACCTATAAAGCCCTATATGGCTTAGACTCAGATGACCTGAAAGACCATATCTCCCCATATGAAGCTGCCAGAGTTTTACGATCTGCAGGGGAAAACTTTCTTTTGGTCCCTTCACCATCCCAGGCTCACTTGATGAGGATGTGGGGAAGAGCCTTCGCAGTGGCTGCTCCCCAACCCTCTGGAACCCCTTTCCATGGAAGGGCAGGCGGTCCTCCTCCCTGCTCTCTTTTCACCAGCAGGCAAAAACATTTCTGATCAAGCAGATTTTAATATGTAATCAGGGAAGGTTTTATTGGGATGCTTTATCTTTTTAAACTCTAATATGTCTTTTAAATGATTTTATATTGCTTTATGTGAGGCTTTTAATTGTTTTCAAAATTGGGTTGTTCAAGGTTTCTTCTTTTATTGATTGTTTCTGGAAGCTGCAAACAAAAATAGGAGTAGCAAAACACTGCTTTTTGAAAAATTAAAGGCAAATTGGTCTAGGACCTAGTGATCCTGATACTCTGTAACACGGTGGGCAATTGATGGGAGCTAGGGGGTATTATTGCTCCTCACCATCTTGAAGAACAATATCCCCTTGGCCTTTAACATCCTTCCTGAAAAGGAACCAGTGTAGTGGCTTGAATGTTGGACTATGCCTCTACAGATCTGGGTTCGAATCTCCTCTCAGCTGTGAAAACTCATGGGTGACCCTTGAGAAAGTCACAATCTCACAGCCTCAGAGAAAGGCAAAGGCAAACTCTCTAAACAAATCTTGTCAAGAAAACCCTGTAAGAGGTTCATCTCAGGGTTGGCGTAAGTCAAAAACGTCTCGAAGGCACATACCAACAACAATCCTCCCCCAAAAGATTTTTTTAAGAAAACACTTTTGCTCTCAAAAGTGCTCATTGTCCCCTAGAGGGCATGATGGCAATTTTTACTTATTTTCTGGCCCTCTTTAGGGTCTTTTAAGCTCCGGAGAGGCCAACAGAAAGTGACACAGAAGTCAACTGGGTCCCTTTGTTTGAAAGTAAAGTCTTATTTTGTGTCCCAAATGGATCTGGGCCTCCAAAACTGACCCCCATGCCCACTACAGGGGATTGTGGGAGCATTCTGGAGCAATTCTTTTTCAATTTGTTCTCAAAAAAAAATTGGGGGGATGCTGAGGAGCCTTTTGAGGACCACAAAAATGGCTTGTGGAGCACAAGCCATTTTGCCCACCTCTGCTCTATGACAAAGTTGGGCAAAATGTAGCTCTCCAGGTGTCGTTGGACTTTCGCTCCAGCCAGCCCTTGCTGCCTTGAATCCCAGTTTTGAGGAAAAGGTGAGGTATAAATAAAGTTATTGTCAATTCTCCAGGCTGAGCCTCCCTTACCCAAAACACCTGAGACCGGAAGTGTTCTGTGTTTTTAAATTCCTTTGGATTTTGGAATACAGCACCTTTCTGCAATGGCCTCACACGTGGTTTGTTTGCTACTTCTACTGTGTATGCGATGCGAGGCTGGAGACAGACTGAGGATCTCTGAAATGGCATGAATCCAAGCACAGTGCTCAGCACAAACCCACACTGCCTGCCACTTCACAGAACCTCAGTGTGACAAAGTTCAGGGCTGTGGCTATCTGAAGTGCCAGGGCAGCCTGGAAGCAAGTTGCTAAGCAACCAGAACAGCTCCTCTGGAGAGAAACCCAGCCCAGTAGCATGTGGGAGGGCTGGTGGCTGAGAGAAAAAGCTATATAAAGCTAAGTACCTACTGGTATTAATTCCTTCTGTGAGGACCTAGTAGGGTCCTAGGGAGTAGAGTCCCTCAGTCAGCCAGAGAGTGTGGCTGTGTTGGGAGGTTTAGTTCTCAGCGGTAGCCTACTAAGAGCCAGAAGAGTAACTAAGCCCTAGTGGGATCTGGTCAGAGAGTGTGACCTAAATTGGGGGTTAAACTGGTTGCAGTTTAGCCAAAGTGCTGTTGTACGATAATTGTGGTTTTTGTGAAAGTCAAAACACATTATTGAACTGTTTCTAAGCAAGGAGTTAACTGTTAATACTGTTTAAAGAGTGCACTGAAGAAATATATCAACATGGAATTACACATGAAGTCTAATACGCTACCTTATTCTTGCTGTCTTAATAAAATGCTACAGTTTATGTCTGTAAATTCTGACTTGGCTTGAGTTGCATGCAGTACATCAGGCAACAAAGAAAACATGCTACCATAAAATTATTAAGTGTTTCTAAATAACCACTGAAAATCCTCACCCTTTTACACAAAGGTGGTGTTATAAGGGGGAGGCAGAGCTGTGTGGCTAAGACAGGGTGCCTTACTGGTTAGGGAACTGCTACACTAATCTCAGAGAAGGAAGGGCCTGTCACACTCAGTCTCTCTCTTTTGCTGCCAGCCGCCCACTTCTGGCTTTGAGTCAGCACCTGCTGTGCTCTCAGATCTGAGACACCAACAAGCAGGAGCACTGCAGTCACCACTTTGAAGGCAGAAGTGGGGGGTCAGTGGCAAAAAGAGAGTGAGGATCTGAGAAACAAACAAGCAAGAATGCCATAGCCATCACTGCAAAGGTAGAAGTGGGCGGTTGGCATCAAAAAGTCTCAGTTTTTGGACTTCTGAATAAGGGAGGCTTAACCTGTTCTACAACTAACCAGCTAAGCCAACAGCAAAGTATTCTGGAATGTGCAGATCAAAAATACCTGGAGGGTGTTTTGCCCATCCTGGCTCTGCACAGAAATCTGTGGGTCTGGGAACCAATAGCATGGGGCCATGCATACTGGCGCCTGGGCTGAGGCGTCCCTGCGAGCTCTCACACGCTTCTCCTGGATGGAGAAGCAGAAAACAAATAGGAAATTTTGCATCTGCTATGGTCAGCAATCCCACCCCCACAACTCCCCAAATCTCAGTATCACTGATTGCCCTGGCCACACCAATGAGAGTTTGAGGGGAGCAGGATGGGGGATTTGGGGGGAAAAATAAAGCATACCCAGCATAACTTCAGGTGGGCTCTTTTGAGAATTTACTTACGTGGCGTCCCTTTCGTTGCTTCCTCAAAGGTCACCCGGATGTATGGCTTGCTGTAGTCCATCTCAACCTCATCGGAAAATGGAGCTGGCTCCCTAAGCCCCTAGGTTCAAAAAGTTGCCAAGGAAATAGATATACCTTGAATTAGAGGAGAAAAAGTCCCAGTCTCTTTACTCAGCCCTGAACTCAAGACCAGCTCAAGACCAGCGTGACAGAAATAGTGTTACCCTGTGTTTGTACAAAGGTGCCATAGATTCATGGGGGAAATGAGGGTCAAGCCACAGTACACCCATCTTAAAAAAAGATCCCCAAGCAGACTACCACAGTGTATCTCAATGAAAATTGCCCCCCAGATGTTTTGGATAAGGTGATCCAACCTGGGGCTCTTTTGCTTTATGCACGTATAGCATTACTATACCATTTTAACTGCCGCATCTTAGAAAATCCTGGAATATATACTTTGCAGAGATATTACAGTTCTCTAGCAGAAAATTCTAACTACCTCATGAAAATCCAAGTGCAAGGACTTCACAGGAATGCTAGAATCATGGTAAGCCCCTTAAACTAATGCAAATTTATCTATTCATGACCACAGCTTCTCTTACTGAAGAATGCGGACACCCTTCATCTGAGAATCTGGAGATTTATCACACAGGTATCACCCTATTTGTAGAAATTTATCTCCCTGAATTCTGCACTAAACCTTCCTTGCCACAGTGTTCCTCCAGTTACAAGAAAACTCGAATCATAATGAAACTAAGAAAATAGTATATGTTCAACATGCCTCTCTTCTCTCTTCTACAACACCCTCCTACAAAACGTACCACAGGGTGGGAGTAAGGGTGTCTGGAGTCTTTTGTAAAGGAAACTGCACGTTAGTTGGGGTGTATTTATTATTATACCTCTCCATGTCTCTATGCTGTCAACCAACACAAAATGCTGTGGTAAAGGGGCAGCAGTTCAGAATGGAGAGAGAGAGAAATTTTCCAGACCGCTTTTACGTTTAGGGGAATCCATGTTTTGGGGAAACCACCCCATAATGTTTAAAATGACTTCAAAAAGGGCACCTTAAGTAGCCTGATGTAAACTGAACATTCTCTGTGCTTGTCAAGAGCTGTGGAATACAGAATGTCATCTGGAAAACCTTAAGGGGATGGGAAGGAAGGGAATGAATCAGCTGACTTAAACTTGGAATGCCGAGGTGGGCAAATTATGGACCTTCCAATCTGTGGGACTGCAATTCCCACCAACTCTTTGCCACCACAGCCAATGGTGAGGAATGCTGGGAGTTACAGTTCAATAACATCTGGAGGGCTGCAATTCCACCCTTCCCAGCCTTAACACCTTGCTGTGTCCTGGAAGAGGGCAAAGTTAGCTGGCCAGCCTATCAAAGAGGAATATCCTATCAGGGGTTGAGGACATACTGCAACATTTTGTTGCAGGTTCTCCTCTTAAGAATGCTGACTAAAGAACTGGAGAATTCCAGGTGATACAAGAGTGTCAAAGTCTCGTCCCCCTTTCTTTTGGGTGTGGAAGAGCTGGGAAGCCAGCTAAAGAGAGGTGGGAATGGTAACCAGCTGATATCTGATAGGTGACGGGAAGGCTTCAGGATTTCTCCAATGAAAGAGCAAGAGCTGCTCTCTGGTGACAGCTGGAGAGAATGATTGCCGGAACATGCGGCCTTTCTCTGGGAGGGGCCGGAGGGAGTGATCACATTATGGACTTAAAGGCAAAGTACAGGATTACAGTTTTGCTCTGGTGTAATATATGTCACTCAGGAGCTCCACGCAATCAAAACTAGTACCAGAGGGACTTTTGAAAAGAACAGCAGTCCATGACCTGCTGGACTGTTCTGCAAAAGTTATTACAGAGAAAACTCCAGTTATCATGGAGACACCACCCTGACACCAACCTCTCATGGGAAGCAGAAAGCAAAACTGTTTCTCAATGGTGCCAACATATCTGATTTTCCTCCTCAATCACCTCCCAAACCATTTCTATTGCTCCTTTTAATGACTTTCCCTGGGCTCAAAAGACAACGCTGGAAGATCATTTCCGCACTACACTCTTATAGTGCTATTATTCCACTTTCAACGTCCTATGGAATCCTGGGGTTCTCAGTTCAGGGAGGGGCCTCTAAGGCCCCTTCCTAAACTGCAAAGCCCAGCATTCCAGAGAATGTTGAAAGTGGAACAATAACACTCTAAGAGTATAGTATGGAAATGGCTGAACTAAGTACATTTCTTTCCATTTTTCTGGAAGTTAAACTGACAACCAGCTCCACATGCACAGAGACACACCCCTCCCTGCCAGGCTTTCTACTTACTAAGCAGCTCCTTGGCATTTTCAGGGGGATGCCATCCGTCTCTGTCGCCCCATTCGGTCCCACTCCATCTTTCCTCCGTTTCCTGGAACTGAGCCTGGCTGATGCCTGAGGTTCCATTCCGTGGATTGACTCTGGCAGCTCAGCTGAAAAGACCTGCAGGAGAGAAGCGGAAGGTTTGTAGCTTCCAGAGGTCGAGGGATCACTGAGAAAGGAGGCGTTTGTGAGACAGCTGATGTGAAAATGACAGTAGCGGCCAGTTCGGAATGGCAAAAGCCACTGTGCCCTCTCGGCAAATGGGACTAAGCTGGGAATATCTGTTGCACTCTCCAATTGCTCTTATCTGCTGCCGGGGTAATAAAAGTCAGGTGCCAGCTGGCTGCCAAGAAGGTCTCTCTCTCTCTCATGACCCAGCAGGAATGCTGGAACTGAGAGCTTATTTTAGCCCGCGGCCAAAGATTACAAATGCCCCTGTCCCGAGCTGAATGTGGCAGAAGGGTTTCTGAGAGGCAGGGTGTTTGCAACCTGCTGGCCCCCCCGAAAACTGAGCGGAAGCTCTGAAAGAAACAAAAAGGCACACACGCTTGCAGGTATTTGCCACCCCATCCCCATCCAGGGATGTGAAGCAGAGGCCCTCCCCAAAATGAGTGGGAACGGCTGCCTTGTAGAGAAAGCCTGGGCAATCCCTCCCCTCCTCACTGGTTCCAACCAGCCAGCTCTGTCCTTGCTATTGACCAAACTGACATCCTGGTGTGTCTCATTCACTGGCCTGTCCTTTTTCTTTCTTTCTGTTAGACAGAGACCATCCTGTGCCAGCAATGCCCTTCTGCTGTTTGCACGAGCGTCTCCAGACAAGGGAATAAAGGGGCACATTGATTAAAAACGGGATCACGCAGAAAGCAGACAGGCCAGCGTTTCAACTGCCATGGACAATAAATCGCAGCTGCCCTACTTCCAACCACAACAAAAGTTCCAGCGGGGGCATGGGGAGACCCTGCAAGTGAAGTAGAGTTGGAATTCATTAGTGACCAATTGGACAGTATCAGCCATGAGCTCAACGGGAACCACAAAAGGTTTGCTTGCTACAGAAAGAAACATCCTCTTTAGATGTTTAGACACTTTCCCCCCTTTGCTTTGCCTTGCCTTGCCAATGCTTTTTAGACTGGATCATGCTTTCATTGTGCTTTCCAGAACAGGGTGCCACACCTCCCTCTGGCATTTCTGAGCCTTCTG